>OZ024822.1:108515472-109193030 GCA_964016985.1 Anodontia alba | reverse complement strand
TAATATACCATTTTAGTTGACATGCACTGCAGGTTCTTGTGTAAAGAGTATGCGGTTCTCAACAAAACCTATACCACTCAGTGCCAAAGAAAACCAAATTGCAAAATACCATTATCTCTTCATACTCTCCAGTCAACTGTAAGAAAATCTCCAAAGGATTAAGGTGCTTTGAATGTTGTAGTTTGCTGTCCGCCATTTTGTCATTTTCGAATGACGTCACGTAAACTTAACGCTTACTACGTTGAGTGACAAGCTTCTATTACTTGGAAACAGATTGATAGTATAATAATACATACACAAAGAAAGAAAGAAAGAAAGAAGGCAACTATTTCCCTGTCAAGAGTTATTTCCCACGATTATGTATTCATTTCCCTTTACTCTTCCAGCTCTGCAGGCCAAAACATATACCATTGCAAACAGTGTAAATCCAAAAGAAACGGCCGTCACGAGACGTCGCAATAGGATCCACACTGTTCGCCATTCGATTTTTTTTTTTAAATTTTTATTTTTATTTTTGAATGACATCCCATTTCCAATAATGGACATGTCTGAATGCAAAGACAGAAGAGTTTACTTCAGAAACTCAGGGGTGAAAGGGTTGTGATCAATTTTCGGAAAACGCTGACTAACCCTTTCAGCCCTGTAAACCCTGACAGGTACTTATGCAAACAGTGTAGATCCAGATGAGACGGCTCATAATGAGCTGTTTGCCATTCTGTTCTTGATTTACAACTGTCACCCTTTTTCAGCAATGTTTGTGTCCAAATGCAGATACTTATGCAAACAGTGTAGATCCAGATGAGATGGCTCATAATGAGCCGTCTTATCAGGATCTACATTGTTTGCCATTCGGTTCTTGATTTACAACTGTAACCTTTTTGGCAGCAATGTAGGTGTTCAAATGCAGAGATGGAAAAGTTTATTTCAGAAACTCAAGATTGAAAGAGTTAAGGGTTACGTGTGTGTAATCCGAGATTAATCTGAAGCTTGACTTTGTATGGCTTTGCATACGCTTACGGTCTTCTAAGAAGGATTTCAAATGAGAATTGGATACTGGAGTCGGAAATAATCCAATGTTTGTAATTGAGATTACGTTCTACAGCTAATTTTGTTGCGGGTTGAATTTCACCTTGTTAAATAACTAATTTCGTTCGGATTTAGGAGTTACTGGACTACAGTCTGATATAATTGTGTAAGGCTTGATATTAGCATACTGTATTGTAGACATTGTACGGAAATTCGTAATTTGTATGGAGGTTTTATTCCAAATAAAAAAAATCGTAGCACTGATAATGCTGATTGGGCTGTTGGCTGTAATTCTATAAGCCTCTAGAACTTACTGGGATTTACGTTGAAATTAAAAAAAAAAAATAAATAAAAAAAAATAAAAAAAAAATAAATAAATAAGCTACACATAAACGTCCTTTTCGGTACCCATAGCCATTTTCGGTGGAAACGATACTTTTCGGTGTTTCGTTGGACCGCGGCTTGGGTTACTCTTTTAACCCAATGCTGGTGCGTTTTACTGGAGTGTTTATATTCGTCCGCCGATATTGTTCTTATTATGATCTTATTTCTTCAAAAGTTTTGAGTTTTCTTTGATTTGTTTATTTATTCGCTATTTATAAGCATCAGAGTGTATTAGGCTAATATATTTAAATGCAAAATTTAGCGTTATCAGCGTTAGCAAGGAACTATTTGTTAGGTAGTTATTTGGTTGGTAAAGTAACAGGAAACAGATTGTCGAAATGTTAAACCTGGTGGCAGTTTAGAACCACCCCTAATTCACTGTGACTTGCAAAACCCAAATGACCTTAAACTAAAAAAAGGGAAGAACATTGTTTTGACGTCTACGTGTCCTATAGTATGATATACGGAAGCCAACATGCTATAATTTTTGTTTTGCGCAAAAGATGTTTTGTGTTTGTAACTTCCGCGTTTTAACTTTTAAACCCGTGCCAGTGACTTTACCGTAAAACCTACAGGTATTTCTTATAGTGCAGCATATAAAAAAGCTGAGAAAAAAGAACAAACACTTTTTCCTGTTTCACTCCACTTTTGTTTATGTCCTTTATCGCACCCTTTAAGATGCGAAACGCACATGTCATAAGAGGTAACACAGAACACAGAAGCGAAAACTCAAAACATAAAACTCCAGAGTCAGAATACGGAAGTCGCGAGTAACCTTACACAAAACACACTGTCATATACAGGTTTTTATGTAAGGATGCTTTTGGTTCTGTGTTTGTACCTTGTAAACCTCGTTTTGAAAAAAAAAAAAAAAAAAAAAAAAAATAAATAAATAAAAAAGATAAAAAATACCAACAACAACAATATAGAATTAATTTTATGAGAGCTTAGCCCTTTTTCTTTGGCATTTTGTAGGGACAAGCGTACAGTTGGGAGCATAGCATAGTGTTTTACAACACACATTGTCCTGTTTGTTTCTTTAACCTAACAAAGATGATGTCAGATTTACAAATTTAAAGCATAATTAGTACATAATAAACTGAGACAATGCTATCCAATATAGTTCATGGCTGGAATTCCCCCTTTTTTTTTTATTATATTATTAGTACAAATAACATTCAAAGTAAATAAGTGAACTCGGAAACTGATACAATCAGATCAAGTTCTCAACATTAAAGGGAACAACAGACAAATACAATTAAACAGCCACAAAAAGAACAGATGGCAAGTAGAGTTTGCAAACCTTTCCCAAAAAGGTGGCAACTCTGTTACCCAACTTAATAAAATATGGGCCAACACACAATAAGACTTGTGCATACAATAAGACTTGTGCGATCAGCGAAGACTCAGATCAGCCTGCGCATCTGCGCCGTCTAATCAGAGTCTTACTGATCGCATGTGCCTTCTACAGCCTTCGAGCTATCCAAAGAGGGATGAACAAGAACTATTGCCATACTGCGCGGGTGTACAGGTTGATCTGAGTCTTTGCTAGTCACAGACGTCTTATTGTAGGTTTTGTCGTGCGCAGGCTCATATATCTTTAACTTCCATAATTGTTAAAAGAAAAACATATGTAAGTGAATCACTGCAGAGCATTTAACCCTTAAAGCGCCAGTCACAACTATTGTCGTCTGCTTTGTCATCTGCTTGTGATTTTAAAAATCATTTTTGCAACAGTGTGGACCCAGATCAGACTTCTCCTTTAGGAGCAGTCTGATCAGGGTCCACACTGTTTGCCTGTATGCAAAAATAGGTTTGAAAAGTCTGCAAGAATATTCAGCAGACGACATAAAACAGACGACATTTTCAGACGCAGTTTTTCTTGGCGCTTTAAGGGTTAACAAAAAGTACCAAAATGAAAATTCCGCCTTGTAACAGACACGCGTGGACGTCTCCCAACTCATCCATGAATCATTACGACAGCAATTAAACCGCAGATTAAGCCTATAATAAAGCAAATATGAGGACTCAACAGAAACAACGTATTGAGACATTTGGAAGTCCCCGGGGTGTCAAGCAACACCACTGAAAACAGTTTTATTTTTGTTATCGCGTATAGGTAGAAAAAAGTACATCATCGTTTTGAATAACTGCAGTGTTTATTTTATTCCGAATAATAATAATTTTGTAGAACACAAATGAAGTGCTCCAAACATCAGTTACAGTAATAATTTCTTAATATAATTTCCTGAAATATACGCCTAGATTGAACGGATGCTTTCTTTTGCATATTTATATAGGTTAAATCCTTAAATTAAATGAGATAGGTGGTGGACTGATTATTTTTCTGAAATCAATGACAGACGCCAGCGGTACACAAACTTAGTTTCCGGACAAGGAAATTGGCAGCAAGAAAATTTAAACAACAGTCTTCATCAAGGTTGTTTCATCCAATCACGGCTCCCCCCCTTCCTTTAGTATTCTATTAAATCTTATAGTCAAAGCTACAAATTGCAAGGTTTGATCAAATGCTACCTACAACAGACAGAAGGTTTAAATACCATAAAAAGCAAAACAAAAACATATTCAGAGACATAGTTTAAATAGACCAATAAATTGCATGTTCAGATATATTATTATAAACTTAATCCTTTAATAAGTTTTGCTGAGACTCATCGTCTCATCATGAGGAACCGAAAAAAAAAAAAAAAAAAAAAAAATGATGCAACATCCCTCACCCCCTTCCTAGCAGTGCTTTAACCAATTTTAGCCTGGAGAACCCGAAAATGGTAATTGACAAAAAGTGCTGACCCAGGGTCTCCATTGTTTTCAACTAGTTTAGCCATTTTCTCTGAGAACATCTAAATAACTTTATCTGACATACCTAACTTTGAAATTCGCCTCTTCCAATATATATAGTGTGGGGAGTTTATTCAGTCTAAAATGGGTTAAGCGATGTAATGTAGTTTCCCTAGAAAATAGGGAGCTAGGTTGTCGATTAGTTACAAGTTGTGGTTGCGGATGTTCCTGTTCGTTCGCTCATACTCTCGGTATCGAGGGTAGATCATTACAAAAACATGCCTATTCAAATATACTGAAAATTTTACCACCAAAACAACGGCAATTTTCAGACAAACAAAATCTGATATTTCTCATATTTCTGCTCAAACATAGATTGCGGGTATTCGTTAAAACCGCCTCGATGAGTCAGTTCTAACGAGTACACACAATCTATGTTTTTGAACAGAAATAAGAAAAATAATGTATACCCTTGTAAACCTCAGTTTTACTATATAAAAGTGGGTTTAAGAGTGTCATTTATATAGGCGTGTTTTCGTGATGTGGCGGTCTGTGATTGTGGCACGTACTGAACTGATTCATCATTGTTCAACTTTTCATGCAAACAACAATCAGCATACAGTGTCAGCCTGCTTTCTGAAGGAAAAATACGTAAACATATTTCAAAATGTCACCTACTGATTTTTTCAGAATGCTAGGTGTTAAAACATTTCTAAGTTTACGAAATCGTTAAGTGTAACATTTATCTTTTAACACAAAGTACTTGAATATATTAAATTCTGATAAGTTTTGGCTGCAAAAAGAGAAGCTCTAGCAAAAAGTTTTTTTTTTTTTTTTTTTTTGTCACGCATGATATATATCACGAAAACATACCTATATAATTTTGACCCCTTAAACTCCTTTTATATAGTAAAACTGGGGTATACAGGGGTATTAATTTTTTTTTATATTTTTGCTCAAAAACATAGATTGTCGGTACTCGTTAGAACCGCCTCGCCGAGGCGATTCTAACGAGTACCCACTAGCTGTTTTAGCAGAGATATAAAAAATATCAGTTTTTTTTTTTTTTCTGAAGCGTTTCAGAATGGAGGTGAAATTTTCTAGATATTTGAATTGGCGTGTTTTCGTAATGTACATCATACTTCCATCGAAATAATCCGAGGCTGCACAAAATATTTCACCGTCCGTTATGCAGACTTCTCTCTCTGATTTTGTGTGCGGTCTAAAATGGCAGCCGTCTAACCCATTTTAGACAGAATAAACACCCAACACTATATATTTGAAGAGTCAAATTTCAATTTTAGATATGCCAGGCTATGTGATTCAGATATTCCTAGAAAAAAAAAAATGGCTAAACTATTTGCAAACAGTGGACACCCTGATCAGACGCCGTAGTCGGATCTGGGCCTACTGTTTGCCAATTACCCTTTTGGGGGCTTCCAGACTAAAACAGGTTAAATACAATTGAAAGCACTAAACAGATATAGCAGAGATAGTCAAGAGCAGTAAATTGCTTCAGCTTCCGAAGCAAGTTGGGCCAATAAATCAGTACAAATAATCTGAACAACAAACGACGTGAAATTCAATATTCAGACACCTAGTTATAGACAGCCTGTATGAAACTGAATATTGATGATTTGTTATATAGGGCAAGCATATAATATCCCACTTGAAAGATTCCTTGCTCATAGTTGTCAATCACTGAGTGATTTTAGAGAGAAATGAGGAATTATATTTTTTGTTGTAAGTAGGTCTGAGATTGTCCATATCTTTGTAGTGTTAGCATTACGGAAACACGCCTATTTAAATATATTGAAATTTTCACCTCCTAAAACAAAAAGTTTTTAGACAAAAAAATCTGATATTTTTCATATTTCTGCTCAAAACATAGATTGTGGGTATTCGTTAGAACCGCCTCTGTGAGGCGGTTCTTACGAGTACCCACAATCTATGTTTTGAGCAAAAATAAGAAAAATAATGTATACCCCTGTAAACCCCAGTTTTTCTATATTAAAGTGGGGTTCAAGGGGATCAAAATTATATAGGCATGTTTTCGTGATGGACAGAAATGATAAGGGATATAGTCATTATTAATTGCTGCTAGTTAGAAAGAATTTAGATTATGTATATCAAAGAAAACATAAATAAATAAATAAATAAATAAATAAATAAACAAATGTATTTTTGAGGTCGGCAAGGAAACAAAACAAGTTTTGGAGTACAGGTTGAACCTAAAAGATAGGAATGCTACAACCTTTTGTTACAGATATTGTCGAGGACATTTTGGTATTGCCACAGATATAGAAGATGTTATATGATTGGTCATTTCATAAGAAATTTATTAAACGAGCCTTCGGCGAGTTTCACAAATTTCATATAAAATAACCACTCATGTAAAATTGTGTTTATCATACGACTTTAAAACTGTATTCTATGGCCGTAGAAGTTGAACCGTTTTTCTTTTTTTTTTTTTTTTTTTTTTTTCAACAGAAACCATATCATTGTCACGGGCGGCGTCATGACTTTACGCGCCAGTAACCCAGTGTTATGTATCATGTGGTCATATCATTTTTATGACATGACGTCATCCACGGAATAATAGCGATGTCATATGATAAAATTATTTTTATACTTAACTATGTGCCGTTTTTTCCCAATACTGGTCTCTATATCATCATTACTTACGTTACATTCCACCGCGAAGAACTTTCTGTCATACTACATCGTACGAAACGGCTGTGAAATTGAGCCCATTTGTTCAAAGCATCGTTAGCTTAACGAGCTCGTTAGTGGTCAAAATGTTAACTGTTCTAGTACCAGTAACACTTAAATCCCACTTTTATATAGTAAAACTGGGGTTTACAAGGGTATATATATTATTTTTCTTATTTCTGCTCAAAAACATAAATTGTGGGTACTCGTTAGAACCGGTTCTAGCGAGTACCCACAGTCTATGTTTTGAGCAGAAATATGAAAAATATTAAAACTTTTTATCTGAAAATTTTACGTTTTTTGTTGGTAAAATTTTTCAGTATATTTGAATAGGCGTGTTTTCGTAATGTGTTATATGCTAATGGTAAAATAAACTAAACGCTTACTACTCATAACTCCAGATAAAGTTCTTTTTTCAACTTAAAAGTATTGATGTGTTCTTACTTATCCAGGAAAACAAATATGCTTCTACTGAGGCGCCCATCACAAATGTTTTATCTAGAATTAAGAAAATTGTTTACCCGATACCCCCTATATAGAGCTATCCAATTAACCCATTTTAATCTGGAGACCCTCGAAAGGGTAACTGGAAAACAGTGCCGACCACCAATGCGGCGTCTGACAAGGGTCTCCACTGTTTGTAATTATTTTAGCCTTTTTTCATTATATATCTAAATCACATAGCCTGACATACCCAAAATTGAAATTCGACTCTTCCAATATATAATGTGTGGGAGTCTATTCAGTCTAAAATGGGTTACTCAAAGAAAGAAACGAAATACTGAAACAGACGTTTGGTAACATTTATAGATTTTTTGTGATATTGTGATGTAAGAGTAACATTCTACAGTTTTTGTTTTTACAAAAAAACGATAAGCAAAGAAATATTTTCATACTCGTACCCACTTATACTTAAAATTGATAACATATAAAATTATTAGGTTCCGTAACATTCAATTTCTGTAATATTTGCAATTTGTAGATAACATGAAGTTGATCATTTTGTTTCAAATTAAAAATGATATGCCATGGCAATTTTAGAGAGCTGCTGAATTTTGATAGTTTATATCTTCCAACTATACTTTAATCAGCAACATCAATCGCGGCCTCGATAGGAGAAATCGTTGCCTTTGAAAACAGCGTAGATTGTAGCCCTCTTATCAAGACGTATATTGTTTGTTATTCTGTTCTTTTTTTATTTTTGACTGACACCCCTTTTTTGAAACAATGAAAGTGTCCAAAGTCAAAGCATTACGAAAACACGCCTATTCTAATATATTGTAAATTTCACCTCCAAAAAAAACTGAAAATTTTCAGATGAAAATCTTTGATATTTTTCATATTTCTGCTCAAAACATAGATTGTAGGTACCCGTTAGAACCTCCCCGGCGAGGCGGTTCTAACGAGTACCCATAATCTATGTTTTCGAGCAGAAATAAGAAAAATAATGTATACACCTGCAAACCCCAGTTTTACTATATAAAAAGTGGGGTTTAAGGGGGTCAAAATTATATAGGCATGTTTTCATGATGGATAGAGGTGTCCACTGCAGAAACTCGGGGTCGACGGCTTCATAAACACAGCCGAAATCCAAGCGACGAGGAGATAATTTTATTTTCGTGCTCAACTCAGCTGAACATGATTCTTTTTCTGCTACTACAATAATTGGCATTTTTCATATTTATTAGCAGAAAACAATTTATGCTCAGCTATTGCTTAGTAAGAAAACATTTGCAATTGTTAGTAATTTAAGACTTATTAGCAGGACATGTGTCATACTCAGCTGGGTTGAGCACGAAAAAAGTTTTATAATCTTGAGGCGTGGTCTCGATAGGTTTGTAAACAGTAATATGAGAACTCTGCATTATACTGTATGCGAAGAAAGAAGTCCTGTCTACATTCTGATGCACATGTGCTGTTTGCACAAGACTTCCTATCTCATACACGCACATATGTTATACTGAAAAAGCATGAACAAGATAATACTTACTTTACTTTTATTTTTTGTCGGAACTTTTGGGAGAGACTTCATCGATGGATCAAAATTACATGTTAGAATCAGTCTTAAGTTAGAATTAGAATACTGGTGGTAGGGGTTGGGAATCAGTCTTAAGTTAGAATTAGAATACTGGTGGTAGGGGTTGGGTAAGTGGGGTGGGGGTGGAGGTGCCTGCAGCCTCGCAAATTATACTGCTGCATATAAAGATACTTAATAAAACCAAGTCCCCGATTTTCGTTCTTTTGTGTGTTCTTTCTTTCCAAAGATAGCCTTTTAAATTTTTGTCAAGTTTTAAACCAATATCGAAAAGATTTCTTTGACTTTTAAACCAAACGTGCAAATTTCAAAACCACTGTATATAGTTTATTCATTTAAATACCTTTTTTTCCATTTACTTGTATATTATCAATAAGAAGCAAACAATCTGCGAAAATATAAATGGCATTAACTTATAACGGCTATTAAACTGGCTCTACATCACGAAAACATGCCTATACAATGCTGACCCCCGCCCCCCCCCCTTAAACCCCACTTTTATATAGTAAAACTGGGGTTTACAGGGGTATACATTATTTTTTATTTCTGCTAAGAAAATATAGATTGTGGGTACTCGTTAGAACTGAATTGACGAGGCGGTTCTAACGGGTACCCAAAATCTATGTTTTAAGCAGTAATAAGAAAAATATCAGAATTTTTATCTGAAAATTTTCATTATTTGTTGGTAAAATTTTCAATGTATTTGAATAGGTGTGTTTTCGAAATGAGTCTCCAGTGACCGCATTTTTATGCAGTCATTGTTTAATAGACTGATGTCAGTCCAAATGGCTATATAAAACAGCTCAATTGCATTAACTCACATAGATGTACAAACAAATGTATTATATCATATACAAATTAAGAAGACCCACATAATTCTGCATACCCGCGGTCTAGTCAGACTGTTCGCTCTCCACTTCCATAATCACTGGACACTGTAGTATATACAGACAAATAGCAAATGCTCTGATTAGACTGCGCAGGTGCGCAGTCTAATCAGAGCATTAGCTTTTTGTCCTAATGACTCTTTTCCCATGCTGTGCCAAATATATCATCCCGAAAACATGCCTATATAATTTGACCCCCTTAAACCCCACTTTTATATAGTAAAATTGGGGTTTACAGGGGTATACATTATCTTTCTTATTTCTGCTCAAAAACATAGACTGTGGGTACTCATTAGAACCGCCTCTTCGAGGCGGTTCTAACCAGTACCCACAATATATGTTTTTGAGCAGAAATATGAAAAATATCAGAATTTTTCATAATTTTTCATCTGAAAATGTTCATTTTTTGGTGGTAAAATTTTCAGTATATTTGAATAGGCATGTTTTCGTAATGTCAAACAGCGAAACAGGCCCCGAGGTAATAACACTTTTTTCATGCTCAACTCAGCTGTGCAAGAAATTTACCCTGCTGATAAATATGAAAATACCAACAAATAGTTGGTATTTTCATGTCTATTAGCAGAGAAACTTTCATGCTCAGCTATGTTTGGCAAAAAAAAAAAAAAATGCAATTGTTAGTAAATTGAAATTATTAGCAGGACAAAGTTCATGCTCAGCTGAATTGAGCATGAAAAAGTTTTATAACCTCGGGGTCAGGTCTAAAATGAACTAAGGTTCAAACCAAACACAATCTGACCAAATTTACCTTAAATAATCGGATACCTTAAATCTTACCATAGTTACATAGTTATCCTAAACAATTGAACAAGTTTATTTTATTACCTGTCGATGTGTCTTAAACTGCTGTACGAGTGGCGAACAGTGTAGACGATCAGACACCTATTACTGCGGCATCTGATCTGGGGCTACACTGTTTCTTCAAGTCTATGCGCTAGACGAAAGGCTAATCTGATCTGGGTCTATTCTGTTCACTCAATCCTGTCTGTACGAATACTTGACAAATACGGTAAATTTAAAAGCGGTCTTAATAAGATATCACGTAAATAAGGCAGCACATCCCAAACTAGACTGGCTCAGGTCTCCAGTGACTATATATTTTTTCTTATAATCCTGTTTGATAGTCTACTAAAATACAACCAAAAATATCATGACTATAAAGGCTGGTCACTAGTGGTCATCAGGGACCAGCTCCTGTAGTCATGATATTATTTTGGTTTCATTTTAGTGGATTAGTAAAAAAGGAAAATAAGAAAAAACAAACAAACAACAAACATTTAGTTACTGGAGACTGGAGCCAGTCTAACCCAAAACGTGTGTTAATTGAATATACAAGAATCTTTTTACAGTCTGAATTGTCATTTTCCATAGAAATTGGATTATTTTCGCACTACAGCAGACGTTTTACGAGAATTCGTCAAAACGAACCCAGCAAATAAAACTACATTAATGTAGAAAGAACAGGTTTGGTGTCTGTTGCGTTATTTTAGAAACAAACCCCATGTGTGACCTTTATGTGATTCCAAAAAACATCGACGGTCAAAGAAAAAGAAATAAATACAACACTATCTTTTGTTTAAAGTCCTAGTATGCGTTTTACAGTCGTCAGCTGCTACCCCAGATAATGCTTAACACTTTCTGCGCTGAGCAGAATTGTTGCAGACGACATTCTATTTTATTATTTTTTTTTTAGAAAAAATAAGACTTGGTCTTTCATGGCAAATGAAACGTCAAACCTTATTTTTTGCCTCAAACGTAAAACAAAAATCAAAATTTCATCTGCTGCAGGTGTGATTAGCGCTTTAAGGGTTAAATGATGCGGGTTATGAAGATAAAACGTTTATAAAACGGTAATAAACAGAAAAGCTTTGATTGGTAAATAAATAGCATTTAACGCATATAAAACATAAATAAACAGAAACTGCTTTGATTGGTAAATAAACGATCTCTTTGAGTACTGTTACTATATGTAATTAAGTTGTGGAGAAAGACCTCAACGTTTACAAACAATTATTCATGTGTGTTTGTATGGCTTGTTGTTTATTGTCGGTGTTTCTGATAAAACTTCTCAAAGAAATATCATCAGAGAAATGGGAATTATTTGGTTTTAACCCTTATCCTGCTGTTCACGGCAATCCCTAACTTTGCAAACAGTGCAACTCCAAATCAGATGGCTTCTGAAGAACGAAAACATCCTATATGTAATCTGATTGGCTGATAGTCAGAAATGGGTGTGGCTAATTAAATTATACAGCAGGATAAGGGTGAAGAGACTGGAAATTTTAAAAAAAGCTTTGATTTTTATCTTGCCGTTTGTAGCTCTTTCATGATAAAGAGAGGTATAAATGTTAAAGCTGGAAATAAGTAGCGTCGGAAGCAATAAATTCCTGTCGTAGAGAGTAGTGACAGGTTGTGGTCTCTCTCTCTCTCTCTCTCTCTCTCTCTCTCTCTCTCTCTCTCTGTATGTGTGTTGACTAGAAGATTGAACGGTGTATAAAGAAATTAATATAATCTCCGGTCACAAGATTCCGTCTTTCCTCTGATTACTCGAAACAGCTGTATCTGGAAAAAGATTGTAGGCACAGATCTGATTCTGCATTATTTGCCATTAAGCTAACTTTTTAAAGACATCTCACAAGCTGTAAAATTGCATTTCATCGTGGTTTTGTTTTTGCTCATGTTGGCCAGCTACATGTGAAATATGATCAGATGATCACCATAAATGATGGTATTTTTCTGTCTGTATAAGATGTATTACAAGTAACAGGCTCAAAAGCCATGTGAGACATAAAATGGCAAGAAATAAATGAATCATAATCTCATCGTATGAAAATACTAATATAATTTCATCGGATCAAGTCATCACGTGTGTTCAAATGCGTGTTGACGCTTAGAATGCTGGGTAAAAAATTTCAGCAGAATACATATTGACATTTTTTTCTTATTTTCCCCAGAAAACAGGTTTTGACATTTTATGCAAATCGTCTCCAAAGGAGACAATTTGCATGAAATATCAAGCCCTGTTTCTGGGAGACAAAATAATAAAATGTCAATTTGTCGTCTGCTGAATTAGCCAGAGAGTGGTGTAAAGGTTATCATATGATACACAGGTCACAACAAATGCAGATGACATTCTAAAATATTTTTCTTTTTTATTATTATTTTTCTGAGATAATAAGGGTTGTGCATCGTCTGAGAGGCATCATGTAAAACGTCCGATTAGCAGACGACTCACATAACTGCAATACCTTAATTCTATGCCAAAAATATTTAATGCCGTCTGCTGCAATTTTGAATGGCGCTTTTGAGTTACCAGGTGATGCACGTGTATACTGTAACAGATTGGATATGCATTAGTTACAAATGTTAAAAAAATAAAGAATAAAAGAAAAGAAAGAAACACGGCACGCAGGTTCATTGATTAAAGCCTTTAGAATTAACCATTACCACTTTGGGCAAAATTCAGCAGACGACAAACTGATATTTTTCTTACTTTTTTCCAGAAAATAGGCTTTGAGATTTCATGCAAACTGTCTCTCAGGAGACAATTTGCATAAAATATCAAGGCCTATTTTCTTGGAAAAATATTTTAATATCTCGTCTGCTGATTTTTTCTCGGCATGCTGAGCATTAATGTGGGTGGTCTTTCTTGAAAAGGTTCAAATGTCGATTACTTGCGTAATACAAGCAGCTCTTAATTCATGTCCAAGGTTAGGTATTATCCCTTAAAGCGCCCAGAAAATTTGTAGCAAACGACATAACAAAATTGACTTTGTTATTTTTCGGAGACAATTAGACTTGATATTTCATGTGAATCGTCTGCTAGGTTGACGATTCACACAAAATGTCCACTTACTTTCTCTGAAAAAATAACAAAAAAAAAAAAAAAAAAAAATAGTTCAAAGTGTCTCTGCTGTTGTTTTTAATGGCTCTTTCAGTGTCAAAGAGCCTTTGCCGTGTAACTAATTTCAGAAGCAGCTCTTAATCAGAGCTACCCGTATAAGCAATTGTAAATGACAAATCCTTCTACTGGTCGCAGTAAAAGTAGTTCCGTCTGGCAAGGAGAACTGGTGCATTTTCATGAGAGTCAAATCTGTCAAAATTATTTTGCCCTCTTCTGGAATGGGTCTACGTCTGAAAAGCAAATTTATACTAAAAGGAAAGAATCTGCTCCCGATTACTCTAAAAAGAAAAACAATTGCTCCCACAGGGAGCAAATTCTTTTCTTCTAGAGTAAATTTGTGTTTTGAAGGGAAGTAAAAACGACATTGACAGAGTTACCTCCCCTGACAGTGTATCTATTCCACTTAAGCGGTTTAAGTTTACTTGACGCGACTAAGAAGATAAATTTCGTGATCTTTACACGCACTTAAAATTTACATTGATCAGAGCAGACCATGAAGAAAATCAGAGCTTAATTTGTCTAACCTCAGAGAACACCCTCTAATTGACTTTTATTGATGTACAAGCAAACAGTCGCGATACATTCGTAATAGAATTTTCTACAATGCTATTTTGTATTGACACAGCCGTCAACATCCCAGCAGCGAATCTCGATAAGGCAAGTAAAACCCTAAAAGCAGAAAATAGCTACAGCTTCCGATATTGCTCAGTCTAGTAAATTAGGGCAAATTGATCAGATATGGAGTTCAATATGTATAGTAATTTTACAGAAAGCCGATACAAAACTGAATATTGACAGAACTTTATGCAAGATCGTCTCCGAAATTGCAAGAGAATAGCAGCGTATGCGGCAGAAAAATGATAAGTATAAGCCAATATATCAGTTTAGGGCCTGATATGATGTAACCGAAGGTTACATTTGCATATCTAACTGTAAACAAATCGAAGACAAGTGCTGTGCTGGCTCACCTGTATTATATATAGGTTTCCATTAAATCTTTTGCACATTTTGGTTTAAACAGTATTTTTATTTCTATAAATCCTTACTGAGAAATATAAAACGGAACATAGCATGTATGACATACATCGAACCTTAATAACTCGAACATCTTTGGGACCATGTAAATGTTTTCCAGACATGGGTAATTCGAGCCACTGAGTGTTTATCATAACGCCAGGTCAGGAGGCAAATGGCTATCATTTAGGAATTTCTTTACGATCTTCTATATAATAATGGTATGTTGAGTGTACTCATTAGAATCGCCTCTATGAGGCGATTCTAATGAGTACACATGATAGAGGCGATTCTAATGAGTACACATAATATTTACATTTCATGATAAAATAAGAAAAAATCCCGAAAAAAACATAACTGTTTACTTTCTGGGGCTATCAAGAGAATTTCCTATGGACTCAAAAACGAATTCGAATTAGCCTTGGTAAACGAGTCATCGGTGTTCGAGTCATTGAGGTTTTACTGTATATACAAAGGGGATCCAGAAGAAAGTCAACCGACTTGTTTAAATCTGTACTTCATCTACAATGAATAAGGTAAACTCAGAGCATATTATTTAGATAATAAAAAACGTAAGGCAATTTTGAAAATCTTACTACTGTCTCTTCGACATCCTTTTGAAAGACGTTTTTCGCATGGCGTTTTATTCTAAATGAAAACATTTTATTATGATTGACCATATCTTATCAGGAACCATTTGTCTTTTCGTTCCTGGCTTTTGTTTTCAAATTTTTACTGTAAAATTAACGGTCAAAAACGGGTATGGCAAATGCACTTTCGATAGTAAGCTTAATTTATTTTTGGATTCTTTTTAATTAAAAATATTCATTTTTTTTGCTTTTCTTCACTGATTTTAAATAATTGACGTTCTATAACAATACTATGAAAATTTCAGAATGTTTTAACAAGTGGAACTTGTTGAAAACCGTCATCAAAAGTACCTACCCAAACGAGTTTTGCAGTCATTTTTACTATGGAGAAAAGTGCAAATATTCAATTGTTTTTAAAACCATTGATTAGAATAAACAAATTTATGCATTGGTAATTACGATAAGTGATCTAGCATTAAATCATGCTAAAAGTTTGCAAATTTACTTCTTCTGTGTAAAGCGCAAGGTAAAAATGTCTTTGTGAAATATATCGAAAGGAGAGTAAGTATATAAATTCTGTAAACAACTTCAGTTAAACTTAGACGACTAGAACACCGATGGCTCATTTACCGTGACTGATTCGAACTCGTTTTTGAGTCCCTAGGAAACTCTTCCAACAGCCCAAGAAAACAAATATTTAGGGATATTTCAAGGAAATTTTCTTATTTTATCATGAAAATATATATTGTGCCATCAAGGTCATGCTAATGAGTACATCCAGTATACCATTACTTTATAGAAGACCGAAAAGACATTCCTAGATTATCCGCATTTGCCTCCTGACCTGGCACTCTGATTAATTCTAAGTGGCTCAAACTGTCCATGTCTTGAACCCTCTGTGGCTTGAACAAATTTCTTATGGTCCCGAAGAACCATTGAAGTTCGACTGTATGATACGAGGCAGAGAACACCAGCTAATTAATCAAAGCGCAGTATACAACTACATGACAATTACTATATACTGTATTCGACCTAATTACCGCACTGTGCACTGAGGATTTTCAAAATTACTGGAAATACTTGTAGTACAAATAACCATCTGATAAGTACTATAAAGAAAAATAAGAATATGACTTCATGAGATGTTATTTAATGATACTTATGCGATATTTTCTTCTGATTTTATTTTATCTTTGTGGATAATTCTACGAGGCGATTTATATTAAGTCTTGCCTTGCGTTTTCAGTCCTTTTAGCATTGCGATCACCTCCCTTGGGGAAGAGAAAGTTGGTCTGTGTGCTTTTCGTGTTTTCGTTTGTTTTGCGCGTGTTGGTTTGTGTCTCTTTCCTCTTCTCTTCCTCATGGTATCAGGAACTGGCTGTGACTTGTGATTGTGGCACTCCCTGGACTTTTATTTTTACCATTTTGTAACATGTGCGCTGTCCGTCGTTGTTAGTTTACCCTTCCTCTTGGTGTCATTGGTAGGCTATGATGTGTCTTTGTGACACTTCCTGGACATGTTCTTTGCTATTTTCTTTGTGCAGCAAAACTTAAAACATGCCATGCTTTAATACTTTGGAGGTTAGACTTGCGTATACCTAATTACATTAGAATTTGTAACAGTCCTAAAACGATTTTCAGACTAGTCACTGATTTGATCACTGTGACAGTATTTCCATCACTGAGTTTCTGAAGTGAGTTCCGTCCTTAAATTTGGACATGTTCACTGATGCAAATAGGGGTTTCAGTCTAAAGTGAAAAAAGCACAGTGGCAAACAGTGCTGATCCTGATGAGACTGCTCATTACGAGCCGTCTCATCTGGATATACACTGAGATGTTTCTGACAGCTGCTTGGTACGAGGTCGATAAGTGTTTTGAGAGTTCCAATTTAATGCATAAACTAAAACTTGCAAAAATGCATGCTTTTATGTAGTGTTTCGGTAATCAGTGCATGGTTCAAAGCGTAAAGGGATAATTTAAATCATTTATGAATGTAAAATATGTTTTAATTTAAACATCAAGATAATGCTATAAATATATTAATGTTAAGCATGTTTAAAAGAAAGTACGCTTCATTAAAAATAATTTTAGTTTAACCCATTTTAGTCTGGAGACCCCCAAAAATGTAAATGACAAACAGTGCAGACCCAGATCAGACGCCACAGAATGCGGCGCCTGATCAGGGTCATCACTTTTTGCAAATAATTTAGCCATCGTTCTCAAAGAATAGCTAAATGACATAGCCTGACATACCTAAAATTAGATTCGACTCTTGTAATATATTATATAGGGGAGTTAATTCAGTCTAAAATGGGTTAGAAGTGGTACGCTCAATTAGTTTAAGTACAAGCAAATTATCAATACGTGTTACGCGTTAGCTTGCATACTGCATCCAAAACAGATAATGTAAAGTCATACATCATGTGAAGTGAGCTAAGATCTTAATGTGAATGTTAAAGGTACCAAAGTCAACATCAGCTACCATTAATAATGATGGTAAGAATTACCACCGTCAAAAGAATCAGTAGTCAGTCGGTTAGATTATTAGAATATAAACAGTCACGCTGATACCGGCATTCTACAAAGCATCAAGTATTACCAAGAATTATCAAGAATTAGTGGGGAGATCCTATCTTCAAACAGTAAGATTTTTATCAATGTGCTAGTGCTCCTACTTATCAAAGATAAATCTTTTCCGTCACGGAGAACTAAGTTTTAAGACTGGCAGCTGATAAAAAGATCAAAAGCTTATTTAAAAATAAAAATAAATAGCATCGCATTAAATGAATTAGTAAAGATAATAGCTACAAAGTTGTAGTGTTTAAAGACAGAATTAAGAAGGGCTTAAGCAATGAAAAGAAAGAAACGCACTTGAAAAGGAATGAAATTGAATTATAGCAATCTGTCGGTCAGCTCCTTGGAAGGCCAAGGCAGACTCGCAGATTGTATTAGATAAAATTGTAATTTATTGCTGTTTTATCGATGTTTTTTCCTGAATGTGCTTGTTCTTAGAAACATTAATTTCCTTCTGTAATTCGCAGAGTTGTTTTTGTCGAAGAATAGAAACACCAATAGACTATCGTACTGAATTCATCTGTCGCAATATCACATGTACAAAACACCTGTATGCATATGTGACAAGCGATCTAATCTTCACATTCTGATACAGAATAATATATTGTGCATCAGGAAATGAAGCTATAATTGTGACGCTTTCATATATTTTAAATATAAAGGCTCCATAATTCTCAAAAAAAATTTTATCCAAGAAAGATTCAAAAAATTGATATATGGTATTAATACTATCATAAAATGTGGCATTTGACAGCTTGGCTTGTAAATTTTCAGTTAGTCTCTCGTTTTTGGATGAAAAATGAAATTATTTTTTTTATCGTATCTCTGAATTAATGCTTTTGATTCAGTTCAAGAACGAGAGACAAACTGAAATTTTACAGGCTGCTAGGTGTCACATTTTATGATTATATTAATACCATATATCAATTTAAAAAACTTTTCTTGTGTAATCATTGAAAATGTATATTTAAGAGGAATATGGAACCTTTACATTATTTTTTTGTCTTGGTAAGAAAAATGTTTATGTCTTGAAGTGTAGGCTTTGAATATTTTGTTGCCTTATAGTTTCGTTCTATTTTCTATCTGTACAGTTCAAAGCCCCCCCCCCCCCAACACCCCCTTCCCCCCCCTCCCCGCCACCCCGGAGATTTACTCTACTCTACTGACCGTTCTAAGGCGGTGGTCCCGGTAATAGTCTTACTCCCTGGACGTTTCTCTTACCTTTTTTTACTCTTTGGTGCTTTGTGGTTTATTCTGCGAGGCGATTTGTTGTATGTCTTACCTTGTGCCATTTTGTTCTTGTGTTTTTCAGTCCTTTTAGCATTGCGATTACCTCGCTTGGGGAAGAGCTAGCTAATCTTAGTGCTTTTCGTATGTTTGATCGATTTGTGCTTGTTTGGATTTGTTGGTTTCCTCTTCCTCTTGATGTCTGGGAAGGGCTGCGGTTTGTGATTGTGGCACTCCCTGGACTTTTCTCTTCCCTTTTCTACAAATAGTCAACAGACCGTGAATGTCTCCTGCAAAACACCATCATTAACAATTAACAACAACAACAAAACAAAAAGCAACATAAATGCATTATTTAAGCAGCAAGAGTCTTACTCAATATCAGGTAGCTCTAGCTCTTTTAAAAAAGGTCTCTATTGTCAAAATCAGAACTAGAACTTCGAAACATTTCCTATTTTACAGTCACATCACCCTTTCCAGGTCGTCTAACACGGTAATTTTGTCTCTGACGGGCTATCCTGCCAGTAAGAAATACATTTGACATAAATCGTACCCTTGATTATTTTTCTTATTTACACCTTATTTGAAATTGGTAAATTTGATTTCAAATTGCGTTTCGGCATTATTGATCAGCTGCGTTATTCAAAATTTACGTCATTCTAAATTCTGGCATTTCCTTGTTTTAAATTTTGACGCGTGTCATGGCTACATAAATTTTGAGTTTACACATTTAAATCCCGCGACACGGGAAGCTGTGCTAGTTTTTTGTATTGTCGGCTCGAAGTTAGTCAAAGGTAAGTATGTTCTAAATAGGAGAAATCAAATTCAGGAATGGTATAGATTTTATGACTGGTCAAACATTTTGTGTTTTTGAGCCAAAAGCGGGTCACATAGTTTCAGTGTTATTTTCACTTGAATAGTTTATGCAACGTACGTTGTGCTTCCAGAGAGCTAGAGGAAATGCAATGTAAAACATGAGACCCATGGGCCACAATTCGCTCACTTGAGTAACCAGCCATTGCATCCCAGCTGATAGAAAACGTTACCCCAATGTTTTCATTTGGTTGTATGCAAGTTTGGTTGCAACCTAACGTTACGTAAGCTTACCATGATGTTTGCAATACGTAGTGAAAAAGTTATGTTGAAACCAACCATAAGCAAACGTTGTTTGAACGTTCGATTTTCAACATATCGAAACATATATTTCTAGCACGCTCTCCAATTCGAACTGTTATTATGCATACTTGCAATGTTAAATGGTTGGAATAAGGTCGCAGTCAGTCACTGAAACCTAACGTCTTGAAAACGTTTTAAGAACGTTTCGTTACACCCTTTAACGTGGACTATGTGCGCAGTTTCGTATTTCGATTATGAGCGTTTTTTGGCAACATTTTGTCAAAGACAATGACTACCTTTTTGTTTGATAATTGCACATTCAAATTGTTGTAACCATTAAATATTTACTTGAAGAAATACCATAAATAATTTATACGAAACTTTGATCAAACAGCTCCTTGTACTGTCTTTTCCACCAAACTGTAATTCTGCGAAACAAAGACAATTCGAAACGCGTGTATAATTTCAGTGTTGTTTTTTTCGACTCGTAAAGCATCAACAACGTTTAAAGTAATCTTGAAATCAAGTAACTATAATCGTTACTTTTATGTCTTAAAAAATGATGGATTTACATATTTGCTTGAAATATGCTACTGAAACGATTTTTCATGGTTTAAAAACTCTGAACAGCATTGTGCATGACTGTAATATGTAGACAGAAGCATACTTGGTAAAATTATGTTAATTCTGTCGCAAATGAATAGCTTGTAAAATTTATGTGAATATACTGCCCGCGGATACTTAAAAGTAATGTTCAAATTTTTGGACGATGTTTCTGTTTCTGAAACGTTGAAGTAACACTTTTTATTACTTTTATCACTAATCATTTGCATTCTCGGTCTTCATATTCTGGGGAATGGCGTGAATTTTTCATCTGAAATATTAACACTTACTGAATAAACACAGAACAGCAAATGCGTTAAATGAATACTGTTTTTATCCTAAAAGGTGAACTGACTGATACCTTTTCTTAATGGTTTAGTTACCTCTGTTTTATTCAACATCTGGACATGAAGCTGAAACAACAGCACGAAAATTTCAGTTACATATTCAGATATTTGCATTCTGGGACTTGGTCGGTTCTCATACAGGTTAGTTTGGGAGAGGTGATTTTTTTTTTAATTTCATAAATGATCCTCATGCCAAACTTACTTGAAGAGGTTGTATTGAGCCCAGTTTTCTGGCAATTCAAAAACTTTACAAACAAAATTCATGAGTGAACAATTTTGCCGTGACAGAAATACTAAAGTAAACAATATTGTATGCAAGAACTATAGAACTTGTAAAAACATCAATCAACGGAGTACATGCGAAATAATAAGAAAAGCAACGACAGGAATACAACCAGACCCAAAGCCCTGCCTTAAACACCAAACGGGTAATAAAAATAAAGCATCTGAATCATGATTGAGATCATTTTTGAGGCTGAGTAAAAGTTTTCTAAAGGTTGTAAAGAGGTTTTAGAAAAGTTGTAGGAAGGTTTTCTACGACGTTGTATAAAAATGTTATGCAAACATTGAGAAAACTTCCCAATAAACCTCACCTATACGCTAAATCGCAACGTTTTCGCAACCAAAATACAACGTTGCGCCGTTTTTAAAACGCCGTTTTGTTAGCTGGGATATTTGCAGATGCCATTCCGGTATTGCCACAGCACACAGCAACTAGGTCAGAAATTTGATAGTACTGTAAAAAGGTCAACGGTCATTTAGGATCTACATTTGAACAAAGTTGGTAGACTTTGTGTCCCTGATACTATATACCACGTTTCAGCCTCAAAGCTTTCTTGGTTCTGGAGAAGAAAATTTTAAGTGTTTTTTTTTTTTAATATATATGAACATCTTGTTCAATAGTGCAAAACCACCTGAACAAACTGTTGGTGCAACTTCGAACAGAAGCCCCCCGCCCCCACCCCTTAACCACCATGTGAAATCTGCTGAAATTTGGCCAGCAGTTTCAGTGAAGAAGACATTTAAAGATTTATACGTTTATACGATTTTATACATGCAAAAAGCTCTGGGGCAAGGGCATATACCCAGGGGATAAAAGTTTGTAACTAACAAGTTTTACTACTTTAATCATACATTATAAGTTTCAGACATTGGTCTTTAATGCATTTTTAGAAAATGATTTTTCAACATATTTGTATATAGATGCAAATTTGTCCTTGACATAAAAGGTCGAAGGTCATCCGAAGATCATCACCTGAGTCCCCAATGCTATATACCAAGATTCAGTCTCATTTTCTTGGTTCTGGAGAAAAAGATTTTTAAGTGTTTTTAACATAGCTGGGCATGGCGGCCATCTTGTTCAATGGTGTGGAACCATTTAAATAAATTGTCAATATCCCTTCCACAGAAGGCTTCATGTGAAATCTTGTTAAAATTGGTCATGAGGTTTTAGAGAAGAAGACGTTTAAAGATTATATGATTTAAAACATGTATATTGCTAAGGAACAAGGGCTATAACTCCCAGGAGACTAAAGTTTGATTGTAGCTAAAAAAAATTTACTACTTAAATCATTCATTGCAAATTTCAGCCATAAGTATTTAGTAAATTTTCAGAAAATGATTTTTCAACAGTTTCGCCATACAAGAGCATGCAAATTTGACCTTGCCATGGAAAGGTCAAAGGCCATCCTAGGATCATCATTTTAACAACTTGGTATACCTTGAGTGCCCAATGCTATATACCAAGATTTAGTTTTGAAGCTTTCTTGGTTCTGGAGAAGAAGAATTTTAAGTGGTTTTCTTACCATATATGCATTATATGGGCATGGCGCCCATCTTGATGCAGGACGGTATGAACGACATGATAACACTCCTTCGACAGAAAGCCCAGTGTGAATTGTGGTGAACTTTTATACATTTTGAGAAACTGACTTCCCAATATTTTCCCCATAAAAATGCAAAGAGACGCAAATTTGACCTTGCCGTATGAAGGTCAAATGTTAACCTAGGATCATCATTTGAACAAATTTTGGTAGCCCTTGAGTCTCTGATTCTATATACTAAAATTCAACCTCAAAGCTTTCTTGGTCCTGCATGAGGAATTTTAAGTATTTTTATCATATATGCATATGGTGGCCAGCTTGTTTAATGATCTAAAACCGTTTGAACAAACTAATAACAACTTGATAACACCCCTTCGACAGAAAGCCCAGTGTGAATTGTGGTGAACTTTAATACATTTTGAGAAATTGATTTTTCAATATTTTTCCCATACAAATGCAAAAGGACGCAATTTTGACATTGCCATAAGAAGGTCAAATGCCAACCTAGAATCATCATTTAAACATACTTGGTAGACCTTGAGTCCCTGATGCTATATACCAAGATTCAGCCTTCAAGCTTTCTTGGTTCTGCAGGAGAATTTTAAGTATTTTTACCATATATGGGCATGGTGGCCATCTTGTTTTAATGATGTAGAACCGTTTGAACAAATTAATATTACCTCTGCCACAGAAGGCAAACATGAAATGTGGTGAAAATTGCTCAATCTGTTTCAGAGAAGAAGACGTTAATAGACTGTAAAATTTTAAACATGTATATAACCAAGGGGCAAGGGCAGGTAACCCTTGGGAACAAAATGTTGATTGTAACTGAAAGGGTTTGCTACTTTGATCATACATTGTAAACAGTCATTAGCCTGTAATACATTTTATGAAATTTATGAAATAATTTCAATATTTTCCCAATACAACCGCATATGGACACAAATTTGGCCTTGCCGTAAGAAAGTCGAATGTCAACCTAGGGTCATCATTTGAACAAGCTCGGTAGATCTCGAGTCCTTGATGCTATATACCAAGTTTCAGTCTCAAAGCTTTTTTAGTTCTGGAGTAGAAGGTTTTTATATATTTTTACCATATACAGGCATAGCGGCCATCTTGTTTAATGATGCAGAGCCTTTTGTACAAATTGATAATACCCCTTCGGCAGAAGGCAAACTGTGAAATATGGTGAAAATTGGTCAAGCTGTTTCAGAGAAGAAGCTTTAAGATGACAAGATTTTATACATGTAAATATCCCACGGACAAGGGCATGTAACCCTTGGGGGACAAAAGTTTGATTGTAACTAAAATGATTTGCTACTTTCATCACATATTGTAAGTTTCAGTCGTTAGTCTGTAATAATTTGAAAAACTAACTATTCAATATTTTCCCCATACAAATGCATAGGGACGCAAATTTGACCTTGCCGTAAGAATGTCAACCTAGGGTCATCATTCGAACAAACTAAGAAGATAATGAGTCCCTTATGCTATATACCAAGATTCAGCCTTGAAGCTTTCTTGGTTATGGAGGAGAAGATTTGAAAGTGCGTTTTACCATATATGGGCATGACAGCCATCTTGTTTAATGATGCAAAAGCGTTAGAAGGGCAAATGTAAAATATGGTGAAACTCGGCCAAGCTGTTTCAGAGAAGAAGACGTTTAAATGAGATTTTTACATGTATATAGCCCGGAGGCAAGGGCAGGAAACCCTGGGGGACAAGATTGAAATGGTTTGCTACTTGGATCATACATTGTAAGCTTCAGCCATTAGTCTGTAAAACAGTTTGAGAAACTGAATTTTCAATATTTTCCCTATATATATGGATATAGACGCATATTTCACCTTGCCGTAAAAAGGTCGAATGTCAACCTAGGGATATCGTTTGAACAAACTTGGTAGATCTTGAGTCCTTGATGTTAAATACCAAGATTTAGCCTCGAAGCTTTCTTGGTTCTGAAGAAGAAGAATTTTATGTGTTTTACCACATATGGGCATGGTGACCATCTTGTTTAATGATGCATGGTCGTTTGAACAAATTGATAATACCCAACTGACAGAAGGCCAAAGGCCAAATGTGAAATGCAGTGAATATTAGTCGAGCTGTTTCAGAGAAAAAAAGACGTTTAAATATTACGAGATTTTATAAATATGTATATCCCAGGGGCAAGGGTAGATACCCCCTCACCCCCCGCCGAAATTTTGACAGTACATTAAAGGGTTTGCTACTTTGATCATATATTGTAAGTTTCAGCCATTAATCTTTAATACATTTTGAGAAACTGAATTTTCAATATTTTCCCCATACAAATGCAAATTTGACATTGCCATAAAAAGGTCAGAGGTCAACCTAGGATCACCATTGGTAGCTCTTGAGTCTTTGATGCTATATACCAAGATTTAGCTTCAAAGCTTTCATGGTTCTTGAGAAGATTTTTAAGTGTTTTACACCATACGGGCATGGCGGCCATCTTGATCAAATGACTGACCATTTGTACAAATTTTCAATCCCCCTTCAACAGAAGGCTGCACATGAAGTTTTGAAGCAAACTGGCCCTGTGGTTTCAGAGGAGGTCCTTCAAAGGTGCTGGCGGACAGACGGACGGACGACCGACGGACGGCAAGTGATCATTCTGAGCCTTCGGTGAGAGGTTTACATTGTAGGAAGATAATTCTGATATCTGCTGGTGAGATGCCAATAAGCTTTATATAAAAAGACCAAAATATGAGGTGCCCACAGATGCATGGTAGCCCTATGAATCCAAGGCAGAATTAAAACGTTTGATGATTTTTGTCCGTCTGTTTTTGTCGGGTTGTCAACTTTTTTTTTGTCAAATAGTGCGACTGAAACACCACTGAAAGCCAGATGCTTAAGTGTCTGAATATTGCCGCACTGAACTAGCCGCATCGAGACAATACAGCTTGAGTACATGTAGCTTCGTATTAGAAAACCACGCAGGGCGTTTGGAATCCTTACCCTTCCCGTGCCATGTGTAGATGGAAAACTACTACGATATTCGCGGTCAAAGTCCGACTTTTTTTTTCTTGATAATCTCAGTAATCTCATGTTTTGCTGAATATGTTTTCACTATGTCAGTACTAAACGAACGGCATCGTTGGTTTCATTTCAACAGCAGACCCACTCTTCTATTGTCCATTTAGTAATTGTTAACGGTATCTGACATTACTCTGCATTTTTTCGTGAATGGATATATGAAAATATTTTTTATCTCCGATTAAAAGCATTCCTGTAGGTTATCACAATCATTGACATGTAACTGACCCGGATATGGTGACGCGACATATTTGTGACAACAGATAAGGAAGGAGTCGCATATAAAGTTCGCTGAACGAGGAAAGTTACTATAATATTTCTACTACTATTACTACTACTACTTCTACTTCTGTCTCTTCAACTACTACACTGCTACTACAGCATCTACTACTACTGCTTTATTGAGAATAGATATATAGTCATACAAACTTTATTTGTTTGATTATTTGCAAAAATATCTCTTTGAAATATAATAAGGTTTATCATTGTTCATGCAATATGTATTTCCAAATATACAAGGCTTGCTATTTATAGTTATACCGCCATGTATTGTAATTATGTATTTTCGTATTAAAACTCGTGTTATTTACTTTATTTAAACCGACGAAATAAAGAAGTAGATGTCTTGGAACCTCTAATTTAAGACATAACCGCGAAACAATCGGGAGATTATACAATAAATTGTAATGTTTGGTATAACTTGAGAAGCGGATCTTTCTTGCTTTGCGATCGTGTTTTTCGATAATAAAAGCAAGGTTAAATGTGCCATGTAACCTCATTGCTGTTCTTATCTACAGAACAAAACAGCAGAATTTTATTAGGAAACCCCACATACAATGGTGTCATGCGCTTTTCTTATATTTTAAGTCGTATACTATGATTCATCTGTGTTCGTTTTGTTGTTGACTTTTCACGTTTTGTTCTACAGTGGGGTATCAACGCCGCTTCAACAGAGGTAAACCTCTTCTTAATTACAGGTAGATAAGGAAATCAAAACATATTGTCTCTGATTGATTTCGCTCCGTAAATAGAGAGTTTTATTGCCAGACTGACAGATCATATTGTGAAGTCATTCTGCTGACGGTTTCATATTCAGGTAAGAAACTGCTATATCCGGCTTGGTCATGGATCGTTCTTTCTTTGTGACGCGGAAAGATGGACCCTCCATTATTAGCTGATAAAATTTTAAGAATCGATTTCTTCATACAAAGTTAACACACAAATGATACAGTCACGTCACTCTTTCCGAATCGTCGTCAAAAACGGGTCATTTTGTCTTTTACAGTTCATCCTAAAAGTAATAAAGACACTTGGCATAAAAATCACCCTTTTTGCATATTTACTTCTAATTTGAATCCAGTAAATTTAAATTCGAATGGTTATAGGCATGATTGATCAGCTGTGTTAATTTTAATTCTGGTATTGTCGGCTTGAAGTTTAGTCAAAGGTAAGTATGCTCCAAAGAGGAGAAATCAAAATCAGGAGCGGTATGTTTTTTTTATGACTGGTGAAACATTTTGTGTTTATGAGTGAAAACAAGGTCACCTAGTTTCAGTGTTATTTTCACTTCGGCTCGAAGTTTAGTCAAAGGTAAGTATGCGCCAAAGAGGAGAAATCAAAATCAGGAACGGTATAGATTTTATGACTGATCAAACATTTTGTATTTTGGAGCCCAAAGCGGGTCGCCTAGTTTGTTATTTTCATTCGAATATTCCTATTGAGAATAGATATGGGCTTCCAGAGAGCTAGAGGAAACGCAATGTAAACAAATAATTTTGGTGAGTAGTTTACATCCTAGGAAGATAATTTTGATATCTGCAGATGAGATGCCTAGGAAGATAATTTTGATATCTGCAGATGAGATGCCAATAAGAGCATATAAAAGACCAAAATATGAGGGTGCCCACAGGTGCAAGGTACATGCAGTCCTACAAATTGAAATAGAATAAAAACATTTGATGACTTTTGCCTGTCTCTTCTTACCTAGTTGTCACCGTTTTCTTTTTGTTAAATAGTACGACTGAAACAGCATTGAATGCCTGTTTGCTAAAAACGTTGCCTCAATGAGGTAGCCGCATTGGGGCGAAACTGGAGTACATATAGAGCTACACAAAGAAAATCTAGGGTTTGGAATGTTTCCGTGTGGATGGAAAACTAGACAAGAGCTGTTTCCGTGTGGATGGAAAACTAGACAAGGGCCACAGAATAAGCTACGCTGTTCGTTGTCATAGTTCCGACTTTTTTTTATTCTAGATAATCGCAGTAATCTCATGTTCTGTTTATCATAGTTTAATTATCTCAGCACTAAAGGAACGGTACAGTTCAAATGCAGACACAACCAAGACAAACCAACCTGTGCATCCGAGCAGTCTGACCAGTCTTCGTTGTCCACATGAAGATTCTTTGCATCATTGGCAAATGCACAGGCTGATCTGAATCTTCGGTGGGCACACATGTCCAAAGGTACGTTTTCTGTCGATGCATCTCATTAAATCGTTCTGATATGAACTGACTGGCAAACATATCTGCAAACTGTGGAATTGCATCAATCTCGGTACAATTATAAAGCAAACATCAATGTTCAAAAGTTATATCATTTATGAATGAGCCCCAACGTGGGAAATGTATGTTTTACATTTTGGATAGCCTAGGATGCAAAGTATCGCCATGCGAACAACAAAAACTGATCAGAATGAGCGGATGCGCAGGCTGATTTAAGTCTTCTTTGTACGCACATGTCAGAAAAAACGTATTCTCACGTTGAGGCTAAAATATATGCACAAGATGTTTAAATAATGGTAAACATATACTTATAATGGTAATAGTAAACGTATACCTACAATGATAATAGTAAACGTATACCTCATGATAATGATAATAGTAAACGTATGCCTATAATGATAATAATACCTATAATGATAATAGTAAACGTATACCTATAATGATAATAGTAAACGTGTACCTATAACAATAATAATAAACGTATACCTATAATGATAATAGTAAACGTATACCTATAATGATAATAGTAAATGTGTACCTATATTGATTGATTGTGTTGGGGTTTAACGACACGTCAACCCTTGAGGGTCATTTTGTGTCGTCTCCCAGAGAAAGGGAGAAAAGAGATAGAAGAGAGAGTAGAGGAGATGAAAGAGAGGGACAGGGAAGAAAGAGGAACAGGAATGAAAGTGAAGAAACGGAAGAAATAAAACATTCCCCCTCTACCCTTACCCACTACAAGGATAGCAGGCCTTGCCCAATTGTAAGCCAATATCAGTTGGACGCCCAAATGATGTAAGATACACAGCACCTTCGCACCACCCGACCACCCCATATGTGTACCTATAACAATAATAATAAACGTATACCTATAATGATAATAGTAAACGTGTACCTATAACAATAATAATAAACGTATACATATAATGATAATAGTAAACGTGTACCTATAACAATAATAATAAACGTATACCTATAATGATAATAGTAAACGTGTACCTATAACAATAATAATAAACGTAATACACGTATACCTATAATGATAATAGTAAACGTATACCATTGGTGAAAGTAATAAACGTATACCTATAATGATAACAGTAAACGTATACCTTTAATGATGATATTAAACGTATACATTTAATGATGATATTAAACGTATACCTTTAATGATGATATTAAACGTATACCTATAATAATAATAATAATAATAATAAAAAACGTATACCTATAATAATACAGGAAAACAAGCTATTATCCAAATAATAAAAGCATCTTTTTATTGAAATCTTGAAAAGGAAGTGATGGGTCCTTAATTGGTTTTATCGTTCAAATTTAAATGTAGTTAAATAAATAAAAATAAAAAAAAATGAAGCGTGACCATGCATATGTAAAGTCTTGTTCCTCCCGCTGAGTCTGTTTTTTTATGTCTTATTCATGCTAATAAAGAGGATACTTCTAAAAATCGATCGCAAATTGGAATCATTTGTATCTGATGTGTCAACACGTTGTATTGCTCATCAAAGGCTGATTACAGAAATTCGACAGCCTTTCTTTGCTTCACTAACTTTCTGGTGCATCAGCTGTTAGATGACTCCCACGTGATTTAATTAACGCTAAGCACTCTGGGTAAAAATTTCAGCAGACGACATTATGAAGTATTTTTCTTACTTTTTTTCCCCGAAAACAGGATAAGACATTTCATTCAAATTGTCTCCACTGGAGACAATTTGCATGGAATGTCAGATCCTGTTTTCTGGGAAAAATAAGAAAAATATCACCAACTTGTCGTCTGCTGAGATAGCCCAGAGAGAATTAAAGGTTAAGTCCGACACGTGCAAATATGCCTTTGGAGCGAAGGCCCAGATCGGCATGCGCTTCTGCACATTTCGCTCAGAGCCTTCGCCGTTCGTTTACAGAATCATTAGATATTATCAGGTTGTACAACCTCGCTGGCTGATCAGGATCTTTACTGTTAGTATATGCCCCAAAGATACCTTTTCTCATGGCTCGGCCTATCATAACGCTAAGCGCTCTTGGTAAAATTTTCAGCGATATTTTGAAATATTGTTCTTATTTTTCCCAGGAACAAATAAGATACGACGTTTCATGCAAATAATCACCAATTTGTCGTCTGCTAGATTTGTCAAGTGAAAAGCGCTGAGCACAAGAAAACCTGTATTTTGCCATATGCGAACTGCGAATAACCAGACCAGTCTGTGCATTTGCAGACTGTGCATACCTTATACTGTAATGAGCTAAGCAGAAAACGTTGAAGGTTTCAATTCGACTCTATGGCTGCCTCGACTGTTCTGTTACTTCGTTATTTAAATATTATATGGGCCGCGTCAAGCAAAAAAGTGCCTTCGTGCATGCGCAAAATGTGCGGATTCACATCATCTTGCCCATGCGCAAGGTCTCGTCCAGGCCTTTGCTCTCCTTTGATACAGTCTATAATATCCTAGGATTTTAGTAGCGAACAGTGAAGGCCCTGATCAGACTGCGCATCCGCGCAGTCTTATCTGAACCTTCGCTATCCGCGCATGCCCCGAAGGTACGTTCCTTGGTGTGGCTCATTTTATACATGTATACTCTTCATCATTCCGAGTTTATAGGGTAAAACGAACATGTCATGGCAGTGATGATTAAACGAAAGTATTAAGTTTCTACGCGTAATAATTTTCACACAGATATTATTTCAGTTGTATGCAAATTATTTATTAAGGAGGAGTTTTGATGACAATTCTTGGAAAAGTTCAATTTCTGCATAAAAATATGTTGTAGGTACTCATTAGAAGGGTCTCTGCACTGTTAGGCCGATAATAGTCTATCGTTTAGGCGACAGCGAAAGTAATACAATTCTCTCTGTCTATTTCATCTTTAGCCCAACTCTATTTATTTTACTGTTGTTTCACGAAAAATATTAGAAAGAAATGTTCAATACTGTAGATATACTGTTGCGTCACCATTCCGGGTCCGTTACGCATCAATGACTGTTATAACCAACAGGATTGCTAGCCACTGGATAATTTCGCTACCATTAGAAAGTCTCCCTTCCGCTGATTCAAGAAGGACAGTCAACAGTTTCTGGCGAAAGAATGTGCACAAGTACTGATTAACCGCTTAGAGGATTAAGCCTGCCCACGAGTAAGGCCAGATACCATTAATCATAACTAAACAGACAAAAAAGAGTAGGCGCAGATGTCAGAAGGTATATTTTCTCACGCTGCGACTCAATTTATGACCTGTATGCTGTAGCAATTTTTTCATGTCCGTTCTAGTCAATACAATCTTATATTATCGGTAAAGCTGAATTTTTAATTTACTAAAATGTGAATGGTCATACATAAAGGCCACAATCACGAAACAAAACCTTCTCAAGGCACCGAAAGAAGAAATGAAGGACATGCAATGACAACACACGACCCAACAAACACACAACATCGTTACAAAATCGTTCCGATGTCGCTGCGACGTCATATGACGTCATGACGTCGCAGCGACATTGGAACGATATTGTTAAGATATTGTGTGTTTACTGGAAGTTACAAAAGCGACAAACAAAAAGAACTTCCTTAGAATGGTCAGCAAAACACACAACATCGTAACAAAATCGTTCCGATGTCGCTGCGATATTGATATTGTGTTATGGGAAACGTCGTCTATCCTACTCACGGTCCAGTTCGTTCTTTATCCTTATTCGGCTTTTAAATATATAAATATATAAATATATAAATATATATATATATAAATACACACATTTTTTTCCTTAGAAAATAGGACGATGACCCTTAATTTCTGGTTATATATATATATATATATATATATATATATATATATATATATATATATATATATATATATATATATATATATATATATATATATACACACATTTTTTTCCTTAGAAAATGGGACGATGACCCTTAATTTCTGGGAAAATAAGAACACTAGAATCAGTTTGTCGTCTGCTGACTTATTCAGAATTCAGAGAGTGCAAACGGTAACTGTTCGCTTACAACAAGGAATTTATTAACGGGTCTTTTAAACAATATATAATAAAACGGAAATGTCCGCATTTACAAGCTAAAAGCTTGTTAGATTCCTGTTCTAAATTCCAAATAACGTATTGTTTAAGCTAGTATCCGGTTAAATAGTAACCACTTTATATGTTTCCTTGAAGCCCTTCTCTTTGATTCAAACGGATGTTCATTATTCTAGACATACTTGAATTGGAAGTCAAATAAAAAACTGCAAACATTTTACTGAATATCAGTCAAAGACATATATTCATTTACGTATCTCTGATCAGGAGTGGATCCAGGATTTTTTTCATAGGGGTTCAAAATTTTTGAGGGGTGGTGGAAGGGGCGATTTGATATAAAAATAACAAAAACACACCCTATTGACCCTAAATCTTCTGATTGACAGGCCTGAGCAAACAGTGTAGACTCAGATCAGACGCCGCAGAACACGGCGTCTGATCAGGGTCTACACTGTTTCCCATTCGTTTTAGTTTTAGAGACAGCCCATAGTTATATTGTTAAGAGTTGTGGTGTGCGAATATTTAGGGTAATTACGGTACACAAAGTTTATCAAATGCATTCAAAATTTCCCATGAAAATGAAATTTAGAGCTAATGGAGCATTCAACTTCCCTCAACCCAACCCGCCCCACCCTCTCAAACAAGAACCTTATTGAATCTGGCCTTGAATTAATTTTGGAGTTATATGTACTTAAAATGTTAAAACTGCATACCATATGTTGCAGAATGGCAGTTATATCAGTACTTTGAACTATACAATGAAAGAATGTTATGCTCACGTTTACGATGTCTCACGCATTCATTTTTATAACAAAAGACTTGTGTTTGGTGAGAAGATGAAACAAAAGCTCTTGAGTCTTAGGCACTTTTCATTTTCTCTTGCGATTTGACTTTCGAAATTCAAACCGACCTTATAACATATGCAAACCGTGTAGATCCAGACCAGCTTTCGTATGCACACAGTCGGTTCAGAGTAAGCATAGTCTGTTAACGAACCCTTCAGTGACACCACATTAGCTTGACGAACAGGCAGGCTGTTCCGAGTCCACGCTGGTCGCATTTGCCAAAGGGTAGTTTTTCTACTAGGGAGGGTTCATAATCATTTTATTGTCTAAGAGCAAAGCCTACATTGATTCCTTATTACTTCACTCGAAGAGGAAGTTATATGTACTGTTTTATTATCGTAACTTGTAACTGCGCATGTAACAAGGCATGAAAAAACCAGAACGCTTTGCATGACGGGTAAAAAATTCAGCAGATGGCATTTTGAAATATTTCTTTTTATTTTCCCCAGAAAATGAGTTTTGACATTTTATGCAAATTGTCTCCTCTGGAGACAATTTGCATAAATTGTCAAAGCCCATTTTCTATAAAAAAAAAAAAAATAAAAAAAAAATAAGGAAAATACAATCAATTTGTCGTCTGCTGAATTTGCCCAGAAAAGTTGTAAAGGTTAAAGAGCTTAGCTGTTGCGTTCGGAAAACAGCTGTGATAAAATGAAACAGTGAACAAGTGTTAGGAACTGCCAATAGGTAGTATTAGAACGTTATATAACAGTTGCTACGAATCCCTTGGATATAACATCTATCAGAAAAGGTAGGAGACAATAACATGTGTATCGATTTGTTTGGAGACATTTTATCCCTTAAGTGCCAAAAAAAAAAAAAAAAAAAAAAAAAAAAAAAAAAACGGCAGCAGACGACATTCAGGGTTTCTTTTTGTATTTTCAGAGAAAATAAACGACATTTCATGTGAATCGTCTGCTAGAAGATATTTCATGTGAAGGCAGATGATTCACATGAAATGTCATATTTTCTCAGAAAAAAAAAAGAAAATATCGTCAGCTCCTGAAAAATAAGAATGTCGTCTGCTGCACATTTGCTTGACCATTTAAGGATTATTATTTTCTTGATGGCTTTTTTATATACTGGATATATGTAAATTTGTACCAAATCTAGTTTTTTTTTTGTCAGATTTTGTTTTCAGAAATATTTAATTTTTACCATCTACAAGCTGTTATCAACTTTTAGGAGATTTTTTAAACACATCATAGCAGGGATCATTCTTGCTCAGAATATTATTGAAGAAAATATCTCATTTAGCCGAAACTGTCCAGAAATTCTGATTTTTCAGTGAGAATTTTTTTTAGCAAAATCCATAGTTAAATTACATTTTGTTACAAGAGTTTCCCTCCCATTTAGCAAATTTCAATGAAATTCTTAAAATAAGATGGAATTCAGCATCCAAGACAAATGAAGTAAAAATTTGTCTCGAATACTAATCCTTCTTATATGCAAACCATTGTAATAAAGACACAGATAATAATATTTTTTGCTTTACATTACGAAAACACGCCTATTCAAATATATACAGAAAATTTCACTTCCAAAAACTGAAAATTTTCAGATAAAAAACTCACTATTTTTCATATTTCTGCTCAAAACATAGATTGTGGGTACTCGTTAGAACCGCTCGGCGAGGCAGTTCTAACGAGTACCCACAATCTATGTTTTTGAGTAGAACTAAGAAAATAAAGTATACCCCTGTAAACCCTAGTTTTACTATATAAAAGTGGGGTTTAAGGGGGTCCAAATTATATAGGCATGTTTTCGTGATGAAAACTGTTTGTGACGCGTTTTCAAAGTTAAAAAAATATGTCGAATGAAATTTAGCTCCAGTCTATCACATATTTAATGCAGTTCTAGATGCCAAAATAAAATCCCCCCCCCCCCCCCCCCCAAAAAAAAAAAACCACCAAAAAACAAAAAACAAAAAAAAAAAAAAAAACCCAAAATGAACACCGACTCATAATCGTCAATGTCTTAAAGGCTATGTCGGAGTGAGAAAGACGAACTTTGACCCCGTATTAGGCTGGATACCCTCAAAACGACAGTACAGACCCAGATCAGACGCAACAGAATGCGGCATCTGATCAGGGCCTCCTCTGTTTGCAAATAGTTTAACCATTTTCCTCTACGAACATCTAAATCACATAGCCTGACATACTTAAAATTGACATTGGACTCTCTTCAAATTTACAATGTGTGGGGGAATTTATTCAGTCTAAAATGGATTAGTAATTGAAATTGAAATGAAATTCCTTAGGAAGATAGGTATTTTTTCTGTTAAAACATGTCCCCATGGTTCCTCGCAAATATTTGTATAAATATGCAAATCTAGGGAGGAAAGACAATCTTGTACTCAGTGACATGTGGGCCGAGCCAGGCGAAAATGTCATATGCGGACAGCGATCAGGGCCTTTATTGTCCGCAAATAGAATCATTGGATAATATAGAATGCTTCAATGGAGAGTAAATGCCTGGATGAGGCTTTGCGCATGTGCAGGATGATGGGAATCCGTACTTTTTGCTCATGTTCGAAGGCATGTTTTCGCTTCGCGCGACCCATATGTCAATAGAAGAGACCACTGTCGTTAATTACAATTTTCTTTCTAGCAAGCTCGAGTTTCAGCATAAAACAGCCTTGAACCACCGACGTCTCGAGTGCATACGGGCGGCGTCAAGCAAAAAAGTGCCTTCGAAGAATCGCAGATTCAGATCATTCTGCGCATGCGCAAAGTATCATCCGAGTCTTTGCTCTTCATTCATACATTTAGTATCCTTTGATCCTATTTGCGAACAGCGAATGCCATGATCAGACTGCGCGGATGCACAGGCTGATCTGGACCTTCGATGTCCGCATATGCCCTTACAACACGTTTTCGTATGGCGCGGCATATATTATGTAATTGTGTAAGGAGAATAATAAAATGCATTTTATAGAATTCTCTGATGCAGTTTAGAACAAATTCAATTTTGGGAAAAGAACAACATGAATCCGGTCAGTGACAGAGGAACCAGTTATATTCAAAATACGACCAAAAGCACTAGAATCCTAACTTGAAAGTCATTTGTCATATGTCTGGTAAAGACGGTATGTATGGTCAAGTATTGAATTATGAAGCCCTAGCTTCTGATAAGATGGCTATCCTCATCGAAGCGATTCTTATGAGTACATTAAACATATCATTATTTTATAGAAGATCGAAAGAAACATCCCTAACTGTCCCAATTTGTATCCTGACCTGGCGCTTTGATTAACCCTCAGTGGCTCGAACTACTCATTACCCATGTCTAGAACAAATTTCCGTCGTCCCAAAGATGCTCGAGCCATTGAAGTTCGACTGTAAATGGGTAACTTGATTATAGCTACAACAACCAATATGCTGTTCATATGTACATGCAAGTATTTCTTGTGTAAAATACTGTTCTAAAAAAGAATAAAACTGTTATTATAAAACATTCATAAAACATTTTGCTCATTTAACCAGTGTTTTCGATCGAGTAATGAAAGCATTCCTATAAATAAAAACAAGTGGTTTACAACTTATCAATAAATATGGAGCTCATTAATTGCATTTCACGCTGTTTACCTTGTTAGCTCGTAACGAGCCGTCCCATCAGGAGCTACGCTCTTTGCCAAATAGTTTTTGATTTTAGACTCAAACCCTTATTTGCATCAGTCGGCATGTCCAAATTTAAGAACGGAGTCCATTTCAGAAACTCGGGGGCGAAATAGTTATTTAGAATGTTTTCCACTACTAACCATATTTTCACTTGGGTTGCCGTCATAAAATGTTGGTGTTATGCTTAACCCTCCATATATTTGCCCCACTATCACCCCCACCCCCACCCCACCCACACATATACACACACTCCAGAATGGTGAAAGGGTTCTCCTTGACCATTATTAGCCCTACTACCGAGGCCCAGCAAACATTTTTTTTAAAATCTACAGCTACCTTGACGGGCCGACGATAACGGCCCGCTATATGTGGGGTGGGGGGGGGGGGGTGGGGGGGGGGGGGGGCGGGAGCAGTACAGTAAAACTTCAATTACGAACGCCGATGGCTAATTTGAATTCACTTTTGAGCCCTTAAGAATTGTTTCCGATAGCCCAAAAAAACTAATATTTAGAATATTTTAGATGATTGTTTATTATTTTGTTATGAAAATGTATGTTGTATGTACACATTAGAATCGCCTCATTGAGATGAATTTAATGAGTATACTGAACATACCATTATTTTAAAGAAGATAGAAAGAACATCCCTAATTATCCCGATTTGCCTCCTGAATAGGCGCTATGATTAACTCTCAGTGCCTCGAGATACTCAGGTCTATACCACATGAGTCCAAAGATAATCGAGCCATTAAAGTTCGACCGTACATGGGTCACCTGATGATAACTTGTAACAACTAATAATAGATAGATAAGTAAATGTATGCTGTCTTACAGTCGAACATCAATAAGTCGAACATCTTTGGGACCATGGAAATTTGTTCTAGACTTGGTTAGTTCGAGCCACTGAGCGCCCGGTCAGGAGGCAAAAGTGGATAATTCAAAGACGTCTTTCCGATCTTACATAAAATAGTGGTGTGTTGAGTGCACTCATTAGAATCGCCTCAACGAATCGCCTCGTTGAGGCGATTCTAATGACTGCACACAACATACAATTGCGTGACAAATAAGAAAATTTCTATAAAATATTCCTAAATGCTTGTATTCTTGAACTGTCGGAAGAATTTCTGTCAAAAATGAGTTTGAATCAGCCACGGTGTGGAAGAGGTACTGAAGTTTAACTGTGATGTAAATGGTTTTACTTTTAAGGATTAAACGGCATCATAAAACATTTGCTCATTTCGCAAGTGTTTTAGATCGAGTAACGAAAGCATCACTATAAATAAATACAAGTGGCTAACAACTTAATAAATATGGAGCTCATTAATTGCATTTCACGCTGTTCACCCTTTCCACCCTGCAGACAAAACACGATTCATATGCAAACAGTGTAGACACAGATGAGACGGCTCGTAACGAGCCTTCTCATCAGGATCTACACTGTTTGCCAAAACTGTTTCTGATTTTAGACCGAAATCCCTATTTACATCATTCGGCATGTCCAAACTCAAGAACGGAAGAGTTCACTGCAGAAACTCGAGGTCGAAAGTGTTAATTAGAATGTTTTTCCACTATTAATCTCCTGCTTGAAGATTTTTTTCCACTAGGGCTGCGTTCATAAAATGTTGGTTTTATGCTTAACCTTCCATATGTTTGCTAGTTTATTTACACAAGTGGCGATGATGGTTTTTCCCGACTTTTTGTATCAGTTGTACAATGTTACGTTACAAGTGTTGAAATACGTCTATGTAAATTGGAGTTGTGTTGTTGTTTTAGGCAATGTTTTTAAAGGTAAGCCATGTTTTATTTCCTTGTTTCAGTTTTTACCATAAATGAGAATTCATACTCTTTCAGTAAAGGCAAAAAGATTCTAAAAAGAATGACCCTTGAGAACACACTCGAAAGTTTTCTGGAACAGGCTAGCTAGTTTCAGCCAAATTCTGTCAAACTTGTTTTGTCTCTATTCTGAAAAAGGTTTACTGTAACAGAAAAGAATTTGATCCCACGGGGAGCAAAATTCTTTTCTGTTAGAGTAGACGGGTTCTGTGTAAAGAAAGCAAACATGATGTTACAAAGTTGTTCCCTTTGGACCTTGTTCCCTTCTTTACTTTTAGAGTAGACCCCATTTTCAGAATAGGATTTGTGTGCAAGAATGCAAACTGGAAGTTACAAAAGTTGTCCCTTTCAGAGCAAAGTCCCTTTTTTATTTTTAGAGTAGACTTCCACAGAAGGGATGTTGTGTGTAAGAAGGCAAATAGGAAGTTAAAAATCTGTCCCCTTTAGAGCAAATTCCCTTCTAGAGTTTGAGAGCAGACCTCTTTTCAGAAGGGACTTTGTGTGCAAGAATGCAAACAGGATGTCACGAAAACTGACTCTTTTGTACAAATGACGGAGTAATTGCATCCGGTCCCTTTACTGTAATATACTGTAATATACAATTAAACTTTATCTTTCTTTGAGCAAATTCAGCAGACGACAAATTGATAGCTTTCTTATTTTCCCAGACACAGGATTTGACATTTCATGCAAATGGTCTCCGACAATTTGCATGAAATGTCAAACCTGTTTTCTGAGAAAAATATTTCAAAATGTTGTCTGCTGATTTTTCTTTTACCCCCCCCCCCCCCCCCACCCTCCCTGTGCTAAGCGTAAATTACATGCATGTACGCCACCAGAAACTCTGTGTTCTGAGAAATAAGTTGAACTTAATTGTTAACGCGAAAAAGGGCATTAAACTTTTTATTTTGATTCACTAAATGAGTTTTATTTGGTGGGTAATGCGTGTGTCGTAGTCCAAATAGAAATTTGGTCAGATCCGGTATTTGGCCACGCTAAATAGGAATTCTTATTTGGACCGTAATCTTATCTTCCAAGAGGTTGTTTTTCTCCCAAGTAATTTCACAACTGTAGATATCAATAAACGAATTAGTGATTCTCAAATATGAAAATGTATCATTTTAATGAAATTGGCATTTTAAATGTGTCTACTAAACTAAATTTTGTCGACTAAACTAATGATAACAAATAATTTTTATTAGTTGAAAATGTTCTTTGTTCAAGGTTGTATAAATCATAAAAATTGAATTCATTATCTTTTAAAAACCTGAAATGAACCATGGAATTAAAGTATAAATATGGGAAAAGAGTACATAGACATAGTGTAATAGCTAGAGTACATAGAAATAGTGTAATAGCTAGAGTACATAGACATAGTGTAATAGCTTATTAATTGGTCAGTAGTGAGGAAAAAAATATTTGAAGATAGATCAAGAATTCCTATTTGGCCTAACCAGATTCCGAATCTGGCTAAATTCCTATTTGGTCTACGACATATATAATACAAAAAAAAAAAAAAAAAACATCAACAAAAAAAAAAACAAACAAACAAAAAAAACCCACTAATATCATGCAATATAGAGTTGCAACCGAATATCACTTTCAGCAGATAACGATACAATGACGCCATGGGGACATGTTCAGTTGGAGTCTTATTTCAACAATATATCATGGTTATCTGCATGCTCTTGAACCCTGTTTAACTACAAACTGTGATTTATAATCGGCAAATTCAGCAGACGACAGACTAATGTTATTGGTATTATTTTCCCAGAAAATTGGCTTTGGCATTTCATGAAAATTGTTTCCTAAGGAGACAATTTGCATGAAATGTCTAAACCTGTTTTCTGAATAAATTAATAAAAATATTCAAGTATCGTCTGCTGAAGAATTTACCCAGCATGCTGTGTTAGAATCAAGTTTCAAGTAGCTGTTGGTTCATTTCACTTGAAGCTGCCTGTGTGTTTGTTTGTTACCACTTCTTCTGAAATCTGATAAAGTGTTTTCACATGCTCTTTTCATTAAAATGGATAAATATGTGATTAAATTGCGTTAATGCGTATCTTGTATGTACGATACTTTGAAGGAGACTGGTTATGTGAAGTGAATGGGTGAGTGAGTTCTCTTAAGGGAAATGGGTACCAATTAGGATGGTGATCACTGGAACCAGCGAAAAGTAATCGGATAGCAAGGGCTATATTTGATAAAAAAATGACTCTGACTGGACAATAATAAGTGAGACTGTCAGAATTTATGTCAGTCTTACACAAAATATATTTCATTAAATTGCAGACCAAATTTTAAATTTGTCAATGGTATTTTAAGGAGCTAATGCTGACCTGGTTAACTTCGTTTTTTCTTTTGTTTATTTTCCATCAAACTGAGGGTACATGTGTTTAAGGGCAGAAAAGTCAACTTGTACTCACCAATCCGATGTATACTGAGAACACGTTTGACTGCGAACCCAGTAAGATCGACGCTTTTCCGGTTCAATATATTCTGCAGTGATTATGTAAGCAGACAACTTAGACCATGATCAAGATGCACAAATGCGCTGGCTGATTTAGGTATTTATTATCAGCATTGGAGATAAGGCCACTTTACTCATGTAAAGACCCACTGGACTCCAGATAATGTGCTTTTTCAACCAAACTATATTGATATTTTCCTTATTTCTGCACGGACACATATGTTGTGCGTACTCATTGGAAGCTCCTCGCCAAGGCGAGGCGCTTCTCATGAGTACCCACAGCAAATGTTTTCATGGATAAATAAGAAAAGTGATCCATCAGACAGTTTTTGGCTTCTGAGTATTTTACCCCTCAAAATTTAATTAAATGGGTAAAATCTTATTTTCATTTTTGGATTTGAGTAAAAGAACCTCAAAATTAGAATGAATTGGGGAAAACTTAGAGAAATGAAAGAAAGGACACTAAAATGCCTGATCTGCATTAAAACATGGTCTTTCATTATCATAATATAAAGTGTGATCATGTGCTTTTCTGGCTTCGAAGCATTTAATTCCTATGACTCCATTTTAAATTTGGAAATGATAGGATACTCTGACAAGTAAATTGGGCATGAATACTCAAGTTTTGAAAATAGGTGGGGTGTTTGTTTTTTTTTACTCGAAATAGCTGGGTATTTTACTCAGATACCCCCACATCTCTTTCTCTGATCAATGATACCCCTTCTTACCTGGCGCTATGCTCAAGTACATGCCTGCGCTGTTTAGTCTGCGTCTTCTATCTGAAAGTAAAGATTACTGCGTACATGAATCCATTCGGCTGTTCATGTATTATATGTACACCTGTTTCTTTAACTTTGGGTGGTGGTGTTGAATCTGTTTTCAAGATGGTAGCATTCTGTGGAGGTAATCAACAGAAATTCACTTAAGCTGGTGTTTAAGTCAGCATATAGAAGTTTATTACAGCACACAAATGCTTGAGAAATATTACAGATATATAGATTCATTAACAGTGATGGAAATCAACAGAAACTGAGTATATTCGACGTTAACCGGCATCCAGAATTGTAACGAACGTATTTACGTACCGGAAGGGGAGGGCGGGGAGGGGGGGGGGGGGTGGGGTGGAGGGGGCGGAGCAAATTGACGTGGGCTATAAAATTGTTAACAACATAGTGTATATGTTGTAGCCCAAATAGGAATTTTGGCCAGATCGGAACCTGGTTAGGCCAAATAAGAATTCTTATTTATCCAGAACCTGGTTAGTTCAAATAGGAACTCATATTTATCTTCAAATATTTTCCTCGCGACTGATCAGAAATCAGCTTTTACTCGTAGACTGTGTACTCTTTCCCCATAATTATACTGTATGCCATGGTCCATTTCAGGTTTATAAAAGACAATGAGTTAACTGAATCCAGATTTTTATAACCATGAACCAAAAATATTTACTAATAAATGTATCCGGTATCATTAGTTGAGTAGGTAAAACAGAGGCATTTAAAGTGGTATTTTCATAAAATGCTTAATTTTCATACTCGAGAATCTCTATTTCTTTTATTGATATGTACAGTGGGAACAGTTCTGAAATTACTTATGAGAGAAATAATCTCCTGGAAGATGGCACGAAGGTCCAAATGTGAATTCCCATTTGGCCTAGCAGATTCCGGATCTGGCTAAATTCCTAAATTAAATTCAAAATTTTAACAAATTTATTTATATGTTAGCGGAAAACTTATTGACGTATAAAACTGTAAACAACAAAGTGTATATGTAAACGAGACAATACTACTAAATAATAGCTATCTTTTCTTCCTCTGATGAATATCTTGATTTCCGAAATTATATTGGATTCCTAAATTGCAAAAGAATCAATGCAAACAACGTTACATTGCAGGCTCAGCTAAGTGCTCAACTAAGCACCTCTCACAGATTCTAAAAAGAATCTTTACAGCAGTAAAAGAAGGGCTTCAGAAGCATTGCAACACAGCATACGCAAGAAACGATGTCAATCAGGGCCCAGTTGTTCAAAACTAATGATGTCGTTAGTTAACGTATGTGATCATTGAGTCCATTTTGAAAATGTATGTGGCGGTCATTGATCAGGATTCATTCCCGAATCAAGCTAGTCTAGCACAGAAAACTTCGACACTTCAGGGTCCAGTTGTTCGAAACTAACGATGTCGTTAGTTAACGTATCATTAAATTTTTCATCATTAAATATGGCATTTACGCTAGTATTTTTGCTGAAAAAAAATGTGAGTAGCTTTTGCATTTTTAAAAGCTACTCACATTTTTTCAGCAAACATACCTATGAACTAGATGTTGTACTTACTAGAACAGTTAACATTTCGACCACTAACGAGCTCGTTAAGCTAAAGATGCTTTGAACAACTGGACCTAGATGTGGATCCTGTAAAACTCCAAAGAGCTTCTACAAAATTTACAATCACAGTTATTCTGTTCTGTAAACAGTATTAAATATTTCGATTTCTCAACTCTTTATAACCACAATTCCTCATGACAAACCGAAATATTATTTACAAGTGTTTCTTTCATAAGAATGGAAATCATCGCTTCCAGTATGTTGTCCTTGGCTATGCAGACACATACTTTGTTCAGGGCCACTCTGATGCACCACAAAATACTCTGATGCAAATGTTGTAAAGATGCTGGAATGTCTAATCGACAACATCTTTGTGGAGTTTGGTAGACTGATATTTCAACAAACTATTGGCATTCCTATGGGAACTAATTGTGCTCCATTGCTTGCCGACTAATTTTTGTACTCGTATGAGGCAGAGCTTATACAGTCTCATGAAAGCAGGCAAAAAACGCCTCGCCCAACAATTCAATTTCAGCTACAGATACATAGATAATGTATTATCTCTGAATAATTCAACGATTTCAGAGTACCTAGAAATCGTCTTCCTATGTTAAAACACATATTTTATGATGATTTATACCACTATATCGACAATGAAAATCTCACTATCAGGGTTTACGACAAACGGGATAACTTGAACTTTCCCATAGTTAATTTTTCATTTCTGAGCAACAATATTCATTCTGCACCAGCATACGTACTCTCTTGCACAGACAATTGCTAACTCAATTCTTTCGTAATTGAAACGGAGTGGAAATTGTAAGCGCTGATAATACAGCATGAGGTATTTACCTTTCACAGTTTATCCGTTATGCTAGAGCCGGACTTTATCGAACGAGGAATTCTGCTCACTACGAGGATATTGGCTCAGGGATACCAAAGACCTAAACTTGTGTCAACACTTAAGAAGTTCTATGGGAGACATCATGACTTTGTTAATCCATACAAAGTGGCTGTTTCCAGACTTTCATCTGAAATTTTTGCCACAGCCAAGCCATAAACAGACTTTCTAAATCTTCGACATTAATTTCCGTATTTTCCTAAATCTCTGTTCAGGCTGATAGGCAGGGTGGGTGAAGCTTGCTTACCATGTAATGCTCACTTTCCATAGACGCCTGATTACACTCCGTTTATTTTGGTCCATGTCTGTCGGAACATTCCTAATTTTGCTTTTGTGTATATCGACATTATGATTTTCCAGAATAGGATTTTGATGTTGACTCACTATATCACCCTTACAACCTGCGTCATATCGATGAAGACACTAACTGTCGTCAGTAACTAGTTCCACGGAATCTTGCTGAACTAATAAGGGTTTTATAAAATTCAGGATATTAACTTAGTGCGCAAAATTCAGTGTCATATGGACTGTCTATCTTTCGAAAAATCGGGCTTCGGAAACGCAACGGATATTCAGACACTTCGACTATCCGTGCTGATATTCAGTTACGCTAATAATGGAAGCATAATTGGTCGAAGTATCCACAATAACTAGAATATGTATTAGGTTTGCATTTCCGGTAAAATACAGTACTTATATGGACACGTTTGGCCCACGTATTAAATTTTCGCTGCATTATGCACCCTTCTGATTTTGCCATAAATCCGAACAAATGTTACAGTCGCAGCTATGTGCACATAACCATGTTGATGACGTAGGTTGTTGGCCCTGTATTTAAGAGATAATTTAGTCTTTCAAAATAAAAGTAGAATTTTTTAATATGTTTAAGTAGTACCGCTAGAATATGCTTTTTGTGGTGTTATAATTCAGCAACTCTAGGAGTTTTTGTGCATTGTAATTCTACTATGTTGAACGCATTAAACTCAACGTACCGAAATGAATATAAAAACACAACGTACTGAAATCAAAAACGATACGTGACAGGGGACCTATTTGTCACTAAATAAAACCGGGTCTAATGGTTTTAATTAAACACAACGTACCAAAATTAAATCTACTACGCGGTTTGAAGACGCAATCAGTTACTCAATAAAACCGAGTCTAATTTTTTTTTCATACAAAATTAGAAAAAAAAAAAAAAAAAAAAAAAAAAAAAATACGGGGAATGAGGACATAATTTATCACTCAGTAAATCGAGTCTAATGTTTTCATTCTTTTGGTGTGTTCTTTGTTTCCAAAAGACCTATTTTAAATAACATATTTGACATTTCATGCCAATCCTTTGACATTTCATGTCAATCCTTTGCCCAGCTGACAATTCACATGGAATGTCAAGTCCTTTCTTCCAGGAGTATATATATATATATATTTATATATATATATATATATATATATATATATATATATATATATATATATATATATATATATATATATATTATTAGAATATCATCTGTTGCTATTGTTACTGGGCCTTTAACCTTTACCACTCCCTGGGCTTATTCAGTCTCAGAGATTCAGTAGACGACAAATTGATAATGTTTTTCCCACAAAACAGGATTTGACTTTTCATGCAAATTGTCTCCAGCCAATGGAGACAATTTGCAAGAAATGTCAAAAAACCTAGTTTCAGGAAAAAATCAGTATGTCGTCTGCTGAAAATTTTACCCGGAGTACTAAGCATTAAGGGTTAAGAAATTTTTTTCTTTACGTCTTTTATTTTCCCAATATTGTTTGTCAGAATGAAACTACTGACTGCTATATAGTCTACGGATAAAATTGTTGGCATGCAGGGCTTGATTCCACAATAGATAAAACTTATGATAAAACTATTAAATAACAATTTGGACCTTTTCAAAAGTTAGATTTAAAGGTACAATTAATCATATTCCCGACCGAGCTAAATAAATATTTTAGATCCAAAGATGCATCATGGCGGGCTATGAATCTATGATTAAATTTTTGAACAACTTCCCATAGATATAATGTTTGTTGATTAGCGAAAGATTAGTAAATTTACCCATCTACTGACACATCTTAACCTTTAAAGCGCTAATCACAACTACAGCAGACAACACATTTGGTGCATATATTATTATTATATATTATTTTTAAAGAAAATAAGGCGTGATATTTAATGTGAATCGACTCATATTAAATGTCAGGTGTTATTTTCTCAGAAAAATAGCAAAATCAGATTTAGAATTTCGTCAGACGACTCACATTAAATGTAATGTTTTATTTCCTTTGGAAGTTTCCAAAGATCAATTTTAGAATGTCGTTTGCAATAATGTGTTCTTAGCGCTTTTAAGGTTTACTTTCAATACCGTATTTCCCTGATATTCGGATAGACATACCTGAGAAAACAGTATAGACCCAGATTAAAACTGAGGATTTCTGCACTAAGAATGTTGGTTGATGTCTTGGCCTTCATGTCTTTAGCACTGATAATATTTCACTAATGATTCAACTCCTTTTAAAATCGAAACTAAACTAAAACTTCTTCTGTTTTAGTACTTACAAAAGACCGCCAACGTATTTAAAATGCTTTGAACGTTTACAAACAAGGTAATTTGTTTATACAGTCAAACCCGTTTATACCGACATTCGACGAACCGACAAAATTCGTTATAATGGTGAAACCTTCGCTCAAGAGATGACAGTTAATCAGAAAATAGGCGATTCTAATGAGAACACTAAATCTACTATTATTTAATAGATCGAAAAGGCCATCCCTAAATTATCACCTTTTGCGTCCTAACCTGTCGCTATGATTAACCCTCAGTGGCTCAAACTACCCAAGTCTACAATAAATTTCTGTGGTCCCATAACTGTTCGAGCAACTGAAGTGCGATATAATAAATATACACGACAGACGGTAAAGTGGGCGGGGTCGTAGACTGTGTGTTACGTTTTGCTGAACCAGACGCATTTTATCCGATTTTATTTCCAAGGAAAATAAACGAACCTAATCATTAGATATAAAACAGAAATAAATTGAGTTAAAATGTAATCAGCAATCCGTAATTTTGTTTTCACAGTTTTAATTTGTCTAGATTGACAAGATTTTCACCATTATAGAGTACTGGAAGGAAACCGAAAGCGAGCAGTAAAGGCCCAGGTCAGCCGTCCACGTGAACATTGGAAATGGTCTAAAACAAGTGAAAAGTAAAGAAGATGACTTTTTAGCCCGGATGAGCAGGCTGACGATCAGCTTTCTCATCTGGGCTGAAAGGCCATGTTTTGCTATCGCAGAAGGCGCTTTGTGCGTCACCCGGTACAGTGTTGAATCGGAAAAATCTAATTATCACAATAAACAGTTTCCTGGCGGTAAGGTTGCTTGAGAGAACTTGAGAATGTTGACGCTGCGTGAGAGATTTTCTTTTACTTAAACTTGCAACGCTGGCCCATATCAGCCTGTGCGTTCGCATATCCCGAGAAATTGTATTCTTTAGAATTTCCGAGGGACTCAAAACGAATTCGATTCAGCCAAGGCAAACAAGCCATCTGTGTTCGAGTCCATCACGAAAACATGCTTATATAATGCTGACCCCCTTAAACCCCACTTTTATATAGTAAAACTTGGTTTTACAGGGGTATACATTATTTTTCTTGTTTCTGCCTAAAACATAGATTGTGGTACTCGTTAGAACTGCCTCGCCGAGGCGGTTCTAACGAGTGCAACAATATATGTTTTGAGAAGAAATATGAAAAATATCAAAATTTTTATCTGAAAAATTTTCATTTTTTGGTGGTAAAATTTTTCAGTATATTTGAATAGGCTTGTTTGCGAAATGATTTAATTATGACTGTTTAATGATTCAGAACTAGGATCTTCTGGTCTTCCCGGGTTTGCATTTTTTTTATTGAATGATGTATCAATACACGTGCGAAATAATGTTGTTTCGTTGTTATAAAAGCCATCAAAGTAACCGATTTTATATACATGCAGAACCTGAACACAAAGAAAAGTCGTGTTGTACGTTTTATTAATGTTGAAATAAGGCGAACCATTCTAATTAAACTGCGATACATTTACCAGTTTCTGTTTTCATGAACTGAAACGATCGTTTACATTGTAATAAAAGTTTTTATCACTTGCATTTGCAAAGTTTAGAATCAGCAGCAAAAGCTTGCGTCTGACTAGAATCCACGACAATAATAATTTACAAGATAGTAATACAGACCCATATGCTACATTCTGATTGATCAAATAAAAACGTGAAACGATAATATCTGGCCATGATGATGTCGCGGGCAGTGTCAAAAATTGACGAAATTCGCCCATTAGCAATCCCAAACGGTGAAACCAGATCTCCGCAATATCAATGCACATACTAAGTTTGGTGAAAATCCATTCAGATTTACGCAAGTTATTGTCCTGAAACGAAAATACGTATCTGTCGCGGGCAGATAACTGTCAAAAATTGACGATATTTGCTCATTAGCAATCCCAAACCAGATCTCCATACTATCAATGCACATACCAAGTTTGTTAAAAATCCATTGATATTTACTCAAGTTATCGCCCGGAAACGAAAATATGGACGTGTCGTGGGCAGATAACTCTGTCAGAAATTGACGAAATAGCCAAACCAGGTCTTCACAATGTCAATGCACAAACCAGCTTTGGTGAAAGTCCATTGATATTTACGCAAGTTATCACCCGGAAACGAAAATACCGACGGACGTACAACGGACGGACGGACGGACGGACACAAGGACAGCCAAAGTGAAAATATAATATCTCGCAAATATCGTGTGGCGGATATAGTGGCGGAGTATAAAAAGAAATAAGATCATTTTTACTACACAACTCCTGGAATATTCTATTGCTTATCATAACAATTACGAAAACACACCTATTCAAATATATTGAAAACTTTACAATCAAAAAAGGAAAATTTTCAGATAAAAATCTTCTGATATTTTTCATATTTTTTTATCAAAACATAGATTGTGGGTACACGTTAGAACCGCCTCTGCGAGGCGGTTCTAACGAGTACCCACAATCTATGTTTTATAGCAAAATAAGAAAAATGATGTATACCTCTGTAAACCCCAGTTTTACTGTATAAAAGTGGGGTTTGAGGGGGTCAAAATTACATAGGCATGTTTTCGTGATGAATCGTCTTTGTGACTACGTCTTGTTATGTTTTTTCTAATGACTACTTCTTTATCACTAATCTTTATCACTCTCTGACCTAATTCAGCATACGAAAAATGAATGATAGTTTTCTTATTCTTTCCCAGAAAACAGGATTGGACATTTCATGCAAATTGTCTCCATTGGAGACAATGTGCATGAAATATCAAAGCATGTCTTCTGGAAAAAAGGCGAATAAAATTTCAAAATGTTTGCTAAAAATGTTATCCGACATGTTAAACATTGAAGTATAAATTTTATGAGGGAAATTATCGACTTGTAGATCATTTTACTACTTTTATTATCCGTGAAATGCTGAGACATACACAAAAGTTAGATAAATAAATGATCAAACTTAATCATGTTAGTCCTTAACAAAAATATATATACATTGTGTACATTACTTCTGCAAAATGTTTTCGTGTAGAAATAAAATCCTAATTCATTATGGTTAAGGAAAAAAAAAAAAAAAAAAAAAAAGAAAAAAAAAAAAAAAAAAAAGGAAACATTCCGTATTTAGAGCGACAAAAATATCAAGGGAACCTAGAAATAGGGTTCAAAGTTTTTTTTCTTGTTCGATTCTTATAGCCAAGACATTCACCTCCAAGAATACAAGTGATACCACTCTAGCATCATTGAGCATTTCGAGAAATTCAAGATGGAGTCTCGGATGGCTTTGTGGCATCCGCAATCCATAGATGAACATTGGTCTTCTGATGCTCTCTGGTACTTAATCAGTATTAGAACGTCTTTTGGTGCAAGGAAATTAATGTGGGTCGCTATTGATGGTGTAAGGATCTGTGAGGTTTCTTCACGAAGTCATCCAGAACCTCCTGGTGATAAGCTAGTTTAAGAAAAAAACACATTTAGCTGCCATCTTGGACGCCATCTTGAATTTCTCAAAATGCTCAATGACGCCAGATTGGCATCAGCTGGATTCTTAAAGGGGAATATCTTGGCTACATGTATAAGAATCGGTAGAGAAAAATATACTTTGAGCCGTATTTCCAGATCAAACTGGGTTTCTGCTAGACTAATGGCGTGGAATTACACATTTCTCAAAGATGTGTTACCGTAATGAGAAAACTTATACTTGAGTTAATTAATATAAATTCAGTTTTAATAAGTGCGTCCAACGGGAACTGCGAACAGCAGAGCGGTTCGGCGTGCAGACGCACTACTATAGACTACCGATGTGACCAGTGATGTGTGTTACCAAAAAATGTGATAGTCCAACAAACGCTTGGGTGCTTCGGTGCTTATCCTGAAAAACAATAAGCGTTCCGTGATTTTGGCAGAGACTATTGACACGGCAGCCGTGCCGGTAATAGCAACAAAACAGCCAATAATGCCAAGTATTCCATTTGCAAAGGATTGGATTTCGAGACTTATGACGTCAGCCTACAAAATTTGCGATCGCGGCCATTTTGAATTTTGACTCCACTTCGAATTTTATTTCTATCAATTCTCCGTCTATTTATAAGCTAAGCATGATTCGTTTTGTGCACGAGGTATACTTTGTAGATTTTTAGATAACACATAGACTTTACGCTCTTTTTACGTGATAATCTTAAAAAAAAAATCGACACAATAATGTGATTGTTCGACCGGTTTGTAAATGGTTGATATTTTTATGTTTTTTTTTCTGCTATTCATAATGTGTCGACTCGCATAAAAAAGACCCCCCTTCCACCCACAAAAAAAAAAAAAACATAAAAAAGTGCACAAACGGTCAAAAGTCTGTAGGAAAAAGCATGGATTTCAGATAAGCTAACTTATTTCTGGGTGAGATCGATCTCTTCTTTTTCGATGTAATTGCCCTCTAGAATGATGCACTTGGACCAACGGTGTTCCAGTGCCATCCGCCCAGAACTGAAGAAGCCAGGGTCCTTCCACTCCTCAACTGCCGCCACGACTTCTTCGTTGGACCGGAAATGACGTCCACGGATATCCTTTTTCAAGTTTAGGAATAGGAAATAGTCACCAGGAGCTAAGTCCGGAGAATAGGCGGGGTGCGGTATTAGCTCGTACCCATTCCGCTCAACAGCATCCATTGCAATTTTGCAAGTGTGGACTCTCGCATTGTCCTGTTGGAGCAGAATCCCTTTGGAGAGTTTACCTCGGCGTTTTTCACGGATCACAATTCTCAGTTAGTCGAGCAAATTTGCATAATACGCACCTGTTATTGTACTTTTCATTGTTAGAAAGTCCAACATAATAACGCCTTGTGTATCCCAAAATACAGTTGCCATCACCTTGCCAACAGAGGGTTGCGTTTTGAACTTCGTTGGCCTCGACCCTACATTCTGGCGACTTTGAGCTTTATTCTCTGGCTCATAATAATGGACCCAGGTCTCATCTACAGTCACCAGACGTGAAAGGAAATCATCTTCCTTTGACCTAAACCGCTTCAACAATGCGCTGTATACTGATGCTCTGGTTGCCATTTGCTCGTCGCTAAGGGATTTTGGGACCCAGCGGGCTGTTAGCTTGTGCATACCCAAGCGATCATGTAAAGTTATTGAAACGCTACCATGTGAAATGTGTATTGCATTCGCTATTTCTTCCACCATAATTCGCCGATCAGAGTACACCAGATCCCGTACTTTGTTACACATTTCTTCATCGGTGGCATCTGATGGGCGTCCAGACCTGGTTTCGTCTTCTAAAGACGTTCTGCTGCATTTGAATTCCCAAACCCAGAATTTAACTTGTGCATACGATGGTGCAGAGCACCCATAAACATTAGTCAACTCGCAATGTATTACCTGACCTGTTTTCCCTTTCAAATACATGTAGCGAATTACAGCACGGTACTCAACTTTTGACGAAAAGCTTACTTTTGCATCGCTAGCCATGTTTGACATTCAATATATTATGAGTGAATGACACGATAAGGATGCAATTTTGCCCTCAGGCCTAAAACATGTATTGAAACAAGGCATGAAAATCTTGGGTGTCTCGGTCAATTGGAAATGGGATAGGCTGGTTACTTATTGACTTGCCCTCGTATATTGTCGTCGTACCTGTCATCGGCACTAGTTTTCGGTATTCGGAAAGCATGGCCCCCGCCCATTGGGGCCCGCAAAATAGATGGGCTGCCTAAAGCCTCCATGGCAGAGCTGCTAGTAACTAAGCGTGACCCGAATTATTGTGATCGGGTCGGGTAAAAGTCCTACAAATTTGGAGGCAATGTCTCTGAACTACTAAAATATTGTTGATGTTATATCGCAATAAATGCAGTGGATTCAGAAGTCAAGCGTGGTCTGAAATCAATTCAGTTAGATCTGGCCAACCCACCTATAAAGCATGTGACGCACGGATATAGGTAATACCTATCGTAAATTCATATTAGAAACTGATATATGTTCATGCAGGTATATTTGTACTTGCCCATTCAGTGGATCACTGGAAATAAATTGTACCAGCCTCTTTTCTCCTTTTTATTGTCTTAAAAATGGTGGTAGTATTCTTAAGAAATTAACATATGCTTTTATTATACGTAAATATTTTTCTTCAAATGATGTTTTACCTGAATCATTTTAGAGTCATGATGCCCAAATTCTTCTACACAAAGGATAAGTCAGATGCAGACCGAGTCGAATTATGATAGACGATGACGTGAGCCGTAACATCAGATGTACCTTCGGACGGGTGCGCTTAACGAAGACTCAAATCAGCCAGCGCATCTTCGTTGTCCGCCTGAAGAAACTTTGCTCACTTGGCTAGCCAGTGAAGATTCTGATCAGACTGCGCGAAACCGCAGGCTGATCTGAATTTTTGATGTGGTATTACAAAAACACGCCTATTCAAATATACAGAAAATTTCACCTCCAAAAACTGAAAATTTTCAGATAAAAAAGCTCTGATATTTTTCATATTTGTGCTCAAAACATAGATTGTGGGTACTTGTTAGAACCGCCTCGCCGAGGCGGTTCTAACGAGTACCACAATCTATGTGTTTGAGCAGAAATAAGAAAAATAATGTATACCCGTGTAAACCCCAGTTTTACTATATAAAATTGGGGTTTAATGGGGTCAAAATTATATAGGCATGTTTTCGTGATGGGCACACGTCCGAAGGTAGATTTTTTAACGTCGGGCCTCTTGTAAATAAGCACTTTTTTTATATTTCGGTGTGGAGTTATTGTGGAGTTATTGCTCACTAAGGATTTGTGGCGCAAAGCCATGTAAAAGGTGTGCATTGTTTGTTACACTATATTAAATCGTGTTAGTGTATTCACACATGTTCCAAAGTTAATGCACAACGCAAAGAAAAAGCCTTATGCCGTATACGAACAACGATGGCCCTGATCAGACCGTGACCAGGGCCTTCTCGATATATTCTGTAGTATCCAATGATTCTATAAACAGACAATAAAGGCCCTGATCGGACTGCACAAAAATGGTGCTTGACCAGGTTCTTCGTTGCCTACATGGCAAAAGAGCCCTTTATTTGCATTGAGAATCGTATTTTCATAATTTCTAGTGTTTTCGCATGTCTTCAAAATCAAAGAAGAAATAAGTTAAGCATTTACACATGCATATAAACTATTTTATGGCACAGAATAAAATAGTTGTATTGCATTTTGATAATAATTCATCCATACTTCTATTCGCTGCGTACATCAAAGGTGACGCATCCCCCTAATTTCAGAATATTTCACATTAAAGACATTGTTGTGACGAAAATAATGTTGAAAACCACATTTCGAAATTTCTGTTGGTTCAAATGTTACATTCAGTCCAAGTCGTAATAACGTGTTGCTTATTATACTTTAGTAAAAAGCTATCCCACAATGCACTTTTCTAAGATGTCGCTTGTTCTTTTTAAATTTTACTTCGTAAATTAGTTTTTTAAAATCCCACAATTTTATTCCAGACTACTGATTTTGGTAAAAATAGAAAATATTGAATATTAAGGCTAAATATTTCAAGCTAGCATTTCGAACTTGTTTTATAACCCTTTTTTCCACGTCAACAATTCGAGCATGAAGTAACTTGTCGGACGACACTAAGCAAGCTATCTCGATTGCGTCATTTAAATTTCGGTTAAACAGAAACATATTGAAACTGCCCAAATACTATCATACCGGCTCACGAAAAGGCCAGATCTACTGTATTCAAGAATGCGAATGGAATGTTGTTCGCTCAACTCTCATCTTTTCAGGAAGAATGTCCGCGTGGCCGATCCCTCTTGCCGGTGTGGAGCTTTTGAAAGCCCACATCATTTCTCCTTTTACTGCCCCAGGTATGCGGCTGCAAGTACAAGACACTTGTAAACCTACATGTACATGTATTTGGAAACGCACTTGCTGCGGGCACACACCACACGATCTCTGTCTCTCTTTGGCTGACACCACCATTCACCCATTTATGCCGTTTGTTCCACAATGACGCAGGCGATGATTTTCTCAAACTTTGGCTCACTGTCATATCCTGTAGCATATGTTTGTATTTTTTACTACTGTTTAAACTCGTCACTAAAATATTAAGGTCACTACTGGTATCAGTAACGATAACTCTTGCAAGACAAGATCGCATTTGCCTTATTACTTGAGTATCAATTATCCTACTCATCTGAAACTTGCCCATGTACATTGATTTGACACTTGAAATGCATTTATACCAAGATAAAATGTTTTTGTTCTACCGTGGGTTATTGCCCCTGATTACCATTCTACTATTGTGCTATATGAGAAAAACTGTACTTAGGTTAGTAAAAATGCAATATCTTAATAATCTATTTCTAAGATAGAACGAAACTTAATATAAAACCTGATTATGACAGACTGAACACCATAGATGCTTTTGGCATGTAATGTATGTTTTCTTGCAGGAGTTATTGCCCCTGAATTATAGCTTTTATAAATGTGAAAAAAATGGGTAAAATTCATGTTATGATTTAATAATTTTCATACTGGAGATCAGGTTTCAATAAAATTTGTATGGTAGTATCCATTTGATAAATCCTCACAAATAGTACACCAGTTCACATACAACAATGTGTATGGCATGAGTAATTAGCAAGTTCAGGTGGTAAAATTACCAAAAAATGCCCTTTAAACTCACCCAGTCATCCAAATATGCAACGCATGCATGTAATTCAATGTAATTGTTGATTCATTAGACGAATCTTGCAATATGATGTATTTATTATAAATAAGAAAAAAATATATTAACATGGCTATATGAACATTTTTTCATGTTGACGGTATGAGCCTAGAAAACAGGGGGTGGGTAACCATTCATAACTAATTGCTGATGGCAAATTATCATTTTGGTGTGCATTATATATCAAATTGTCTCTATGTGTCTAGAATATGACAACACACCATTTTAAAGTAATACTGATCTTTTGAAATCGATTGAATTTATCAAAACTATTCAATTATTTGGAAAAATAGAAGTTTGCTATTCCGGGGGTAGGGTGAATTATCAAGCGTTATCTCGTTTCACAGGTGGTGAAATTTTATGTCATTTTAGAATAATACTAAATAATAAGTAGTTATCATTATTTAAGCCCCCCAGTGAAATACTTTTCACTGACCGTCCCAAGGCGGTTCTTCTGTCATGGTTTATTTTTGTTATAGTTCGTCTTTGAATGTGTGTGTTGCTTACATCTTTTTGTTTTGGATAGCCATTTGGCCACTTTGTGGGAAAGTAACTGTCCGTTTGGCTTTCTGCTAGTGATGTTTCCATTAGGGTCCAGTTATTTCGTGTTTGTGTTTCTTTCCCTTTGATGTCTCTGATGGGAGGTGTGGGATAATTGTATCGATTCCTGATCATTCATTGCCTTCCTTTCTATTTTGAAAGATTAATGAAAATTTATGTTTGGGAAGTGTCTTAAATATTTGAATATTTAGTACTTTCCGTTAAAACTACAGTACATTTTCAGCATTTCGGTGGACAAAATTGTTGATTATTAGGTATATTAAAGTTTGCTTTACATCCGTAACGTTTTTTGCAGTTTGCGTATTCTAAATCCATTCTGTTGCAATAATTGAAGGTATCTCATAGGTGATAGTTGCTACGTTAGAATAATTTTCTCAGTACCACTAGTTCCTAGAACAATTTTGAAGAAAAATGCCAAATGGGGTACATCTTCGAAGCACCAGAACTCTGATACCAGGTGGTGACTTCAGCTTTTTATTGTTTTATAAATTTTACAATGAAACGGGAAAGCAAACTTTAACGCATTTCTACTGTTGGGATAAATAATTGCACCAGATGTCAGTACTGACATTAAATCAACTAGTTTTTTTTTTGACGAAAACTGATATAATTAAATTTTAAAAACATTTTTTGAAATATTAAAGATGCAAGATACAGATCAGTATGTTGGAAAAAGCTTACCAAGAATAAGTAAATTTGTTGAAAATTCCGAAAGGTTGTGACAAAATGTATATCAAATTTCAATAAAATTACTTCAGGAAATGGACTTTAAATTAGTTTTAAAATTTTATTTAAATCTAATGTTGTAAAGTTAAATTTCATTTAAAATCAAACTGATGATGGAACTGTATAAGCACTGTAACTCTACCTATAAATATGTAGGAGATCCGTTTATCTCAACATACATTCCATATTTTCAAATTAGGCACGCATAAGAACAAGTGACGTCATTGGTTCCTCATGAATATTAATGAGATGCAAATGAGCAAAAAACTTAAAATCTCAATAACTCTCTGAGCATTTGGAATATTTCAATGGGGTTTTCACCACTGGACACGTCAGCCACATGTCTTTTTTAGCATATATACAAACAAAAGTGAAATTAGAGATGCGTCTGGTTTAAACAACAAATAGCGCATTTAATAGCCCTTTTAAGGAGTCTGGATACACCCTGTTGACTTTCTGTCTTGCGTACAAGTGAGATAACTTTTGGTACTTCCTGTTTGCTTTCCAGGGCTCAGTTGTTCAAAACTAACGATGTCGTTAGTTAACGTATTATTAAAACTTTGATCATTCATTTCGAAAACCCGCCTATACAAATATATAGAAAATTTCACTTCAAAAAACTTATCATTTTTAGATAAAAAAAAAAATCTGATATTTTTCATATTTCTGCTCAAAACATAGATTGTGGTACTCTTTAGAACCGCCTCGGCGAGGCGGTTCTAACGAGTACCCACAATCTATGTTTTTGAGTAGAAATAAGAAAAAATAATGTATACCCCTGTAAACCCCAGTTTTACTATATAAAAGTGGGGTTTAAGGGGTCAAAATTATATAGAAATGTTTTCGTGAGGTCTTGATCGGGCAGCATAGCTGCTCAAGCAGCTCTAGGTATCCACTGTTAAGAGCATTTTAATAACAAAATAATTATATCAAATAAGAAATATATTTTAAAAATGAAAAAAAAAAAAAAAAAAAAAAAAAAAAAAAAAAAAAAAATTCAACAAAAAAAACCAGTAATTAACTTTATTTTTATTTACAATTGATACTCACCACTGACGCAAGCTGGTTTACAGGATTCCATATTTTGTCATAGATTGTGGGTATTCATAATACCCACAATCTATGTTTTCGAGCGAAAATAAGAAAAATAATATATACCCCTGTAAACTCCAGTTTTACTATATAAAAGTGGGGTTTAAGGGGGTCAAAATTATATAGGCATGTTTTCGTGATGAAATATGGCATATACGCTAATATTTTTGCTTTTGCAAAAGCTACTCACATTTTTCCAGCACAAATACCTGTAAAGTAGATATTGTACTTATTAGAACAGTTCACATTTTGACCACTAACGAGCTCGTTAAGTTAACAACACTTTGAACAACTTGGCCCAACACATTAAGCCCCTTGTATTATATATCATCACGAAAACATACCTATATAATTTTGACCCCTTTAAACCCCACTTTTATATAGAAAAACTGGGGTTTACAGGGGTGTACATTATTTTTCTTATTTCTGCTCAAAAATAGATTGTGGGTACTCGTTGGAACCGCCTCATCGAGGCGGTTCTAACGAGTGCCCACAATCTATGTTTTTGAGCAGAAATATGAAAAATATCAAGAGTTTTTTATCTGAAAATTTTCAGTTTTTGATAGTGAAATTTTCAATATATTTGAATAGGCGTGTTTTCGTAATGTGTCACCCTTCTGAAAAGGCGTCTATTGTAAAAGTAATACATTTACTCCCAAAGTGAGTAAATTTATCCCTTTTAGAGTAGAGTCTTTTTCAGAAGGGTGACAAAACAAATTTGGCAGTTGCCGCCATTGAAAGTGTGTGCCAAAATATATTAATACAGTCGAACCTCGTTATCTCGAACTCGCTTATCTCGAATTACCGCTTATCTCGAAGTGAAAATCTGGTCCCTATTTAGCATGAAACTATGACAAATAGTAACAATATAATGTAGAAAAGAAGAGAAATTGCTCCTCTTTTCCACATTATATATATATATATATATATATATATATATATATATATATATATAATTTCAGGAGTCAAATTACATATTCATTTGTTAAATGTGGTTCAATTTATTGTTTTCCTCCCTCTCTCAACTCTGATATGTCGAGGTACGGATATCTCGAAGTGTTTCAGTGAGTCCCTTGGAATTCGAGATAACGAGAATCGACTGTATTTTGTTTCATTTTTGTACTGAAACGAGAACAAAAAAGTGCAAAAGGACTGAGATACTCATTTATGTTTACTATAAATAAATAAATAAATAAATAAATAATAGTTATGAACCTACTCTGTTTTATAGCTAAATACACACTTTTCACATGCGTAAAACGAATATATGCGTTGCGTTTGAATAAAGGTACTCGTACATACAACAAAGACTTGGGCTAGCCTGCACGTCGGAGCAGTATGAACAGGGTATTCGTTGCCAGTTTACAAAAAATATGAACACTAGCATCAATGGATCCCGTCAGACTCCGTATAACGTAAATCATTACGAAAACATGCCTATGCAGATATATAGAAAATTTCACCTCCAAAAACTGAAAATTTTCAGATTAAAAAACTCTGATATGTTTCATATTTCTGCTCAAAACATAGATTGTTGAGGCGGTTCTAACGAGTACCCACAATCTATGTTTTGAGCAGAAATAAGAAAAATAATGTATACCCCTGTAAACCCCAATTATACTATATAAAAATGGGGTTTAAGGGGGTCAAAATTATATAGGCATGTTTTCGTGATGCCAGATTAACATCGAGACACTTACAGTCCTATCACGGTCTATACCGACTGCAAGATCCAGATATTTGTTTGCGAATAGGTCGAAGTACTGATCAAACTGCACACATATCGTCTGCGCCGCTCCAAGTTAACGCATACGACCTATTATCAGATTTTCCGTCGGTAATGATTGATTCCTTACAGTCTCTTGTCTACTGACATGACCCGGTGGAAGAGTCAACATTTGTGTATGTGATAAAAAAAAAAAAAGGCTTTTGCATATTATATGGACCACGTCAAGCGAAAAGGTGTCTTCGAGCATGCGCAAATGCACAGATTCAGATTCGTACCGCGCATGCGCAAAGTCTCATTCGGACAATTCCCCTCCACTGATACATTCTTTAGTTTCAACTGATCCTGTTAGCGGACAGTGAAGGCCCAGATCAGACTGCGCGGATGCGCAATCTGATCTGGGCCTTTGCTGTCCGCATTTGCCCGACTACACGTTTTCGCATGGCGCGGCCCATTAAGTCTATACGTCTTTTTTGCAGCTTATCTGTCTATGCAGTTTTTCATTCGGCAACAATTTATCATAATTTTATTATTTATTTTTCAGGCGTGTGCTTGATAACGGGTGTCTCTTACTTGTGAGCAGGGTGTAAAATACAGAATCTACTTGGATACGAATCTATGAACACTTTTCAGCTTATGTATATTTAATCAGATGCAAAGTTTAGCTTCAGTATATGTGCTAACAGGACTAAGTGTATGATACAATCTGACAATAATTCCAGGTAGTTCAGTGATCTATTAAAAGTATATTCTTTGGGGTTCTGGAAATATTAACCCTTAAAGCACTAAGCAAAATTATAGCGGTTCTGGAAATATTAACCCTTAAAGCGCAAAGCAAAATTGCAGCAAGCGACATTCTTATTTCTTCTTCTTGTTCCTTTTATTATTATTATTATTCAGAGTTAATAAGATTTGGCAAATGATTCACATGAAATGCCAAGCCTTATATTCCCTGAAAAAAAACAACAACTCCAAAACAAAAAATAAAAACAAAACAAAACAAAATAAAAACAACGAAAAACTAGCAAGCAGGCAATGATACGCAATGCCAAGGCTTGTTTTCACTGAAGAACAAAAGTTAAAAGAAAATGAAAATGTCTTCAGCAGTTGTGATAAGCGCTTCAAAGGTTAATATCTTGGACGTGAAATATTTGTCAAATCATTCTTTTTACAACATAAACGTTATAGATATGCACGAATATGATTTATAATGTAACTATAAATATTGGATGTAAAAAATGTACAATACTAGTAAAATCCGAGGAATACGCGTACTCTTACTCGGAGGCTTTCGAATGTTACTGTTACATTGAAGCGACACTCTCTGTACGTTGAATATAAATTAGCGACATTAGGGGCGCGATAATTCCTTTGCAGCTAAGAGAGAAACAACAAAACTGATTAAATACGGGTTTCAGCATCGTAAAGTGCACTAAACATTCTATCCATGTGCACAAAAAAATGAATAAAATAGGATTGCTCCTCGTAGGAAATCCTGTTGTTGTAATTTTGGCCGGCGAATCAGTAATTTTTGTCATCACGAAAACATACCTATACAATGTTGACCCCCTTAAACCCCACTTTTATATAGTAAAACTGGGGTTTACAGGGGTATGCACTAATTTTCTTATTTTTGCTCAAAACAAAGATTGTTGGTACTCGTTAGAACCGCCTCGCCGAGGCGGTTCTTACGAGTACCAACAATCTATGTTTTGAGCAAAAAAATGAAAAATATCAGATTTTTTTATCTGAAAATTTTCATTTTTTTGATGGTAAAATTCTAAATGTATTTGAATAGGCGTGTTTTCGTAATGTTCATTTTGCTGGTCGACGTGATGAATCTGGGGACATTTCGGCATCTTCTTGTACGTGCTAGGCGTTTGTTTCCATGTAGAAATAAGATATTACCTCTTTCTAATAAAGTGCTATGATCACTTACGCTAATTGATATTCAGCGTACAAAGAGTGTCGCTTCCGATTTAGCGCACTGTACGATTATACACTGTGGTTTTAGGCCCAATGACGTCGCGCCAAAATTCATCATGCATTTGTGCAGGCTCATGAAGGCGACACACAACTGAAAATGACGCAAAATATTTATAGTTATTTAATAAAATGGTTATTGCACTCATATTGGTGTATATCTATTGTCACGCGTTGGGGTATCATATAGATATAATAAAATTGCACTGCTATTGGTGTATATTGTCCAGCGTTGGGATACGAGTCAAAGCTATCCCAACGCGGGACAATGTTCACCAATATCAGTGCAATAACCCTATAACGTCAGTGATAATAACCATATAGTATTCGCACTGTAATGCACCTAGCGACACTCAATATTTATAAACGGTACTATTATACATTATTATAAATATTTATAAACAGCGTTATTATACATGCACTGATACAGTGCAGCGACATTTAGGATTTTTTTCCCATAAGAGTTATCAGGGAAACATAGGTGTTCAATAATAAATAGACTCGTCTAGCCATTGTCCACGAACTGACTATATATTGGTACATGTAGCGACGTTCAAGTGAAGGAAACTTGCTTTTCTGTTTTCCAAGAAATCATTCAAATTGTGCTGTTTAGACGAAACTTACGGTGTTTCAGCTCAGTGGAGAGGCGTGGTCAATAACTGAAGCAGCACTAGCTCACAACAGCTGCTTTCTCTCAGGTACGATGCAATATGAGGTTGCTTAGTAACAGTTCCATGGATATTAATTAGGTGTTGGACAAGTAGAGAATTAAACGTTGTTTCCCTGAAATGTGACAAATTGTGACATGTAGTATTGCTTTTGGATTCGAAGGGACAAAATATGGAATCCTGTAAACCAGCTTGCGTCATTGGTGAGTATCAATTGTAAATAAAAATAATGTTAATTATTGTTTTTTTTTTTTTCATTTTTAGAATATGTTTCTTATTTGATATAATTATTTTGTTAATAAAATGCTCTTAACAGTGGATACCTAGAGCTGCTTGAGCAGCTATGCTGCCCAATCAAGGCCTCACTAAAACATACCTATATAATTTTGACCCCTTAAACCCACTTTTATATAGTAAAACTGGGGTTTACAGGGGTATGCATTATTTTTCTTATTTCTGCTCAAAAACATAAATTGTGTGATACTCATTAGAACCGCCTCGCCGAGGAGGTTCTAAAAAGTACCACAATCTATGCTTTGAGCAGAAATATGAAAAAATATCAGAGTTTTTTTTTTTTAATCGGAAAATTTTCAGTTTTTGGAGGTGAAATTTTCTATATATTTCAATAGGCGTGTTTTCGCAATGAACTTGTTCAATTGTTTGGAGAAGTATAAGTATAGTAAGGAATTGAAATTTACAAATATATATTTCTTCGTTCCAGATAATGCCTGAGAACTGATCTTTAAAGCGAAATAAGGAAAACTAAATAGTAATAAAATAAAGATGATAAAATGATTTTTGGGGAAATTGTTAATAGTCACCAAGCTATTAAAAAGAAACTTGAATGACGTTCATTTGAAAAAAAAAAAACAACAAACAAAAAAAAACAAAAAAAAAAACAAAAAAAAACAAACAACAAAACACACACACACACACCAAAAAGCATTGACTTGAAAAGGGTGAGGCGAGTCTAATGAGTACATACAACATACATTTACATGATAAAATAAGAAAAGTTCCTAAAATATCCCGAAACATTTGTTTTCTTGAGCTATCACAAGAATTTTGTAGGGACTCAAAAGCGAGTAAAAGAGGCATCGGTGTTAGAGCTATTGAAGTATAGAGAAAATAGGGGTATGTCTTTGCTCAAGACCTTATTAGCTGTTATATGCTACTTGCTTGGTTACATTAATTCATTGGTGGAATTCTCAGACGCGTGTTTTTAAACCATTTTTTTAAATATTCTTTTGCTGCTTCTTGTTGCCTTTATACTGCATAAATTGATCTTATTTGTTTACTCATTTATGTTGAGTGAACTCTTCTACCATAATTCTTTGGACCGGTCTATTTCCAGTAGCAGGGTGTCTGGTTAGTATTTTATTATTACTATGTTTATAGAAGCTCTTGTAGTTAATACAGTGTAGACCCAGATCAGAAGCTGTATTCTGCGACGTCTGAGCCGGGTCTCCACTGTTTGCAAGTTACCCCCACCCTTTTTGTGTGTGTGTGTGTTTGTGTGTGGCGGGGGGGGGAGGGGGGGGGGCGGCGGTGGAGGCGGATATCAGACTAATATATGTTAATAACCAAATATTATACTCACTTATTATATTATATAATGAAAATAAAATATTTTACGTATCTCTGGACAAGCAAGCTATGGCTAAGAAATATTCGTTCTGCGTTTGATCTAGGTCTACATTGTTCACTCCGGCCTGTCTGTCCGAATACTAAGGGAAAAAACGGTAAATCGGGCAAGCCACAGATGTCCTGCTAGGACTATGCAGTGGATCAGCTCAGATGTTGCAAGTATTCACTTTTGTGGCAACCGGTGCAGTCAGTGTACCCTGCCATGTTAATCAAATAGCCCAACTTTAAAGGGACTCTGTGTGTGTGCCACAAAATCAAATGAATGGTGCGTAAAATGCTAAACTCTTGTCATGCTGAATAAAGTAAGATGCCTCACCCACTTCCAACTGTAAACCAATCAGACTACTTAATGCTGATTGTTGATATAAATTCACATACTGAATGACAAACAGTGCAAATCCAGATCAGTTGGCTTCTACATTGTTTGCAAAGGCAGGACATATCTGGGTTCAGCAGGACAAGGGTTAAAACGTATGAATACAGCGTCTAACACCTGTTTTAAGTTAGTTGCGTTTAAAGTTTACGCACTGTGATAAAATGCATTTTATTGTATGTTCAAAGTGGCCTGTATGACTATATAGTTACGATAATATGATGTGATTATGTTTTATTACTGTGTCGATCATGTTGGCCTAGCAGAATACGAGCACGATAGCATGTGGTATTCTGTGCCTAAAAATTTCAAAGGAGAATACGTAAGGAGAAGAGCTACATTTTCAGAGTAGACAACACTGTCAAAATTGTTCTGCATCTCTTCTTGAAAGGGATCTACTCTAAAAGGAAATAATTTTCTCCCCTTGAATTTATAATGCAGTTGCTACTGAAACGTACCCGTCTCATTAAGTAGTTTACGCTATTTGAAAAGATACGTTCTTATAAGTGTTTTACAGTGTTTGGCTCATAAGTTACAAAATGTACGTGTTGCTTGCTACATAACATATTTGTTTAGACAAACGACGCAATGTTTATTGATTCCACAGCAAATGCCTTTGATCGTGAGCATTTTACATTCAACACATAATGGTTAAATACTTAAAAGGAAAGACAGTATAGTAAGGAAGTATGTCTATCAGGATAAAGCTTTCCAAGCAAATAATTGTCGTAAAAGTTTGATCGAAATCGACCAGCAAATAATAAAGTTATTGGAATTTAATTATTTGAAAACCAATTGTCATGGAGGCCGCCATTTCTAGGTTTTGTGGCGTCACACAGCCCTAATAAAATATGCATACTTAAAATAAATAGCATGTAGATTGACAGTTTGTCTTAATGTTTCTGAACATACATGCATTTGCCTAAAGTGGTAAGCAACTTATTTAAAAAAAAAAACAACAACAACAAAAAAACAAAAAAAACAAAAAAAAAAAACAACAAAAAACAAAAAACAAATGCATTTGTTATAAAAATAATGCAAAATTTTAAAGTTTAAAAATTCTTGAATTTTATTAAATATTCAAAATGGCGGCGCCAAAGTCGACCATGTTAAATCCTTCAAACAATAATAACTTTGTTATCTCTCCACCGATTTTGATCGAACTTGTAGCGATTTTTACGATCTGTTAAGCTCTGCAATGTGAAATTATTTTATATTAGGTTGCATTCCCCTTAACTCGTATCCTGCTGCGAAAGTTTCTAGTACGTACTTCAGTGGAGGTACCCGTACTTAAGCGCACGTTATTTCTATCGTTGATCACCGATTTAATTCACACTCGCACACAAAATGTATCAATAGCAAACCGGTGTTTGCATCACATACTTATAAAAATGCTCCAAGCGGCTAGCGCCAATAAAGGATTTGACAACTTGCGATGATACGTCTCTCATTTGTGTACAATTACAACCAGAAGTGGATTAACCCTTTCACCCCGAGTTTCTGACATGGACTCTTCCTTCTCTGAATACGGACACATCCATTGTTGCAAATAGGTGTTTCAGTGAAAAATCAAGAATAGAATGGCAAACAGTGTAGATCCTGATGAGACGGATGTTGGATCTGCCCTGTTCGCAAAGGTATCTTGTATTGGTCTGTTGGTATGAAACAGTTAAGTTGAATCCGTGTGATTGACCAAGGAACCTACTTAGAGGATTGATCGCAAGACTGCAGCAAGTCAGATGGTTGTTTTTCCCAATACTTAATTTCCTCACCATGAAGGCGTTATGAAGATTGCAACATTTCTTTCTGTAAACAATGGAAATTTAGATGCCATTGCTCGTACGAGCAATGGCACCTAAATTTGCATTGTTTACAAAGGGATCAAAGTTGCCCCTAAACAAGGGTTTCAAAAATATGTTTGAGTTACTACAGTTTTGCGCTCAACCCTCGATTTGATAGGATAGGAATGAAACTGAAACAATGGAAAAACAGAAAACGGGGTTCACTTTTCTGCGTGTTATTCAAGGCTGTCACTACATACCGATCATACACATTCTCAAGTATCTCTTACAGAAGATGAGAAAGATTAATTCTAGTTTCATGTTATCTTTTAGAGAATGTTTACCTCAACATCCACTTGTCTTCAAACAAAGCTCGCATGCATATTTAAATTAGCTCTTGTGTTGTAAGTATGAAATGCAAATAAAGTATCGGTAGAGACTGACATGTGCCTCTGCCAATTCTGCGTAACATTAGTATCATGGAACATTGTAAACCGCAGCGGATACACATAATAATTTGCCGCAATTTTCTCATCACGAAAACATGCCTATATAATTTTGATTCCCTTAAACCCCACTTTTATATAGTAAAACTGGGGTTTACAGGGGTATACATTATTTTTCTTATTTCTGATCAAAAGCGTAGATTGTGGGTACTCGTTAGAACCGCCTCGTCGAGGCGCTTCTAACGAGTACCACAATCTATGTCTCGTCGAGGCGGTTCTAACGAGTACCCACAATCTATGTTTTTAGCAAAAATATGAAAAAATATTAGAATTTTTTATCTGAAAAGTTTCATTTTTTGGTGGAAAAATTTTCAGTATATTTGAATAGGCATGTTTTCGTAATGTTACACCGTGGACAACTTTTGTGACGTTTGCACATAAAGCCTCTTCTTAAGAAGGCATGTATTTTAACAAGACATAAGTTGCTCTCAATGGAAATGTGTTTAAACTTAAGGAGAAGTAAGCTAACGACTTAAGTGTTCGACAAGGGTAAATATTGTACATGTATAAAGATTGCCCATATCTCCAGCTAGATGCAGAGCACGGTTTTGCTTGGTACAATCAAAACCATGCTCTGCATCTAACTGGAGACATATACGGAGACGGAGTTCCAGATCGGCATCCCCACAATCTGATAAGAGACTTAGGTATAATGCGGAGGACGATCGGTAATGCGTATATTCAAATACGGGTTTTGGCTTGGCTCGGCCCATGAATGAGGCTTAACCCGGAAAACATGTATCATGTTTGGTGGAGGTCTTCTGTATTTATATTGAACATTTCATGTTCAGGATGTGAACATGTTCATGTTCAATATGTGTAGACGGACAACGAATATCCACATCAGTATTTTAGTCTGGGTTTTAGGCGTTTGCACCAGGGGAACTGTTTGTTCGCTCAGGGAGAAACCACACATGTAGTTTCAAAGGACCTCTTTGAGCCAATCGTGCAAACGACGATCAAAGTGATTTTGGAATCATCCATTGATAATAAAAGAGCTCAGAAGATTTTACGTCTCTTTTCGAGCGGATTGGAGCCGCATCACACGAAAGGACTGCTAACCCTTAAAGCGTCAGTATAAAACAAACAGGCGATAATTTGTTGTTGGTTTCGTTTTTATTTCAGAGAAAGTAAGGCTTGATAGTTTATGTGAATCAAAAATAGCACAGAAGAGCCACAATCACAAAACATAGCCTGCTAATGGCACCAAGAGACAAAGCAAACAAACCATGACAGACAGTACACAGGCCACAAATAAAAGACAAGCAAACAACCAATTCCCCCTTTCCCAAGATGATCACAATGCTAGACAGGATCCACTATGCACAATTAATAAAAAGGAGAATGTCGTCTTCAACAATAATTTTGAATAGTGCTACCGAGTTTTGTATATTCATGAGATTTTACAATGTTTAAAAAAAAAATCCATTAGCGAACAGCAAAGATCCTAACCGGATTACATTTTTGCACACACTGATCTGGAGCTTGTCGCCAAAACCCTTTCGCGCGACGCGACTCCTACAGTTTTCCATGCATCCATCAAACAGAATGGTTAATGCATTTCTTTGATCTGTGTGTTTTACTGTTACATTATTATATGGGCCGCGTCAAGCGAAAAAAGTCTTCGAACATGCGCACAATGCGCAGATTCAGGTCACCCGGCGCATGCGCATAGTATCATCCGGGCTGTCCATTTGTGAATCCTGTAGTATCCAATGATTCTGTTAGCGGACAGTGAATGCCCTGATCAGACTGCGCAGATGCGCAGGCTAATCTGGGCCTTCGCCGTCCGCATACGCCCGAAGGCATGTTTTTGCATGACGTGGTCCATATTGCATCAGACATTATATAAAGAAATAAAAGATTTCCTCAGTGTACCATTTATACGCTGAGTACTCGTACTTGTTAACTCCATACTAGACTTGTCCAAAAATTTGAACAAATCCATCTTACTCTGTTGGTGGTGCGTCCAGAAGTTGTCTCCCAAAATAAAAACGGCAGAAAATCTATAGTGTATCTGGTTTCCTTAATTGTGCTTATGCTCCTCATGTGGACTACAATGATTCGTGTACAGTTAGTGTAGAATATGAAAAAAGTATTTTTCCCTCCTAGATCTGCATTGCCTACCGTTACGCATTTTGTCAAACCCCAGTTTCAAAATAAAATAGCAGATTTGATCAAGTACAAAGATGGAAACGATCAGTTTAGATATATGGAGACAAAAAGAGCTTAAACCTCGTTCAGCTCCCTTGAGCTTAACCAAGTTTATACGGAGGATTCTATAATGTCTTTGTATTACTGAGACGTCATTATATATTATAGAATTATGGTTCGCACATGATTTATTGACTCTTGATTGGTTTCAACCCAGCTTGCATTGTTTCTACTAGTTAAAGATGCGCATGCGTCATTTCCAGTTAAAATAGATTGTAGCTGTAAATGAATGAACTTGATCATTTGTTACTACGTTTTCGAAAGGGGCGGATATAGAGTCCTTTATTGTAATAAAATGTAATATCCGTCTATTTTAGTTGTTTTCCTGTCTTTCTATGACTTTAACATTATGCATCTGTAGCAATTGCAGTTTGTTATTTACTGTTGAAAACAACATTGCAGAGTCTAATAAAATGATTTTTAATAATGTATTTAAATAATAATAGTTAACTTATCACTAGACTCCTTTGTTTGAGTTTCAAATAATTATTACTTTGAGTTGCAAGTAATTATTAATTTGTTTGTGATTCAAGTAATTATTACTTAGTTTGAATTTCAAATAATTATTACTTTGTTTGAGTTTCAGATAACAATGGATTAGGGTGTTTATGTACAGATTGTTTTAAGTTTGCAGTTTACGTATTTGTGTTTATTAGTTTATTTTAAATTTCGGCATATACAGCCGAATTTCAATGGCTCGAACATCTTTGGGACCATGGAAATTTGTTAAAGACATGGATAGTTCGAGCCACTGTGGGTTACTTAAAGCAACAGCTCAGGAGGTAAATGGGGGTAATTTAGGATGTTTTTTCAATCTTTTATAAAATAATGGTGTGTTGAGTGTACTCATTTTCATGATAAAAGTAGTAAAATTTCCCTGAACTATTCCTGAGTATTTGTTTTCTTGAGCTATCGGAAGAATTTCCTAAAGACTCAAAAGCGAGTTCGAATCGGCCACGGTAGACGAGCCATCGGTATTCGAGTCATTGAAATTTTACTGTACAATAGATATGATGTATCAATCGTGTATGTTTATGTTTTTTTTTTTTCAGATATGCCGGTAACTGCAACACATTCAGATACTTGAACCAGCAGTGACATGTTGAGGAAAAGGATATTTTGAGATGTGTTAGTGGTTTGAAGTTATGACTTCCGCAATGTTGGATCATAATTGGAGAAATACGAGTAGTATCATTATAATGTATGGTTTGGGATAACGATAAATGTATAAACCAAGGCGGAATATGAAACTGAAGGTCCGCGTGGCTATTCTGTCTTGCGGAGTTTTATCATTTTGTGCCATATTTATAGCGATTCACGAACTACCTACCCTACATGATGGAAAGATTAATTTATTGTCTCAATACAATGCAGGCAGGAACTTTGAAGAATTAGAAGATCAACCACATATATTTACCTTTAGAAAAAGACTCAATAAGAGTAACTATACCAGTGAGAATATTAGCCCAGAGCAGGGTAAGAGACCACCGGAGATAAATACTGTAACGAATGAAACGGTAGAAGATGTTAAAGAAAAGGACGAAAGCATTCAGAGAGACGATACTAAGTTCGCAGAGGATACAGTATTGGACAACAAGGAAAATGTGATAGATGATAAAGCGAGTGATAGTTTTAATGTTACAGATCCTTATGTCGACAAATTGATATTTTTGTTACAAACAGCGAACGGATTAAAATTTGGTTTTGAAAAAACAAAGGACATTCCCTACTATAGAATACTACGACAGATTGCCAAAAGGACAAGACGTAAAGGAATTGGATTACCTATATATAGAAATTATTATGGAGGGTTAGTATTTGAGCAGCAACGTCAGAATACGCACCTTCTGATATGTGGGGCCATTGAAGATTCTGACAAGCCTGCTCATCCGCGTAGTCTAATCAGACTTCGTGGTTAGCATGAAGAAACAATGCATCCTTGGCTATCCAAAATTGTGCCCAGTGAAGACTCAGATCAGACTGCGCGAATGCGCAGGCTGATCTGAATCTTCGCTGGGCGCACATGTTCAAAGGTACGTTTTCTGACATTGCGGCTCATTTAAATTGTCTTCTTTTCTTTTTTGTCTTTATATTCTGATCAGAAATTACCTTAGTCGAGTATATTAGGTCCTGATTAGGTAGAGATTAGATCCACACTAGCCTGTGTGCATTAAAGTTTATATACCGCATTTTCCCTAAACGTTGGGACAGCTTATCTGCTTACACTTGTCCTAAATTGTATTGTACAACCTGTTGATAGGTCTAAAATAGCTGGATAAACGGTACATCAGTGTAGACTCTGGCGTCAAATCAACAATGCATTGTTTCTTTAAAATATAAGTAAAGATACCCAGGAAATGCTACAGTCACGAAGTACAGCCCTCCCGAGGCACCAAAAGAAGGAGAACTGAGGACCAAATAAGGACAAAACAAATGCCACATTTTAAGCCACAGGAGAACTGCAACAGAGGAACCGCCTCGGAACGGTCAGTAGGAAAACTACTTGAGTGGTGGTGGTGATGGTAGTGTGTGTAGGGTGGGGTGTGTGGGTGTGGACTTAAACCGCTTTTCCTCCCGCGAAACCTCACCCTTATCTCCTAATGCAACTCCAGACAGTACAACGAAATGGCCTGTCTGTCCGAATACTTCGGTTAAATAGGGTAAAATGTATTGTTGATAAAAGGTTATCGCGTACAGATACACAGCTGTCAAACAAAAGTACACACGGGATACTGTGTTGGATATAGGCATTTTTTGTTGTCTAAATACAGTTGACTCTCGTTATCTCGACCTCGCTTATCTCGAATAACCACTTATCTCGAAGTGAAAATCTGGTCCCTGCCTATACATGAAAACCTAACGACAGATGGAAAATATTGTAGAAAAGAGGAGAAATTGCTCCTAAGGAGCAATTTCTCCTCTTTTCCACAATATTTTCAATATATCTCTAACTTCAAAAGTCCAATTACCTTTCAGTTTGTTAAATGTGGTTAATCAAATTATTTTTTCCTCAATTCTGCAAACCTGATATGTCGAACTACGGATATCTCGAAGTATTTCAGAGAGTCCCTTGGAATTCGAGATAACGAGAGTCGACTGTATTCTATATGTGACTTGATTTAGGCATATAATATCGACTTAACACTTTTATCCCTGTAGACTAAGACGGATGCTTTTGCAAACAGTATGGATCGAGATAAGACGACTCTTAATCGTCATCAGGATTTATACTGTTTGCCATTTGTTCTTTATTTAAATGTCACCCTTTTGGCACCAATGGATGTCCAAATGCACAGATAGAAGAGTCTATTACAGTAACTCAGAGTTGAAATGGTTAAAGGAACATGGCGCAATACGATTGAGTGCGATTGCATTCTTTCTTCAAATGCATACGATGTCAGGTAACTTTCCGCTGCTTCATCAACCATAAACGAGCCGGCACACGAAACAAAACCCATGGTTTTCCGGTTTGTGGTTCTTCAAATGCGCATTTGAAATCCCCTTTTTGGGCTACAGACATGAGTTTTCGCCAGAATCTTCCTCGAGGTCTCTATTACATGTCAAAGACAGCGCTTATGCTCAGGCTCACCTCGGGATTTATTGGTCGCCTATGTGACAAGTACTCTTTTCTCATGTGCTGGCTCATACATGTATTTGTATTTCTTAAATGACATAAATGAGATATTCAAATCATTGTTCATTTTTTGTGCATCTTAATCAAAACCAAACACGACGCTGTCACACAGGTATTAGCGCGAGAGTACATTTACTAGCTAACTTTTATATAGAATAAGTTTAGAGTATTCACCGTGCATATGCAGTTGGAACTGGCACTGCAGTGCGCAAGGTCAGAAAGGACTTCATTTACTTTTGCAACATTTTTGTACAATGTTCTTTAATAAACATACACATACATATAAATACACACATAACAAACACACATAGTTATATGTATGTGCACATGTGCAAATATCGTCATATGTTTATATAAGACGAGTATCTCAGTTCAAGTGAGCTTAACACTTTAATCCCTCATTACGAAAACATGCCTATTCAAATATACTGAGAATTTTACCACCAAAAATGAAAATTTTCAGATACAAAATTCTGATATTTTTCATATTTCTGCTCAAAACATAGATTGTGGGTACTCGTTAGAACCGCCTCGATGAGGCGGTTCTAACGAGTACCCACAATCTATGTTTTAAGAAGAAATAATTAAAATAATGTATATCCCTGTAAATTCCAGTTTTACTATATAAAAGTGGGGTTTAAGGGGGTCAAACTTATATAGGCATGTTTTGAAGATGCTGCAGACCAAATGAAGATACATTTGCAAACAGTGTAGATCCAGATGGGACGGCTCGTAACTAGCCATCGCATCTTGATTGCCATTCTGGTATTGAGTTTAGACTGTAACACCTATTTGCAACAATGGATGTGTCCAAGTTCAGAGATGGAAGAGTACAGTTCAGAGACTCAGGGGTGAAAAAGTTAATACATATATCAATAGTTACTTTTTTTTGAAAACAAGTAGTTTACGAGGGATGTTCGAAATGAATTGCTTATTGTCCCCTAGCTCGATATCCACGTGGGGCACGATAAAAACCAATACATACCTGTATAGGGCGATTCAATATCTACACAATGGTGTATAAATGTACATGTTAGACTAAGTGTAAGACATAAAATTTGCCATTTGAATACACGCAGTCATTGACCACTGCAGTAAAAATGGTTGGTAGAAGCAGCGACAAAAACGATGAAATACGGGCTTACATCAAAGCTCGCTCAAAACTTGGTTGTTCTTTTTGAAAAAGCTGATGACTGAAATTTCTACTGCCATTGGACCTTCTTGTGTGTCTTATGACACAGTTTGGCGGTGGAAAAAGAAATTTGAGTCTGGTGTAGAGTCCATCAAAAAATGCACCAAAATCAGGTAGGCCAAAATCTGCATCTCGTAAAGAAATCGTTTCCAAAATAAAGGAAATCATTGAAGGAGATGCCAGATTTACAGTTCGTGATATTGCACGAAAGGTAGGCATATCACTATCAACGGTTCACCTTATTTTGAAGAAACATTTGAAAGTCAGAAAGATTTCTGCTAGATGGGTGCCACATCTGTTGACTGACGAGCAAAAGAGGCAACGGGTTAAAGTGGCCAAAAAGCTCCTTCAAATGTTTCCAAAATATGAAAACAAAGCAGTTTGCCAATGTCGTCACAGGTGATGAAACCTGGGTCCATTATTTTGAGCCCGTCAGAAAGGTTAGCAATAAGATCTGGGCCACTAAACACAGCAAACGCCCAATAATTGCCAAACGTTCTTTGAGTACAAAGAAGGTTTTGTATGCAATCTTCTTCTCTGGTGAAGGAGTCGCAATAAAAGTGCCAGTGAAAAAGGGCAAAAGCATCACCGGAAAGTACTACAAAGACGTCATACTGAAGAAACTGAAAAAGTATTATCAGAAACGACGCCCTGCCACTGGTTTTAAACATGTCCGTCTTCTACATGACAATGCCCCAGCTCATACCTCCGCAATAGTTACGGCGTTTTTGAAGAAAGAAAAAGTAACTGTTTTGCCTCACCCCCCGTATTCCCCAGACCTTGCCCCATGTGATTTCTTTTTGTTTCCGAAATTGAAAGCATTCCTTGCTGGGCGGAAATACCAGTCCCGACAGGCACTTGGATCTGCCATTCATCAGTACCTTATTACTGTGCTGAAATCAGCGTACCGTGACGCCTTCAAGAAGTGGATACATCGGCTGAAACTTTGCATTTCTAGCCACTAGGGGAGTACTTCGAGGGCATGAAATGAGTACTTTTGGGCTAATTTGAAATTTGAAGTCTCCAGATAGAAATAAGCAATTCATTTCGAAAATCCCTCGTAAGATACCATTAGTCTGTATGAAAGTATTCAATTTAAGTATTAAATGCTGGTGTTTAAGCAACTTAAGAGGAGATTGTACTGAAGCAGAAGGGAATGCAAACTATAACATCCATATAGATATTAGGTTAACCTTTTCGGCTCGGCAGATCAAAATAGATACCTGTGTAAAAAGTCTAGATCCAGATGAGAAAACGGGATCTACACTATTTGCCATTCTGTTTTTGATTTTAGATTGAAACCCCTTTTTGCACCAGTAGACATGTCCAAATTCCTTTTTGCACCAGTAGACATGTTCTTTTCGGCTCGGCAAATCAAAATAGATACCTGTGTAAAAAGTGTAGATCCAGATGAGAAAACGGGATCTACACTATTTGCCATTCTGTTTTTGATTTTAGATTGAAACCCTTTTTGCACCAGTAGACATGTCCAAATTCAAGGATGGGAGAGTCCTTTTAAGAAACTCAGGAATGAAAGGGTTAATATATTGTCCGCTTATCACGCTAAACCCATAGATCTAGGTACCAGGCCCCGGCGTGATTAAACGTTTTTAATGCTCAGTTCAGCTAAGCATGAAATTTTCTCTGCTAATAAACATGAAAATGCCAACAAATGTTCATGCTTAGCTATGTTTATCAAGAAATAATTTACAGTTGTTATTTAATTGAGATTTTTTAGCAGGACAACTTTCATGCTCAGCTGAATTGAGTACGAAAACATTTTATAACCTCGGGACCAGGTCCGGACTTGACCTCTATCCATGAGTGGTAATCACCTCTAATTTCTGTTTTAGGTCAGTATTATCGAACTGGGAACGTTTCCACAAAGGTATTCATCAGTACGGCCTCTACAGTGGTGAAGACCCTGCTGTAGATGGTATACTTGAAGATATGGTGCAAGAACAAATAGTTGACATAGGTAATTAAGAAACAGTTGACAAATTTAATAATAAAAAATAGTTGACATAGGTAATAAACAAATAGTTGACATAGGTAATAAAACCTATTTTACTTATATACTAACTAAAACAGGGAAAAATTAAATACGAAAATATCCAGGAAAAGCCATGTCATGACATACAGCAGCCCTCTCTAGGCACTACGGTAGGATTAAATTACAGTCAAACTTCAATGCCTCGAAGATCTTTGGGTCCATCGGCATTTGTTCTGGATGTGGGTAGTTTGAGCCACTAAAGGTTAATCATAACACCTGATCTGAGGCAAAGAGGGATAATTTAAAGATTTCGTTTTCGTTCATCTATAAAATTATGGTACGTTGAGTGTACTCGTTAGAAAGAATGCACTCAATACAGTCGACTCTCATTATCTCGAAATCCAAGGGACTCTATAAAAACACTTCGAGATATCCGTACTTCGACATATCAGATTTGCGGAACTGAGGAAAACAGTTAATCCAACAACCACCTTTAACAAAATTAATCTTTATTTTGACTCCCAAGTTAGAGATATATTGAAAATATTGTGGAAAAGAGGAGAAATTGCTCCTAAGCTGCAATTTCTCCTCTTTTCCTCAATATTTTGTTGCCTGCTGGTAGATCTCTGTGTTTAACAGGGACCAGATTTTCACTTCGAGATAAGCGGTAATTCGAGATAAGCAAGTTCGAGATAACGAGAGTCGACTGTATACATTTTCATGATGAAATCAGAAAATTTCCCTAAAATATCCTTCTTGAACTACGTATCTGATGGAGTTTTTAGGGACTCAAAAACCAGTTCAAATCAGCCACGGTAAAGGAGTCATCGGAAATCGAGTCATTGAAATGTTACTGTACATTAATCGATCTCAGAGAACAGAACTGAGCCGAAAACAGACCCAACAAACGCTGATAGAATAAACAAACGAAGAGAAACTGCAACAGAAGTATAGCCTTGAAACAATTTGTAGTAAATTTGTTTAGCGTTTAACTCTTTAAGCTCGGCAGACCAAAACCAATACTTTATTAACAGCGTAGATCAAGATGAACGAGCCGTCTCTTCATGATCTACACTATTTGTCATTCTGTTTTGCTTTTAGACTGTAAGCCCTGTTTGCATCAGTGGATAAGTCCAAAATCAAGAATGGAAAGAATGGAAGAGTTCACTTAAGAAACTCAGGGATGATAAGGGTTAAACCTGGCTTTACGGAATTCCTACCTTGCACAAGGCTGATGCATACAGTACAACAAAGTTCCTGATCAGATTATTAAGCTCTGCTGGCTGATTTGGATCTTTGCTGTTTGCATTTACCCCGAAAAAAAGGTAAGAGAAAAGTCCAGGGAGTTCCACAATCACAAACCGCATCCCTTCCCAGAAAGCAAGAGGAAGAGGAAACAGACAAAACCAAATAGGATCAAATCGAACAAACGTACGAAAAACACTAAGATTAGCTCTCTCTTCCCCAAGCGAGGTAATTGCAAAGCTATTTGGACTGAAAAACACAAATATACACAAGGTAAGACATAGAACAAATCGCCTCGTAGAATAAACCACAAAGCAACAAAGAGTAAGCCTAATACCGGGACCACCGCCTTAGAACGGTCATTAGAATAAACCACCGGGGGCTTTGAAGCACTTTTACAGCTAGCAGAAGACACCTTTTTTCATGTCAGTGCTCATATCATGTCCGAATAGATAATGCAGCAACGCAGCTGATATAAGAAGTACGTATAAACATGTATAAAAAGTAATTATACATATGAGCCAGCGTACGTCAAAACCTACAAAAAGACGTGTGTGACCAGCAAAAAACTCATGTAGCCATCTTTTGATAGCTTGGAGGCTGTAGAAGACACATGCGATCAGCAAAGACTGATCAGACTGCACGGATGCGCAAGCTGATCTGAGTCTTCGCCGGTCGCACAAGTCTTATTGTAGGTTTTATCGTGCTCTGGTCCATATATAATTGTGTAGTTATATTTCAGAAATGAAGGAAGGTGGTACCCAGCTTAAGTTGATGATAACTTTTAGTGATGAAGGCCAGGCTTTATTCAAACCAATGAGGTATGTGATCATTGAGTCCATTCTGCAAATTTTGAACATTTGTGTGGCGGTCATCGATCAGGCCCAAGGCCAAATACAAAATTATGTGTGTTTAGGTAATATGTTAGAAAAAAATAAGTTGGGTAGATAGGGATTTTTTTTTTACATTTTTTTTATGAAGAATAATACCTGAATTATCAAATATATGCGGACTTCGCACATATTTCGCATAAAAATTTACTAAGTCTGTTTGGCTATCCTTAGAAGTGTCTAAAAGTACTGATAGAATGGCAAACAGTGTAGATCCTGATTAAACTGCTCCAAAAGGAGCACTTTGATCTGGGTCTACACTATTTGCTCAGACCTACTTGTCTTAATAGTTAGCATAAATAGATTATTTAAATAAAACAGGAAAACAATTGCTTGGTTTCACCGGGAAAATTAGGTAGGGTAGGGTTACCCTAAACACACATATTTTTTTTTACTTGGCCTAATTCCCAAATCTAGCTAGTATAGCACAGATAACTTCGACAATTCAGCTGTTTATATTAGTGTGTGTATTGTTTTCAAGGTTCCTTACTTTTAGAATCAATTTACTTAACACTGATCAGTTCAAAGCTATTTTATTCCACCGAAAGTCATGTTGTAATATAAAAGGGTTGACGTACGCAGCAGAGTGACTACATAGTACTTTAACGTTAATCCACAAATTCATTATAACATATCTCAAGAAAAATTTCACTTCTTGTGATAGTTTCGATTCTCATCAAGAACCATCATTAGACTCTGGCCTTGACCTTGTGACGTCAAGGGACTCGGACTGTCTACAACTGAACTGATTTCTAGGGTAACCAAAGGCCTATAGATATAGCTCAGGTTGTTTGCTCTCTGGTTCCATTTCATGATATCCTAAAAACAGTATAAAAGTCAAATATTTGTGGTGTCGTGAACGAGATCCCGTGCCACAATTGTAAATTGAATGAATTGCATATAGATGAAACGGATAGGATATTCATGAGGCTGAGTGAACATCAGAAAGATGAAAAAGAAAAGAAAAATGTACCATAGGTATACACCAGGTCAGAGCAAAAGTCATCTGTAACATGTTGAACAAAAGTGTAGTGACAGAATATATAGCTAAAGCTAACTATGTCACCAAGTGGGAGGGGGCAAAAATGGTTAACAATGAGGATAACCAAACCAGTTAAAGGATCACAAACGTCATGAACAAGGACCAGTTGGGGGGTGGGGGTGGGGGCGGAGGCAAACAACCTGAGCAACATCTACAGGTCTTTGTGTACCAGTAGAACCAATCTAGTGGTAAGCATTCCAAGTCCCATGACGACACGAGGTCAAGGTCATAGTCTGGTGATAGTTCTCGATGAGAACCGAAACTTTCACAGTAAGTTAACATTCTCCTTGGAATATGTTATAATGAATTATATTTTGTGGATCAATAAATATTTTTCCTGATGGAGGTATTCAATTTAGTACTTCAACAGTTTCAGATTTTTGTTTGCAAGCTTTGCTTTTTTCTCCATTTCATTCTCGTGTCTACTCTCGTGTCTACACACATGTATCATTTAATTCGTGTAAAAATATATTTACCTGATTTACGATCATAGAATGCAACCTACCTAAAATAAACTCTCTTGGGGATGTTTAAATCTGGCAGTTGTAGAAAGCTGACCGTTGTAAAGAAAGTAAATATTCCAGTCGAATTTAATGGTTCGAACATTTTTAGAACCGTGGAAATTTAGTCTAGAAATGGGTAGTTCGAGCCACTGAGAGTTAACAGGTTAAAAACACAGTCGAACTTAAATGTTTCGAACATCTTAGGGACCAAGGAAATTTGTTCTACACAATGGGTAGTTCGAATTGTTCTACACAATGGGTATTTCGAGCCGTTGAGAGTTTAGGAGGTAGCCGTTGTAAAATGGTTAATATACAGTCGAACTTAAATGTCTTGAACATATTTGGGACCATGGAATGTTGTTCTAGACATGGGTAGTTCGAGCCGTTGAGGGTTAATCATATCTCCAGATCAGAAGGCAAATGGCGATAATTTAGGGATGCCTTTTCAATCGCCTATAAACTAACTGTAGAGCGTACTCATTAGAGTTGCCTCTATTAGGCGGTTCTAATGAGTGCATTCAATTAACATATTCTTAATAAATTCAGAATATTTCCCTGCTTATTTTGTTTTTTTTTTTGAAAGTATATCCTAGTAACACAAAAACGAGTTCGAAACAGCTGAAGTACAGCTGAACGTCGGTATATTGAAATTTTATTGTAATACAACTGAACATCAGTATGTTGAAGATTTACAGTAGTACAGCTAAACGTCGGTACATTGAAGTTTTACTGTAGTACAACTGAACGTCGGTATATTGAAGTTTTACTGTAGTACAGCTGAACGTCGGCATATTGAAATTTTACTGTAGTACAAGTGAACGTCGCTACATTGAAGTTTTACTGAGGTACAGCTGAACATAGGTATATTGAAGTTTTACTGTAGTACAGCTGAACGTCGGTATATTGAAGTTTTACTATAGAATAAACGTCTGTTTATTGAAGTTTTACCGTAATATAACTGAACGTCTGTATATTCGTTTGACTGTAGTACAGCTGAACGTTGGTGTATTGAAGCTTCACTGTAGTACAGCTGAACGTGGTTATATTGAAGTTTTACTATAGTACAGCTGAACGTCGGTATGTATTGAAGTTTTGCTGTAGTATAACTGAATGTCGGTATATTGAAGTTTTACTGTAGCAATGCTAAACGTTGGTATATCGAAGTTTTACTGTGGTACAACTGAACATGGGAATATATGGAAGTTTAGTTGTAGTACAACTGAACGTCGGTATATTGAAATTTTATTGTTATATTGAAGTTTCACTTCAGTACAACTGAACGTCGGTATAATGTAGTTTTATTGTAGTACAGCTGAACGTCGGTATAGTGAAGTTCTGCTGAAGTACAACTGAATGTCGTTATAATGTAGTTTTATTGTAATACAACCGAACGTCGGTATATTGAAGTTTTACTGTTGTACAACTGAACGTCGGTACATTGAAGTTCTACTGTAGTACAACCGAACGTCGGTATACTGAAGTTTTACTGTAGTACAGCTGAACGTCGGTATATTGAAATCCTACTGTAGTACAACCAAACGTCGGTAAATTGAAGTCGTACGGTTTTACAATTGAATGTTGGTATATTGAAGTTTTACTGTAGTACAACTGAACGTCGGTATAATGTAGTTTTACTGTAGTGCAACTGAACGTCGGTATATATTGAAGTTTTACTGCAGTACAACAGTTTTACTGAAAGTCAGTATATTGAAGTTTTATTGTAGTACAATTGAACGTCGGTATGTATTGAAGGTTTACTGTAGTGCAATTGAACATCGGTATACTCGTATATTGAAACTGGTTGTTAAAGGGAGGTGACTGCTGATGAGAAATGACCGTTACTAGAAGCTACACTGTAAACGAATTGGCAATATAAATGACAACAGTGCTCTTACATATTGTACTTTAAGATAGAGCAGCTTCAAGCAAAATGAGCAAAACTAACAAAATGGATGTGCACCTAGCGAAGACAGGTCAGCCTGGGCATCGGCTCAGTCTGTTCAGAGTTTTTGCTCTGCGCTCCATGGGTAGCTAAAGACCCAATCTTTCTTCATGGGACAGCAAAGAATCTGATAAGACTGAGCGGATGCCCAGGCTGATCTGAGTCTTCGCGGTGAGCAGATGCCATTTTGTTGGTTTTGTCATGAGGTGGCTCAAATGATCCTTAAAGGGAACTGATACACTGTCAAGGAGGCAATTCTTTTAAAATTGTTTTGAATCCCTTCTGTAAATGGGGTGTAAACTGAAAGAAAGGAGTATGCTCCCCGTGGGAACAAATTCTTTCATTTTAGGTAGTTCTCACTTTAGTAGGGAGGTTGCACGTTTTTGACAAGAGTTATCTGCCATGAAAATGTATCAGTCCCCTTAAAAGTGCCCGCTTCTAGAAAAACCTTCGTGATATAAAATGGTAAGGTTAGACACCTGACCTGGAATTTCGATCCGCCACTGGCCAGTTATGAAATTGCAACCATTTCCCCTTCTACCAGACCTGTATAAAATGCCTCATCATAGCTTCTTGAACCACAATCATGCCTGTGTTTGTGTCAGAAAATATTTACCAGTTTCAGATGCCTCGTCTTAAGAAAGTTGTTTTTGATAAAGGCGAAAATTACCTAGAGAATTAGCTCATTAAAGCAACTTAATAGTTTTACATGTGTTTCCGTGTACTTAAAACAGCTGTTACCTGCGGTATTTTAGCCTGCGAAAACAGTGTCTAGTTTCATTAAACAATACCAAACTAAAGACAAATGTTGCAAGACAATATGCTTTCAGATTGGAATAACTATCATTTCACGCAAAAACGATCTCAGTGAAAACAAACTGAGACTCAAGGCTCAAGTCATCTACTGCATACACACATTTTGTTTTGTGAGCTTCCAACCATAAGGTTTCCTGGCTGACTACAGACTGGCTACAAGTATAAGTGAAGATACCCAGGAAATGCCACAATTTCGTAGCACAGCCATCACGAAAACATACCTTTATAAATTTGCGCCCCCTTAAACGCCACTTTTATGTAGTAAAACGGGTTAACTGGGGTACACATTATTTTTCTTATTTCTGCTCAAAAACAGAGATTGTAGGTACTCGTTAGAACCGCCTCGTCGAGGCGGTTCTAACGAGTACCCACAATCTATGTTTTGAGCAGACTTTTGAAAAAATATCAGATTTTTTTAATCTGAAAAGTTTCATTTTTTTGGTGGTAAAATTTTCAGTATATTTGAATAGGCATGTTTTTATAATGCCTCCCGATGCACTAAAGGAAGGAAAGATGAGGGACAAATAACTGCCATGGAATAAACCATTGCTATTTACAAATGAGTAAAGTCCATTTTTACATGACACAGCTAGCATTCATCTAGACATAACAGTTACATTACTTTGAAAATAATACTCCAGTTGGCATAAACAAGAAATAAAAGGGCAAGAAAGAACTGCTGATATGTAAGAAACTTGTGTTATTTAGATTGTTTGAAGAAATTAATGCCTGCTTTAGTGTAAAAACATGCGGGTTCAAAAGATCTTTGTACTCAAAAGTTATACAATCTATCCTCGTATCCAAAAGAAACGAGAAAGGTACCAGATTTAAAGAAATGAAATCAAAGGAAATAGCAACTGTTGGGCCAACAAAACAAAGACGAATTGAAACGTGTATGTGTGATTTGTTGTAATATTAGCATAAAATGTAGTCAACTTTCAATAGCTCGAACATCTTTGGGACCATGGGAATTTGTTCTAGACATGTGTACATTTGTAGTTCGAGCCAATGAGGGTTAATCATAGCGCCAGCCTAGATGGGGCGATTCTAATGAGTACACTCAACATGCATGTTCATGATAAAATAAGTAAATTTCACTTAAATAGCCCTAAATATTTGTTTTGACAGCTGTCGGAAGAAATCCCTCTAAACACGCGTTCGAATAAGCCACGGTAAACGAACCACCAGTACATTTGTATTCGACTCATTAAAAGTTAACTGTTCATCTAATACAATAGTGTTTAACAGTAACTTAGTTATTTGCGACTTTCAGCCAGGTGTTGTGCAATGGCTTGCATCAGCAGACGGAATAATTGCCTTATTTTAACATCAAATAAATTTATCGTCAGTTTGCCGTATCTCAGTATTTCTTTGATTTTTTTTTAAATAACTATGAATAATATCAAAATGTTGACAACAGTTAAGACAGATGTGCATATAAAACAAACACTGATCAATGAGCCATATGTCTCAAAAATATGTTTTCGAACGAGCGCGAAATGCGCAGTGATAGTGTCAGGTTCCTTGATGTCCTATGTCCTATAATGGGCCTATATGCGGACGGTGATGATCGAACCAGACTCATAAATACTTAGGCTGATCTACACCTCTTTGTTCGCATATATCTCTAAAACATCTCTAAAACATCTTTTCACAATGTACGACTCATTTTGTACACCATCAGATGACGAAAGCGAAATTGTAGCAGACGCAACATTATTTTTTAAAATTATTTTTAAGGGAAAATAATGCTTCCTTTGTTGCCGTCCTTAATTTGTTTCTTCCTTGTTCGGGATCGGTGGTTTCATATGCTGCATTTGTTTTGTCATTGGTTCTTCTTCTTTCGATACCTCGGGTAGGCTGTGCTTGTCATCTAATTTTAATCATCTGCTAGCTGCTAGTCGTATGAAATATCTAGGCTCATCTTCTCTGACAAACAAATTAAAAAAAATAAAAATATCGTCTGCTGCAATGGTCATTGCAACTTTACCGGTTAAATCATTTTAGTCTGAAGACCCCTCAAAGGGTAATTGGTAAACAGTGCAGACGCAAATCAGAATGCGGCATCTGATCGGGGTTTCCATTGTTTACAAATAGTTTAGCCATTTTTCTCTAGGAATATCTAAATCACATTGCCTCACATACCTAAATTTGAAATTAGACTCTTCCAATATATAGTACAGGGGAGTGTACTCCATCCAAAATGGGTTAACTAGACGGCACCGGGCAAAGGCAACATTGGTATCATAGACGTTGACATTTCATGTTAATTGTCACCTAAGGAGACCATTTGCATGAAATGTTAGAGTCTTTTTTCTGAGAAAAATAAGAAAAATATTACCAGTGTATCGTCTGTTAAGTAGAAAGGAAGGCAATGATCAGGACTCGATACAATTATCCCACACCTCCCATTGGTGACATCAAAGGGAAAGAAACACAAACATGAAATAACTGGACTCTAAGGGAAACATCACTAGCAGAAAGCCAAACGGACAGTTACTTTTCCACAAAATGGCAAAATAAATTTGGTAAATTTGACTGCTTAAACCGTCGAAGTAGGTATTGTCAATATTCAATAAATCATCCAAATATCTTTAAGTCGAGCTAAAAGCTTCAATGATTTCAGATTGGTTTTCAACGGAAAGGGACATCATGAAGTCTCTTTCATAACAAAACAAGAACAATTCAGCCACAAGGGGTGCGCAATTCGTACCCATCGGAATACCCACAATTTGTCTAAATAACTTAGTACCAATCTTATATAAACATTATCAAGTAGAAAGGTGAGAGCTTCACACACTTTCTGGCATGTCCATAATGTGTAATTTTATGCACTTCAGAAGTGAAAAAAGCATTTCTTACATTACATGCAAGGTAGAGGAAAACTTCTCTGTGAAATGTCCATTCAATTAAATCATTTAGTTTTTCTTTTTTAAGATTATGAGGGAGTGTTGTGTAAAGCGTGGAGAAATCATAAGTAGACAGACTAAAAGCACGAAATTGTCTGGATTTCAATTTATTTAAAACCTCATTCGAATTTTTTTATAGACCAAAACAGATTTCTCCCTGATAAGTAAGTCCAAAGAGTTGTAAAGGTTTTTCAAGGATTTTTCAGTATGCTCAGACTTTTAATATATTTATTTTATTTATCTTACCACTAGGTATCCACGCGAGCAGGAAACCCTTCCAGACCATTTCTATTTTGTTGACTTCGAACGACATAATGCAGAGATAGCTTCATTCCATTTAGACAGGTAAGTTATTGTCTTCGACAGTGATGTTTGAAAAATAAGGCAAAGTGTGTATAGGGCATATGCAAGCAGTGCAATTCGAGAGCAGCGCCCCGTCGAAATATCATTACGAAAACAAGCCTATTCAAATATACTGAAAATTTTACCACCAAAAACTGAAAATGTTTAGATAAAAATTCTAATATTTTTTTTTTAATTTCTGCTCAAAACATAGATTGTGGGTACTCGTTAGAACCGCCTCAGCGAGGCGGTTCTAACGAGTACCCACAATCTATGTTTTTGAGCAGAAATAAGAAAATTAATGTTTACCCCTGTAAACCCCAGTTTTGCTATATAAAAGTGGGGTGGTTGAAGGGCGTCAACATTATATAGGCGTGTTTTCGTGATGTCTACCCAGGTTTTAATGTAGTTCGTGATTACCGCACTACAGCATAGAGTCGTTTATACTTTCTGGTCTTCTGGTAGCAACAACTCCATTTTGAATAGTTTGAAAATATAGAATACCGCTCTGGAAGATGCTAGAAGCGTGGGCAGTATTGTAAGTTATCTTACTGTTCATGAACTGACTCCCTTACTCATTGTTCTTGGCCTTGGACGCAGACTTTACAACAGTTTCATTGGCGTAGCCAGAACGGAATTATTTTTACGCACACCCAGGAAAAATCTCGAAAACTATGCCTAGAATCGCTTCCAAAATAAGGGTTACTCTTAAAGGAAAGAATTTGCTCCCAAAAGGAGCAAATTCTTTCCTTTAAAGCAGCCCCTATGGTAAAGAAGCAAAACATTTTATGTTGATGTTACTTCATCATAAATATTTTTCTTGCACATGTTACGCACTGTTCCAAGGCGGTATTTTTGTTGCAGTTTCTCTTCGTTTTGTTCGTTATGGTTCCATTTTTGTGTTGTTCCGTGATGTTTCGTGTCATCCTGTCCTAAGTCGGTCCTTGGCACGGCTGGTAGTCACGTAAGGCATAGTCAAAAGTTATATATGTAAATAACCCTTACGGGAACTACCGGCCATGACTAACGGGAAGTAAATATGTCAACAAACAGGTAACTCGTCTCGCTTTTTTAATTGTTTGTTACTTTTGCGGATATAATTTCGAAAATCGGGCAATGCTATTCCCAACAACTTTCATTTTTACACCAAATAAAACAGATATGAGAATAGAACGAAGAGCATCCGATTTTTTGTGCGGTACCTATCTTCTGCAATATTGACCTCTGGATTAGGCCTTTGCGTGGGGCCACGGATCAATTAAGGACATAGCCATTTTTTTTTTTTGCCTATTGCAAAGTTTTCTGATTTCATATCTTAGCAACCATAAAACAAATTATTTTTTATATTTGATACATGATATATAGCGTATCATTTATGATGATGATGTGAACCTCCTTGGTCAGACCCCGGGGTGGGGTTAAGGGTCAATAGTTAGAACATGGTCATTTTTGCACATGTATACGAGAATTTTCTGTTTTCATATCTCAGCAACCATGAGACAAATTCATTTCACATTTGGTACTTAGTGTCTGTATAGCATATGATATAAGATGCTGACGTGAACGCCTTGGTGGGGCCCGGGCTTCAGAATTAGGACTTGACATGGTTTCCTAGACTAGGTCTATAATAATATTACTGCAATTGTTCTACTTGATGTAATATCTTTGCTACAGTTAAGCAAGTACAGGTCAAGGTGATTGACTCTGAATTTTCTTTATAGACTTTGGCACTTTGGTCGGAGGTAAACGTGACCCCATGTAGTATTTTATAAGCAACAGTTAATATGAAATTGGAAGGACGCCTCCGTGCATAAAAATCGACTGTTAGGCCTGGGAAGACCCAGATCAGCCCTGTATTAGCGGGGTGCGCATTGCTCGAAGACACGTTTTCGCATGACATGGCCCATATCGTATATTTGTGCAGGACAAACGTCACATAGCTTTTCGGCACGTATGTGATATGCTGCTCATGCGTTAAAAGGCTGAAAGATGACTCAAGAGATGCAGATGTTTCATGTAGTATTATGGAGTTTTTCTTTAAATACCGACTTTTCATTTAAATTTTGATCCATTCCTTTTTCAACAACAGTATAACATACAACAGAATAAAAATGCATTCCTTTTTTTCCATATAATTATAATAGCAGTATAAGTGCAAGTAAATGTGTATAAGGTATTTGAAACATCAATGTAGAGTTACTGACCTTGGCAAAACTTGTTTAACTTGAACATGAGCCGGGAGACAGCATCTCCTACAACATTGCCTGTTTACCAAGCAATGATTTGGATCACTGAATGGGTAGCCAGATCATTCAAACTTTCTTTTGACAGACAGCAGAGCTTCTGTTTAGAATGTGTGGAAGCACAGGCTGTTCTGAGTCTTACCTGGGCAGACATGCGATCTTGTAGGAAATGCTGTGCACGGCTTATAAGACAAGAGATAATACAGACAGAACGCAACATGGATTAGAGCAGCTTGCGCATCCGTGCAGTTTGAACTTTTTCTTCACATTCCGAATGAAAAAACATAGATACTTGGCTGTCTACATAGCGACCAGCGAAGAGTTTGATCAGATTGCGCGGTTATGCAAGCTGATTGAGTTGTTTCCCTTGGCGAATGTGTCATAAAGTACATTATGCCACATTGTGGCTCATATTATTATACAATAATTGACTATTAAGCCTTTGGAAATGGTGTGATAACGACCAGAGAATACGGTTAATATTGATATGGTCTGGTCAATATCCCATCATATCCAAAGGCTCAGTAATCAACAATTGTTTTATTATTTATATATGAAAAAATATATTTTAATGAATTCCATTAAATCTAATTTTAGAAACTGAAATTCACTGGAAGGTGCGCGCAAGCCAGTGTATATCACGATCTATGGACTGAACTGAAGGCGGCTCTGAGCCGATGAACATCAATCTATTTATAACTTATTTGATAAAGAATGTACTTTTCTTTTTCTAGAATTTTAGGATTTTATCGTGTACCACCAACGGCAGGTAGAGAAGTGAACCTAACTCAAGATATAAGGAGACTATCAGAGCCAAAGTTAAAGAAAACTTTCTTTATATCTCCAGGTACTAAAATTGTCCTAACACTTCGTAAAAACTACATTTCGTTTACCAGTTACTCATCTGTCTTTTTGCTTTTGATATAGCGCACAGTCATGACGTAGCGTGCACGTTCCGCCTTCTGGCCGTCCCAGATATGACATTAAGCACTCGAACTTAACCGGTATTAAGAACAATCGTTCCTTTTAGGTAGATTACTTCCGAAAATTGCATAAATGAAATAACGTGTGAATATAAGAATTGAAATTCAGGGCCCAGTTGTTCAAAGCGTCGATAGCTTAACGAGCTCGTTGAGGGTCATTTCGTTAACTGTTTTAGCGGATTCAATATACAATATTCTGATATTTTTTGCTGAAAAAATATAAGTAGAATTTGCACTGCAAAAGCTACTCACATTTTTCAGCAAAACATTTGGGCATATTTGCGTATCACTTATTTAAACGAATCGTTAACTAACTACATCGTTAGTTTTGAACAACTGGGCCCTGATTGTTGGTCTGCATTGATGAAGAACATTAGACTATTTAGACTATTTGAATGTCTTCGAGATGTCCTTCTGGCTTCACAAGCATTACGATTGCCTAATGTTTTTCATCATCCAGTGCAAACTAAAATACCTTATCTTAATTGAATATTTTAGCTTGAATTATCATCGTATTATATTTTCTAAATTTAGGTAAGTAACATCTTTATTTATATGAATGCAGTGCGGTAGAAGTGTCCACTGAAATCTAATGGGTTCAAAAGGTATAAAGTACAGAGAAGATAACTTCTATGCTCATAGTTCATAATTATTGCATAAAAAGCAGTGTTGTACGTCATTAACAGCCGTGCATTAACCGGCGAAAAGCCATGTATTAACAAGGCAATTCACGCGCTGTTAATGCAAGGCTGCGCAACTTTCAATATGCTCGTACTGGGGCCACAGACTTACTGCCGTCACGAGATGTGTAGTGTCCGGCCCTAGAACGAGCATTGTCCGTGGAATTTGCGTTCGCGAGATATCAGTGAAAAGGCGAAACAAAATAGTGCAAGAAATAACGTGAAATGTAGCAAATGTTTTAAGTTTTTATGCAATAATAGCGATCGAACATGGTTTTTCAATGCAATAACATTCGCCAGGTCCCTTCGGCCTCGGTTTTCAACACCTCCCACGGGACCTGGCGAGTGTTAGTATAAATATTCAGGCGCCTTAACTCCTTACCATACATATTCTAAATTTTAGCATGTCCATCCTAGTGATGCACTTAAAACTGCAGATGCGTAGAAGCTGATCAGAATCTGCAATTTACGGCCTTTGCTCTTTGTCACAGATTCCTCAGGCCTTGCGTCACGAAGCCTAAGGATGAATACGGCTCTACTGTCTTTTCGACATCAGTTAGAAAGACGAGTTGCTTGATATTTTATTTTAAATGACTATATCTTGTTCTGATTGATCCTGTCATATAAGGATTCAATTGTCTTTTCTGTTTCTGTACTTTGTTCTCAAATATTTACCATAAACTCAAATGTACCGCCAAAAATTGGTCTAACGTTTGCAACTTCTACAGTTCAGTGATTTGTTTTAAACAAATATGTAAGAAAACAATTGTGCTTTTCTCCACTGTCTTTTAATTGGTGATATTTCGCAAGGTGAATAAGTGAACATCGGAACTGATACATTCAGATTTAGATCAACTGCTCAATATCAAAGCGAAAGACAAACAAATACAATTAAACAGCCACAAAAAAAACAAAAAACAAAAAAAAAGAACAAAAAAAAACAAAAACAAAAAAAAAAAACAAAAAAACACACACACACAAAAAAACAAACAAACAAGAAACAAACAAAAAAACAGGTGACAATCAGAGTTGCCAATGATTAGAAATACTTTGAAAATTCATCAATTTGAGTAAGTGAAACTTACTTGAAAACCTGGCTCCAAACAACCTACCCTGTTGAGTTTTGCATAATCCGCAGCCATTATTATTATTGAAAAAGGGAAACTTTTTATGCATAGTCTGTTAAAACAAAAACGATTTTGCATTAAATCATGACAAAGGTTTGTAAATATGCCTTTCCTAAGGAAAGCGCCGGGCGAAAACAACTTTCTAGAAGATGTCGAAACCTGAGTAACTTTATTTGATTGTAGCTAACAACGTGTGTTTTCACGGCACCTGCTCGTACTACTGTGACACGGGTCATGCCATTTGTGGTCACCCAGAACTGTTAGAAGGATCATTCGCAACATTCCTACCTCCAGAAAGAATTGCTCCCAGGAAAACTTGGCGTAACCCATGGAAACGCTCCTACAGTAAGCACCGTAAAGCATATTGGGAAGTATATGATGATCTCTGTCAACAGGTCCAGGAAAAAGAGCCCTATAATAGGGGAAGAAGATTGTTGGATATCATTGATATGCATATCTTTGATTTTCTTACTGGTGAGTAGCTTAACTTTTTTATAATTAGTCAACCCATTTTAGACTGAATCAACTCTCCCACACTATATATTGGATGAGTCGAATTTCAATTTTAGGTATGTCAAGCTATGTGATTTTGATATCCCTAGAGAAAAATGGCTAAACTATTTGCAAACAGTGGAGACACTGATCAGACGCCGCATTTTTCGGCGTATAATCTGGCTCTGCACTGTTTGTCACTTACCCTTTGGGGGTCTCCAGAATAAAATGGATTGACGAGTTTGAAGACAGATGTCGACGTAACAGATTTTATAAATTTATTGAAAAGAATAGGCGATGGGTAGTTTAGGATTTTATTGTCGTTCTAAGTGGTTCAGGTAACTATTTCTGCTTTATCGTTTGTTTTCGTGCATCTCTATTCACGATCTACCATTTCACAAACCATCATTGACCAGGGCTCGTTTACAAGTCAAGCTATCCAAACCTGTATCTTGTAAGTTTTTTAAATGATGAAATTTAACACTGAGCTGATTTCACTTGGTATTTTACTGAAATGACTTTACTCTCTTGTTAATGCAAAACTGCAACGGTTACCAAACAACATCCCTGCAAACAGTATAGATCCAAATAAAACTGCTTTTGACCAGCTATTCGTCTCATCAGGATCCACATTGTTTGTCATTTTGTCTCTGTTTTTTTTGTACTCACATCCCTATTTGCAACAATTAGCATACCGAAACATTACGAAAACATGCCTATTCAAATATACTGAAAATTTTACCAACAAAAAATGAAAAAATGATATTTTTCATACTTCTGCTCAAAACAAAGATTGTGGGTACTATGTAGAACCGCCTCGACGAGGCGGTTCTAACGAGTACCCACAATCTACGTTTTGAGCAGAAATAAGAAAAATAATGTATGCCCCTGCAAGCCACAGTTTTACTATATAAAAATGGGGTTTAAGAGGGTAAAAATATAAAGGGTATGTTTTCGTGATGTTTAAAGATAAGAGTGTTCCAGTTCAGTAACAGAGGCGTACAAGTGCTTTTTCTGCATTGCAAATCACTGGAAGCATGTGGATGACGTGAGGAGGATATTTATATATTAAATAACCTTAGTAATATATATTTCAGGCAACATGGACCGCCATCATTATGAAACATTTGTCGACTTCGGCAACGAAACATTCCTTCTCCATCTCGATAATGGACGAGCGTAAGTATATACATGTATAGAACTCGTCTCAATTTACGTTGTCTGGCACTTACCTTATTGAAAAAAGATAGTTTACTTATCTGCTGATGAGCCGGCCTCGGTGGCTCAGTCGGATACATGTCAGACTGGTGATCAGAAGGTCGCAGGTTCGATCCCCGCCGGGTCCGGCAACATTCTTTCGCAGAGATTGATCATGGAACATTTTTACGGTCATTCTTTCCCTTCCGCTGATTTAAGAAAGGCAGTTGTCAATTTCTGGCAAAAGACTGTGCACAAATACTGGTCAACCGCTTAGAGGACTAAGCCTGCCAAGAAGATTTGTGATTAGGTAAACTGACCGGCTCGACATGATCCTAATGGATTGACTGAGCCATAAAATCTCAATTCAATCAAAATGATCTACTGATGAGCAACAAAACCTTACAAAAATAACTATATGTAGCTGGAATTGTATCTGGGAGACTCGCGAGGATTGGATATCCATAGTACCAGGTTAAAGCCCCACAACGGTTTTATCTGATATTTCTATTTATTTATAATAATCGTTACCATGCTGGTGCTAGAGCCGTATGGTGGCATTAAACCATCTCCCCGTCCTTCACTCTAGAGTAAGACGGAGAGATGTTTTTGTTTTACGGCCACCACACGGTTTATATTTTATGGTCCTTTGTGACTTAATGACGGCTCCTTTCTCAATCCTTTTCTGAAGGTTGACGCCTGTTTGTTGATGTATCTCTCGGACCATCGCGGTCTTGCTTGTGGTGTGCTCTGGCGTCAGATTGCCACTGAGCCAACTATATTGTTTCGTCATAGTTTTTTTAACATAATATTAATTGTTTCCTGGTATGGGCACAACCTATTTTGTGAAAAAACAACAAAAAAAAAAAAAAAAAAAAAAACAAACGTCAAGAATAGATCTGATCCGATTTCATATTTGGCTTGGCCCCTACTATAAACTATTCGACTTTGAGATTTATTTGGCTCTAAAATGGTCATTTAGGAATCTTGGGCCTGTAAAATTTTCCAAATGGATTATCAAATTTTTAAAAGGCCGTTCGAACTTATGAAAAAATGCACTGAAATGAATGTGACATGGGCCATTGGCCTAATTTAAGGACCCAATATCTTTTTGAGTTGGGAATAAACATATGATCAGGTAGAGGTCCCTTTCTCGGACCGAACACGTTTCCCTTGTTTTCCCAAAAATAACGTTCCTTTGAGATCATTGAGCCCGTCCTGGTTATTTTGAAAATTAAACACCGCATAAGTGGCGCTAGGGCGTATGCAGCCTCGCAAACTACAATGTTGCAAAAGAAGAGACTCAATCAAACCGAATCTCCGATTTTCGTGATTTTGTGTGTTCTTTGTTTCCAAACGCAATCCTATTTTTTACTTTTATTTGCCGTGTTAATAATTACTTCTTCAGACATATGCAAATGAATGTCTGTCCAGGAAATTGTCAATAAACATATGCTTCCGAGTCATCAATTCAGCAGAAAAGTCTGAGAGTCTATAAGAACTACACGTCATGCGAGAAAGGAAATGAACAAGTTTTCGGATAGTGATTGGTGTAGCATCTGTAACAGCAGAAAGCATCCTGTTATTCCGGCTTAATAATATATACTTTGCATATATTATTAACCCTTTAAGTGTCATTAATCCATTTACGCTGAATGGACTCTTCTACCTTCACTCTTTGGTTAGGTCCATTTTCTATATATAGGGTGTCTGATTAGTTTGAAATTATCAGTGCAGAATGTTTTTAACTTTCTGCGTTCTGCAGTTCCTGATCTGGGTTTACACCGCTTGTAAATGTCCCTTTTATGGGACGCTAGGCTTAAATGGGTAACCTTGTTGCAAGCAGCAGTTTTAATTTTGTTCTATTTGTAATAGAATCACGTGAAATGTCAAGCCTTATTTTGTCGCAAAAGTAATTGAATACAATGTCATCTATTGCAGTTGCGAATGGGGCTCTAAAGATTAAGAGGGGGCTAGTTGCCTTGCGCGCTTTAAGGTTTAAGAGGGTCTAGTTGCTTCGTGTTTCTTTTTTGGTTTGTGGATAGTCTGATTTGGTTTGTTGTCTCTTCTTCTTGTCATCATTGGTGTTAAGTGTTTGCGGCTCTTCCTGGACATTTTCTATACTATGTTTAAGTGTTACAGTCAGCAGGTTCTGTTTCAGTAACCTTCCGTCCAAAATTGAAATACCTGTATAAAACTTTAGGTACATATTTTTTATATAACTTTTTAGTAATTTGGTACATATCGTTAGTTATTTTCTACATATAATTAGTTACATTCTTGCTAAATACAAACTGTTTGTTCCACTCGTTTTGGGAAATAAATAAATAAATAATTCTACATGCGCTCCGCATTTGAGAAATGAAGCCGAACTTCTGGATATGAAGTAGTACTGAACTGAATTGGATAATTCATTCACATGCTTTATTAATCATAGTGTCATTCCATTCTGTCTACATGTAGCAAAGTTTATTTGCGAATTTTCGTTACAGGTTTGGGAGGACTGGTCATGATGAAATGTCCATTCTAGCACCAGTGTACCAGTGTTGTATGATACGATATACCACATTTATAAAACTAGTAAAGTTTTATCTTGGACCCGATAGACTGAGCATTCTAATGCGACAGTCTATGAAGAAGGACACAGTTAACCCAATATTAACAGAAGGCCACCTCACAGCATTAGATAGAAGAGTCATAAAAATTCTTAAAGCGATACACGAATGTATAGAAACGAATCCGTACACTGACGTTATAATAGATGATTTCTTTTAACACTATCATGCTGGGTAAAACATTTAGCAGATGACCTTTCAAAATAGTTTTTTTTTCTTATTTTTCAAGAAAATTGGCTTTGTTATTTCATGCAAATTGTCTCCTAAACAGGCAATTTGCATGAAATGTCAAAACTTATTTTCCAAGGATGTAATTAAGGAGACAGTTAGCATGAAATATCAAAGCCTGTTTTTTGAGAAAAGTAAGAACAAGTTTATCCGACCTTTTGAAATAGTTTTCTTTTTTTTTTTCAAGAAAATAGGCTGTGACATTTCATGCATTGTCTCCTAAAGAGACAATTTGCATGACATATTAAAGCCTATTTTCTGAGAAAAATAAGAAAAATGCCATCAATTTGTTGTCTGCGGAATTAGCCCAGAATGAGTGGTAAATGTTAAGAAGTAGAGATAAACGTTAAGGAGAGAGTTCTTTTAGGCCAAAGAAAAAATATGTGTTTAGGGTAATCCTACTCTACCTAATTTTCCTGATGAAACCTAGCATTTTTTTCATGTTTTCTCATAAATAATAATAATAATAATTGGCGTTACTAGGATAACATATTTGTGCTAAATATTCAGACGTAGGTCTGAACAAACAGTGTAGACCCTGGTCAAACTGCTCGCTCAGGGTCTACACTGTCACAAGTTGCCATTTTATCAGTACTTTAAAGACACATCTAGAGTAGTCAAACAGATTTGTTAACTTTTATGTGGATTATGGTGCAGTGGAAATAGATTTAGCAATTATGGTATAATTCTATATCAAAAAGGTAAAATACAAATACCTACCTACCGTACCTATTTCTTTCTAACATGTTACCCTAAACATACATATTTTTTCATTTAGCCTAATCTGAAATTGTTTGCATCCCTTATCAATGGAAGAATTCCCTAATCCAAGGAAGACTGCTAAAGCAAAATAAACTTTCCTTCCTAATGTGGAATCTCTCTACGAATTAGGCAGTTTTTAAGGGAAAGAATTCGCTTCCAGCCGTTGCGAACTATTTCCACTAAGGGGTATGGTTATATTTTCAGAGTAGGCAATTCCGACAAAATTGGTTATGTCTCCTTTCTGAAAAGGGGTGTCCTCTAACAGGAAAAACGCTCCTTGGTAGCAAATTCTTTCCGTTCAGGCTAAGCCCTGTTTAGAAGAAGGGTTTTGGCGCACAAGCATACAAAAGTTGTCTCCCTTGAAAAAGTGGAGGACAATGTACCAAAAATATCCAGTTCCCTTAAGATTATTCCGCCCCTATCCTCGCCCCTGAAAGGGAAGCATATATTTTCAGATCAGAAGGATCTCTCTCTTAGACGTATTCGTTCACCTGAATGTGTTAGAAACTATTGTACCTTGAGTCTTTCAGCTGTGATATCCTTAAGTATTCGGAATATTTCTAGTCTTTCACCTACTATTTGTCGGAGTCATTCGAAAGATAGTCTGTATAGGCATACAGCGTGCCATGACGCTAAGCTTTCTGGTGAATAATTATGCAGACTATATTTTGATGATTATTTTCTTCAGAATTTTGGTTTGATTGTTTGTGCAAATTGTCTGCTTAAGAGACAGTTTGCATGAAATTTCAAATCTCATTTTCTAGGAACAAATAAGAAATATATCATCATTTGGACGTCTGCTTAATGACTTTGAGGGTGTTAATTGATTGTTTTGGGGTTTAACGACATGTCAACCCTTGTGGGTCATTTTGTGTCGTCTCCCAGAGAAAGGGAGAAAAGAGATAGTAGAGATAGTAGAAGAGATGAAAGAGAGGGACAGGGAAGAAAGAGGAACAGGAATTAAAGTGAAGAAACAGAAGAAACAAAAAACATTCCCCCTCTACCCTTACCTGCAAAAAGGATAGCAGGCCTTGCCCAACTGTAAACAAATATCAGTTGGACGCCGCGGTGACGTAAGATACACGACACCTTCGCACCACCCAACCACCCCCTTTCTGGGTGTTAATGTCAAAGAGTAAAGCGAAATTGGTAAAGCTTGATTAGAGATGCAAGATCCTGGCAAACCGTGCATTTTGATGCAAATTTGATCCAAATTGGTTGAAAAATAAGTAAAGTGTCATGATTTGAATATATTTAAACTGATTAAATAAGTGGGTGCCGCAAGTTTGAATATTTAATGAAATTGTATGACATCATAAAGCCTTAATTAAATATGCAAAACTTAAACAAATAAGATTGGCAATCATATTCAACCTCTTTTTTGGTATATATAGCTTCCCAGTAAGCGTTCTACAAAAATCTATAGCGGGCCGTTATCGGGTATCAGGGTAGCTGACGGGCTGATAAAGGCCCGGTATAGATTTATAAAGAATGCCTGCTGAGTTCTTCTCTAGGGATTTATGGATTTTGCTCAAAAACCGCATAATTTCTATTAGAAAGAATATTTTGTTTAGTATTTTGAATTTTTTATAACCTGATTAAATATTCAAAATAGCTGTGCCTCTTATAATGGTTTTAAAATCTTTAAACGTCTTTAACTCCCTTAGTTGTTCTGCGAAGTTGTTAAAACTTATATTAAAATGCATGATTTGTCAATACATTTCATCTCAGATTCAATTTTTATAAATCATGTCAGAAGAGGCAAATGTATGTTTCCATTTCAGAGTTATTTCCCTTAGAGAGAGTGTCCATTTCCCTCATCAATGTTGAGTGTATATCTACTTTGCTAAAAATTCGTATCCCATCACGAAAACAGGACTATATAATTTTGATCCCCTTAAACCCCACTTTTATATCGTAAAACTGGGGTTTACATTATTTTTCTTATTCGCCGAGGCGGTTCTAACGAATACCCACATTCTATGTTTTGAGCAGAATATGAAAAATATTAGAGTTTTTCATCTTACAATTTTCAGTTTTTGGAGGTGAAATTTTCTATATATTTGAATAGGCGTGTTTTCGTAATGCAAATTTAAGCCATTATTGACCACATGTGCTCAATGAACTCTCATACAATCGAACTTCAATGGCTGGAACATCTTTAGGACATTAAAATGTGTTCTAGACATGGATAGATTTAGCCACTGCGGGTTAATCATAGCGCCGGATAGGAGGAAAATGGGGATAATTTAGGGATGTCTTTTCGATCTTCTTTATAAAATCATGATACTTTAAGTGTACTCATTATTCTGGTATATAAAATAATGATACTTTAAGCGTACTCATTATTCTGGTATATAAAATAATGATACTTTAAGCGTACTCATTATTCTGGTATATAAAATAATGATACTTTAAGCGTACTCATTATTCTGGTATATAAAATAATGATACTTAAAGCGTACTCATTATTCTTGTATATAAAATAATGATACTTTAAGCGTACTCATTATTCTGGTATATAAAATAATGATACTTTAAGTATACTCATTATTCTGGTCTATTTACTAATGGTAAAGTGCACTCATTTGAATCGAATCCATGAGGCAATTCTAATGAATACACGCAACATAATTTTCATAATATAATAAGAACATTGAAAAAATATGCCTAAATATTTGTTTTCTTGAGAATTGTTCAGGGACTAAAAATCGAGTTCGAATCAGCCATGATAAACAAGCCATCAGTGTTCGCATCATTGAGGTTTTACTGTACTGTGCAAGTTGGAAGTGAAATTTGTCTACTGAAAGGGGTCAGGGAAAACCTGTATTAACTGCATGTTATTGTAAAATAGCATAGAATAAGTCTAGATGGAGCCATACCATAGCCTACCAATGACATCAAGACGAAGCACAAGCAACTGAAGATAGACAGCTCCCTCTTCCCCAACAAGGAGATCATATTGCTAGACAGGATCCACCAAACACATCACTAAATGAACAGGACAAATAAAAACCCCGTACCGAGTAGAAACAAGGCCACACACACACACACACACACACACACACACACACACACACAACAAAAACAAACAAAACAAAACAAGAAACAAAAAACACCAGAATCATCACCTTAGTAGTAATTACTACTGGGGTGTTCTAGTGTTCTATAAGAATCTATCATTGTTGTGAGGGATAGATAGAAAAAATCTGTTTCGAGGATCACTGTCTGGCATCACGAGGCTTGCCTTGTAATGCCGGACTATGATCGCGAGGGACGCATTTTTCTATCTACCCCTCACACCCATGATAGATTCTTTTTCTTGAAACCTTTCTAATAATGCAGTCACTTCGATTGCTGACGTCCTCCATATTGTGATGACATTACTGTGGCATTTAATGACGGCATTAGGTTCAGTGACGTAAACCTTGACGTTGGTGTACGTGACGTCCATTACAACCAGTGCATAGCAAACACGTGAGAATTCTCGATTTTTATCACTCTGGGTAGGATAACCTAGGCAGGATAAGAAATTCTATCCCAGGTTTAATCCAGGATCATCTGATGTGCAAGAAAATCGATTTTACTGGCACCAAATCTTCGCCGTGATCAGACGTCACATTGTTCTGGGGCAAAGTTTATTCGTCAAAGAACAATTTGTGGTATTCTGATCCATAGTGTGTTCTTTGTTTCCAAAGGCAATCTTTTTGACATTTATTTTATAAACATGAAGCTTCTTCTAATGCTTTAGCCCGTTAAAATGCCATTCACACTTGTAGCAGATAACATTCCATTTTTATCGCATCTGCGTTAGCTAGGAGACTTAGGCGTGCAAGTTTCGGTCCGTCCGTTCGTCCGTGTACTTAGATCAACCATAGCTTCCACCCTAAATGAAGTCTGCAAACTGTATAACTGTACAGTTAATTTCACTTCACCGATTGTTTTATCTCACTGAACTAAACAAGGACGGCAACTCTCTCTCTCTCTTCTAGTGCTTGTTTACATATGCGACATAAACTTCAAAGCTCTTTATATTCATTTTTTATTTATTTTTCATAGAAATTAAGGCTTGACATTCAAGCAATATTTTCTACCAAGCAGATGATTTACATGATACATCAAGCCTCATTTTCTTTGAATAATAATAATAAATACATACTGTGTATTGCCACTTCGATGATTTGTTTATTGTTTTTTTATGTAAATATAGAAATTAAGGCATTAAATCGGCCATTACGAAAACATGCCTATTCATATATATTGAAAATTTCACCACCAAAAAAAAATGGGTTTTCTGATAAAAATTCTGATATTTTTCACTATTTCTGGTCAAAAACATAGATTGTGGGTACTTGTTCTAACGAGTACCCACAATCTACGTTTTTGAGCAGAAATAAGAAAAATAATGTATACCCCTGTAAACCCCAGTTTTACTATATATAAGTGGGATTTAAGGGGGTCAAAATTATATGGGTATGTTTCCGTGATGTTTGATCGGGCTCACTTGTCGTTTTCGTTTGCCACGTCTTCCAGTTGGTTCTCGAGCGAGCATTTTTGTTTCATCTTATGTATACTTTTAAAACACGAATAAATCAATTACAGTAAAACTTAATGACTTTAACACCGCTGGCTTAATTACTCTGACTGATTCAATCTCGTTTTTGAGTCCTTAGGAAATTCTTCTGAGAGCTAAAGAAAAACTGATATTTAGGGTTTGTTTTAGGGACTTTTTCTTATTTTATCAGCACAATGTATGTTGTGTATACTCATTAATGACTCGAACACCGCTGGTTTATTTACTCTGACTGATCCAATCTCGTTTTTAGTCCTTAGGGAATTCTTCCGAGAGCTAAAGAAAACTGATATTTAGGGGTATTTTAGGGACTTTTCTTATTTTAACAGCACAAAATATGTTGTGTATACTTATTTAAATTGCCTCATTAAGGCGATTCTCATGAATATACTCAACAAATTATTATTTTATAGATCGTAATGGCACCACTAAATTGTCACAGTTTGCCTCCTGACCTGGCGCAATGATTAACCTTCAGTGACTCGACCTACCCGTGTCTAGAACAGTTCCAATTCCCCAAAGACATTTGAGCCATTGTGATCGACTGGATATGAATCAATACATGGGACAACGCCTATCTAATCTTGTCAGTCAGAATAAATACGATTTTTATGACTACAAACAGCATATTTTGGCAGAGAAATAAATCGAATGCCTAGTGGAGGCGAGGCATGCCTATCATCACGAAAACATGCCTGTATAATTTTGATCCCCTTAAACCCCACTTTTATATAGTAAAACTGGGGTTTACAGGGGTATACATTATTTTTCTTATTTCTGCTCAAAAACATAGATTGTGGGTACTCGTTAGAACCGCCTCGTCGAGGCGGTTCTAACGAGTACCCACAATCTATATTTTGAGCAGAGATATGAAAAATATCAGATTTTTTATCCGAAAATTTTCATTTTTTGGTGGTAAAATTTTCTCGATATTTGAATAGGCGTGTTTTCGTAATGAACTGAATATTTTAATATGTGTTTCAGTGTTCCTGATGTAAGGTCTGAACATTTATGCATGTCAACACTGCTTGGTTGCTTTATTGTTGAATTCTGTTTTCTCTGTGGTTCAGTTAGTATGTAGACACATTTCTTAGGTCTCTTGAATGTTAGAAAACATTTTTGAATAGGTTAAATAATATAATCCGACGCGAAAAAGAGTGCACTACTAACCCATTTTCGACTGAATTAACCCCCCCCCCTCCGCCGACTATATCTTGGAAGAGTCCAATTTCAATTTTAGGTATGTCAGGCTATGTAATTTAGATATTCCTAGAGAAAAATAGCTTAACTACTTGAAAACAGTGGATACTCTGATCATTCTGCAGGTCGGCACTGATTGCTAGTTACTCTTCCGGGTAATTCCAGAATAAAATAGGTTAAACTAATGATCCTGATAGTAAAGCGCAAAGGCCATATCACACTGATTTGTGGATGGAGTTGAACTTTCCTGGTATATAAACGTTTGACATGTTGACGGCCTTACTGTGCGCCGGCTCAATTAAGTAAATTTTCTAGAATGGAGAATATAGCTTAAATTTGGGTAAAATGTAAACAATTTAGTCCTTGAAAATAGATATACTATGCCCTTAAAAATCAAATAAGATTTTGACCCATTCTTATAAATATTTATTTTTGTTCTGATATCAATGCGAAAAATATTCTTTATTTAGTACTTTGCTAATTATAGTTTTATTGTGTGTTTTTGTTTTCTACTGTCTGAGTTATATAATTTAGTTATTTAGCAGTTTTCATGCCCTGAATTGACTGTTGAAGTGGGTGGGTGGGGCATGGGGGTGGGGGTCATATTGCTTTTGCTTCGTCCGTTCGCTATGCCATACGTAACACTTTACTTTGTGTATAAGATATCACAGAAAATATTTGGGATGGGTGTTCATAGTTGGCAATCTGTGGTTGAAGAGTAGATCAACTTTGGAAATAATAGGATTTATTTAACGAGAGTTATGTCGCTTTTCAACATTGGCATTTTGAGGGACATGTTCGGGATATTGCATTTTACAAACACACATTTCTAGTTTATAATGAAGCTGGTTTTACGGACAAAACAGGGTTATTATATTATAAAGTTAATAAAGTTAGTATGAACAGACATTAACAAATAAAAAAAATCCAATGGTACGGAACTAAGTCATAATTCAATAAACCGGCAGTAAAACTATGAATTTTAGCAACAACAGAATTATGAAAAACGGTTCACACAAAAATAGACGCATTGATTCTGTTGCGTTTGTGAATTACTAAATATCAAGACGAGTATTAAAATGAGATATTCAATGAAACATGTACACGACGGCGTATGCCTACCATGGAGATATAGATACCATAACAATCATTTGATGCGCAACGCGCGAAGGGAGCCCTTATGCAATTTGTGGACAATTCAGTCCCGGATCAGCCTGCGCAAATCAAGACCTTCGTTGTCCGCTTACAGAATTAATGGATATGTCGACGAACAGAGAATGTTCAGATCAGACTGCATAGATGCACAGGCTCATCTAGACCTTCCTGTTCGCATATGGCAAAATGGCATTTTTCCCACGTTGCGCATTGTGTGTATCCTAAATGTTTGGAACAGAAGCAACATGTCGACCCAGATCAGACACCGCAGACGTCAGGGTCGACACTGTTTGCTGCCATCCAGCAATACTTTAGATGCGAAAAAAGGAAGTCAAAATGGAATCGTTAACGCTTAGCACTCTGCGAAAAGTTTTCAGCAGACGACATTTTGAAATATTTTGTTATTTTCCCCAGGAAACATGATTTGACATTTCATGCAAATTGTCTCCAATGGAGACAATTTGCATGAAATTCTAATCCTGTATTTTGGTAAAAATAAGGAATATGTCACCAATTTGTCATCCTCTGAATAAACCCAGAGAGAGGTAAAGGTTAAATGGAGAGGCTGTCCGAATATTTAGGCTTTTGCTTTACATTTAGGCAAGTTGATTACATACAGTTATAATTGGCTTGAATCACATGAACCGCTCCATGACTTAAGCTCTTCGAAGCATGAAAGAACAACGAATTTCAGCTCAGCCTGCGCAGCCGCGTAATCTGATCGGGGCCTTTCTTGTTCGCATTACGAAAACGCGCCTATTCAAATATATTGAAAATTTTACCATCAAAAACTGAAAAATTCAGATAAATATTCTGATATTTTTCATATTTCTGCTCAAAACATAGATTGTGGATATTCGTTAGAACCGCCTCGCCGAGGCGGTTCTAACGAGTACCCATAATCTATGTTTTTGAGCAGAAAAAAGAAAAATAATGTATACCCCTGTAAACCCCAGTTTTACTATATGAAAGTGGGGTTGAAGTGGGTCAAAAGTATATAGGCGTGTTTAAGTAATGGCTTATAGAATTGCTGCATATTAACGATTTCTGTGTGTACACTAGATATCAGACAGGGAAACTGGACTTCTAGGAGGTTTTTGCTCAGTAATATCCTGATAAGTTTGTATAAATTCCCAACCGGTCGGCTGCCACGGAACGGTCCCTTAATCCTTGAAACGTCCGTAGATGATGATATTCTAAACCACAACAAACACACACGCACGCGTATTCATTTTCGGGGAAATTAAAGATTTTGGCATTTCATGTAACTGTTCTGCTAGTAGGCGACTCAAATGAAATATCAAGCTATATACATTCAGTGAAATTAAAATATAGGCATATCATGTACTGGTAGGGGCGGGGATGGGGGTAGGAGGGAACGCATGAAATATCAAGTCTTGGTATATCTGAAATATGAAAATGAAATATTAAGAATGCTATCTGCTATGATTTTAAATGAGCTTGAAGTGAAGCGATATGCCAAGAGATCCACGCATTCAGTACACTATATGTATATCATAGACAGTATATGTATTCTATAAAATGTCTAGTCTGTACCAAAGTGAATGACCAGACAACTCGAATGCGCTGGCTGATTTTTATGTTCGCTGTAAATATATCATAAGATACCTTTCCTTGGCCACAGGTCCCAGTTATAGAATGTGAAATGAAAGCTTTTGTATGGTGGGTGAGAAGACTCTGCGACTTTCTCCTTTACAAAATAAAAAGATTATTTTTCATAGAATTATTTCGTTTCTTTATTTCCTGCCACTCTCCTTATATAACAATCTTGATATTATGCAGTTCAGAGGACTTCTTATGGCGCAGTATTCAGAAACGATGAGTGTATCGAGAACGTTCTATCTGAAAATCTCATTATTTTTTGTGGGTCTATCATTCCTTTATACCAAGAGACCCTATCAATATGGAATACAAGCATATGAGGGTTTTCAGATGTAAGGCGCCATCAAGTATTCACATGACACATGACCCTGGTCACAAATAATTTCCATAACTTTTTATACAAGCATCTCATGGAATAACTCTACTCACAACTTTCTAATCAAACACACCTTCTTGTGCTTCATTAGACAAGTGGGCTGACCCGATTGTTTTCCTGCTATCAGCTGTCAAACGAAGCACATGCCATTTAAATCCAGTCATGACACTCGTAGACACACTGTTAGGAAGTGACTTTGGTTCATCTATTTTCCTGAAATCAGAAGAGACTGGGACAAATAACATTTTTTATGACCTTCATATGTAGCTTATTCTGTGATTCTCTGATAAGCAATCTTTTCAGTTTCCAAACTATGCATTTAATCAATGGACGGGCATTTTATGCGAATACATTTCCTTATTATGGACAGCAAATCAAGGGAGCTAATTGTAGTTTGATTCCACATACCGGCGCTTTGAAGTTCTAACGTGTATTAACTTCAAGTTCAAAATGAGCTGAATGGGAGTCATTATATACATATTCAAGGGACAGCCGTGGTAACAAAAAATGGCTCCGGCATATGCCGACATGTCCATGAGATGGCTGGAAAGGTATAGCCTCCAAGGACTGCAAGCTTGCAGCCTTGGACGACTAAGACTTGAAATGCTTCCATGGGCACGATACTCTAGAAAACTTTCTCCATGAATCAAACAGTTCCCAACATAAGTTTAGGCTTGATTTAAAGGTCACTGATTGCTAAACTTTACAGAACACCGGTTTGGTTCCATACGAATAGAGTACCATATACAATCGAAACTCGATAGCTCGAACACCGATGGCTCGTTTACCATGGCTAATTTGAACTCGTTTTGTTTAGTCCCTACAAAATTCTTCCGATAACTCAAGAAAACAAATATTTGAGGAAATTTTCTTATTTTATCATGAAATATTATGTATGTACTTATTAGAATAGCATCATCGATGTGATTCTAATGAGTTCACTCTACATACCATTTATGTGTTAGAAGATTGAAAAGATTTCCCTAAATTATCGTCAGTTGCGTCCTGACCTGGCGCCATGATTACCCTCATTGTCTCGAACTACCCATATCTCTAACAAATTTCAATGGTCCCGAAGATGTTCGAGCCATTGAAGTTCGACTGTAGTTCCACATATATCACCTGCTTCTAAAGTGTTTGTTTGCCTGCTTTGATGCCAGAATTGCGTAAGTTCAGACAATTCAACAGTAGACGTCAGCTAAATTATATATTTGGAGTCGTTGCTTTCAATATGAAAGTAGAAAATCATCGGACGTATAATTTACATTTACATCTGCCTTACGAGCTCTGTGTCAGTGCCTTCAAAGGGGTAAGCCATTACATGCAACATGACCTACCATTCTTTTGTTTTGTTGCTTTGTTTTGAAAATGTTTTCTTGATATGGGTAGTTCGAGCCCTTGAGGGTTAATCAAAGCGCCAGGTCAGGAGGCAGACCAAGATATTATAGAGGTGTCTTTTCCATCTTCTATGAAATAAAAATATGTTGTGAGTATCTATTAGAATCGCTTCACCGAGGCGATCCTAATGAATACATAGAAGTAGTTGCGGTCATGGTACCAAAGCCGTAATTCAAAATCATAAATCCATAAACGAATGACGAATCAGAATGTTCAGACCAACAGACATGGACCCCAGAACAAAGGGTGTAATCAGGCGTCCGCGGATAGTAAGCATTACTTGGTAAGCAAGCTTCGCCCACCATGCCCATGGGCCTGAACGAAGGAAAGAAGCGTAAGTCCGGGATTTGGGAAGTCTACTTATGGCGCGTCACTGGCAAAAACATCAGAAACAATTCTGGAAACTGCCACATTGTAGGGATTGACTAGATCATGATGTCTCCCATAGAACTTCTTAAGTGTTGCTACCAGTTTGGTTTTTTGATACCCCTGGCTCAACAACTTTTGAGTGAGCACTTTCCCACGCTCCATGAAGTCCTGATAATTTGAACAAGTTCTGGCATAACGGATTAACTGTGAAACGTAAACGCCGTATGCTGGTGCAGAAGGGATATTACTGCTCAGGAAAGGAAAGTTAACGATGGGAAAATTGAAGTCATCCCGTTTGTCGTAAAGCCTAGTAGTAAGCTTTCCATTGTCGATGTAGAGATAACAATCCAAGTATGAGGAAGAGGCTGAAGTCTCCGTTGTTTCCTTTATTTCAAGTTCACGTGGGTAGATGAATTCTAAATACTCTGCAAATGTTGTGTTTTTCAGAGATAATACATCATCTATATATCTGTAGGTGAAATTGAATTGTTGTGCGAGGTGTTTCTTGCCTGCTTGGAGGAGACTTTGTACAAACTCCGCCTCATACGAGTATAAAAACAAGTCGGCAAGTAACGGTGCACAATTAGTACCCATCGGTATGCCGATTGTTTGTTGAAATATCCGACCGCCGAACTCCACAAAAATATTGTCGATTAGATATTCCAGCATCTTAATGACATCTGCATCTGAGTATTTTTGTGGTGCATCAGAGTGATCCCGAATGAACATACTTTTCCATAATAAAATGAGAAAATTTCTCTAAAATAAACCAAAATATTTTTTCTTGAGCTATCGGAGGAATTTCTTAGGGGCTCGACAACGAGTTCGAATCAGCCACGGTAAACGTGCCTTCGGGTTCGAGTCGTTGAAGTTTTACTGTATAACCTTGAACTTCGTCTTATGCGTATTTTGGTTCGATTCGGGCACACTGAGTTGAGATCAAATTAATTGTTTTATTAGATTTACAAACAGGATTATCATAAACAGGACAAAACATTAGGGAAGACAGTATAATCTCTCTTGCAGGGATATAGGGAGCTGATGCACTTTCAAGGAAGAAAGCTGTCAAAGTTGTTTTTGTCTCATTTTTTGTCTCATTCCGAAAAGGGTGTCTACTCTATAAGGAAAGAACTTGCTCCCTCGGGGAGCAAATTCTTTCCTTATAGACTAGACCCTTTTTCAGTAGGGTGTTTGCGTGCAGTAAAACAGGAAGTCACAAAAGTTGCCTCCATTGACGGAAAGGGCAAAAAATTGACCAAGTTAATCAACTGCTCTTAAATCTGCTCTTAATTCCGGACATTTTAGTTTTACCTGTAAGTGTCAATAACAAGATAATACATATAGGCCGGTGCTCAGTATTTTCTAAAAATCGCTTGTATTGCCAGCGAAGACTCAGATCAGCATCCGCGCAGTCTAATCTGAGTCTTCCCGGGACACTTTTTGAGTAGCTTCGGCGCTTAGACGGTGAAAACTCTGATCAGTTTACACTACTGATCTGAGTCTTCGCTGGGCGCACGTGCAATATTGTAGGAAATGCTGTGGCCCTGTTCATATGTATTTATTTTTACAGAATGACATGTAATTTGGTAAAAAGATCTTTAATGCATTTAATTTAGAAAGACAGTCCGCAGTGTAGACTCAGATCAGACACTACAGAACACAGCTAGCGTCTAATCAGGTCCAACATTATTTCCATTCATTCAGTAGCTTTAGACGATATTCAGCTAGCATTCTTTATACATCTTAAGCAGGTCGTTATCGGCCCGTCAGGGTAGCTGACGGGCCGATAACGGCCCGCTAAAGGTTTATAAAGAATGATTACTGGGTAGGTAGTTCAAATTTTAGGACATGTCCAAATTTTAGGACAAGTGCAGAAAGGAGTTAAGGGGTATTCCATTTGCGGATAACGAAAGCCCAGATAAGCCTAAGGACCTGTATGCCATTTTTGGGGAGCTAAGGCCCAGATGAAGCCGTGCATTTGCATAGTCTTATCCGCTTATAGAATCGGGGATATAAGCATACAGAGAAGGCCCTTATTAGACTGATCCAATCTATTTGTATGACCGACATTTGATACACATTGTATTCTGTAGATAACAATCAGACCGACTCAGGCAAAAATATTCCCTATCAGATATAATAAGGCTAAGACACTTCCGCGCAGTATGATCAAGGCCTAAACTCTCCGGTTGAGTCTTAATATAAGCGACGTTTTCATGTAAAAAGATCTATAAAATACTCCTGACACTGCTATAAGATTGATAGTTGAAATCGCATACCCATGACCTAAATTTATGACAAAAAAAAAAAAAAAAAAAAACACTTGCAGATGATAGCGGCTGTAACTGGCATTTTAATCATATATTTAGGATTTATTTCTCTACAGGTAAGATGATGATAATAAGATAACTTGCTGCGCAGTTTTTAGAGTCAGCATCAAAATTCAGGATCAGTCGGGGTTACTTAACCCATTTTCCCCACACTTGATATTGGAAGAGTTAAATTTCAATTTTATATTTAGTTATGTCAGGCTATGTGTTTTAGATATTCCTAAAGGAAAAAGGAGAAACTATTTGCAAACAGTGGAGACTCTGATCAGACGCCGCATTCCGCGGCGTCTGATCTGTGCCTGCACTGTTTGCTGTGCCCTTTTTCGGGGTCTCAAGCTCCCAAGACTAAACTGGGTTAAACCTGTTTATGGTTTAGACCTGTATCTCACGTTATCATACCTGTGCGAAATACACACTCATGTACAATGGTATTTCAGCGTGTATAACATTTGAGGCGGGGCACAGCATTTCCTGCAGGACTAAATGTGCGCCCAAAGAAGACTCAGATCAGCCTGTGCATCCGCTTTAGCTGATTAGGGTCTTCGCTGTCTGCATGGAGACACCCACTGAGTACCATGTGAAAACTGATCAGACTACGCGGATGCACAGGCAGATTTGAGTCTTCGCTGGGCGCACATGTTTGCCCTGGCTCATCAATAGAAAAAAGATGGATATTTCACTACTACGCCCCAAAAAGATCTATTTATGCTGCATTTGTTTTACGCAAAAAAAAAAAAAAAAAAAAAAAGTGAAAAGCAAAGTCAACTAAGCATTCAAGCAGAAAAATGCTGAAAGTCTCCCGAAACAGGAACGTCCCCTCGTACCTTGGTTTTAATTATACGGGCCATGTGTCTTCGGGCATATGTGGACAGCTTCACTGGTCGCTAACGGAATCATTGGATACTACAGAATGTATGAATAAGGAGCAAACGCCCGGATAATACTTTGCGCACGTACAGGATGATCAGAAACTGGCGTGTTTTGCGCATATCTAAAGGCACATTTTCGCTTGACGCGTCCCATATGGTATAGGAGAACTGGGTGTGGTCTGGTATACGCCACGTAGATTTGTCAACGTAATGCAGACATCAATACTTAAGTTGAATCGATTCTTGATAAGAGTTATATATAAAAAGTAAATTCTAGTGCGTTCACTACATGTAGCAACAGCATTATTTTAGCCGCAACGTGAGAAAACCTACCTTCTGACATTAGCGCCCAGCGAAGACTCTAATCAACCTGCGCGATCGCGCATTCTGATCAGAGTCTTCGTAGTCCGCATAAAGATTCTTTGCATCTTTGTCGAAAGTGCGCTCAGTGAAGATTCTGATCAGACTGCGCGAATGCGCAGGCTGATCTGAATCTTCGCTGTGCGCACATCTTCGCTTGGCGCAGGGTACGTTTTCACGTTGAGACTTATTTTAACATATATTTCCTCAGTCGCGATCGAAGAACGCCACGCCTTTAAGCATGCCAGGCAGCTTCCCAGTAAGCATTCTACATAAATCTATAGCGGGCCGTTATCGGCCCGCTGTAGATTTATAAATAATGCTAGCTGGGTTAAGCCTTTCGTCCCTGGTTTTCTGAAGTGGACTTTTCTATTGTTCAGTCTGGTTATAAACATTGTTCCAAATTGGTGCTCCAGCCATATCAAACAGAGAATAGGCATTGTAGATCCTGATTAGAAGGCTCGTGACAAACAATCTCATCTGGTTCTTCACTTGTTTGCAAACGTATCTGTTTTTATGTAAATTAAAAAATATATATATATGATTCGATTAAACAGTGGGAAAGCCGATCTTTCTGTAAGGTAACTATGAATCCAGGTCAACCTGCTCACATCCCGAGGTCTGATCGTGGTCTTTAGGTTGCGAACACACACACACACACACACACACAAAATGATATACAGTCGAACTTCGATAGCTCGAAAGTCATTGGCACCAGACGTGGGTAGTTCAAGCCACTGAGGGTTAATCATAGCGCCAGGTCAAGAGGCAAATGGGGTTAATTAAAGGATTTCTTTTCGATCTTCCGTAAAATAGTGGTATACTGAGTGTACGCATTAGAATCGAGGCGATTCTAAAGAGCACCCACAACCTACATTTTCAAAAATGAAAAATAATGAATTTCCCTAAAAAATCCCTAAACCTTTGTTTTCTTGTGCTACCGGAAGACTTTTCTGGGGACTCAAAAAAAAAAAACGAGTTCCAATCAGCCACGGTAAACCAGCCATCGTTGTTCAAGTCATTGAAGTTTTATTCTGCATTCGGGTGTGAAGAAATGTTGGTTTTCGTATAGCATGTCTCAGCTGCAGGTTATCGATTACATTGTATGTATGACACAAAAAGCTGACAGGAACTTAATTCTTTGTAAATTAGCTTAATACATGTGGTAAGTTACAAATTTTTTGAATTATCATTTACCCTCAATATTGGGCAGACCTACCAGAGCAAACAGTGCAGAACCAGATCAAACTGCTCTCAAGGAGTAGTTTGATCGGGGCCTACACTGTTTGTCATTTAGCATGCTACCAGATTTAGTTATATCGATTCATTCATAAGGACAAATACATAAGGAGTTATCCGAATCTTCACTTTCAATAATCAAACAGACCTGTCGGAGCAAATTTGGAGCTGTTTGATCAGGGTCTACACTGTTTGTCATTTTGCAAATACTCAAATATGCTACGAGGAGTTAAATAAAATCGTTCATATGGGTAAAGAAAGTGAGGAGTTTGTGTCAATAGGGTATTTAGTGTAATTACGATACTGCCAAATATTTACACATTTTTATAGCACATGCCAGTAGAAATTAGAAGCATATATTTATTGAAAGTTTAAACTACACACAATAAATAGTTTACACAAATGTCACTGTGTCATAGCTCTTATCTTATTTGGTTTACGATATGACTTGTATTAATGTTACGATTACAAGTATAATGTATTGACAATAGGGTTTTGAGAGGAACAAATTATGCACACGCGCGCGCATGCTGCACGTTATTTACTTTCAATGCCCACACACTATCACAACATTGTGGTATAGCATAAACTGGTGCGTTGACCGACAGTGAAGCTCCATATGAGCTGTTTTCTCATGTTGCGTAACACAGTTGACTTGTCGGACCCCTACAAAATAGCGTACTGCATTGAGCAGCTACAAGCATGATGGATGCATGCATGCATAAGAGGGTTTCGCATTTGTTTATGTGTCCATTTTCTATATCCTTGGAAAACAGGAAGTAATATATGACATAAAGTAATTAAGTAATTTTGGATGTAACGAAAATAGTTTTTTTTTGTTTGTTTTATATTTCTGTTTTATACATATATGAATGTGTTTATCTATAACTATAACTATATATATATATATATATATATATATATATATATATATATATATATATATATATATATATATATATATATATATATATATATATATATATATATATTATTAACTTTTTTTATTATTTTTATTGTTTTTTTGTAAAATTTTTATTGTATCCATTTGTTAACGCTTATTTATTTCTTAATACTTTTTAGTTAATTTTATCTATTTTTTTTTCTTTTATTTATTTTTATTTATTCATTTATTGAAAAGGATACTAATCTAAAAGGAAAGAAATTGCTCCCTTCACGCCCCGGGAAAGGGCGCTTGCTGGACAGCTTGGTACCAATGCTTGAACAAAGCATTGTGAAACATACCCTAAACAGTGTGCTCGAAATATTAAACAAGAGGCCCATGGGTCACAATTCATTCACCTGATAAAAACAGCAGTTGCATATACCATGTAGCTTCTTCCAGTATTGGCACAGCAACAAGGACAAAAAATTGATCATACCGTGAAAAAGTCAACGGTCATCCTAGTATCATAATTTGAACAAGCTTAGTAGACTTTGAGACCTCAATGCTGTACACCAAGATTCAGTCTTAAAGCTTTCTTGGGTAGTTCTGGAGAAGAAGTGTTTTACCATACCATATAAGGGCATGGCAGCCATCTCGTTCAATCGTGCGAAACCATTTGATCATATTGTCAACACCATTTCGATAGAAGACCCCATGTGAAATATAATGAAAATTTTTCAAGAGGTTTCAGGGAAGAAGACGTTTAAAGATTTTAAGATTTTATACATGTATATAGCCCAGGAGCAATGCAGGATAATCCCTAAATTTTGACGGTATCTAACAGTTTTACAGTTTTAAGTTTCAGCCATTAACCTTTAATACATATTGTGAATTTTCGAAATGATTTTTCATCATTTTTCCCATACAAATTTACGAGGGCGCAAATTTGACCTTGCCGTAAAAAGGTCAAAGGTCAACAAACGACAATCATTTGAAGAAACTTGGTAGACCTTGAGTCCCCGATGCTAAGATTCAGCCTCAAAGCTATCTTGGTTCTTGAGAAGATGATTTTACCATATATAGGCATGGCAGCCATCTTATTTAATGGCGCGGAACCATTTGAACATTACAAATACACTTTCGACTGATGAAAATTGATCAAGCAGTTTCAGAGAAGAAGACATTTAAAACTTACACAATTTTATACATGTATATAACCCAGGGGAAGGGACAGATAACCCAAAAATTTGACTGTAACTAAAAGGTTTTACTACTTTAATCATACATTGCAAGTTTTAGCCATTGGTCTTGTCTTTAGTAAATTTTGAGAAAATGATTTTTCAACACTTTTCCATACAAATATATGGGGGCACAAATTTGTCCTTGCCGTAAAAAGGTCAAAGGTCAACCTACGGTCGTCATTTGAATAAACTCGGTAGGCCTTGAGTCCCTGGTGCTATATATTAAGATTTAGACTCAAAGCTTTCTTGTTTCTGGAGAAGTGTTTTACAATATATGGGATGGCAGCCATCTTGTTCAATGGCGCGGAACCATTTGGACAAATTGTAAATACTCCTTCGACAGAAGGCCCCATGGAAAATCTGGAGAAAAATGCTCAAGTAGTTTCAGAGAAGAAGACATTTAAAACATTACACAATTTTATACATGTATATAGCCCAGGGGCAATGACAGATAACTCCCGGGGTCAAAATTTTGACTCTAACTGAAAAACTTTACTACTTTAATTACATGTTGTATGTTTCAGCTATAAGTCTTTAAAACATTTTGAGAAAATGACTTTTCAACATTTTCCCCATATAAATGTATAGTGACGCAAATCTGACCTTGCCATACAAAAGATCAAAGGTCAACCTACGGTCATCATTTAAACAAACTTGGTAGACCTTGAGTCCCCAATGTTATATACAAAGATTCAGCCTCAAAGCTTTCTTGGTTCTGGAGTACAAGATGTTTAAGTGTTTTATTATATATCGGCATGGCAGCCAACTTTCTCAATGGCACGGAACCATTCGAACAAATGATCAATACCCATTCGACAGAAGGGCCTGTGTTGAAATTTGACTGCATACCACTAGCCTGATTACTAAAGGTAAACAAAGGCATGCTGATGACGCTCAGGTTGTATGCACCTGGTCCTGGTTCATGGCGTGTGAAGACTGACTGATCCTGATAACTTGTTTGACTGCTCCTGATAGCTTCTTTGACTTTGTTTACCACTAGTTACCAGTCCAGCAATAAGCAGTCCAAGTCCTTCAACGATTGTTCTCAAAAGTCACAGTAAGTGCAAATTCTTCTTTGGATATGGCTAAACATCACGAAAACATACCTATATAATTTTGACCCCCTTAAACCCCACTTTTACATAGTAAAACTGGGGTTTACAGGGGTATACATTATTTTTTTTCTTATTTCTGCTCGAAAACATAGATTATGGGTAATCGTTAGAACCGCCTCGCTGAAAATTTTCATTTTTTTAGGTGAAATTTACAATATATTTGAATAGGCATGTTTTCGTAATGAAAATCTTTGGATTAATGTGATATTCTATGCGAATGAACCTACTTAGTCTTATTGTTGATTTACGTAATATTTCGTTTGTATAAATTCCATGTTACAATAGAGACTACATGGCAATCTTCTGCACTGTTTTTCCTTAGGTTTATATTGCCAACTGCCTTGTATGACCCATTGTCGACTAAATAAACTCCCCCACACTATATAAGAAGAGTCTAATTTTGATTTAAGGTATGTTAGGTTATTTGATTTAGATATTTCTATAGAAAAGTGGTTGAACAATGTGCAAACAGTAGAGACCCTGATCAGATGCCGCGTTTGTTTAGCGTCTGATCTGGGTCTGTACTGTTTGCCAGTTACCTTTTAGGGGTCAGACTACAATGGGTTAAAATGTGCATGCCTTTATAATGATATTAAGTAAACAGTATTGTGTCAAAATGCATATTCGTACAAAATAACGAGTTTTCATGGCTGGGCTGCTCTGCTGTAGCAGGGTGTCTTCGATACTACGACCGAGCTATTGTATGTTGCCCATATACAGTTTAAAGGAGAACTAATTGTCTACGCCACAATCTCAGAAATTGCCATTGCTCTAGAAGCACTTTATGAAAGGTCATAGACTGCTTGTTTTCATGGACTGGTCAACATTCAAAAAAGTATTAGGTTTCACAAAAAGCTTAGTAGACCAAGCTGTTTGTGAAAGCTAATACAGTATAACCTCAATGGCTCGAACACGGATGGCTCGTTCACCGTGGATGATTCGAACTCTTTTTTTCAGTCCCTACAAAATTCTTCCAATAGCTCAAGAAAACAAATATTTAGGTTCTTTTTCTTATTTTATCATGGAATTGTATGTTGTGTTGTACTCATTAGAATCGCCTCATCGAGGCGATTCTAATGAGTACACTCAACATACAATCGTTGTGTAGAAAATCGAAAAGATTTCCCTAAATTATCGCTATTTGCTTCCTGACCTAGCGCCAAGAGTAACCTCAATGGCTCGAACTACCCATATCTCGAACAAATTTTCATGGTCCCAAAGAGGTTCGAGCCATCGAAGTTCGGCTGTACTTTTTTTCTATATAAATGAGACAGGGTTTTACGCTCAATGCTCTCGCAAACCAAATATACGAATTTTTCTTGCGTTTGTGGTTTTGCGCATGTTGGTATATGTCTCTTTCCTCTTACTATTGATGTCAGGGATTGGCTGCGACGTGATTGTAGCACTCCCTGGACTTTTCTTTTTACCTTTTCCGCACGAGTATTTCTGTAAACTTTACTGGTATTGTATTTATATTTTAGATATAAATAGACATCTTCTGAGGGAATCATGATTCACAAAGCATTCCTTAAAATTCTTTGTAAGTATATGTATCTCGTTTTCTCAGTAGAATATCAACAACAGTCTAGAGGTCTTGAAAGTTTGCTTGGGCCCCGTGTCGCTGCGAAAATATTACCATCGCCAGCAACTGTTAGAAAAGAAACAAAAACCTTTTCATCATTATTCGAGGAATGGAGCAAACGATGACTACTAGATTGCATGTGCTCCCAGGGCAGTTAGAGTACTTGTGCACCCAGGGCAGACTCAGATAAGTCTTTGCTGTTCGCCTGGAGACGCTTGGGATCCTTGGCTACCCATAGATTGCCCTGCGAAGACTCCGATCAGGCTGCGGCGAATGCGCAGGCTGATATGAGTATTTGCTAGGCGCACATACAGTCTTATAGAAAATGTTGTGCTCCTGCTGAATTGTCAGTTTTTGATCGATTGATTGATTGTGTTCGGGTTTAACGACACGTCAACCCTTGTCGGTAATTTTGTGTCGTCCCCCAGAGAAAGGGAGAAGAAATATAGAAGAGATAGTAGAGATGAAAGAGAGGGACAGCAGAGAAAGACGAAATGATAGAGGAGATAATAGAGATGAAAGAGAGGGACAGGGGAATTAGAGGAAAATGAAGAAACAGAAAACATTCCCCTCTACCTTTACCTGCTGCAAGGACAGCTATAGCCATTATCAGTTGGACGCCCCGGTGACGTAAGATACACGACACATTTGCCTCATGCAACCACCCCCTCAGTTGTCAGTAATAATAGTAATAATAAGAGGGCCAAGGAGGCCCTGTTTCGCTCATTTGATTACAGATAAGCTAAAAAGGAAAAGGGTCAGATATGACACACAGAACCTGGACTGTATATCAAACAATTACTGCCAAGGTGCTTTACTTGTATACCAAATTTAAAGAGGATATGATCATAATACTTAGATTGTATATATATTTTTTCATAATTTTCCCATGTAAAAGCCAATTAGTAAGAGAACAAAGTTGACCTTGTTGCAAAAAAGGCCAAGGTCAACACAGGGTTATCATTTATATAAACCATGTAGGGCTCAAGTTCCTGATGCTGTGTGCCCAGTTTCAGGGCAGTCCGAGTTGTGGTTCTGGAAAAGATGATTTGTAAATGGATTTTACTATATATTGGCATGGTGACCCTCTTGGTCATGTGACTAGGACCAATTATACAAACGTTTGTTACAGCGATCCAAAGATATTTCACATGAAATTTGACTTCGACCGGCTGCCGTTTCTGAGAAAAAGATGTTTGAAAGAATGGATGTACGATAGCCTGAAGGCAGGGGCAGACAACCTATGGGGAAATATGATGTCAACAGAAAGGCCTTATCATTTTATCCAATTGTTGTTATCAAAAACATCTCTTTGAACTTTGATTTTAAATAATTTATATCAAGATTTTCCAATGTAAAATCCTAAATGACTAAAGTTGACCTTGTTGTAAAATAGGTCAAGGTCAACCGAAGGTCATCATTTCTACAAACTTAGTATGGCTCAAGTCCGTTTTGCAGTGTTTCAAGGTTATCTGACTTATTGTTCTGGAGAAGACAATTTTTAAGGGTTTTACCATATATGGGCATGGAGGCCATCTTGGTCATGTGACCAGGACCAGTTATACAATCTTTTGTTCCCGCGAGGCATAGATATTCCATATAACATCTGACCGATCGGTCCAGTGGTTTCTGATGAGATGTTTGAAAGTGTTGACGGAATTTTCAAATGTGAAAGCCTAAATAAACAAAGTTGATGTTGTTGTAAAATAGGTCAAGGTCAGCATCGGGTCATTATTAGACGAACTCTGTAGGGTTTAAATTCTTTTTGCTGTGTGCCAAGTTTCAAGGTCATCTGACTTATGGTTCTGGAGCGGGAAATTTTAAAGGGGGATTTACCATATATGGAAACGGCGGCCATCTTGGTCATGTTGCCAGAACCAATTATATAAACGTTTGTTCCCGCGAGAAATTGATGTTCTCTATTAAATCTGATGTCAATCGGTCCATTGGTTTCTGAGAAGATGTTTGAAAGTATGAACGGACTTGTCAAATAAAAAATCCGAAATGAACAAAGTTGACCTTGTTGTTTAATAGGTCAAGGTCAAATTAGGTTATCATTTATACACATTTTGTGAGGCTTAAGTTCCTTTTGCTGTGTTCCAAATTCCATGGTAATATGACTTATGGTTCTGGAGTAGAACATTTTTAAAGGGTTTTAACAGTACATGGGAAAGGCGGCCATCTTGGTCATATGACCAGGACCATTTATATAAACTTTCGTTTTCGCGAGGCATAGATGTTCCGTATAAATTCTGATTTAAATCGGTCCAGTGGTTTCTGAGGTGAAATTTGAAAGTGTGGACGAAATTTTCCGGTGTAAAACTCTTAATGATCAAAGTTGATTTTGTTGTAAAATAGGTCAAGGTCAACTCAGGGTCATCATTTATATAACTGTTTTTAGGCACATATTTTTGTTTTGCTATGTGCCAAGTTTCAAGGTAATCTGACTTATGGTTCTGGAGAAAAAGATTTTTAAAGAGTTTTACCGTATATGGGCGTGGCGGCCATCGTTTTCATGTGACTAGGACCAGTAATATATTTTTTTTCCCGCGATGCATAGATGTTTCATACAAAATCTGATTTCAATCGGTCCAGTTGTTTCTGAAAGTGTGAACGGACGACGACGGACGAAGGACAACGGACCATTGGTAAACTATAAGCTCACCTTATGAGCATTCGGCTCAAGTGAGCTAATAATCATAACAATAATAACAGTAAAAATAATGATAATAAAAACAGTAATAATAATAACAAAAATAGTAATAATAATAATATACGTTAAGATACCCAGGAAATGCCACAATGATGCAGCACAGCCTTAGAGAGACACCAAAAGAAGTAAAGATGTGGAACAAACGTTACATTTATAGCCACCGCCGCACGAACAAAGAAGAACAGCAACAGAGGAACCGCCTTGGAATGGTCAGTAGAAAAACTACTGTGGGTCTTAAAACAGTTTTAACAGCGCGAAACCTCACCCTAAGTTCTGATACAGCACCAAATTACAAACATACATATGAATATTCATTCCGCATAGGAGTCCTATACTTCATCAGAGAAACTGACAGTGAAACGCCTAAAATCACAAAGCAAAACAGGAAACAAAGCCAGGGGTTCAATGCCTCATCATATGTCCTCTAGCATATGCTAATTTCGAAAATTTAGATCATCTTGTGCATTTGCACAAGTTGAGACCAGCTTTAGTTTTGGTTGATACATTCTAAAAAAGTCATGATTATCATCACCGCGACGCTTCGGTGTCATACATGAGCTGATGAATGATGCTATACTCGTGCATGAGGCACCCGTCCTTTCCTGGATGAAGATTTCGAGAACAGAATCAGTTTAAACTCAATTCCACGCGCTACTTGTTACTACTGTAGTAACTGATCATTTATGGTGTTGTGCGTTCTTTGCTTGACGCAGCTGAATTAGTTTGTGACATATCAGATAACTCGGAAGAAAAAACAAAAAAAAAAAAAAGAAAAACAAGCAAAAAAAAAAAAAAAAAAACTTGACGCGTCAAGAAAAAAAAAATATATATATATATATATAAATAAATAAATAAAAACCAAACAAAAAAAAAAAATAAATAAATAAAACATAACTTGCGACGCAATCTCAGTTTATATTAACTCTTTCACTGCCACAGGCTCATAATGAGCCGTCTCATCTTGATTTACGCTGTTTGACATTTGGTATTTCAACTTTACATATAACATACGTCTTTCCAAGCGATAGTTAACTTATCTGACATTTGGCACCGAGGGAGTTAAATGAGGCCGCTGTCTCTGACCTCTTTCAATATGGTGCAAGGTTTTGACTTTTTGTCAGTAAAATGAAATACAGCATAAATCAAATATTGCATGAGTGAACATTAATCAGTTAACAACGTGATTTTCAAGTGAATATGCATGTTAAAATGTCTGTGGCCGTAACACTATATGATTATATCACAAAGCACATGTTTCACATTTCCGATCGGCGACATCTCTTTTTTTACAAGCACATGTAACTGTTAATATGTTGAAGTGATGTTGTTTTTCTTAGTTCCTTCGGAACAAAGCGTTAATACTAAATATTTTATATCTATGATACAGTGGCGGTGGTCCTGCTGTTGGCGATTGTACAAGAAACAAAAGCTGTAGACTGCTCGGAGCAAGCGGTATCAAATCGACTGTCAGAATGTGTTACATTTTCTGTGGTTAATATGGCCGCATTTGGGCAAATTGCTGAATCTCTTTGCGCGTAAGTATTCTAACTATTTGTAGCTTATCCGTATGTACTGTATTTACGCTCAGTAGACGGACAAGCAGGCCCGAGCAAATAATGTAGACCCAGATCAGACACCGTTGTTTTCTATTCAACCGTCATTTTTATACGCCCGTTTGAAAAATTATGTTACGGGGTATGGCGTCTGTCCGTCCGTCCATAAACTTTTTCGTTTCCGGCTAACTCCTCCTACAGTTTACATCCAATCAAGCTGAAACTTGGTATATAGTTAGACCATGATGTGGCTCAGCGCACACTGTTTCGGGGTTACAGTCCACTAAATGTTTGCAGTTATGCCCCTTAGAAAGTTTCTGTAAACTTTTCATTTCCGGTTAACTCCTACATTTTACATCCGATCAAGCTGAAACTTCATATATAGTTAGACCATGATGTGGAGCAGCGCATATTTTTTCAAGGTTACAGTACACCAAATATTAGCAGGGTTATGCCCCTTTGAAAATTTCAGTAGACTTTCCGTTTCCAACTAACTCCTCCTACAGTTTACATCCGATCAAGCTGAAACTTGATTTGTAGTTAGACCATGATGTGGAGCAGCGCATATTATTTCAAGGTTACAGCCCACCAGATATTAGCAGAGTTATACCTCTTTGAAAATTTTTATTAATTTTTCGTTTCTGGCTAAATCCTCCTACAGTTTACATCCAATCAAGCTGAAACTACTACATGTACAGTTAAACCATGATGCGAATTAGCGTATATTGTTTCGAGGTTAAAGTCTACCAAATATTAGCAGAATTATGCCCCTTTGAAAATTTCAGTAAACTTTTCGTTTCCGGCTAAATCCTCCTACAGTTTACATCCTATCAAGCTGAAACTCGATTTGTAGTTAGACCATGATGTGGAGCTGTGCATGTTGTTTCAAGGTTACAGTCCACCAAATATTAGCAGGGTTATGCCCCTTTGAAAATTTCATTAAACTTTTTGTTTCCAGCTAACTCCTCTTACAGTTTACATCCTATCAAGCTTAAACTTTATTTGAAGTTAGACCATGATGTGGAGTTGTGCATATTGTTTCAAGGTTACAGTCTACCAAATATTAGCAGAATTAAACCCCTTTGAAATTTCTATTAATTTTGTCTTTCTGGCTAAATCCTCCTACAGTTTACATCCGATCAAGCTGAAACTTCATGAATAGTTACACGATGATGTGGAGCAGCACATATTATTTCAATGTTACAGTGCACCAAATATTTGCAGATTTATGACTCTTTGAAAGTTTTTGTATGTAAACTTTTCGCAGCATATTGTTTAGGTAATAGTGTGCAAATTTTATTTTATAATAGGTATATTTTTGCAAATAACTAAAGTTTTGGTCATATGGGTAAGATATTGATTTTTTTAACATCTGCTTTTATTAGATTTGCAAGGAAAGGTTGCCATTATTAAATCTTTATAAATACATAATTCTTTTTGGATTTTTTTTTTATTTTAATACTATTCTGATTTGGCTCACTTCAAGAACGTATTAAACAAGTTAAAGGTTTATAAAAGAATCTCTTGCAGGATTTTAAGAATTTCTTGCAGGATTTTTTTTTATGTTGTTAATTTTTGTTTTGTTATTGTTTGGTCTGATATTGAAGTACAGGAAAACAAATCAGCCGAAGGCTCATATGAGCTTATAATATAGCTATGCTTCTGTGGTGTGTCCTCCGTCAGAAAGCACTTCTCCATAGAAGCAGCAAACCTCCCTATTTTCCCCAGAGGGAGAAGTCATTTCTCCCTTAATTTCTGGGCCATCTTGGACCCTTAGGTTACAGTTCACAAATATCAGCAGAGATATGCCCCAATGATTTTTTTTAATTTTTTTTTTGTAATTCCACTTACAGTTTATATCCGGAGCACTGAATAATACAGGAGCCAGTTTATGTGCTATATCTTATTACTTACCACGGGCGTATAATGCCCCGCTTGGCGGAGCTCTTGTTAATTCGTCGATTTGTTTAAACTTAGGGAGAGTTTAGTGAAGAGTTCAGCAGTTCGAATATTCAGGGAAAATACATTTGCTGATGGAAAATATGCAATTTCTAATGTAAGAATATCAATGCTGTTCGTTGCCTGCTAGCAAATAGATGATCATTATAATAATACGATCAGCTTGCATTATGTTTGTTACCAGATCCTCCACCCCCTAAAAAAAGTTCACAGCACAAGATGTAAAATCTGTCCGAAAAGGAAAAATGACTTCAGATCCCACAGCATGCTTTAATAATCTTAAAATGATAGAATTACAAACATGTTTCGTCTTGAATATATATAAATATTTCTTTTAACTTCTTATGCTCTATTTCCTGTTTTAGGAAAGTAGAATGCTCGATTAAGTGCTTTGAGGATGCCACCCGGTCGTGTTTATCAGTAGGGGTTTATCAGGTAGTGGACTTCAATGTTACCAGGGTCGTGAGAAGATATGCTTGTGAGGATGCCCAAGGTAGGGTAGCTTAACAGGAAAAAGTAACCCAAACGCGTCGAGTAGACGCTTTTACCACAACACTTTGGACCTGCCTATTTCAAATAACAGGATGTCTGATTAGTTTTTGGGTCGATTTTTTACCATCGAGCCATAGTATATCATTAAGTTAGTTGTTTACGTGAATATCATTGACAAATAAAACCAAACCGCGCGTTTGTACGAAATATATATAGGTAACGATTATTTATAGCCGCGCTATTCTTTACGCTGTGACGTCAAATTGCTGTTCATAGATGGTTATCTGTAAAACCTGGACTGGGAAATTTAGGGCATTGGCAAGCAGTACAGACCAAGATCAGACGTCGTAGAACGCGGCATCTGATATGTTTATATTTTTCTTTAAATTACAGTAAGTTAAGGGTTAAATCGAACAGTCTTTATTTTCTTAGCATACACAAAGAGACAATCGAACCACCAGGTCTGTCAGTGTTTTGGTTCCTGCAAACAGTGTAGACCCTGATTAGACGCCGCGTTCTGCAGCGTCTGATCTGCCTGTACTGTTTGTATAATACTATTTTGGGGGTCCCCATTTAAAACAGTAAAAATAAGAATGCCCTTATTTTCTGAGCCAGAAACAAACTCCACAAATTAGGTATGCGTTTTTATTTAAATGAATATTGCTTCGTGGATTTTTTTTTCAATATTGAAGTAGCAGCAATATACGTGTGATGACCAACGCACGAAAAGGGCCCTTGTGCAATTTCTGTTAAGCCTGTCAGTTATCTGCGTATGGAATCAGTGGACAGTATAAGTCGCTGTACAGAGGAAGTTAAGATCAGACTGCAAGGATTCGCACGCTCATCTGGAGTTTTACTGTTCGTATATGGCGTAAGGGCCTTTTCCCACGTTGTCCATATTGTATATCGCCCAGATACAGAGAAGCGTCATGATCTGCATGTAGTGGTATGCCGCGATCCGGCGACATTGTCGCAGCTCTGTGTTTGGAATATTTAGTAAGTTTGGACACGGGTCAAAGGAGTATATTTCTCATAGGCTTCATCGTTTACTGTCAGATCCTGTTTTCATGGTATTGTATATTGTTATCGATAATCGAATAAATATTGTTTAAAACGGGATGACTTCAATTTTCCCATCGTTAACTTTCCTTTCCTGAGCAGTAATATCCCTTCTGCACCAGCATACGGCGTTTACGTTTCACAGTTAATCCGTTATGCCAGAACTTGTTCAAATTATCAGGACTTCATGGAGCGTGGGAAAGTGCTCACTCAAAAGTTGTTGAGCCAGGGGTATCAAAAAACCAAACTGGTAGCAACACTTAAGAAGTTCTATGGGAGACATCATGATCTAGTCAATCCCTACAATGTGGCAGTTTCCAGAATTGTTTCTGATGTTTTTGCCAGTGACGCGCCATAAGTAGACTTCCCAAATCCCGGACATACGCTTCTACCGATATTTCCTTCGTTCAGGCCCATGGGCATGGTGGGCGAAGCTTGCTTACCAAGTAATGCTTACTATCCGCGGACGCCTGATTACACCCTTTGTTCTGGGGTCCATGTCTGTTGGTCTGAACATTCTGATTCGTCATTCGTTTATGGATTTATGATTTTGGATTACGGCTTTGGTACCATGACCGCAACTACTTAAACAAGGTATGTCTACATTTAGTCCCAGCAACAAGCATTTCTGTAATAATAATAAAGAAAATCTGCTAGCGGTAGCCAGTAAGCTATGGAGGTAAAAGATACGGGCAAAATTCGCGTACCTTTTTGTTTTGTCTAGCGTGCTAGTTAGTTTAAACAATATTTATTCATTCTAAGAAACAAATATAAAACATACTTATATCGACAAAGGATCTGAAGGGAAGCAATTAGTTTATTTAGTTCATTTTCTCATAATATAGAAGTATACAATTATCATATACATGTAGAACATGACAAATAGCACGGACTCCAGTACTCAATTTTTGCTAACCCCAGCATCGGAAAATTATACAATTAATTGCGATATAGGAAGAAAGCCTGGACATGTCGGCATATAAAACAATTGTATAGCAGATATGCATACATTGCTTTACCCGAAAACTTGCACATTTCTGTGATGCCCACTTAATACTTAATAAATTCTAAGTATACAAAACCTTGTTTTTTCAGGCTGAAATCATGAAACGAGAGAAAGAAACATGATCAAAGCAGAGAGCCGAATGTTTATTTTCTTATGCACATATGCAAACATGACGCCATTAGTGATGTCCGGTTATTTTCCGCATTTAAGGGAGTGGATCCCGTTTTCCTGTCTGACTATTTTTTTATATATCGCATGCAAAGTGTGTTTCAAACAATTCTTCTACCGTTTTCTATAGCCTTTATTAGATGGTATACAGAAATAGATTAACACCAAAAATGTTTGATTTTACGTCCGGTATGGCCGCCACAATAAACCTGTAAGAAAAGGTTTGATTGCAAATTTCATGACGCCACTTTGAATGACACATTTTACATTTTATCAGACATCTTTCGGGCGTTCGTGCTTATGTTTTTTATTTAATAAAATATATTCGTACAGAATACGGTGTTGCACTTACGTAAGTCTTAAACATGCATGTTGAGGGGAATCGCCAGCATGTCTTCATGTCCATAATTTCAAAACCTTTGTTGACGAACTATACTGTGTTAGACTGTATAAAGACCAAACATAATATCTGACTTAATTTTCGTAAACGAAAATGTTTATCAATATTCCATCAAATACACGCCGTTTTACAAAAAGCGATAAGAATTTTAAACAATCAGTGCTGATTTATATTCATGCATCTACTGTACAGATTAATTTATCGCGAGTTGGGTCAACATACATGTGTACTATATGATCAGTAGAACTTTCAGTTGCTTGGCAAATCTTTAAACCGGTATCAAGCAAAATGCATGCGTTTCTGCTAAATGCAATTAGTTTCGCATTGCTATACAGCGGTATTGTATGAACCAATATCCAAGCTTTATATGTACAAAAACTCAGCCGTAAATCATTCCAGTTGTAGAGTTACATTTTTTTTGCAAGATACAGGAAATAAGAAACCTGGCTAAAACTGATATTGGTCAAACCAGTAAATGTAAATACATTGTGTAACAAGGCAGGTTTGTTGTTTTATTGAGAGAGAGAGAGAGAGAGAGAGAGAGAGAGAGAGAGAGAGAGAGAGGATCGTCTTACCTTCATACACAAGTCATATGAGGCTCGTATACGACATCATAAGCCATACACTCAAGACTATCATAATTTTAGCATATAAGTGTTATTATTATTATGTATGGAGTAGCTAGCTTGTATAGTTAATATTAATGAGGCCTAACTGGCCGAAATGGCCATTGTAACTTCTATTTGAGCCGGGCCACAGCTTTTCCTACAGGATTGCCTTTGCGCCCAGCGAAGTCTCAGCTCCACCTGCATATCCTTACAATCAAAGCAGAACCTCTGACGTCCCTCTAAAGAACACTTAGATGTTTGGCTACCCAAAGCCCGGTAGTAAGCAATGATTCTGATCTGCTTGTGGGACATACGATATTGTAAGACATGCTTGCCCCGGCTCATGTCATGTAAGTTTTCTTGTCAAGTAGACAACAATATCTAGTTTTAAGGACATTAAAGAGATTTGGCTTTTCAATATGCATTTCATCCCATTCAACTCTAGTGCTAGCTATCTGATCCGTACTGTAACTAAATACCAGAATACAATCTATTATCCTAAATATTCCAGCAGAAGGCCTGAGAAACTGTGTAGTGCAAACAACCGTCACAGAACACGGCATCTGATAAAGATCTACACTGTTTAGCAATTCAACTATTTTTTAAGCAGTCAAACAGATTTATTTAGATTTTAGATGAAGCATGGTTCGGAGGAGATCCGAATACATGGGCCGCCGCGCCATGCGAAAACGTGTCTTCGGGCATATGCGGACAGCGAAGGCCCAGATCGGCCTGCGCACGCACGCAGTTTGATCATGACCTTCACTGTTCACTGTTCACTAACTGGATCAATAGCTATTACAGAATATATGAATGGAGAGCAAAGGCCAGGATAATACTTTCTGCATGCGCAGGATGATCTGAATCTGCGCTATGCGCGCATGTTTGAAGGCGTTCTTTTCGCTTGACGCAACCCAGTTACTATGAATACGATATGAGTTTACATGTATACAGATTTTTGAGTATAGATTTCATAACACACACACTTCAATGTATTTTTTCAGGATTAGTGGACGCCTGGGCAAACTGCGGAAGTAACTTTATGGCTACGGCCTGCTTCTCTAATCTATTGACTGCCTTAACGGCTGCTATTAATTTGACAAAACAGGCATCACCAGATTACACAACTTACAAAACTGACTACTGCAGGTAAGGAACCAACCGCGCCATGAGCAAATAGTCTTCAGATCACAGGCGAGCACCATAGGCGTAGCACTGATTACGCAAATTCTGCATGTGCGTAACATTCGTAAGAAAAAATTATAATTTAGCGCCTTTGACATTAAATATCTTGCTTCTTAACCATAGGGGCTGTATTTAAAGGAAAAGGTTTGTTCCTTCTGGGAGCAAATTATCTCCTTTAGGAATAGCCCTTATTTTGGAAGCGATTCTAGACATAATTTTAAGGTTTTTCCTGAGTGTGCGTAAAAACTATTCCGTTCTGGCTACGCTACTGAACACCTTAACCGTTACAGCACTTATTACGATCACAACAGATGACACGGTGTTTCCAAGGGCAACCTTTATAGATTTTATATGACATTTCGTGTAGATTGTTTTATAAGCAGGCAATTCACGTGGGACGTCAAAAAAGGTAAACAAAAAATCCAAGGAGTGCCACAATTACAAACCGCAGCCCTTCCCTGACACCAAGAGGAAGAGGAAACAGACAAAACCAAACAAGCGCAAATCGAACAAACGTACGAAAAGCACTAAGATTAACTCTCTCTTCCCCAAGCGAGGTAATCGCAATGCTAAAAGGACTGAAAAACACAAGAACAAAATAACAGAAAGTAAGACATAAAACAAATAGCCTCGTAGAATAAACCACACAGCAACAAAGAGTAAGACTAACACGGGACCACCGACTTAGAACGGTTAGTAGAACAAACCACCTGGGCTTTAAAGCACTTTTACAGCTACCCAACTTCACACGGTGCTACTCTTAATACAAATACATAAAAAGTCAGTTCGCATAAAGGCTCCCAACTCAGTCAGTGTATCAAAGTGAAAACATACAAATCAAATTAATCACTATGAAAAACAAAGACGAGTACTCATGGCTAAATCTACTGTACGCCAAAGTAAATGAAAACCAATAGTTGAACCACGGCGGGCCAAGCCAAAGACATATCGTCAAGCCCCAACCCACTGGTTTTACGAAGAGGCCGTCATTGAGTCTGAGGCCCGAACCGCCGTCATGCAATTAAAGAGTGAAGCATGGCCATCCACAATGATTGGATTGACTAGGCATGCAGTCTACCGTATAATATCCAGGCTATAGCCAATTCTTTTATAACGGTTAATTAGTTTTCTGAATTGCTCCGAAAAGATTTTCCCACAATTTTTAAATCTGTACACCAAGTCACCGTAAAATTCTGGTTCCGATATACCTTGTTGCAGAAGTGTTTTCAGACTGACGCTATATACTTTTCTACCAAGACGCTGTGTCTGCGATAAAATATTTTGAAAACGCCTTACGAAGTTTAAAATAACGATAGCCCTGCCTTAGACGTTTGGCAGTAAGGGCTTTTTCAAGCCTCTGAAAAAATTAAAATAAAGTAAAATGGCTTAATGCCGGTTTTAATTGCTCTTCCAACGAGTACCCATAACATATGTTTTAATGTAGAAATGAGTAAAAATTATATATATATTGTGTTTGAGAAAAGCACCTTATCTTCTTCAGTGCTTTAGAAGTATTCATGTCACATTGTGTTAATGAAATGTGGCTTTAAAGTAATTGATTGAAAGGAATGCGCAGAATAACACACACATTGTTTTAAAGTTCCCTATTCATTGTTTACATGCAAATGTGGGAAGTTAGTACATGACAGTATTTGTAGTTGTGTTGTGTAAAATTTTGCCTCGAAATTATTTTGTACTCGCATAAGTAAAATCATGAAGCACAGCCATCCCGAGACACCAAACAGGAGCATCAAAACCATCGCAAACGTTAAGATAAAATGATGAAGCTGCAAGCAAAGCTTATTTGCTTATCTGCATTTTAATTTCAGCGCCTTGAATACTTATAAGAGTTGCGTAGCATCGACACCCTTTGCCTCTCAGGGAAGCTGTACCACAGTCCAAGCAGCAAAGATTACCACCCTCTACGATATTGGACTTTCAATAAAAGCGTGTGGTATCAATCAGGATAATGCAAGGTTTACTACCCTCAGTGGAGACCCTGACTGTGACACCAGTGATGGGATAGATATCAAACCGACCTTGTTTCTGCTTTCGGCAGCGGGATTGCTGCACACCATGACAGTTGCATTTTAACCATTTCATCTTTGAATTTGGATACATCCTTTGTTGCAAACAGGGATATCAATAAAAAAAAAAAAAAACTAGAGCCGAATAGTAAACAGTGCAGATCCAGAGGAGAAGGTTCATAATGAGCCTGGATCTATACTGTTTGCATAATTATTTGTTTTGGTCTACCGGGATGAAATATTTCATTCTTTCCGTACAATATGAGGTTAATGAACTTGAGGAAGCTGTACGTATTGTTCCTGTGGGAGCAGCATACAAAACTTATGTCTATCAACTCACTATAGAAACTGGCTGGGAAACTCTTGGTTTTCTCGTAGGAAAAAACACGTACTATCATTATTTATGGTCTTGCGCCAGATTAGTTATCTGTTTTGGTACCTCCAACTGTGGGAAACACAAATCCATATCGGCTATGTAACGCGACTAACACGAACTATTATGCAAAACCACAATCATACTACAACTCCTTTCTTCCACCAACAGTCAGAGACTGGAACGAATTGCCACATCAAATGCACAACTTAAACAACATTGCACTTAAACACGAACACCAGCAAGCCAAATTCATGTCACTGTGCAGGTAGTCGTTATAGGCAAATATATCATTCCAGGCTAAAAATTAATTGTAGTTCATTGTAACAGCATTTTTTATCATCATTATTATTATTTTTTAAAGAGTTTTGTAGACAATCAGTTATCAGTTGATGATTCAAACCATTACCTGCTGGAATGTATTCTAAGAATTGTACTTATAGATACTGTATCTCAAATATGTCAGCATACACTGCAAACATTATTTTTTTTTTAATAAAGCATCCCGACTTTAATACAGCCAACTGACTGTAAAAATCAGCAGATGTCCTTTGCCGTACAAGACTTTTAGGCCGAAACGAGCTTGTCTTGCCCAGAAAATATCACAGCTGTTTTCAGTTTTGTGAGTACTTTCATTGCTTTGAAGGGTCATTTAGTATATTTTAGTCTAATTTTCTGCTACTTCGGTAGGTTTATTGTTAACTAAAGTTTGCTGTAATGTTCGAATGTCTGAATTTAACAATATCTTACTTAAAACATGCCCGAAACTTTGGGATTGGTTGCTACCCAATCTAATTGGAGACATAGACTAATGGATGTTCTGTACATATGTAGATCAGTTGTGTTTATTTTATCATTGGTGCACACCAATCCATCCCCTTGGAGCAGTCATTTGACTGAAATAATTCATAGCAGGTTTTACAGTCCTCTGTTTAATTGCTTATTCGAATTTCAAATAACAGAACCGTCAAGTACATTTTTTACGAATAGTAGCATTGCTAGTTTTTCTATGTACTTTATTTCCTCAAACCATATGTTTATTTTCTGCATTTATCGTATCAGAGGGTTACAGATTCAAAAAATAAGTCCAAAATACTTTTCTCTGAATCCCATTTGTATAGGTAAGTAGCACAATGATGAATTGTTATTTGTGTGATATATATATATATATATATATATATATATATATATATATATATATATATATATATATATATATATATATATATATATATATATATATATATATATAAACAGTGACACTTATTAGATAATTTGCAGAAAGCGTCATGAAATCAGCTTACCGTATAAAATTCCCTCGAAGTAGCATTCTTTGTTTTCCATGGCTGACGTCTGTTGTTTCGGCAGGTTTCATTACCCGTTGGTAAGCAACATATACCCGAACTTGTGTGACCACAGTAGCTTCAAGGTCCAATAAAACTGAAGCGAATTCCTCTTATATTTTCTTTTAGCCCGGGAAAAAGATCATAATCACATGGGAATGCTCGGGGAATAGGGAGGATGGTCATAATTTTTTTCAATTATACGAGTCGTATAGTGACGTCACCTCACCCGTTTTGTGCGGCGTAGCGTTGTCATGTAAACGGGTCAATCCCTCTGGCAAAAGTTCAGGTCGCTTCTTTCGAAACATATGTTTTAGATATTTTGAAAATACTCCCTGTAGCATTCACCATGCGTTTTACCAGCAGGAACTTTGTGGGTAGAGAGAACACCCCGAATATCGTACGCAAAGATCATAAGCATCTTCAGTTTTGACTTTACTCTCCGAAACTTTGCAGGCCGCGGTGAGCTTGGAGTATGCCACTCAGTAAATTGTCTCTTCAACTCTGGCTCATATGACCTCACCAATGCTTTATCAATAGCAACAACCCGTGTAAGATTAGCGGTGGCGAATTCTAAACGACTTTCAGCCTGGTCGGACATCAAGCGATGGGGTACCAAACGGAAAGAAACCTTCCTCATTTCTAAAATGTTGCGATGATTGTATGAACATACCCTACATTTATCTTCAATTCCTGTGCCATTTCTTCGCAGGTAAATCTTCTGTCAATTGTTAATCTTAAAGGTTTCCGTACTAATTCGATGTTGAAATCAGTGGTTACACTTGCAGTTCTACCTGCACGGTGGTGATCTTTCACGGGCTCTCGTCCAATCTTCATTTACCCATCTGGTTACACTTCTATACGAAAGAGCGCTTGTCCCGCATGCTTCTCGTAGTGCTTGAAAATTTATATCGCGCACTTTTTTGTTTTTTGTTGAATTTCCTGCGACGTGAATGCGACCATGATGCTTTGAGTGACGTCATTTGACACCGCTTTAAAATGACGTATCACAATATGACATCATATTAAATAAACCTTTAAATCCGAATTAGATAAATATGTTAGCATGCAAAGTTTCAGTGTGATTGCAATATGCTTTTAGCAATATTTAGTACATAAACGTACTTTTGTGTTTAGGTTTACGGCCCAGTCAACCTAATGGAGTCATGTTGAGCGCTGTCAGTTTACGTTATCAGACTTTTACTAGACAGGCTTAGTCCTCTAAGTGGTTAACCAGTATTGTGCACATTCTTTCGCCAGAAACTGATAACTGCCTTCTCGAATCAGCGGAAGGGAGAGAATGACCGTGGAAAATATTTCATGATCAATGTCCACGAAAGAATGTTGCCGATCCGGCGGAGGGTTTAGTAAGTGTCACTATCTATTGAATGACCCTCGTATGTATGGATTATACGAATAACGTATATTTGTTAAACCACGTCTTATTTTCTGTGAACAAAATTATTTTATTTTCTGTGTTAACAAAATCAAATTTTAGAATGTCGTCTTCTTCAACTTTGCTTAGCGCTTTAACGGCGCCATACTCTTCAAAAATAGACAGGTATAATTAATTGATATATGGTACAACCATAAAACGTGCCACCTACACCCAGTAAAATTTCATTTAGTCTCTCGTTCTTGAACTGGATCAAAAATGAAATGCCTTTTTACTGTATCCCTGAAGTAATGTTGCCAAAGTTAATTCGAAGATACGATAAAAATCATTTCATTTTTGAGCCGGTTCAAAAACGAGAGACTAACTGAAATTTTACAGGCCGTCAAATGCCATATTTTCTGATCCTATTAATACCATATATGTTTATTAAACCTTTCTTGGATAAAAAAAGTTTCTATTTTTGAGGAAAATGGAGCCTGAAAGAGTTAGTTTGAACAAATACATTTTACTACTTAGTTGTATGTTAAAACTTGAGCAGTATAGTCACTTATCTAAAAGCTCCATTTAGACGTCCGATCTTGGTATAACAGTATAAGCCGAGCCTGTCTGTCTACAGATTTATAGTAAATCCAAATTTCCTTACGCCAGGCTCTCGGGTTAGTACCAATGACGGAACACACAGTTACACACTAATCTAAAGGCACACACAGTATTCATGAATTTAGATGATACCCAGGAATCAGCCTTCCCAAGCAACAAAAGGTGAGACGAGGAGTAAATAATGACAAAAAAACGTCACATATGACAGTAGTCAGGGGCATGACGATAGACCAGATTATTGAGGGCGATAGATGACGTAAGGATAAGGGAAAATTGAGTGCGCTGAGGCGTGACCTGAGCGGGTCGATACTGTAGCAGACGACCTAACAGCCCGGGGTTTAATTTAAAAATGTTTTATGTATTGTACCCAAAATTTTAGCAGACGATGAGTGTATTCCTGCATTCTCAGTTTTATGTATTATTTATCTGGGTTTAATGTTATACAGATCAATAGTGTAGACGTCAGTAGTTCTAGGAAGGTAAGAAGCTATAAATACCACAGGTGCGAAGATGTCGTGTATCTTACGTCACCGGGGCGTGCAACTGATATTGGCTGACAGTTGGGCTAGGCCTGCTATCATTGTAGCAGGTAAGGGTAGAGGGAGAATGTTTTTATTTCTTCTGTTTCTTCACTTTCATTCCTGTTTCTCTTTCTTCTCTGTCCCTCTCTCTCATCTCTTCTACTATCTCTTCTATCTCTTTTCTCCCTTTCTCTGGGAGATGACACAAAATGACCCACAAGGGTTGACGTGTCGTTACACCCCAACATAATAAAAAACACAAGAATGTTAAATAGAAGTGAAGGCATTGATCAGAAATCGATACAGTTAACTTACACCTCCCAGCTAAGACACCAAAGTGAAGAAGCACCAACATAAAGCAACTTCACCGTAATTAAAACATCACAAGGAGAAAACCAAAAGGACAGCTTCTTTCCCACAAAATGGTCAAACGACTATCCTAAATAAAAAAAAATATAGTAGTATATACATGCAAAGACAAACAATGACAGTGATAAACCACAACAGAAGAACCGCCTTGGAACGATCAGTAAACCTTTTACTGGAGGGCTTAAATCGATTTAACGTGGCTACAATCCTCGCCCTTGATTCTGTCGTTGTTTAAACAAGAAATTTGTTCTCTCTGAGACATGAATGATAAAAGGTTCAAATAGCTGATTTATTACTACACAGTATACATGTTTGAAACCCATAGTTCGCAAATACTATACGACATATATTAAAAGCAATATTCACTTTGTATCACTTGATTAATGAAACACAATTATAAGTTTTCCGAACTGGAAACTAGAAACCGTATAGTGTTGAAACATAGTCGTTTGTGAGAACGCGTTTGTCAAACACAGTCTTATAGTATTTCTGTTCTTTTTTATTAATAGTGTAGCATGTGTCTGTGTTTCTTATAATTTTGAAGCTGTCCGTCACTTTTACACTTTCCCTGGAAGATGCACCAGTCACTAAACCCTTGAGGGTTGCAAACTTTATATCCAATGCATTCTTAAAATTTAGTGTTATGTCGCGCACTTTGCAAATCGATGTTTGTCCCTTGTTGTTGGGCTTCATGAGCGTATACGCATAGTTCCTAGGACCACCTGTCACAAAGTGGATTACACTTTCCCTGGAAGATGTATCAGTCACTAAACCCTTGAGGGTTGCAAAGTTTATATCCGATGCATCCTTCAAATTTAGTGTTATGCCGCGCACTTTGCTAATCGATGTTTATCCCATGTTGTTGGGCTTCATGAGCGTATACGCATAGTTCTTAGGACTAAAGTCACAAAGTGGATTATGTCATTGTTTGGAACTTCGTCGGTTAAATACCCAAAGTAATCGCCAATTGGAGGTTCCCATTCTCACGGTTTCACAAAGAACACAATGAAGTCTGTGTCGCAATAAAGAACTTTTTCTGCAAGACGCTGTAAATACATATACAATTTCAGTCTAGCTTGGGCTGTGGTATAGGCCGCTATGACCATATTCATCCGTGATGTAGGCTCAATGAAGTTGCTGTTGTATGCCCAGTCCATCTGTACGGCTTCGTCTTTCACAAAGCGCACATACTTTACTTCATGTTGGTCAGATGTCATCATATCTATGAACTGTACGGGGTCGTCGATATATTGTGTTCGCGTCAGATTGGAGCGCCTGCCCAAAATTTTTCCCAGAAGAAATTCAACATTAGTTTTGCCAATGATCTTAAACTGGGATTTTGCTCGATTCTCTAATGCTCAAGCTGAATATCTTTTTTATCTTAATGCTGCTGAATATAGTGTATTTTCGTGTTTTCATCAACGCACCACTCCAGCCACACGCTAGCTTCTTGCTTGACTTTGATAAATGTATTGATATATCCTGTAAAAAGACCTTCAGGTTTTTCTACTGGGTCGTACTGAGAGATGTGATCAAAATGCCAAACTTCGGAAACATTCAACAGTTTATACCAATGAGCTAGAGCAGTTTTTAGGTCGTCCTTAACCCAAGTTCCTATAAAGGCTCTGTGTTCAAGGTCATGCTGACACTGGGCTGGTTGGTAGTTTTCTCGACAGGTTCGGCAACACTGGTGTAAATAGACCTCTCAGGGTAAGAACTTTGCGTTTGATGAGTCCTTCATATAGATCAATATTGTCAAAGTTTGCTGTGATAATGGTGGGATGACCCATTGGTATATTTCCTGTTTTGTTGATAAACGGATACAATGTATAAAAAAAGGTAAGAGAAAAGTCCAGGGAGTGCCACAATCACAAACCGCAGCCCTTCCCAGACCCCAAGAGGAAGAGGAAACCGACAAATCTAAACAAACACAAACCGAACAAACGTACGAAAAGCACTAAGATTAGCTCTCTCTTCCCCAAGCGAGGTAATCGCAATACTAAAAGGACTGAAAAACACAAGAACAAAATGACACACGGAAAGACATACAACAAATCGCCTCGTAGAATAAACCACAAAGCAACAAGGAGTAAGGCTAACACCGGGACCACCTACTTAGAACGGTCGGTAGAGCAAACCACCCGGGGGGGGGGGGGGGGGGTTTAAAGCACCTTTACAGCTAGCTAACTTCACCCTGGGTCCAGATGCTACTCTAAATACATAAATACATAAAAATTCGGTTCGCATAAAGGCTCCCAACTCAGTCAATGCATCAAAGCAAAAACATAAAAATCAAATTAATCACTATAATAAACAAAGACGAGTACTCATGGCTGATTCTACTTTATATATATTTGATTTTCTTTTCATCTGTAGCTTCACCATAAAGAGTGAAAGCCAACATACGACCCCGTCCTAATCAAATGTATCTCCTGGCTCTAATGGCGTTACAATGTCCATTTTTATCTATGTATGGTTCCATGATGGCATTGTTCTTTAGTGAATATTTGAAATCGCACTCCCGGATGAACTCATAAATAAATCGTTTCTTTTCTAGGTAGCACCCCTTTTCCTCAGTATTATCATACAATTCCTGCATAGTCTGATCTGTTACTGGATTGACTGTTGTTCTAGCAAAACACTTTGGACAGCTGTGCCAAAAGCATCTATGGAATTCGAGAAAATAATTTTCTGCTTCCTCTGTTTCATAGTATCCATCGATCTTGTATGGTCCTATTTCCTTTCACCTGCGTTTCGGCCATGTTGGACACGAATACCTCTGGTAAGAAATGACAACTACTGATACGCCATTGATGACTGTTTAGCTTCGGCCCTGTATTCATGGGAAGGGATAATGCCAATCGTCTCATGGTCAAGGAATAAACTTCTGAAAACTAGGTTACTCGCCGACACAATAGTGTCAAATGGGTCTATGCCGTGTTTGTCCTCTGTTTTGGTGAGTTCCATGAACATAGACCTGAACTTTTAGAGAACTTTTCTGAGCACATCAACATCAGATCTGCAATATCGTAGGAGCCCATTTATGAAATCAAACTGATCTTGGTAATGTTGGTAATACCAGTCTATACATTTAGCCCTGGACGGGTTTCATGCCTTCAGGGTTGTAGAATTTAATATCAGGAAGATGTTTCAAAATTGACTGCTGATTTTCATGCCTGTTGAATAAATGGGGAAATTATCCCTTAGCGAGTTCAGTCTCCCCGAAAGCTTTCGGCATATCGGCAAGGGCCATGGGAATGAAATTCAGAGAAGAAATAAATCGAATTTTATACATTGGAACCGAAATGGACATAAACTTTGAACCGATGGTGATGACTTCAGGTAGAATGGCACTTGAGTGTAAGTATTGCGTGATCGGATAACTGTTATATCCCTTGAAATTATGACAGATAACTGTAGCTCTTCTATTCTTTTCAGAAAACAGCGAATTACAGAAAAAACATCTGTGGTGTTTGGTCCTGAAAATACCCTTTTATTTGCTCCACACTCCGAGCATTCAAATGACGGTATAATGCCATTATTGATTCAAACACCGCACACTTTATAAACCACACACACATTAGGTTTATGAGCTACATCATGATTTTCTACCATTCACAAAGATGTTATTTACACCTCCATCACGAAAACATGCCTATATAATTCTGAACCCCTTGAACCCCACTTTTATATAGCAAAACTGGGGTTTACAGGGGTATACATTATTTTTTCTTATTTCTGGTCGAAAACATAGATTGTGGGTACTCGTTAGAACCTCCTCACCGAGGCGGTTCTAACGAGTACCCACAATCTATATTTTGAGCAAAAATAAGAAAAATATCACAGTTTTTCATCTTAATAATTTCATAGTTTCAGCGGTAAAATTTACACTGTATTTGTATAGGCGTGTTTTCGTAATGTCGGAAATAGCCTTCCTCACAATCTAGTCAATCACCATGGATGCATTTAAGATCCATAAATTAATATTTTGCTTTTATTTCGTGTTGTTCAGTTTCCCCTGTTTGTCTTCATGAACCGGTTGCAAGAAACACTGATGTCCTTCCTCCACGTAGTGTTTGCAGGTTTTGCATAATATTCGCCACATACATAAGGCCACATGTGTTTCGATCAATTGATAAGTTGGTAGCACCACTCGCATCTGTAAAGTATATCACAAGTGGACTTGCCATGTTCCGTTTTCTTCAAGTGTTGCATGAAGCAGTCGTGATTTAGAAATTAACAATTGCATACAGGACAATATTGCCAATCCTACCAAGTATTTGTGTGCAAATGCCAATAAAAATGACAAGGATAATTGCACTAGTGGCGTTCTTTATGATCACAGCCTTTCTTGCACTGGTCACAAATGATTTCGGTTCAGAAACTGTGACCGTCGTGATCATATCGAAGTGACTGTCATGACTGTATAAGAAGGTGGGTACGTCTTCGTTTGGTCTTTAAGACACAATGCTATTAAAATGTTCCTTGGAAATTATGTGAATCTTATAGGCCGGTAGTGAGGCTTGAAATCGTCGGACACCTTCTATTCCAAATTTCCTAGGGGAGCATTGTCCCGTTCATGCAATTTAATCGCAGGTTCCTTCTGTATTGCACGTTCTTGCCGAATACTGTTCCACTGTGGATGATTTTCATGTTTAGCAATCGCTCTGACCAAGCCCGTGCACAGCACAGTTCATCACTGTTTCTGACATGAATCACACTTTTCCTGTGTGCAAGCATTTTCGTTACATTAACTTTTAGTTTCATCTTATACCCTAAACGAGATATATTGTTTACAAGAACAGGTTGCGTACCAAATGTTTCATCGATCACGAACTGATCGTGGGACTGTAACACTCTCTCGATCTCTTGTAGTAATCTTTCCACTGTAAAAGATGATCTTCTCGTGAACGGCAGCAGTTTTGGGCAATCCAGTTCAGGATTGTCCAATGTAACTCTAACCAGGTCACTGGGTGGAATATGTTCCGCAATTCTTTCAATATTAGATTGAGATATAACTTTTAGAGTTTCCAGGGTATTTGGTAAATTTCTGACTTCCAAGTCTCGTATTCTAAGTTTGTAGTTAGTGGCCTTGGTTCTGAACTTTTCTATCTTCATTTCGCTGGTTTTTCTAATAGAAAAGAAATTGACCGGGTCGTCTGTCTTTTCTAAGCGCTGTCTTTTGACTACGCCTCCCCCTTCTTGATTTTCAGGTGATCGTTTCGATGCCTCCCATCCATGCCGAATATGCAAATGACTGTCCAAAGCATATTTCCTGATGAACACTTTCAGGCACTCTGGGCAATGATGACTGTGTCGATCCCAGTTATCTTTGCGGTTAAATACATTTTTGCAGCTTTAAGAAGATTTTGTTCCAATGATTTTCAATATGCTGGTGTTGTTTTATGTGACTGAGCTTGGCAAAAGAAGTTCCGCATTCGTATCATTGATAAGCCATATTGTTGACTTTATGGTATCTGAAAGTAGAATTAAGGAATGGATTAATAATGTTTTTTTTTTATAGGTAAGCATGATTTTTCATAAACATGAAGAAATCTGATTGGTTGAGTGTAGTAAAATTGAATACTGATTTTTTTTCATAGTTGATACAAATAAGCGAATTTGACCGATTTCAGCAGAAGTCATGCGAGACCAGAAGAAAACAAAACCAAAAAAAAAAAAAAAAAAAAAAAAAAAGAACAAAAACAAAAAACAACAAACAAACAAAAAATATTTGCCCATTTATCATTTTGCAAGGGTACCCCATCTATAAAGCTGGCAAAAGGCGAAAATATGTGGACTTTACAAATAAACGCTTGTTATGTTGCCATTATTACCAGTTATCGCGTGAAAAAGGATTGTCTGAAAAAAGTTAGTCAAAGGTAAGGTAACTTAAAAACTGAGAAAGGGAGAGCAATATTTTTTTAGTTGACAAATTGTCTTAACCTCATGCACATTGCTAACCAATTTCATCAAGTATTCCATATTATTACCTAGTTATGGTACGCATATTGATAGTGTGGAAAAATAATCAAAGGAAAGTAATTCAGAAACTGAGAAAGAGAGCAATCTTTTTTTTAATGTGACACACTGACTTGACCTCATACACATTGCTATAAAGTTTCATCAAGATATTCTATATGGTTACTTAGTTATGACATGCATAAGGCTAATGTGAAAAAAAAAAAAAAAAAAAAAAAAAAAAAAACTAATCAAAGAGAAGTAACTCGGAAACAAAGAAAGGGAGACCAATCTTTTTTATGCGGGGTACATCATCTTAACCTCAAACACATTGCTATAAAGTTTCATCAAGATATTCTATACGGTTATCTACTTATGGTACCCACAAGGTCAGTCAAAAATTCATCAAAGGGGAGTAATTCAGAGATTGAGAAACACACCCTTTTAACCTCATACATATAGCTATAAAAAATCATCGAGATATTTTGTACGGTAACCTACTGATGGTACGCATAAGGTCAGTCAAAAATTTAATCAAAGGGAAGTAACTAGGAAAGTAAGAAAGGGAGCACAATCATTTTTGCATGTGACATGCTGTCTTGACCTCATATACATTGCTATCAAGATGTTCCATACGGTTACCAAGTTATGGTGTGCACAGGGATACTCTGAAAAAAAAAAAATAAATAAATAAATGGAAGTACTCAGAAACTAAGACAGAGAAAGCAGTCATTTTTGTACGCGACATACGGTCTTAATCTCATATATATTGCTATAATGTTTCATCAGGATATTCCATACAATTACCTACTTATGTAACCCACAAAGTCAGTCAAAAATTTAATCAAAGGAAAGTTACTCAGAAACTGAGAAAGGGATAGCAATCTTCTTTTGTATGTGACACTCGCTCTTTACCTCATAAGTATTGCTATAATGATCCATCAAGATATTCCATACGGTAACCTACTTATGATAGGTACAAGGTCAGTCAAAATTTAATCAAAGGGAAGTAACTCAGAAAGTAAGAAAAGGAGAGCAATCTTTTCTGCATGCGACACGCCGTGTTGACCTCGTACACATTGCTATAACAATTCATCAAGATTTTCTGTATGGTTACTTAGTTATGGCATGCATAAGTATAGCGTGAAAAAATCATCAAAGAAAAAATTCAGAAACTAAGAAAGGGAGAGCAATCGTTTTTATACGCCCGTTTGAAAAACGGGACGTATTATGTTACGGGGTATGGCGTCCGTCCGTCCGTAAACTTTTTCGTTTCCGGCTAACTCCTCCTACAGTTTACATCCGATCAAGCTGAAACTTGGTATATAGTTAGACCATGATGTGGAGCAGCGCATATTATTTCGGATTACTGTCCACCAAATGTTTGCATTGTTATGCCCCTTTGAAAATTTCTCTAAACTTTTCATTTCCGGTTAACTCCTTCTACATTTTACATCCGATCAAGCTGAAACTTCACTTATAGTTAGACCATGATGTGGAGCAGCGCATAATTGTTTCGAGGTTACAGTCCACCAAATGTTAGCAGAGTTATGCCCCTTTGAAAATTTCTCTAAACTTTTTGTTTCCGGCTAACTCCTCCTACAGTTTACATCCGATCGAGCTGAAACTTGATTTGTAGTTAGAGCATGGTGTCGAGCAGCGCATATTATTTCAAGGTTACAGTCCATCAAATATTAGAAGAGTTATACCCCTTTGAAAATTTCTATTAATTTTTCGTTTCTGGCTAAATCCTCTTACAGTTTACATCCGATCAAGCTGAAACTTCATAAATAGTTACACGATGATGTGGAGCAGCGCATATTATTTCGAGGTTACAATGCACCAAATATTTGCAGAATTATGCCCCTTTGAAAATTTCTGTAAACGTTTTTCGTTTCCGGCTAACTCCTCCTACAGTTTACATCCAATCAAGCTGAAACTTCATAAATAGTTACACGATGATGCGGAGCAGCGCATATAATTTCGAGGTACAGTGCATCAAATATTGGCATCAAATATTGGCAGAGTTATGCCCTTTGAAAGTTTTTATATGCCCGTTTGAAAAACGGGACGTATTATGTTACGGGGTATGGCGTCCGTCCGTCCGTAAACTTTTTCATTACCGGCTAACTCCTCCTACAGTTTACATCCGATCAAGCTGAAACTTGGTATATAGTTAGACCATGATGTGGCGCAGCGCATTTTGTTTCAGGGTTACAGTCCACCAACTGTTTGCAGAGTTATGCCCCTTAGAAAATTTCTGTAAACTTTTCATTTCCGGTTAACTCCTCCAACATTTTAGATCTGATCAAACTGAAACTTCACTTATAGTTAGACAATGATGTGGAGCAGCGCATATTATTTCGAGGTTACAGTCCACCAAATATTAGCAGAGTTATGCCTCTTTGAAAATTTCTATAAACTTTTCGTTTCCGGCTAACTCCTCCTACAGTTTACATCCGATCAAGCTGAAACTTGTTTTGTAGTTAGACCATGATGTGGAGCAGCGCATATTATTTCAAGGTTACAGTCCACCAAATATTAGAAGAGTTATACCCCTTTGAAAATTTCTGTTAATTTTTCGTTTCTGGCTAAATCCTCCTACAGTTTACATCCGATCAAGCTGAAATTTCATAAATTGTTACACGATGATGTGGAGCAGCGCATATTATTTCGAGGTTACAGTGCACCGAATATTGGCAGAGTTATGCCCCTTTGAAATTTTCTGTAAACTTTTCGTTTCCAGCTAACTACTCCCACAGTTTACATCCGATCAAGCTGAAACGTGATTTGTAGTTAGACCATGATGTGGAGCAGCGCATATTATTTCAAGGTTACAGTCCACCAAGTATTTGAAGAGTTATATCCCTTTGAAAATTTCTATTAATTTTTTGTTTCCGGCTAAATCCTCCTACAGTTTACATCCGATTAAGCTGAAACTTCATAAATAGTTACAGGAGGATGTGGAGCAGCGCATATAATTTCAAGGTTACAGTGCACCAAATATTTGCAGAGTTATGCCCCTTTGAAAGTTTTTGTAAACTTTTCGCAGCATATTGTTTAGAAGTAATTGTGTGCAAATTTTATTCTATAATAGGTATATGTTTTGCAAATAACTGAAGTTATGGCCATATGGGCAAGTTACTTATTTTTTTAACATCTTCTCTTATTAGAATTGCAAGGAAATATTGCCATTATTAAATCTTTATAAATACATTTATTAAATGATACAGAATTAAAAAGCTTGACTAATATCAAAACTTATAAACATATAATACTCATCTGAGTTGGCTCTCTTGAAGAACAAAAATAAAATCAGTCTAAAACAAGTTAAAGGTTTACAAGAAAAAAAAAATTCTTGCAGCTTTTTTTTTTTTTTTTTTTTTTTTTTTTTTTTGGTTGTTTTATTTTTGTTTTGTTATTGTTTGGTCCAATATTAAAGTATAGGCAAAACAAATCATAATGTAGCCATGCTTCTGTAATATGTCCTCCGTCCGAAAGCACTTCTCCCTAGATGCAGCAAACTTTTCCGTATTTTCCCAGGGAGGAGAAGTCACTTCTCCCTTAATTTCTGGGCCAGCTTGGACCCTTAGGTTACAGTTCACCAAATATCAGCAGAGCTATGCCCCAATGAAAATTTTTTATTTTTATTTTGTAATTCCACTTACAGTTTATATCCGGAGCACTGAATTATACAGGAGCTAGTTTATGTGCTACATCTTATTACTTGCCCCACTTGGCGGAGCTCTTGTTTGTACGTGGCATACCGTCTTAACCTCATCCTCATACACATTGCTATAAAGTTTCATCGAGATATTCCATATGGTTACCTACTTATGGTATGCACAAGGTCAGTTTAAAATTTCGTCAAAGAGAAATAAATCAGAATTAAGAAAGGGAGAACAATCTTTTTGTACGAGACCACCGTGTTAACCTCATACACATTGCTATAATGTTTCATCAAAATATTCCATACGGTTACCTACTTTTGGTATGCACAAGGTCAGTCTAAAATTTCATCAAAGGGAAGTAACTCAGAAATTAAGAAAGGGAGAGCAAGCTTTTTTTGTACATGACACACCTCATACACATTGCTATAAAGTTTCACCAAGATATTCCATATGGTTACCTAGTTATGGCGCGCAAAAGGATAGTATGGGAAAAAATCTAATCAAAGGCTGCAACTCAGAAAGTAAGAAAGGGGGAGCAATTATGTTTGCAAGGGACATGCTGTCTTGACATCCTACACATTGTTATTAAGTTTCATTCAGATATTCCATATGGTTATCGAGTTACAATGCGCATAAGGATAGTCTGTAAACACTAATCTAAGGGCAGTAACTCAGAAACTAAGAAAGTGAGATCAACCATTTTTGTACGCGACACGCCGTCTTAATCTCATACGTATTGCTATGAAGTTTCGCCAAAATTTTTCTTACGGTAACTTAGTTATGGCGCGCACAAGGATAGTCTGTAAAAACTAATCAAAGGGGGCAGTAACTCAGAAACTAAGAAAGGGAGAGCAGCCATTTTAGTATGCGACACGCCGTCTTGACCTCATACACATTACTATGAAGTTTCATTAAATATGTTTTCGGTTACCTAGTTATGGCGCGCACAAGAACAACGCCATACGAGGGTCCTGCAAAAAGTTCTGTCACTAATAGGCTTCCTTGGTTTTATCCCAGGTATATTTTAAAATGCTTCACTGCACTTGAATGGTGTGTTGAATAGCTAACGATACCCGTTTATTTCGTTCAAATTGCTTTCCAACTGGCCGAGTTATTTCAAATTTAAATAGATGCAGTCATATACACTGACCAATTTACTTGTTACAATAAGAAACGACCAAGCAAAGGATGGTCAGGATTCTACCTTTTACATGACAACGCCTCATCTAATAATTGTGAGGTTGTGGAGTCTTTTTTGGCTACTGAAAAGGTGAAAGTTTTAAACCATCCACCTTATTCACCTGACCTGAGTCCCTGTGACTTCTTTTTATTTCCAAGGCTTAAGAAAATGCTTTCTGGAAATAAGTATATGTCTAGAAGTTCTCTTGGCAGCTCAGCGTCTCCAAGAAATACCAAAAGAAGACTATTTATCTACGCGACTGGGTAAAAAGGTTACAGAAAGGTGTTTCAGTAAAGGGGGAATACTTTGAAGGTTTGTAATAGAAATATGTTTGATAAAACGTAGCACTGAAGTAATCCGAACCCAGTGACAAAACTTTTTGCAGAATCCTCGTAACGTCCGGTTTGTTTGTTTTTTTTTTTTTTCAAAACGGGCGTATAATAAAAACAGGCGAGACAAACATTTTAATTTCAGAAAAATATTTGGCTGACTATTGATGAATAAAATAAAAATGATAAATACAGATATGAATGTTAATGGGTATCATTTGTAGCATAGCAGTCAAAGGGAGAACATGCATTCTACAAAGTGTCTAGATTGTGATCAAATGTTTTCAACGCGAGACAACGTTAAGTCATCATGGAAGGAGACATGGACAAGGAACAAAGTGGAGCGTATCCTTCTCCTCCGCATGGAAGAATGCCTCCTTCACCTCTGCAAGAAGGAATAACTCCTCCTCCTCCTCCACAAGACAGGAAGGTCACACATCAACCAAATACAGACAGATACTTAGAAAGAAATGAGTAAGAAGAAAACACTATGTTACACCACCTATTTAATATGATGACTGACGGTGCAACAGGTATATCTTTGTCTTCTATCAACATACTTCAAAAACAAAACTAAAGAAGTAACCTTGTTAAAATTCATCATATGTTAAACCGTTTTGATTTTCATAGGTATTTTCAAGCTAATATCTACTTAAGTTATTTATAAAATCCTTCATTTTTCTGATGTTTTATGTTAATCTTTTTCGTTTTTAGAAATAAATGTGTGAATTATATAAAGTCTGACAGTATTATACATATAATTGTACATTTGTTTTCAGCTTGTGGCAAAACTACGTTTGTCGAAAACCTCTTACAAGATCACCAAGACCGAATTAAATCCCAGATTCAGTCTTGTTATATAAACGATGGCAACCTTTATACACAGATATACAAATATCTGTATCGCCAATGATGGAATTTATTCAAGGACTACCTCCAGATTTGGAGGAGGATGACTTCTTCGATCCCAGCATAAATAATTCGCTCATCGTGGATGATTTAATGAGCGTGGCTAGCAAAGACCAAAGGATTACAGATTTGTTTACAGAAGGGTCTCCCCCACCGAAATTTATCCGTCATTGCCATTAGCCAGAATTTATTTTCCAGTAAAGATCGTAACCAGCGACGGAATGGTCATTATTTAGTGACGTTGAACAACCCTGAAGATCAACAATCTATTGTCACACTGGTCAGGCAGATGTATCCGGGTAAGACAGACCAATTTTTGAAAGTTTTTACCAAAAACCACAGAATACCAATACGGATTTCTTCTGGTGGATATGAAACCCTTCACGCAAGACCAAGAAAGATTGAAATGTAAGATCAATTTGAAGCAAAATGCCTTGAGTGAGAAAGACTCTGCTGTGTTATTGACCAACTAGTTGCCAGAATCATATGCACACACTATAAAAAAGAACTCCCTAACATACCTGATCATTCTAGCTTTTGATCCCTACTCTTTAGACCGCGGACGAAAATTCGGATTATTCTGAAATTATAACTTCTGAGATGGCAGAAAACAATGAATTCTAGTGACGATTGTGGCCTTCTGTTTAATACACCGCATGACGTTAAACACCACGTCAAACGCGGCTGGTGTGCCGAGAGTTCTCACGAGCCGCCTCTCAAACGACAGAAAACTTAAGACACAGTGGAAAAAACTGTCGAGGAAAACCAGGATTTTCTCAGTTTATGGGGAAATTCCGAAATGACACTGTAGAGTGGTTTAACAATCTTTATGATCAATTTATGGATGACGGTGAGAACGAAGACGCTGCTCAAGACATGAATAATGAGCGAATCCAGCCCAATTTTGAACACTCTTTCTTCCAAATTACGCCTATTTAATTCAGGCTTATATCTTGCCTTCACAGAGCAGTGAGTTACACCGGCAGATCATAAAGGAGATTGAAAATCTGACCACCAAAGGGTTTCCCTTGAAAATGCTGTCAAAAGAATGTTGAAAAAGTACGCCGTTAAGTTTCAGAGTTTGTTCGAAGCTGAATTTAGTGAAGACGAAGAGGAGACGTGGACAGCGAAGAAGAGACGAAAAATAAAAATAGTCAATGTAAACGTATCTCGTCATTTGTCTGTTAACCTTTAAACTGTACGGACATGGCACCGTGGGAAGATTATTTGAAAACAATTTATTACGATCGAGGACACCCCGCCAGTTATGCAGGCCCTCAAAAATAGTACAGAATTGTGCAAGAAGAAGGAAAATATAAAATTGGCATGCACAGGATCAGAAAATTTCTCCATAAACAGGAAGCGTATAGCTTCCATAAGCCAGTAAGAAGGCTTCAGAACAAAGCATGTCGTCACCGCAGGAAAAGACGATTTGTGGATGTGTGATCTCATCGATATGGTAAAATTTGAAAAAATGGAATAGTGGATACAAATACATTCTACTGATCATAGGCGTATTCTCCAAATACTGTGGATTCGCCCAATTAGAAACAAAACCGGATCGAAGGTAGAAGAGGCATTCGAAGACGTTTTAAGACCTCCTAACGCACTCCTGCGAGACTGGTGTCAGACAAAGGTCAGGAATTCAATGTCAAACTGATACAACGAATAATGAAAACACACCATATACTGTACTTTCCTACACAAAATGAAACCAAGGCCTGTATATCAGAAAGGGTCATCAGGACGATCAAAACGAAGATTTATCGGTATTTTACCTACATTGATGACTACACTTATCTTCCACTTCTACAAGACATCGCTGAGATTCAATATTTTTGACGTTTATTATAATCATTATATCACAGAACGTTCGGAACAATACTAGTGGACGTGAAAGACGAAAATGCAGAAGAAGTGCGGCTGTGTACGTATTTTGCCAGAGAAAAGGCTGATAAAACATATTCGACTAAACAATATAGACGGTTCAAATTTAAAGTGGGTGACTATGTGAGGCTCTCCCACCTGAGAACTGTGTTTATTCGTGCCTATGACGAAACAGACACCGGAGAAGTTTTCCAAGTGTCTAAGCAATATAGACGAGGAACCATACCCGTGTACAGATTCCAGGGTATGCAGGCAGAAGATATCAAAGGGACGTTTTATCAAAGCGAACTTCAAAACGTCGACATTAACCCAGACCAGCTGTTGAAAAATTGAGAACATTATGAGAAACAAAGGAAAGGGACAAAATAAGCAGTCTTCTGTGAAGTGGAAGTATTACCCTTCCGTTTAACAGCTGCGTCAAAGCCAGTGACATTCAATAAACTACCTACTTAAGCACTGTGTAAAATGCCTTGTTGATCTTGTATACAAACTATGTATATGATATAGCATGTGCAAAGTAAATAATAATAAAATACATGTACATAAATCGGCTGCCTCTGTTGTTATTTTCATGCCTATATCTTAATATCGTTGTTTACCTATTAGTTTAAATGAAGCGTGTGATATAACAAATGAATTAACACACTGCGACATAAATGACAAATGATTGTCTGTCCCAAAGTAAACCTTTGATTACTGCAGTATAGCGAGTCTTAAGCTGCGATCTGATTAGTCAGTTGGCCTTGAGCTTAAAGTAGTTGCGGTCATGGTACCAAAGCCGTAATTCAAAATCATAAATCCATAAACGAATGACGAATCAGAATGTTCAGACCAACAGACATGGACCCCAGAACAAAGGGTGTAATCAGGCGTCCGCGGATAGTAAGCATTACTTGGTAAGCAAGCTTCGCCCACCATGCCCATGGGCCTGAACGAAGGAAATATCGGTAGAAGCGTATGTCCGGGATTTGGGAAGTCTACTTATGGCGCGTCACTGGCAAAAACAGCAAAGATGAAATGTTGATTTTTATAAACACTTATTTGTTCGAATGCAATCGTCGGTAAGGATTATTATGTGATGTTATCGGTTCGGTATCTTGATACGGAATGTGAAAATATTGGAAATTTTGCTTATATAAGACACGTAAGAGACATGTCTTTAGATGTTAGATCCAGATCTGAGCAACTGCGCGCGTTGTATGTATAGCGAGTAAGACGTAGAAAAGAGAAGGGCGAAGGAGGGTTTAAATACCAAGATAGCATACTTGATCTACTAATGTCCGCTTATTAAATCCTTGATTGTCGTCTGTTAAACAATCTCGAGCGATCGATATACTCGCTGAGGGTAAAGCCTCAGCGCTCCTGATTTTTCCCTCACTGTTGATGACGTCATCTATATGTAATATATATAGGAAAACGCCCTCAATAATCTGGTCTGTCCCTGACTATTTATAACACCGCCAACACACAAACAAAGAAGAACTGAAACGACCCCTTGGAACTGTCAGTTGGAAAACTACTAGGGCGAGGGTGGGTTGGGGTGAGGAGGGAGGGGGTATAATTTATAATTATAATTTATAATTATAATTTATAATTTCGAAACCTCACCATTAATTCTGATGCAGCTCCAAATTATAAGTATATGTTTGGTCCGCATAGGTTCCGCTATCTCAATTCTGGAACAGCACGGTGAAACACATATAATTAAACACACTGTGATGAAAATATAATCAAACACACTGTGATGAAACAAAACAGAAAGTTCAATGGCGATCTGAAGCTAGAACACGAGAAAACCTCAAACAGGAGCACAATGAGGCCAACCACAGACATTCATAGTCAGGCACCAACCGTCCGAAGTAGGATGAGGAAGGAGCCGTCATTGAGTCTGAGGATCGACTCGCCATCATGCAATCAAAGAGGAAAGTAAACTTATCAACCGTAATTGGGTTAACAACCATGCATGCAGTTTTACGCAGAATATCCATGTTTTGACATATCTTTTTTGTAGCGAGTGACAATCTTTAAAAATTGTTCCGAAAAGTCAGTTTTGTCAACAATCTTTCTGAATTTATAGACTTAAGTCTCCATCGAATTTAGGTTCGGATAGACCCACTTGCAGAAATGTTTTCATGCCAACTTTATATTTGGTCATTAATTCAGAATGACGGTGTCAGATCAAACTTAGAACATGTTTTACGTGGTTTATGATATCGGTACCATTGCTTAAAAAATTCGGCAGTTAAAACTTAATTCAATTATTAAAGACACTGACTTCTCTGATTGTTCTAGCAAATCGAATTAAATGGGAAATATACACACAATACGATGTTGCAAGACGTAGCAAGACGGACATCGCCATCAAAATGAAAGTCGTCACGTTTGTCATATATGTTAGTAGAGATTTTGTCATTTGATGTTGATAAATTTAAATCCAGAAACGGTACTTCAGTGTCAGAGGTTTTATTCAACTGTAGTGTTTGGATAAATTGTATCAAGCACTCGTTAAAAATATTCATTACCAGTACCATCTGGATACAAAGACATTCAACTGAATGCTTCAATAACATTGGTCTGATTTTCATGAGAAAGGAAAAACAAAAAAACATAAGTGAAGACATCCTGGAAATGCCACAATGACGAATCACAGCCTTCCCAAGGCACCAAAGGGAGGAGAAATGAGGAACAAATAAGGACAAAACCATTACGAAAACATGCCTATTCAAATATACAGAAAATTTAACCGCAAAAACTGAAAATTTTCAGATAAAAAAGTCTGATATTTTTCATATTTCTGCTCAAAACATAGAATGTGGGTACTCGTTAGAACCGCCTCAACGAGGCGGTTCTAACGAGTATCCACAATCTATGTTTTTTAGCAGAAATAAGAAAAATAATGTATACCCCTGTAAACCCCAGTTTTACTATACAAAAGTGGAGTTTAAGGGGATCAATATTATATAGGCATGTTTTCGTGATACAACGCCACATATGAAATCACAGACGCATAAACAAAGAAGAACTTCAACAGAGGAACCGCCTTGGGTCTCTTTTGCAACAAAACAGAAACAGATCTGCAATAAGTGGGGGTACAATTTGTATCTATAAGTATACCAACAAATTGTTGGTATAATTTAGTTTCAAGATATTATCAAGAAGAAACAAAAGCTCCTCACAAACTTTCTCACAACAGCACAAAGTATAATGTTTATGATCCTTAGAAGTGGAAAAAAGAAAAAAGAAGTGGAAAAAAGAAACGTTTCTTATTATAAGCAAGATGAAGAGTATTTCCTCTTTATTCAGATTATGTGGCAGTGATGTATAAAAGCGAGACAAAAACACCTTTCAGGTTTCTTTATTACTAACTGCAAACAAAAGAATGGAAACTGTCGTTTTAGCCCTAATTATTCGGACATACTGACCTGGACAAACAGTATAGACACAGACCAGACGTCGCAGACTGCAGATACAGCCGAATTCCCGTTTGTCCATGCGGATACGTACCTTCATGATCTGGCTTCCGAAATGCAAACATGACCAATTCACCGATATCCCCAACAAAAGGGTATTTTTGTGCCTGTCCATATAGTCAAATTGCCCCATACAGAATTGCAGTAGGTAGAAGGTTAAAATTGTGTACGGTCCCAACTGTAAGGATATCAGAAACCATATTTGACCAATGGGATGGAAACACTCTTAGAGCAATAGGTTGATTCTCATAAATAATTAGGATATTGAGAAATAATGATTCTATTTATGGTGATAAGTTTTGGCTAAATACCGACAAAAATGCTTATGTTGGTTATGCTGTCCACTAACTCCTACGCCAGTATGTCAAATTAAAAAAAATATCAGGATATCCCACAAACTAGATAGTACAAACTGCTAGGAAAGGACTATCCGAGTTTTTTTTTTAAAAGCTAATCTTGTATCTAAACCAATTGCTTACACTCCCAAGTGCCTATCAGCTGTTGGTATGGCAACAAAAAATTTGGCAAGATGTCAGGCAGCAGTCAATCGAAATACATATTTACAAAAAATGCCTAACATATAGGTCAGGACTTTACTGAAGAGACGTCCAAAAGGATACGTGTAAACAGTGAGTTATTATTAAAAATATAAGGGCCGCGCCATGCGAAAACGTGTTTTTAGGCATATACAGACAGCGAAGGCCCAGATAAGCCTGCGCATTCGCGCAGTCTGATCAGAGCTCTCGCTGTTCGTAAACAGTATCTTTGAAAACTAAAGAATGGTTCAATGTAGAGCAGATACCCGGTTGAGACTGCGCATGTACAGTATGATGTTCACATGCTCACAGGCACTTTTTCGCTAGACGCGGCCCATAATACATTGGATGTTGTTTCTATGTACGCGCAACAACCGAGATCACCGCAAAATCAACCACTGGGCAAATTCAGCAGACGACAAATTGACGATATTTTGAAAAAATTGCATGGAATGTCAAATTATGTTTTAAGGGAAAAATAAGACAACTATTTCAAAATGTCGTCTGCTGAAAATTTTACCCAGAGTGCTAATCGTTAAACAGGGACTCAAAGTTATAAACCATACTTGTGTTAACAACCAAAGATAAAACAGCTTTCCGCTAACCATTTATGTTGTAACCTATTTTTTGCAACCAGTGACAATCATTGCAAAATTTTGAAGTTTGCAATAGAGCTATACTGAATCGTTAATTCTATCCTGTTTTTCTAACCAAATATACAGTAATTTGTTTACATATATCTCTTGCTGACAGGTTTTTATCAGTCTGTTTATTGCAAATCGTTCGTAAGAACATTACCTGTTTTACAGACGTTTCCGAAAATCAGCCAGCTGGTTATCTTTACTGGTTCCCTGCATGTGGTTGGCACTTCAGCAGATTGTCTACGCCCATACAACATACGGTTTGGTTGGGACAAGAAATGTCAAAAGGCACCATTAACCTTATGCGTGTTGTCTATAAGTATTGAACCCGGAACTTGTTAAAGCACTACCCAATTCTGCATCGCAAAGATATACGATTTATTTAGATATAGGAAGAAAGCCTGGACATGTCTGTATATAAAACAACTGCATAGCAGGTATGCATACATTGCATTTCGCGAAAACTTGCACGTTTCTATGGGGGCCCAGTTGATACCTAACAAATACTTAGTATGCAAAACCTTGCGTTTTCAGGTTGAAATCATACAAAAAGAAAGAAAAGTGCTCAAAACAGAAAGGAGAAATGTTTATTTTGTTATGCGCATATGCATTCATGACGTCATAAGCGGCGGTTGTTATCAGCATTTAAGGGAGAGTTCTCCGTTTTCCTATCTGACATCAATTTCTAAATATCGCTTGCAAATTGTGTTTCAGTTGAATCTTCTACCGTTTTCTGTATAGCCTTTATTAGAAGGCATACAGAAATTGATTAACACCAAAAAATGTTAATTTTTTCGTTCAGTATAGTTGTAACAATAAACCTGTTAGAAAACGGTTGATTGCAAATTTTATGGCATCATTTCGAATGGCACATTTTAGATTTTACCAGACATCTTTTGTGAATATATATATCGCAAACGAAAATGTTTATCAGGATTCCATAAATAGCACGCCGTTTTACAAAAAGCGACAAGAATTTTAAACAATCGGTGCTAATATATATATTATCAAACCTGTCGAAAACAGAAACATCGCATTTAGCTTAATTCTGATATGGCATTTTACCACTAAGAGTTTAAAATGGACGATATGTAGGATTTGATATTACCGAACGAGCTTGCAGTCCGTGCAGTCTAAATGAGACAGAGGATGAAATGCATTTCTTATTCAGATGTACTCTTTGCAATGATTTACGGCATTTATTTACTAGAAAGGTTCTTGAAACACATGACGATTTTTCGCCACTCACCGATTCTCAAAAGCTTATTTATGTTATGAATGGCCATTACATACATATTGCAAAATGTATTGTGACTGCCACAAGCAAACGGAAATTAAGTCTTTCTAACTAATTTGTTGTAGTAATGGTAATATATTTTCGCTGGTAGGAACATGCGAGATGGAGCTCGGGTTGCGGATATATTGATTGACCGCACCTTTCCGATGCTCTTTCCAACCGGCGAAAATGTATTACTAAATTTGTATCTTAGATGATGAATCTTAAAATCATATTCTAGCATGCTTGTAAAATGAATAGATATATATCAAACTGCTTATTTACTAAATACCTTTCACTTAAAAAGACTTACAGGCCCAGTGCGGCCAGGTGTTGTTAAATATTTATCATATCATTATATGTATGTACATAACACAATGTCACTATAATAAAATTTACTAACTTTCTTACTCAGACATCAACTGTACAAATTAATTTATCGCGGGCTGGGTGTATATTGTGTGCATTTGACCTGTAAATATAAAAAAGTGTGGATAGGTTAACTGACCGGCTCGATCCCATGGTGGTACCATGAAATATGCCTGCTACTTAGGCTGGGCCCCAGCATCTAGTGTTCACCAGCCCCGCCCCCCAAAAAATAAAAATAAACGGCATATCAGCCATACCATAAACTATCCGGTATATACCCCCAAAAAAATATATCAGCAGATATATGAATACACAAAATAATATTTCCCCTGCATTCTTTTCATAAAGCGATGTCTCTTTTCGTTCTTTCAAACCCGGGCTTTTTGCTTGCACATAAATAATATAATTACTTGCAAGATTTTGATTTGCATGCCATAATACCCTAATCTGCTTTTTCTTGTGCTCTAGGGAAAGTTTTGTTCAGAATCAGGCAGGCTTCGGGGAGTGTGTGAAGTTGACTTGGGATATCGATTTTGTCCAACCATAACCGTTACTTTACTATACTTTACTACTACGGAATAAATCGAATACCTAACACCATACTTCAAACTTGCTCCCGGGCCTTTATCAAATAAATATTAGCACTTTGTCTTATTAGTTACTTGAATTGGTCTTATCAATTGCTGATACTTTGGTCTTACTAAAGTATCAGTTCAACAAAAGGTTCTAGCCCCGAAATAAATACCTGAAAATTCAGAGAATTTTGATAGACCCAAAACATAGTCAGTTTTGAAAGTGACCGAAAAAAACCTGCTAAATGGCAAATACCTCGGAAAAAAAGAAAGAAAGAAAAAAAAAAAAAAAAAAAAAAAACAAACAAAAAAAAAAACAAAAAAAAACAGCAATTTTTTTCTTCACCCCCTCCCAACCCCCAATAGTAAAATTCAAAATTCTAAACCCAAAAAATAGTCCTATGTATAAAGCAAATTACCGAGTACCACGCTGGGATGGGAGGAGGTGGGGAGCTAGATATGACCTTAAAAGTTTTAACTGGGCTGTTAAACTCCAAACCAACCAACCAGAAAGATGGAGTAAGTAAATAAAGATGACATCAGGTTGCACTGAATCGTTTCAGTAATTAACTACTTTGACATACAGACTTTTGTGTATTATTGCCTGGCAGGAACGGGAGAAAAACAAAACCTTTACAAAACCTAGCCTATTCAAATATATTGAAAATTTTACCACCAAAAAATAAAAACTTTCAAATAAAAATTCTGATATTTCTTTTTTATATTTCTGCTCAAAATAAAGATTGTGGGTACTCGTTGGCGGTTCTAACAAGTACCTACAATCTATGTTTTTGAGCAGAAATAAAAAAAAAAAATAATTTATACCCCTGTAAACCCCAATTTTGCTATATAAAAGTGAGGTTTAAGGGGGTCATCATTACATAGGCATGTTTTCGTGATGAAAACAACTGATTGTGAATCTTTGTAAGAGGAATTTGCCGAAGGTCGGGACCATCGTGGTCCTGTTTGTGTTTTTCTTGCGTTCTGGCTTCAGACCGACATTGAGCCCTTTGGTTTGTTTCATCACATTGTTTGTGTGTGTTTCACTTTTAATTTTCACTTATTAGATAGAGGACCCCTATGCGGGCCGAACACATGTCTGTAATTTGGATCTGCACCAGAATAAAAAGTATCGACTGGACCCCTTCAAACAGAAAATGCTGGAAAGTTATTTTGGTTCTAACCTAGCTGGCGTATGTTTATACAAAGTCATGACGTTTGTACAACGTGGAATTAACGTCGATGCAATGTCATGACGTTGCATCTATGTTCATACGACGTTGTATAAACGAAATGTGTCCACTGGGATTCAAATTTCGAAATAAGGCTGGTCAGGATTACTTTGCCGTTAGTCGTGCGTCGTTTCAGAGTCTGACAGATTGTGTATTGCAGGTTTTATTGGAATAAAAAGTTGCAAGGATGGGTCAGAAAGGCTGTATCCAGATGTTAGGTAAGTTGTTGTGATTAGATTTTAACTGCGAAAAGTCATTATTCAATAACGAAAAAGCCATGCATTTAAGGAAAACTATCGCATGTCTGAAACGTCAATGAAATATTAATTGTGACAAAAGGAAATTTATTCAAGCAACGGCATGTATACACCAAATACTGTTGCTCCTGGGACATATTTTTTGCAGACAAAAGTTGATATCGACACATTTCAGAAAGTCTTTTTTTATTATTATTATTTACATGGCGATTTACAAGAAAATCATCAGTTTATCACGATTCAGTGCTTAACACTTTGTCGTAAATATATATTCACCAATAGTTTTGTTCTATTCATTGATATCAACATTTTCATTTTCCATAGTAAGGACGGCTGAAAACTATGCGAACATTTATAGGGTAGATAGTTTGCTTGCAGGTTTTCAACAAAGTCCGCTTGTTCAAAAGATCTAAAAAATACATCATTTCTATTGAATATCAGTAATTAAAATTAGTGGAGATAAACCAAAAATAGGTTTTAATAAAAACAATTTAATTAACTGAAGAAACTGAGGAGATCAGATCCATCTTGAGCCGTACAGTTTATTGTACGGTAAATATTTAAACACAAAGCATAGAAATAGAAAAGACAAATTGTTCCGGTTAAGATATACTGTCGAATCTCAATGGCTCGAACATTTTTAGGGCCATGGAAATTTGTTCGAGATATGGGTAGTTCGAGCCACCTAGGGTTAATCATTGCGCCTCAGGAAGCAATGGCGATTTATCGATCTTCTATACAGTAATGGTATGTTGAGTGTACTCATAAGAATCGCATCGCTGAGGCCATTCTAATGAATACACACAACATACAATTGCATGATAAAATAAGAAAATTTACCTTAATATTTCTTTACTTGAGTTATCGGAAGAGTTTCGTATATCAGCCATACCAAAAAATATCCGGTATATACCCCCAAAAAATATATCAGCAGATATAAGAATACACAAAATAATATTCCCCCTGCATTCTTTTTATAAAGCGAGGTCTCTTTTCTTTTTTTCAAACCCGGGCTTTTTGCTTACACATAAATAATATACATTACTTGCAAGATTTTGATTTGCATGCCATAATACCCTAATCTGCTTTTTCTTGTGCTCTAGGGAAAGTTTTGTTCAAAATCAGGCAGGCTTCGGGGAGTGTGTGAAGTTGACTTGGGATATCGATTTTGCTCAACCATAACCGTTACTTTACTATACTTTACTACTACGGAATAAATCGAATACCCCTCTCCGTACTTCAAACTAGCTCCCGGGCCTTTATCAAATAAATATTAGCACTTTGTCTTATCAATTATTTGAATTGGTCTTATCAGTTGCTGATACTTTGGTCTTACTAAAGTATCAGTTCAACAAAAGGTTCTAGCCCCGAAATAAATACCTGAAAATTCAGAGAATTTTGATAGACCCAAAACATAGTCAGTTTTGAAAGTGACCGAAAAAACCTGCTAAATGGCCAATACCCCGGAAAAAAAAGAAAGAAAGAAAGAAAATAAAACAACAAACAAAAAAAAACAAAAAAACAATTGCATGATAAAATAAGAAAATTTACCTTAATATTTCTTTACTTGAGTTATCGGAAGAGTTTCGTAGAAACTCAAAAACAAGTTGCTATCTAGCTAAACATGATAAACGAGCCATCGGGGTTCGAGCTATTGCGGTTCGACTGTAGTTCGAATATACCGTAAGGTAAAGGTTTCATGTGTTGCTGTTTAAGTATTTAGTTAGCTTGTTGTGTTGTAGCGTCGACGCTTTTACTGTGGATGACGATTCTTAGCACGGAGGCAGCTGTCGATTGTTCAGAGCGGGCCATTGGTGAACGACTGTCAAAGTGTAATCAGTTTCCATTGACAAATATTGAGAAATTTGCAGCAATTTCAGATTCTCTTTGCTCGTAAGTACTACATCATGCAGAAATGCGATATTATGCATTTTACAGTCCTTTGAAATGCATTGACTGGTCGCACATGCAGTCTTGTTGGAAATGCTATGCTTTCGCTCATATACTACATGACTATATAGTCAATACTACCTAGAACTTTAAGTTGAATTTAATGGCCTTTATACCGCTGGCTTGATTTTCTGTAGAGAGAAGCAGCTCACACAGTAAACACAGATTGGGGGTGGGGCAGGGGGTGGATAGAGAGAGAGAGAGAGAGAGAGAGAGAGAGAGAGAGAGAGAGAGAGAGAGAGAGAGAGAATACATCCATGGGTATCGCAATTACGAACATTGGCACTGGTAAACAAATTACAACTACTGTCCTTTTGACATATTTTGGAAAGACGTTTATTTTTTATTATTATTTTTTTTTTTGCGTTTTATTTTAAATAAATATATTTTGTTTTGGTCACCCATATCTCATCAGAAACCATTTGTCTTTTATGTTTCTGTGTTTTGTTCTCCAATATTTACACAAAAATTAAAGTAACGGCCAAAAGATGTTTGTACCTATGCAATTTCTATAGTAAATTAATTTTTTGGAATTTTTGTCTAAGAAAGTATTTTTTACTTTTCTTTATTGAATTTGAATTATTGATGTTCTGCAACAAAATTGCGAAATTTCAGAAAAATTGAACAAGTGGAATTTGTTGAAAATTTGGCTCCAAGTTACCTATCCTGCAGATTTCTGCATGATTTGGCTTCATTTTAAGTATGGGAAAAATTGAAAATACTTGATTTTTTAAAAACCAATGACTAGAATAAATTTTTTTTTCATAGGTAGTTACGACAAACGGTTTTGCATTAAATCATGACAAAAATTTGCAAATTCACTTCTTCTGTGTAAAGCGCTAAGCAAAAAATGACTCTCTGAAAGATGTCGAAAGCACAGTAATCATTCGTTTTCTGAAAAAAAAAATACTTGCTAAGAAATATAAATGAAGTTAGCCAGGAGAGGCCAAAGCCACGAAATACATCCTTCCCGAGGCACCGAAAGAAGACTTGAGGAATAAACAATGGCAATACACAAAGCTTAGTTGCATAATCAACATACATACAAAAAAGTTCTGCAACAGGGACATTGCCTTGGAACGGTCTGTTATTGTTGGTGTAGGGTAGGTAGGGCTGGGGCGACGCTTTAGATATCTATTCAAAACTCGGGGATGGGAAGCTTTAGGATTCATCCTGATTTCAGGATTGAGGGCTTTCATTTTAAGCATGGAATTTCACTTTTACATTTGTTCACAAGACCAACCTTTTGTCTCAAAAGAAGTTATTTAGGTTAATGTATGCCTGAAATAACTTTAAAAACTAGTCATTAGTTGCAAAGCTCATAATAAGAAGGAATATTCACATAATAATGTTCTTATTTCTAAAAAAAAACAAAAACAAAAAACCCTAAAAACAAATGTTTTGAATACTCTTTAGAAGCGCCTCCATAGGCGCTTCTAATGGGTACCCACAACATATGTTTTTAATGAGAAATAAGAAAATTATTATTAGTTTTTGGACTGAGTTTTTAGATTTCAGGATTGATTATTAGAGACTATTCCCAACCCTGAAAACTCTGACGCAATGGTATATTTCAGGTCATTAGACTGTTCTCTGCTTTGTTACGAAGATGCTATGCGAGGATGTCCATCTCGAGGATTATTCGAGCTTTTGGAAAGTAAAGTGATGCGAGTTGAAGTACGATATGCTTGTGCCAATGCTCGAGGTATGTGAAAATACCATTCTATGGGAAATTTCATTAGACGTGAAATTTATAATATTGTTTCTAATTTTTCCAAGAAAATAGACACTGGTATGTCAATCAAATCGTCTTCTAAGGAGACACTTTGCATGAAATATCAAAGATTATTACTCAATCTACTATATATAAAGTAGCTTTGTTGCAGGAACGGCAAGTGTGAGTATCATACTGGCCAATATTTTGGACAACTGGTTAGTTGTATTGGCTGGTTGGTATGGTTTTTATCCAGGTATTGTTTAGGCATTAATATGCTAAAAAACGGAACCCCTCTCATGTAACCTGAGGTTGTACTAGATGGATTCGGTAATAAAACAGTTATTTCATGGCTGTTTGGGGTATAGTTAAAACTACTGGTCCTGGGTGCTGTGGATAACCTGATGCACTATTAACCGAGGCCGGGCATCCGGTTGTCAACAGCACCTCGGGCGGACCAATAGTTTTGATTACAAACAACCATAAATAACTGAATATGCTGCCGCTTCATATCCTTGCGTTACTTACGATTCCGAGATTGATATTTACAAAGAAACATAAGATGCAAATAAATAATGAAAAAAAAAAACAACAAAAAAAAAAAAAAAAAACAAAACAAAAAAAACTCTTACCTTTTTATTTTGTTCTTTCTATCCTAAGTTCAGTTGATAGTTTTAGGCAGGTTTCCCCAGCTGATATTCGATATAAACACAGCCATCCACTCGGTCGCCATTTTGGATGCTGACGTCATATCTTCGCGGTAACTGCAAAAATCCATCTTCGGTGGCCAGTATATACCACCGGTTTAGCTCAAAGTAGCAAAATACTAAAACCGGAATTTTTGAACAGGAAAACAATTAGATCTAGCATTATCACGTACAGCCAAATTTCAAGAGAAAAATAACATAATTACAACCCTCTTTGCTGTAAAGTCCATTTATGAATACAGTGTAGACAGAGAAATTCATCACTCAACCTTAATACTCTGGTTTCAGTGTAGTAACCAAGATAGACCCAATGGGGGCATTTGTCACATTGTGCCAACTTCACAAAAAAAAAAAAAAAAAAAAAAAAAAAGCCGCATACAATCTCTTGTCTCCTTTGGGTTGAACTCCTTGCATACACAGCACCTCTGTTCCTCGGCAATTGATTCACCTGAACAATCCTCTGGGGCATTTAAATTAATTGGACCTCCTTATTAGCTGAGCAACCAGACGTACTCGGCTTAGGATTGTTTTATTTGGTTTTTCCCTCCCATAGTTTGGAACTTCTTTGGTGTTTGCGTTTATGAGGATCCATTTGCCTGAATCTTCTTCTGTTTTTTCTTGCTTTAACGATGATGAGGCTTGCTTATTGGCACGAGATTCAAGGTGATCAATGTTTAACTTTTTCAGCAGATTTTAGTAACGGAAAATGGAGGGACGAACTTCTTTTTTTGGGCCTTGAACAACTATTCTGCAGTAACATGCAAGGAAATACCAACGTGACTACCCTATGTCTGTGGAAACCGTCGCAGCACAAACAGGATCACTTGTCTCCTACTTGCATTTCTGTAAGGGTGAGCATCACGAAAACACGCCTATATAATTTTGACCCCCTTAAACCCCACTTTTATATAGTAAAACTGGGGTTTACAGGGGTATACATTATTTTTCTAATTTCTGCTAAAACATAGATTGTGGGTACTCGTTAGAACCGCCTTGTCAAGGCGGTTCTAACGAGTACCCACAATATATGTTTTGAGCAGAAATATGAAAAATATTAGAATTTTTTATCTGAAAATTTTCATTTTTTGGTGGTAAAAAATTTAGTATATTTAAATAGGCATGTTTTCGTAATGCAACAAATGGGACTTGTGTCCACGATACATGATGAGAGTGGTTCATGATCGCTTCCCTCTAGAATACAAACATGTTTTGCAAGGCGGTACATGACGTACTTTTCAAACACGTTGCTACTGGACCTTCCAGAATCCGACACCGCACCAGCTGACCCTGCAGGAGCACCATCAAGCAATTCATCAACCCATCTTTTTCCAGGGAATACTTAGAAGGAAGATGTGATTCCAAGAGCATTGGCATCAGTTATAATTGTGACATTCTGTGATTTGGGTGATGTCACAGCTTGGGGATCTGTTGTTTTGGATTAAACGATTTTAGGTTGTCTGTATTCTTTTCTTATTCCCGTTTCATTAACATTCAAATTACGCTGTAGGGCATCCAGCAAATCATTTTCTCTCAAGACGATCTCTAAATCTCAATTGTCTCCTTGAAGGCACCTTTTACCCAAGCTTTTGTGGTTTTATTGTTTTCAAGTCAGGCCAACGCTTCCGAAGTCCACGAAACCAGTTTTCTCCAAGGCCATTTGCAGCTTTGACAGATTTGCCCAGCGACTTAGCATAGTCAGCAGCCATATATTGGATATTTCCATTGCTATAACCATAGCCTATACCACTCATGTATGCGATGTGCTCAACCATATTTTGCTCTTCTTTATGTGGGAATATTCTCTCTGGATCTAAATGTATATCTGATGGCTGTTTTCCCCTTGTCCAGTCATGTAATGTAGACTCAGGAACATTGTACAATCTTGATGCTCTATAAACCGATAAGACAGACTTTGTAGCCTCATATGCTCACAACAGATTAACCTTTTCGTAGGGTTTTCTTCAATTTGCCTTTGTTTCAGCCTGAAAGTGCGAAATAAATTCGCTTTCAAAATGGCAGTCTTTTTGTTTCAATAGGTCTTCATTACCCAGGCATTGCATTTTTACCATTTAATTGTCAATGAAAAACCTTTCTTCAGCTTAAGAAATACATTTGCATTGTAAGTTATGCTATTTGATTTAAAAAAATAAAAAGTTTCCCTACATTACCCCGGAAACTAGCATGAAACTACTTTTCTTTACATTTAGAAAAGAATGAAAATTGAACACATGAAAAAATCATGACATGACACAAAAATATGCTTCCGTAGATTTTTTTTACTGGCGGGAAGCGCATGAACGAACCACATGGGTTTTATTTCTTGTTTTCATTCGTGAATATTAATGTGCATGATGAACCAAAACTGACACAGTCGAACTTTATTTTTACTTAAGAAAAAGGGATATTTATGAGGCAGAGGTCGGCAGATTGGTTGCTCGGAGGCTATTTTCAATTGTTTATATTTTTTTTTCACTCATAACTAACCGATAAACGAAATTTGGATTCTTCCAGATGTCAGTCTATCGTACCCTGCTCTGATTGGTTTGCATACGTAAACAGCAGATAGGCGGCGCTGCTGTGTGTTTATCTCGGGAAAAACCGGTAAACCCGAAGAAATGAATGACGCGGGGATATGGACGATGCGTATATTATTTTGTGGGTAAAATAAGAAAAAAATATTTCAGAATGTTGTCTGTTGAATTCCACCATGCGGGCGTTAAAAACTACATGTATTTTGTGCAAATAAACAACAACAACAACAACAAAACCAAACAAACAAAACAACAACAACAAACGAACAAACAAACCTTCTGTCCAACTATATTACGGAAGCTGTTGCAAGCTTCGAGATATGGCAAAGTAATCTGATACCATTAGTCATTTTATATACCGTATTTACCGAATGCGCAGTCGGATCTTTGCTTGGCGCGTATGTCCGACGTTATTACGAAAACACGCCTAATCAAATATACTGAAAATTTTACCACAAAAAAAAAAAATGAAAATTTTCAGGTAAAAATTCTGATTTTTTTCATATTTCTGCTCAAAACATAGATTGTGGGTACTCGTTAGAACGGCCTCGGAGAGGGTTCTACCGAGTACCCACAATTTATGTTTTTGAGCAGAAATAAGAAAAATAATGTATACCCTGTGAACCCCATTTTTACTATATAAACGTGGGGTTTAAGGGTCAACATTATATAGGCATGTTTTCGTAATGGATATGTTTTCTGACTTTGCGACTGAAGTGCATGATATTGCAAGAACAGTAACAGTCACCATAAGGTTAATCGCTATAACTCAGCTCCAAACTACTGTCAAACCTCAATGGCTCGAACATCTTTGGGACTATGGAAATTTGATTGAAATATGGGTAGTTCGAGCCACTGAGGTTTAGTCGTGGCGCCAGGTCAGGAAGCAAATGACGGTAATTTAAGAGAATCTTTTCAATCTTCTACACAATACTGGTATGTTGAGTGTTCTCATTAGAATCACCTCGATGAGGTGATTCTAATGAGTACACACATCATACAGTCAGGCAAATATTTGTTTTCTTGAGTTATTTCGTAGGGACTAAAAATCGAGTTCGAATTAGCCTCGATTAACGAGCTATCGGTGGTCAAACTATCGAGGTGTGACTGTATTTTTTTATACATCGGTCATTTCTTGTACTTATGTATTTGTGCTAAATTGTGCAAGTTAATCTGACCAAGCACATCGCTGGGATGTTGTCAGCTCGGGTTCTTTGATATACCAACTAAGGACAGTATCCATCAATATCAGTGCAACAACCTTATAACTCCATACCGCTTCCTGTTGATGCAAAATGAAATTATATTATTGCTAATGCCTCTTCTCCGAGAACATTTTCAGGACATATGTCGGGCCGATAACTGTCCGATGTAGATTTAAGTAGAATGTTACCTGGGTTGTGACTTGCGTACAATATTTGACTTCAGCATACATTATTTTATTTCTAGGGATTATAGACGCTTGGGGAAACTGCAGTCATCAGCTTATCACTTGGACTTGTTTTAATACTTTTTTTAAAAGCCTGGCTGATGCGTTGAAGCTTACAAGACAAACACCACCGGATTACATCACCTTCAAAACCAAATTGTGCAGGTTAGAAAATATTAATAAACCCCGATACAAGTAAGAACTGACAGGTTATGTTTGTTGTAATCTTTAATTTGTCATAAACGATCTCATTTTTCAGTTGTTGTTGTGTTTTCTTTCTGGTTTTTTTTTTTTTTTTGTTTTTCAGGCATTATGAAAACACACCTATTCAAATATACTGAAACTTTTACAACCCAAAAAGGAAAAATTACATATAAAAAAATCTGATATTATTTTTCATATTCCTGCTCAGAACATAGATTGTGGATACACGTTAGAACCGCCGCAGAAATTTTTTGAGCAGAAATAAGAAAAATAATATATACCCTTTTAAACCCCAATTTTACCATATAAAAGTGGGGTTTAAGGGGATCAAAATTATATAGGCATGTTTTCGTGATGGCACAAAGACTTGCCATTTAACGCAGATGATTTACGTGAAATTGCACACCTTATTTTCTCTGAAAAAAAAAAAAAAAAATGAAGTATTACAAAATGTCATCAGCAGCTCCTTTTATTATTGCTATTAGGATTATAGATAACAAAAATATTGAGAGTATGTTCACATGAAATTTCATGCCTTATTTCCCCTTTAAATTGATAATAAAAATATTACAAAATATCGCCTACTGCAGTTGCTTTTGGCGCTTTTAGGATTAAAAATTAAAGTATATTGTGAATATAAACCGACAAAATTTACAGGGTGATATAAACCGCAATGTTAGAGTTGAGTCGTATGTCATGTGTCCCGTTTAATTAACTCTTTCACAGGCGATAATAATAGGCTTTTAAAAACAGCATAGATCCAGATGAGACGGCTTGTAATGAGCCGTCTCATCTGAATCGACGCTGTTTGACATTTAGTCTTTCAACTTTACATATAAATTTCTTTCCAAGTGATAGTTTGCTAGTTTGCTTAAAAAAAAAAACAAGAACAAAAAAAAAAAAAAAAAAAAAAAAAAAAAAAACGACAAATGACGTCTGAAATTTGGCACCGAAAGAGTTAAACTCTTGCCATTGTATACTAAAGTGTACTGGATAATCTTGGTAGATCTTCCTTGTTTTTAGTTTACATGAGACAAGTTTTTGTGGTCTGTTTTGCTTTACACCAAGTCCTCATTTTGAAAGGGGTCTACTCTAAAAGGAAAGAATTTGCACCAGGATATTTTTTTCCTTTTCAAGTAGATCCCTTTTAGAGGTATGAAGTCTTTTTCTTTAAGAGTAGCTCTCCTTTTAAGAGGAAATGGAGCAATTGTTCCTTTAGAGTGGATAATTTTACAGAAAGATAGCAAGGGAATTCATCACGAAAACACACCTATATAATTTTGGCCCCCTTATATCCCGTGTTTAAATAGTAAAACTGGGGTTTACAGGGGTATACATCATTTTTCTTATTTCTGCTTAAAAACATAGATTGTGGGTACTCGTTAGAACCGCCTCGCCGAGGCGGTTCTAACGAGTACCACAATCTATGTTTTGAGCAGAAATATGAAAAAATATCAGAATTTTTATCTGAAAACTTTCAGTTTTTTGGTGGTGAAATTTTCAATAAATTTCAATAGGCGTGTTTTCATAATGTTGTCAAAAACTAAAGGCGTATCCTTTTCCCTTAAAAAACGGACGGACTACGTCAAGTCCATATTACGGTATATTGAAATAGATTCTTATAGGAATGACCCTTGATAGCAATGAACACACTCACAAAACTAACAAGTCGCCCAAGAGGACAACAATGGCTCACCTGAGGTATAGTTAGATGATACGAGTATGAATATAATTAGAAACTCCAAGCGACCATCACAGATGTTTTTGCCATCGGTTTCATCCTATGCAGGCACAAACAGCCCCCAGGAAACAAAATTTTGATGTCAACAGAAAAGCATAAGTTTTTCATCATTTAACACATGCATATAGCCCCTGAGCGGGGAGGTGGGATACAGCCCCAGCGGACAAAGTTTTAATGTAAACAGAAACCTTGTCACTTCGGTCATGTGTTGCTAATTTCAAGTTTCAAATCATAAATGACAATAGTTTCTAAAAAATTCATTGTTTTACCGTTTTCCCATAGATTTATCATTTCAGTATAAGTGTATGGGGAAAAAGCCGCGCTCAAGGACGAATAGTTCCAAAGTGAACAATCCGATCCGACCCAAATTCGAACTTGTTCGAGCTTTTATGCCTGTAACCTGCAAGTTTGACTAAGGTCCAATTAAAGGTAACTGAGAAAAGCTGGAGACATCAGTTTTTTTTTTTCACCGCTCAAATTACTGATAAGATTCGACCATAGTTCAAACTCGTCCGAGATTTTATGCCTGTCCTCGTTTCCTGTAAGATCGATGGAGACTGAATTCATAGTAACTGAGAAAAGGTGGAGACACTATTTTCTCCATTCAAAGCTAAAGGGAACGCTCAAGGGCAATTAACTTCGAAGTAAAAAGTCCGCCCAGCCCAATTCCGAACTCATCCGAGATTTTATGCCTGTTCTCTTGTCCTGCAAGTTTGACAAAGATCTGATTAAAGATGACTGAAAAAATATAGCGTTGTTCCATTATATGTCAATGGGCGCTTTCTGTTGCCAGCGTAACCACACTTTTAATCCGACCTGTCCTAAATCCGAATGTAGCCTTTTCCCCACGCAAAAGATGCCACTGATAAATTTTAACTAAAATCGGCCAACTGTTCTTGTAGATATATTTGTTCAAATGTGTGGACGACGGACGACGACGGACGACGGATGCCAGAGCCTTGCTGTACTATAAGCTAGCTTTGTGAGTCTTGTGAGCTCAGAAGAGCTAGAGTGTCAAGTTGTATCGGGTCAGATTAGCTAGTTTGTTATCCCCCGACTTTTCGTAGAAAAGTGAGGGGACATGGTATTCGACTTTCTGTGGTTCGTGGTGCATAGTTTCGCACCCTCTGACAGTATGTTTTTTGTGTCCGTAACTCTCCCTACAGTTATATGTCGATCGTTTTGAAACTGCACGGATGGTTTTGTCATGGTCCGAAGATGTGCATGTGATTCGAATACAATCCTCAGCTTATTTTTATTACTTTATCCGCGTTTTGAACTTTGTCATTTTTCAGGCCCAGATACTAACAAAAGGTGTCGGTAGTGGGTACTTTGTATTCGCGTCTCCTCTGAAAGTTTTGTGCCGATTGAAATTGTACATGTACTTTTGTCGTGGTCTGAAGTTGTGCATGTGCTTTGGATGTAATCCTTTAGTTTATTTTTTATCGCTTTTTCATGTTGTGAACTTAATCTTTTCACATTGTCGCATTTTGCTTGGTCATTTTTTGAGCTCCAATGCTATCAAACTGTATACATAGTAGGTACCTTTTGAGGATTACATAAATTCTCTGAATTTACTTGTTGTTTTCTATTTTCAGTGACTTGACAGACTACAAGACGTGCACCGCAGAGACTCCATTTACAGCTCAAGGAAGCTGTACCGCTTCCCAGGCGTCGTTACTAACCAATCTCTACGATATTGCCTTTTCACTAGACACTTGCAATATTCCAAAGAATAATATCAACTTCAACAAGTATGGTGAACCATTACAATGCCACACAAATGCCGGAATCATCATAAAAGCACACTTATTACTTCTTCTCATGACAGTTTTGAATACCAAACTGTTCGTCTTGTAAGCAGATGACATTTTGAAATATTTTTTCTTATTTTTCCCATAAAATAGACCGTGACACTTTATGCAAATTGCCTCCTTTGGAGACAATTTGCATGAAATGTCAACTGCTATTTTATGAGAAAAATAAGAAATATGAGTCTTTTGTACTGAGTCTGCTGAATTTGTCCGTAGAATCGTAACGTTTCAACACACAAAGTCACTCACACACACACGCACGCACGCACGCTCGCGCGCCCGCACGTTTTCTATTCTTATATACTTAATAACTTGGGTAAGGCAGCAACTGTATGTAAATATCGTACTCGTAGTGATGACGTTTAGGATTTTTTAAAAATCATATTGTTAAGTTATTTGTATCAATCCAATAATGCAAACTGACTCTAAAGGAAAAGTTAAATGTTGGCTATGCAAACAGCTAATATTCCTTATTTCTGCATTGCATTAACCCATTGTAGTCGGGAGACCCCTTAAAGGGTATTTGGCAAACAGTGCAGACCCAGAGCAGACGCTGCAGAATGCGGCGTCTGATCAGGGTTTCCAACTGTTTGCAAATAGTTCAACTATTTTTCTCTCAGGAAATCTAAATCACATAGCCTGACATACTTAAAATCGAAATTAGACTCTTCCAATATAAAGTGTGGGAGAGTTCATTCAGTCTACAATGGGTTAACAAGTCTGTGTAATGTAGACCCTCGTGTCCCACAATAATATACAGTGGCAACAGGACTTTATATTATTAGGCAAAATTTCATAATGCTTTAGTTTTGATACATTATTAGGCAAATTTTCATAATGCTTTAGTTTTGATACATTATTAGGCAAATTTTCAAAATGCTTTAGTTTTGATACATTATTAGGCAAATTTTCATAATGCTTTAGTTTTGATACATTATTAGGCAAATTTTCATAATGTTTTAGTTTTGAACGCTTTGCGTACTGTTGACAGACATTTGTACTGAGTTTTAGCGTATATGGCAACGGTTGTATCATCGGCACATCGATTTATCGTTATCATTCTAAGTGATCCATAACTCTTAATATGCTGGGTGAAAAAAAAATCAGCAGACGACATTTTGAAATATTTTTCTTATTTACCTCAGAAAATAGGATTTGACATAAAACGTCAAATCCTATGTTCTGGTAAAATGATCAAATATTTCAAAATGTCTTGCGCTGAATTTTCCAAGATAAGTGCATGCTTTGTAATTACAAGCACTGCAAAGTAGACTGCATGATCTGAATTCATTGTGGATTGTGTGTTTTTGCTCGTGATACATAATTTCGTATTTATCTGCTATCTTAACTTTCAGCAATGTGTTTTATGTCATCACGAAAACAAGTCTATGTAATTTTGACCACCCCCTAAAACCCCACTTTTATATAGAAAAAGATGGAGTTTGCAGGGGTATACATTAGTTTTCTTTATTCTGCTTTAAAACATAGATTTTGGGTACCCGTTAGAACCGCCTCGATGAGGCGGCCCTAACGAGTACCCACAATCTCTGTTTCAATCTCTGTTTAAATGGAATAAATTTGAACTCTCTAATCTGTCTTTTGCGGTTTGCCTGTCAGCCTTCTATTTCATTTCAAAAATACATGTATGTTCCGTATTTACGCTAAATATCCGGGCACCTTAGCCTTCTTGCGACATTTATTCTGATCTTAAAGTAAACCTTTTTAACTACAGTTGATCTCGTTATCTCGATATCGCTTATCTCGAATAATCGCTTATCTCGAAATGGCAGTCTGGTCCCTGCCTAAACATGAAAATCTAACAACAGGTGAAAAATATTGTGGAAAAGAGAAGAAAGAGCAATTTCTCCTCTTTTCCACAATATTTTCAATGTATCTCTAACTTCAAGAGTCCAATTACACATATATTTGTTAAATGTGGTTGTTTTAATTATTTTTTCCTCAATTTTGCAAATCTGATATGTCGAGGTACGGATACCTCGAAGTATTTAAGAGAATCCCTTGGAATTCGAGATAACGAGAGTCGACTGTATTAGAAGTTCTGTCTGCATGATAATCCGATCACTCGGCCTACATACGGTACTAAAAGATGACCTCCAGTAGTTTTCTACTGCCCATTCCAAAGCGGTTCCTCTGTTGCAGTTCTTCTTTGTGTGTGCGTCTGTAGTTTCATATGCGACGTTAGTTTTGTTATTGTACATACCTCATCTCTTCGTTCAGTCCCCGGGAGGTCTTTGCTTCTTAATTGTTGCATTTCCTGGGTATTTTTACTTCAAACTTCAAAGGCTCAAACATCTTTGGGACCATGAAAATATGTTCTAAAGATGGGTAGTTCAAGCCATTGAGAATTAACCATAGCACAAGAACAGGAGACAATTCCTTTCTATCTTCTGTCAAACAAAAGTATGTTGAGTGTACTCATTAGAATCGACGAGGCGATTCTAATGAGTACACGCAACATACATTTTCATGATAAAATAAGCAAAAAAAATCCTAAAACATCCCTAAATATTTGTTTTCTTGAGCTATCGGAAGAATTTCCTAGGACCTCAAGAACTAGTTAGAATCAACCAAGGTAAACGAGCCATCGGTGTTCAAGTAATTTAGGTTTAACATTGCAAACATGCTTAGGAATTAGCATCATTCTTAATTCTAAGGATTGTTATTAGCTCACCTGGAGCTTTGCTCCAGGTCAGCTAATGCCATGGCCTGTTGTCCGTCGTCCGTCCATCCGTCGTTAGCTTTTCATTGTTTCGGCATCTCTTTCAGAACCATAAGTTGAGCTCAAACTTAGTGCGAGGCATTGTGGCAACATGGAGATTCAGAATTGCTAAAATCGTACCGTTCCAATATCCGGCCATCTTGCAATTCTTCAAACAACATCTCCTCCCAAACGTTAAGTCGGATTGAGCCAAAACTTCATTGAATGCATCACAGTGACACAGATTCAAAATTGCTAAAATCGTTTCGTTCCGGCGGCCATCTTGAAATTCTTCAAACGACATCTCCTCCCAAACCATTACTCAAAAACGAATTCATATAAGCTATATAGCTTTTTTTTGAATCCCTTTTGTAAATTTATTTTACTCATGTAATGTCTATGTAGATGTATTTATGTATTGACAGAATATATAAAATAAAATATGTTTAAACTAAACCATCAGTCAGATTGAGCCGAAACTTGATTGAAAGCATTAGAGCGACATATAGATTCAGAATTGCTAAAATCGTTCCGTTCCGATATCCAAGATTAAAATTCTTCAAATGACATCTCCTCCAAAACTGTAAGTCGGATTGAGCTGAAACTTGATGGGATGCATTGGAGCGACATAGAGATTCAGAATTACTAAAATCGTTCCATTCCGATGACTAAGATGGCATCTGCTCCTGAACCCTTAGTCAGATTGAGCCCAAACCTGGTGGGAGGTATTGGGGCCACATGGAGATCCAGAATTACTAAAGTCATTCTATTGTGATATCCAAGTTGGCCGCCATGTTGGCCATCTTGAAAACTTTTAAACGACATCTCTTCTTAAACCGTAAGTTGGATTGGGCTGAAACTTGTTTGGCGGCATCTTAGCAACATACCTCGTAGCGATTCAGAAATGCTAAAATGGTCCGTTCCGATATCCAAGATGGTCGTCACGGTGGCCAGTTTGAAAATCTTCAAACCACTTTTGCTCCAGAACGGTAAGTGGAATTGAGCCCAAACTTGGTGGGAGGCAATGGGGTGACATGGAGATTTAGAATTGCTAATTTCTGTTCCAATATGCAAGATGGCCGCCATTGAGGCCAGCTTGAAAATCTTGAAACGACATCTGCTTTCGAACGGTAAATCGGATTAAGCTGAAACTTGGTGGGAGGCAGTGGGGAGACATGTAGATTCAGAACGGCTAAATTCGTTCCATTCTGACAGACAAAATGGGTGCCACTGCGGTTATATTGACTTTCCTTAAACAACACTCCTCCCAAACCATAATGCGGATTGAATCCAGACTTGATGGGAGGTATCGGAGCAACATAGATTCAGAAATTGCTAAAATCATTCTGGTCAGATATCTGGAGGTAGATGGCCCCCAATGGACATCTTGAAAATCTTCAAACCTCTTCTGCTTCCAATGCTAAGTCAGATTGAAGTCATTGGGGCGACATGGAGATTCAGAATTACTTAAATCATTTTGTTACGATATTCACGATGGCTGCCACAGAAACCATCTTGAAGATCTTCTATTGTAAGCTCACCTGGAGCTTTGCTCCAGGTCAGCTTATGCCTAGGTCTGTTGACCATGTTCTGTCCCTCATCTGCATGTCCGTCAGTAACTTTTCACATTTTCGACATCTTCATCAGAATCGTATCCATGATGGCCACCATGGCGGCCATCTTGAAAGTCTTCACAGTTGTTATCTGCTCACTAACAGTAAGTCAGATGGAGCGGAACTTTGGTAGAAGGTATCTGGACAGCATGGAGATTTACAAATGCTAAAATGGTTCCGTTCTGATATCCAAGATGGCGACCATGGCAGCCATTTTGAAGATCTTCAAATCACATCTGCTCCCGAACGGCTTATAGGACTAAGCCTGCCCAGTAAAAGTGTAGTAAACTGACCACGCTCGACATGACCCCATTGGGTTGCCTGTGCCGTAAAACCTCCACACAAAATAAAATAAACAGCAAAGTAGGTTTTCTTTGCCAAATCGAAGAAATACGATATCTCTTTAATTACAGAAGCATTAAGAGTGCAATATTCGTAAAGCATGCACTAGAACGATATTAAACAAGAGTTGTCAGAAGACAACGCAGCTCGCCGGAAAGCGCTGATCGGATAAGAAAACAATCTTTAAATATTGAAGATTAAATGCAGAACTTAAACATAGCAGTAAATGACGGAGTATGACCTGACTTTGATGTCGGGAGAATGTCAAACTGAGAGATGGGGTATATGCCATTGAAACATCTTCCCTTAGGCTGGTGTGGACAAAATATGAAAGCTATGTCTTACATACTTCAGCAGCCATGTATATTTTTCAAAACTTAAACACAGGTATAAATGACAAAGTATGACCTGCTCTTGACCTAGGCATAAGGTCAAACTGAGGAAGGGGTGTATACTATTGAACGGTCTTACCCTAAGGTAGGTGTGGGCCAAACATTAAAGCAGCATCTTGAATACTTTAGCAGTTACGAACACTTTTCAAAACTTAAACACAAAACTCAAACATGGGTTTAAATGACAAAGTATAGCCTGACCTTGACCTTGGCAGAAGATCAAACTGAGGAAAAGGTCTGTGCTTTTGAAAGGTCTTATCCTAATGTTGGTGTGGGCCAAATATTAAAGTGGTGTCTTGAATACTTCAGCAGTTACAAACACTTTTCAAAACTTAAGCGCAGAACTCGAACATGGGTTCAAATGACAAAGTATGACCTGACCTTGACCTAGGCAGAAGGTCAAACTGAGAAAGAGGTGTGTGTTATAGAAAGGTCTAACCTAAGGCTGGTGTGAGCCAAATATTAGAGCTCTATCTTGAATACTTCAGCAGTTATGTACACTTTTGAAAACTTAAACGCAAAACTTAAACATGGGTGTAAAAGACAAAGTAAGAACTGACCTTGACCTACATCAAGAGTCTATTTTGGGGATGGGGGTCTATGCTGTTGAAAGGTATTACCCTAGAGTAGGCCAAATATGAAAGCAGTACCTTAAACAGTTAAAAAATTATGCACACATTTGAAAACGCCAGACTCCGACGCCAACGCCTGGGTGACAACATAAGCTCTCCAGGGACACAGTCCCGGCGAGCTAAAAATATCAGGAAATCGACTGTCTTAACTTTTTAACGACAGACTTTCTGCTAAACTCTTCATGCATCAGAGTAAATGTAAAACGTTTACATAGCTATGAAAGTAATCTTCACTGTCCCGTAGAATACACCGTCATGAATATGACAGTTGATGGTTTGTTTTTTTCCTGCGCAACTAGTACTCAACGGCTACGCGAGTGCCACTAATAACAAACTCATGTACACTTACAGGGGCATATTTCCTTACTATTGAAGAGAATTTAATCCAAAAACAAATGTAAACGTTATCATTTAGGATATTAATTAAGGGTTCATAAATAATTATAACAGCAAACGTTTCCCTTATAACAGCAAACGTTTCCCATTAAGATTTTTTTCATCTTTTTTTTTTTTTTTTTTTTTTTAAGAAAATGAGTGTATGAAATACCCTTGCTCTTTAGAGACCGAATCATTTTCATGGGATTCAAAATATTAAGATCATTTTCAAATATGTAGATCGGTTTTGACATAAACGCAAATGTCATGAGATTCCATGATCAAATAAGGATTCGCAAAGTTCCGTAAAAGCTGTAAACTCTCCACAGGAATCAAAGGGGTTTTCGTGGATTTCAAAGTCTTTAAATCCTGACTACGCACTTGATATGTATATACCTGACACAATAATGTCAATTATTATTATAAAGTTACATTTTACGGTTACGGATCCGGCAAAGCGACTTTACAAGAAATCGGTGGTACTCATATTCTGTTAATTCGACAGCTTTAAAACAACTTAGATAAAACGAAACAAAATTCTAAAAGACCTCTTAACGTTCCACAAACCAGTTCCTTTGTACAGAAAATGTTTGAAAGTCATGGTCATATTTTTGGTAAACGGGTTTCTATTAACGGAAATCTATAATGTATTCTACGGGACATTCATTTTCCGCGTTTCCGATAGGAAAACGGATCCCATCTTTAACAACCTCAATCAGGACGTTTAAATCTATTTTAATGTTTAAGACAATCAGTGCATATAAATAAGAAAAAATAGTAATGTCAGGAAAAACTTCAAATAATTTACGAATGCAGTTTATGGAACAAAACCCCTGAGGAATTCTGCCACTCTCATTACTGTCCCGTAAAATACGTGCCGTAAAATACATTTGCACTTCTGAAATTATTTTTGATGAAGTTTATTCAACAAAAGTTTCTATGTATGTGTATTAATTACCGAGTTGTCTCTCTTCCATAAGATGGAGTAAGCATCATTTCTCTTACTATATTGGATAACTTTAAGTAGGCTCGTAAAATACAGTTGAAAACAATACGTTTTTTTCTGAATAAGATTACTGCATTAAAACAATTTAAGGGATGCAGAATATTTTCGTCTTTAATTGGGATAAATCATTCCTTATCCATGAGGTAAGAAAACAAAAGACTCACTTACCTGGTCTGAAAGTAGAAGCCATGCCTTTTATACTTGGGCTCGTAGAATACACCAAATTCAATGATGAAACTAAATTGTGAAACAAAATTTTCATTCACATTCAATGTAAAGGCATTTGTCATCTTTCGAAAATAGAGAGAGAGAGAGAGAGAGAGAGAGAGAGAGAGAGAGAGAGAGAGAGAGAGAGAGAGAGAGAGAGAGGTGGGGGTGATGGTGGGGGAGGGAGGGGGAGGCTGTTCATCATTAGGTGCAAGTATATTTTTTCTTTATGTGTGTTTGAAATAAACTCACAATCGAAACATTTCAGGTAGTGTCATAGACTTCAGAACATCAACTTTAATTGGTTACTTAATCCATCAAACTACAAAAAACTGTCCCACTTTCTTGAGAATCCGTGTGTTCCCAAAAGACTCCGTTTTATAGAACATATTTGACTATGTTGCTTATTTATTCCGAGTTGGCTTTGCCACCTGTCTCTTTGGACAGGTCCATTTCCAGTTTAAGGGGTGTTTAGTAAGCTTTGTTTTAGTATAACAATTTGTTATAGAAATGTCTGTATTAATGCAAACAGTATAGATTCTGAACAGACGCTTCGTTCTGCGGTGTCTGATCTGGGTCAACTCTGTTTGCTAGTGTCCCTTTAATGGACTTCATCAAAACAGAATTCTGCATAACCCGAGCTAGAGAACGCGAGCATGGTCACATAACCCATTACTGGAGATGAACAGATTCGATAAAACCGAGTCTGCTGTTTGCATTTTCTCGGTTTGTTCGCATTTTCTCGGGGGTGGTTTACTCTACTGACCGTTCTAGGGCGGTGGTCCCGGTGTCAGTCTTACTCATTGTTGCTTTGTGGTTTATTCTACGAGGCGATTTGTCTTACCTTGTGTTATTTTGGTCTTGTGTTTTTCAGTCCTTTTAGCATTGCGATTACCATGCTTGGGGAAGACAGAGCTATCTTTGTGCTTTTTGTACGTTTGTTCGATTTGTGCTTGTTTGGTTTTGTCGGTTTCCTCTTCCTCTTGGTGCCTGGGAGGGGCTGCGGTTTGTGATTGTGGCGCTCCCTGGGCTTTCTCTTACCTTTTTTACTCCTTGTTTCTAAAGGATCCCCTTTTTACAAGACACCCTGCTAGCAGTCTACTTAAATCTATATATGACTGTTATCGGCCCCGTAAGTATTTATTACGAAAACATGCCTATTCAAATATACTGAAAATTTTACCACCAGAAAATGACTGAAAAAAAAAATCTGAATCTTTCACATATCTGCTAAAAAAACAGATTGTGGGTACTCGTTAGAACCGCCTAGACGAGGTGATTCTAACGAATATCCACAATCTGTGTTTTTTTAGCAGAAATAAGAAAAAATAATATATACCCCTGTAAACCTCAGTTTTACTATATAAAAGTGGAGTTTAAGGGGGGTCAAAATTATGTAGGCATGTTTCCGTGATGTCCAGACGGGCCGATAATGGTCCGATATAGATTTAAGTAGAATGGTAGCTGGGCACAATTGACTTTGCTACAACTGGTATTAAGTGCCGTGTGGTGTCCGTAAGACGTCTCCTTGTACTTTATCAGAACGTACTTATCTCCCTTGTAAACATGTCGAGAAATCAACTAAATGTATCAAGTTCGCTACACTCTGTCTTGCATAGCGGGGCCAATATTCCCAAAAGAAACACAAAAGGGCTATTAGAGCCGCGAAACTTTTGTAATGTAAGTTAATTTGCTTACTCCCCTTTCTCAATTGCAGAAACTGTACGAGTTGTATTCTGTGCTTGTTTACTGTGATCATCGTTTATAGTGACTTTATTGAATCTCTCTTTTTCTCCTTCTACCAGTATCGGAAATGGTTATCCTCTGTCACGTTTTTCTTCATTGATTGTCTGTATATTTTCTAATTTTTGATTTCTGTTTTTAGATTGGAATGGATAATGTTTTAGGAAAGGTGGACGTCAAAATTGTTTCTGAAAGAGGACGTATTCTAAAATAGAGAAACATTTCCTATTCCTATTTTCTCACAGTCAATCAACCATTTGATGGTTAGCTTAGAGAAGGTGCAACGGCTTAAGTGGCCTTCACGTATGAACCAGATCCAAACCTGACATCACAAAAACATGTCTATACAAACTTGACCCCCTTAAACCCCACTTTTATATAGGATAACTGGGGTTTACAGGGGTATACGTTATTTTTCTTATTTTGCTAAAAAAACATAGACTGTGGGTACTCGTTAGAACCGCCTCGCCGAGGCGGTTCTAACGAGTACCCACAAACTATGTTTTGAGCAGAAATATGAAAAATATCAGAATAATTTAACTGAAAATTTTCCTTTTTTTGGTTGCAAAATTTTCAATATATTTGAATAGGCGTGTTTTCGTAATGTCTAATGATAATGGGCGCTTGAGGACTTACAACCTTTTGGCATACTGAAATACAAAACTTGCCGATAGAGACCGCGAATAAAATTGTATAATCTTCGTCTGGAGCAGTAGTTAAGCTAAAGTGTGGTACAAACTACACGACAGAAATGTTGTCTACTTAATTTCTTGTGACAAGTATGGTGATCAGTTCGTGAAGAAACGAAACACCTGTGCAATCAAAGAATGAAGGGACGTGACGAAGATTTAATGCGCTTCAGATTGTAAAGTCCCCTATCGAAAATAAGGACCAAGTTGTTCAAAACATCGTTAACATAACAAGCTCGATAATGACAAACTCGTTTACTGTTGTGGCTAAGGCAGTTTCAAATACATTAATATTTTTTGCTGCAAAAATGTGAGACGCTTTATTTTTCAGCAAAACGTAACAATATATTTTCCATATTTCAAGATTAAAATTTAACGTCATTTTAGCTAACAACTTCAATAAGTTTTGAACAACTGGGCTCAGTTTGCTGAAGATACCCAGAAAATGCCACAGCTACAAGGCTGTGGCATTTCCTGGGTATCTTCATTTACATTTTTGCTCACCCGAACAGTTAAGACATATAATCCAGTAAGGAGAAAAGCTTTGTATTCAATTCTGATGCAGCCCAAAATTTAAGTATGTGTTTCCTCCACTAATGAGTCCTCGTCCTGACCAGTGAAATACATCACGAAAACATGCCCATATAATTTTGACCCCCTTAAACCCCACTTTTATATAGTAAAACTGGGGTTTACAGGGATATATATTTTTTTCTTATTTCTGCTCAAAAACATAGATTGTGGGTACTCGTTAGAACCGCCTTGTCATTGTGGGTACTCGTTAGAACCGCCTCGTCATCGAGGCGGTTCAAACGAGTACCCACAATCTATGTTTTGAGTTGAAATATGAAAAATATTAGAATTTTTAATTTGAAATTTTTCAGTTTCTGGAGGTAAAATTTTCAGTATATTTGAATAGGCGTGTTTTCGTAATGGTATAGTCACAATCACTATAACGAAAAGAAAAGGGCTCAATGACAAACAGGAGCCGGAGCAAAAGGAAATCAAAAGTAGTACCACGATGAATCTGACATAGATATCAGTAACGTGCTAGCATTCTCAAACAGACTGACAGAAGGAGCGGTCATGCTGTCTTTGATTGGCATTACGAAAACATGCCCATTCAAACATACTGAAAATTTTATCACCCAAAAATGAATATTTTCAGATAAAACATTCTGATATTTTTTTCTTATTTCTGCTCAAAACATAGATTGTGGGTACTCGTTAGAGCCGCCTCGCCGAGGCGGTTCTAACGAGTATCCACAATCTATGTTTTGAGCAGAAATAAGACAAATAATGTATACCCCTGTAAACCTAAGTTTTACTACATAAAAGTGGGGTTTAAGGGGGTCAAAATAATATAGGTATGTTCTCGTGATGGATTCATCGTCGTGCAATTAAAGATGGAAGCGATTTTATGAACCATAATTGGTAAACAGTTTTTCTGGTGACCATTCCAAGGCGGTACATCCAGCAGGTACATGTCTTTTTGACATAGATTAAGTGATGTTTTATGTTGTCTTTTTATATAATTTAGCTCTTGTACCATGACAAGAGAGGGCTACGTTTCTTGATTAAGGAATTGCCTGGTATCATCATGATTGCTTTGTTTATATACTCAGAAGCGTTTTGAAAAATAAATAAGAATGAAATTTTCCTGATATGAATTCCCCTGTTTCATTTCCTATAGATAGATTCTAAAATGATCGTTCAGAGTACATTTGTAATACACGCACACATAAAAATAAAAATAGTGAAGTGTTCAACTTTTATGGTCCAGACTAGCTAGTGTCGGCCAGTTAGGCCTCATCTGTGACCCTCGTTTATTTTCAAATTCCCGGAATGGGCTCATTGATCTCAAAGTCCTAAATACCTTTATACATTTACCAGGGCCCAGTTGTTCAAAACTAACGATGTCGTTAGTTAACGTAGCGTTAAAACTTATAACATTAAAGATGGCACATACCCTAATATTTTTTTTTTGCTGAAAAATACCAGTGAACTAACGACTTACGAGCTCGTTAAGCTATCGATGCTTTGAAAAACTGAGCCCTGAAGAATAAACAGTTGACTCTCATTATCTTAAACACTGATAACACAAACTACTGCTTGAGTCAAATTCAATAAAGAGCTATATTAGTTTGTTTGCAGTATTTTTCTTACATTTCAACTTTTATCTCGAACCACTGTTATCTCAAAGCAAAGTTTCTGGTTCCTTAGAGTTTCAAAATATGACAGTCTAACACACGTCTGTATCATTGGCCGGGCACCCTCCTGCAGTACTATACAAAGCTAAACCTAAATTCCAACAGTAATGAACGAAAATACCCCCTCTGTCCCGTAGCACATACGTAAATACCGATTTTATATCTTCGTGGCTTAATAATAAGACAATCGTTATTGTCAGTATAGAAACGCAATTAGGCTAAAATGACAGATTAAAAACACTATTGGCATAGATGGTCGCTGTGATTTGTCAAGAATGAATGCGACCTTTACCACTCTATAGGCAAACTTAAATTCATCAGAAGACAAATTGATGTTATTTTCTTATTTTTCCTAGAAAATAAATTATGGTATTTAATGCAATTTGCTCCTAAAGAGAGAATTCGCATGAAATGTCAGATCTTCTTTTCTGGGGGAAAATAGTTCAAAATTTCGACTGCTGAAATTGATATGCAGCATGGTAAGCGTAAACTGAATCTCTTTGTTATTGAAATGAATTTTGCACAAAATGGTATATTAAAGACAGCTTTAACCTTAAACACTCTCTGGGCCAACTCAGCAGACGACACCTTCGTGATATTTTTTCTTATTTTTCCACTGGAAACAACTTGAATGAAATGTCGAATGAATACTCTTTTCAGGGACAAAATAAGATAAAATATTTCAATATGTCGTCTGCTGAACATGTTACCGAGAGTGCTATGCGTTAAATCGAATCAAATCAACATCACAAAACCCAAAATGTATTTGGTGTTCGTGTTGTCATATTATCGTAAGTACGAAACTGTAAATCATTGTGGAACAAGAAATCATTCTGAAAGGAGAAACTGTTTTGAGGCATTTGGGCTTATCTACTCTTGTCACTTCTGCATAAAAGACATTACTGAAAAAATGCAAAAATAAAAAAGGTACTGGTACACCAATTCCAAACTAATGCATGGTGAGTTTCTTCCATGTTTTTTTTTTTTTTTTTTTTTTTTTTTTCAATCCAGACAGCTTTTGTGACTTACTATATGTTTCACATTACGAAAACACACCTATTCAAATAAATAGAAAATTTCACATCCAAAACCTGAAAATGTTTAGATGAAAAACTGTGATATTTTTTTCATATTTCTGCTCAAAACATAGATTGTGGATACTCGTTAGAAGCGCCTCGCCGAGGCGGTTCTAACGAGTACCCACAGTCAATGTTTTTGAGCAGAAATAAGAAAATTAGTGTATACCCCTGTAAACACCAGTTTTACTATATAAAAGTGGGGTTTAAGGGGGTCAAAATTATATAGGCGTGTTTCCGTGATGATGCAAACCAAGACTATTCTGAAAAGGGGTCTTCTGTAGTTTTCCCTGTTTTCTTTTTTATTTGCGTAGAACCCGTTTTCAGACGGAAGGTAAACACGTTTGACAGAAACATCTCCCTAGAAAGTGTTCCCCTGAATGCCCTTCCTAGCTGGCAAACAATGTTGAAACAACATCTATTCAACGTCGACATTGAAACAAAGATACACAAAGTTGAAACAAAGTCCTTTTTAGCGTTTAATCAACGTTGAATCCACGTTGTTTCAACGTTGTGTCCGCTGTGCATGTGTCTTAAAAAGAAAAAAAATATGTGAAGATACCCAGGAAATGACACAATCACGAAGCTCAGCTTCCCGAGGCACCAAAGGAAGGACAGATGAAGAACCCTGAAGGACGCCACAGACGCAACATATGAAATCACAGACGAACAAACAAAGCGGAGGTGCAATAGAGGAACTGCCTTCGAACCGTCAGTTGGAAAATTACTGGACTACTGGGGCCGGGTTGATGCAGATCCAATTACAAATATATGTTCGGTCCGCATAGGTCTTCTACCTCATCCGTAAAACATCACAGCGAAACACACATAAAAATAACACTGTGATAAACCGAAGCAAAGGCCTCGATGATGATCTGAAGCCAGAACACAGGAAAACCAAAAAGACCGGACCACCATAAGCCCGACTACTGACATTGATAGTCAAGCACCGACACTTCGAAACAGATTGAGGAAGAAGCCGTCATTTAGTCTAAGGACTGACCCACCGTCGTGTATTAAAGAGGGAAGCAAAGCTATCAACCATAATTGGGTTAACAATCATGCATGCAGTTTGTCGCAAAATATCCATGTTCTGACCTATCTGTTTGTATCAGCTTTGCCAACACTCTGTCTGAAATTATAGACTAAATCACCATAGAATTCAACTTCGGACTCTTCACGTGAGGGTGTTATATAGATTTGGAAATAATTGCTTCATTTATTGTAAATAGTAAATTATGCAATGGCAAATAATGCACATCATGATCAGAAGGGGCGTTCTGCGGAATTAGATCTATGTGAAATCTATTGCTTGCATAGGTATATACCTTTGAGCACTGTGTACGTAAGGTTAATAGTTGAGGTTAAGGGCTTCTACTTTGTGCGTCAGTGGTTTCAACCTGGCGTTTGTTCTGTCCTTCTTTGTTCCTTTTCTGTCCCCTTGATGGCTCAGTAGGGCTGTGCTTCATGATTGTATCATTTTTCATTTATGTATTTTTGTTAATTACGTTTTCTCTTATTTTAGGCAATACACAGCAGATCTCTAGTTTGGTACAACAGCTGTACGTTTGTTACAATAGGCCGAAACAGACTTATCGTAACTGCCTAACCAGCGCCAAACTAATATTGAAGTTTAACCTCATCTTAATATTTTGTTTATCATTGTTCGCCAGATGCCCTTGAAAACAGTCATTAAAGTCATGCAGTCACTCAGATGTTACTGTTAAATATCCTTAACATGTAATGAATAAAAAGCAATCAATCAGATACACTTAACAAAGCAAGGCAATTATCCAATATCTGAACACTGCTACAATAGTGCTAATAAAACAATTTAAGAGGCGATACACGGATGAACTATATTTGTCCCCAACAAATATATTGTTCACTGCGTTGACCTTCTGTAAAGAAATCTAAGCAAACAACACCTTAATGTTTTCAATTAAAGCCGCACTATATACAATACGGTCACTCAAACTTGAAAGCAAACGAAGCGGAATCTGAGAAAAGCGTGCAACCTTAGACTGTGTTTACAATGAGCGTGTGTACCAATAATCCAACGGTGCATTCGTGTTAATATTTTTTTTTCTACTAAATCAGACCCGACCTCCTTTTATAACTGCTTCTTCAGACGTCTTCCCGCTCATTTTCAGTTAAGTTCCATATATACCCGAATAGGAGGCTCAGTCAAATATCAAAACAGAGTGACAAACGGTGTTGATCCTGATTTACACTGTTTGCAAAAAAACAACAACAAAAAAGCAACAAATGTTTTTGTCTGCAGGGCTGAAAGAGTTAAAGCAGTAGCATACTTTACGTACCCGTATAGTGTGCAGCAGAAAGTCAGATGCGTTTTCTGTTAACCAGGTGATGACCGTTCAGCTAGGGCGTACTTCGTCTTGTGATTGTTTAGCGTGTCTTTACAGCTTTAAATAGAGCGGGATCCACTCCTCTTTGGGCTCATCCTGGTCTTGAAACGAGACCGCTGAGTTCGTCTTCGACCTCTGTTGTAGTTCTTCTTTGTTTGTGCGTCTGTGGCGTTAGTTTTGTCATTATTTGTTCCTCAGATCTCCTTCTTTTGGTGCCTTGGGTAAAATGTGCTTCGTGATTGAGTCATTTCCTGGCTATTCTTACCTTTCGCAGACCAACTAGGATTCGCGGTCCTATTCCATCAAGACCGGTTACCTTCGCGAGATCAAACTGATGTATAAATGCGGATAACTGTGACCATTACGAAAACACGCCTATATAATTTTGACCCCCTTCAACCCCACTTTTATATAGTAAAACTGGGGTTTACAGGGGTATACATTATTTTTCTTATTTCTGCTCAAAAACATAGATTGCGGGTACTCGTAAGAACCGCCTCGGCAAGGCGGTTCTAACGAGTACCCACAATCTATGTTTTGAGCAGAAATATGAAAAATATCAGACTTTTTTATCTAAAAATTTTCCTTTTTTTTGGTTGTAAAGTTTTCAATATATTTGAATAGGCATGTTTTCGTAATGCGACGTGATAAGTAGGATTTGAAACTATACATTGGCTGGAACCTTATCAAGCACATAATAGTTATTATTAGAAATGTCACTAGACAGTGACGTATTTTCAGTTTTCGTTCAGACGCTTTATGATCGTTGCAAAATATTCATCTAATCTGCATGCAGTTTCGTGTGAATTTGTTAATATTTTATTGTCAATATTTAGTTCATCTGGAAATCTGTTTTAAGATTCGGTGCTATTGATTTTGACAGTTTTAGCATCCCGATTACCCATTACTGTCTCAGAAAAATGTTTTGTTTTTGCTTTTCTAACTAGCTTTCTTGTAAAATTTCGGTATTGTTTGTATTCATTCCAATTTTGATTTTAGCTCACCTGAGCCGAAGGCTCCTAAACTGAACTGATAGTATACCAAGGCTCCGTCGTTCGTGCGTCCGTCCGCGCGTCCACACTTTCGAACAAGAATATCTCCAAGACTAGTAGGCCAATCTCGATAAAATCTCACAGGTACTGTCATTAGGGTGGGGACTTGGCTGTATTAGGTTTTAGGGCAGATCTGGTCAGAACGTTGGTTTCCATGGCAAACAAAATGTCCCATAGAAAACGGTGTCCGGCGATAGAGACTTCATTTTTTATCGAATCTTTATGAAACTTGCAGATAAGGACAGGCATTAAATCTCGGACAAGTTTGATTTTGGCCTACCTTCGGATATTGGCATGAGAGTTACTTTCCCTTGAGTGCCTCATAGACTTCGGAAAATGTTGTTCAGACGATAGCGACTTAATTTTTGATCGGATCTTCATCAAACTTGCAGAGAAGGAGCACAGGCATAAAATCTTGGACAAGTTCGATTTTTCCCCATTTCATTTATTGGTATTAGAGTCATCTGCACTTGTGTGCCTCATTGACTAAGATTGACTAAGAAAAATGCCGTCCGGACGAGAGCAATTTCAGTTTTGATCGAATTTTCATCAGACTTACAGGTAGTGAGGACAGTTATAAAATCTTAAAAGTTCGATTTTCGGGCAGTTCGGATTAGGGAAAATGGTGTCCGGACAATAGCGTTGGCATTTTTACTGAATCTTCATCAAACTTGTAGATAACGAGAACAGGTATGAAATCTTGGATAAGTTATATTTTGGCCCACTTCCGACAATTGGCATGAGGGTATACCCGTGAGGGCCCCACATACTTCGGAAAATGTTGTCCGGACGATTGCCATTTTTGATTGAATCTTAATCAGACGTGCAGGTAATAAAGACAGCCATGAAATCTTGGATGAATTCGATTTGGGGGCAGATTGGACTATTTACGTGAGAGTTACATGCCCTTTAGTCCCACATAGACATATTATGGGGATATACTGTCCAGACAAAAGTGACCATTTTTGATCGGATCTTCCTCAAACTTGCAGATAATGACGATAGGCATAATATCTTAAACAAGTTCAATTTTTGCCTAGTTTCGATCAATGGCATGAATTTCCTGCCCTTGAGCGTCTCACAGACTTAAGAAATTGTTAGGGATTTCATTTTTGATCGAATCTTCATCACACTTACAGATAATGAGCACAGCCATAAAATCTTGGACGAGTTTGACTTTTGGTCAGATCGGACTATTCACACCAGAGTCACTTGCTGTTTAGTGTCTATTAGACATATAATAATGAAAATGTTGCCCGGATGATAGCAGCTTCAGTTTTAATTGGATCTTCATCAAACTTACAGCTAATAGGGACAGATATAAATTCTTGGAACTATATGATTTTAGTGCAGTTTGACATTTGACATGATAGAGTCCCGCCCTTGTTTGTCCAATAGTCTAGAAAAATGCTGCGCTGATAATAGTGACTTCATTTTAATGGAAAAATGGTGTCTCCAGGCTAGCGCGTTCATTTTTGATCGAATCATCATCAAAATTGCTGGTAATCAGGGCAGGCATAAAGGCTTAGGCAAGTTTGATTTAAATCTCTAGTTTCCATGACCCAACTGACTCTCCCCAGGTTTCTTAGGCGACATTCGTTTCCAATCAGTTAGGGACAGCTGAAAAAAAACAAAAACAAAAAAAAAAAAAAAAAAAAAAAAAAAAAACAACAAAAAAAAAACAACAACAAAAAAAAAAAACAAAAAAAAAAAACAACAAAAAAACACAACAATAAGAAAACTTCAAACAAAGGCTGTGTTTGTGTTTACTATTAATGCATAGGCTGAAACCTATGGCAACAAGATATGTGATGGTCACTTGGTGTTTCGATTATATTCATACTTTCAGGTAACTATTCCTCAGCTGAGCGATCGTTGCCGTCTTTGGCTACTTGTCTTCTATTAAAATCATGTCATGCCTGCGCTATTTCTGTCGTTAACCATTTAGGTAAATGTTTGGATTTTAATATATTGGCTTTGTTTAAATTGATGAAGTAGATGACCTATATGCGGACGGAAAATATATTTGCATTTTGGATTCGCATCGGAAGTAAAACGAGGTTTTACGCGAGTAAAACAGTTTTAAGCTCCCCCCCCACCCCACCACCACCACACACACAGTAGTTTTTTACTGACGGTTCCAAGGCGACTACTCTGTTGCAGTTCTTCGTGCTTCGTGATTATTGGTTACATCTTGGCGTTTGGTTTTGCCATTGTTTGTTCATCATCTCTTCTTCATATTGTGCATCGGAAAGGCTGTGCTTCCTGAATGTGGTATTTTCAGGACATCTTCAATTATATCTTGGCTGTCCGCTAAAAAGCCTTGGATTCTTGCCTAGCTACACTACTCTTAGCGATGACTATTAAGACTGCTAATATGTCCCTTAATGTGGAGTTTGTCAGGTTTATCACCTTGTGACTCTTTTATTTTAGTTCATAAAAACATGTTTTCTTTACCGCACAATTTGAAATAAATAATAAAATAGTACTGCAATAAAACGTCAATTGCTCGAACAACGATGACGCGTTTACCGTGGCTTTTTCGAACTAGTTCTTGAGTCCCTAAGAAATTCTTCCGATAGCTCAAGAAAAAAAAAAGTTTAGGGATAGTTTAGGGAAATGTTCTTACTCTATCACAAAAAAGTGTGTTGTATGTACTCATTAGAATCGTCTCATCGAAGCGAGTCTAATGAGTACATTCAAAACGTTATTTTATATAGAAGCTGGTAAAGACCAGAATGCCTAATTTTGCCTCTGTATTGGCGCTATATTTAACCTTCAGTGGCTCGAACTATCCATGTCTAGAACAAATTTCTGTGGTCCAAATGATGTTCCAGCCATTGAATTTTGACTGTATTTACATGCATGTTCTCCTGTGCATAATACCGATGACAGCATTACCTGATAATATCTCATATGACTGAAAAATTTTTGAGTAGGACTAAACCTCAAACAAACTCTTGAAAAAAGTGAATGTCAATAATAGGTAATATCATGGGCTAAAATCCAGACTCCCAGATCGGTAAACATTGACAAATTCGATTGGTTTAGACGTATAGAAAGTTCTCCTGCAAAAGAGGTGAGATAAGATCTAGAAATGTGTCAGAAAGAATGAAATTCAATGATTTGTTAAAATTCAACGAAAGAAAGGAATAATTGGTTGGGTGTCATGGGGGAGGTAGGAAGAGTGACATTTTATGAATTTGTTAAAACTGAATGGACGAAAGGAAGAATTTGGTTGGTTGTCATGAGGGACCGTTTCTGCCGAATGTGATAAAAACTGGACAGCTTACGTATTTCTGTAAATCAAGGTATTCAAGTTTTTTTGCTTTACCCAGAGATCTAAACACATATATATCTCAGGTAAATGGATAGTACTACACATTTGGGGAAGGCATCCTCTTAAAGTTTCCCTTCTGGTAGAAGGTAAGAATATGAGACCAAATTCCTTCCTGTTAGAGTAGACCCTTTTTCAGTAGCAATAGGAAGCCACAAAAGTTTTCACTCTTGGAAATGCGGAAAATCTACCACATTTATCTATTCGCTTTAATATTGGCTGTTAGGCTACATTAACATTTGGTCGAGTCCAGACACAACGATTTCCAAGGCATTTCGTTTGGAAAAAAAAACAAACAAAAAAAAAACAAAAACAAAAAAAACAAAAAACAACAACAACAACAACAACAACAACAACAACAAAAAAAAAAAAAAAAAAAAAAAAAAAAAAAAAAACAAAAAAAAAACAAAACAAAAAAAAAACAACAAACAAAAATAGGTATGTGTGTACGCTGTTAGTATACCAACGAGTTAAGTCGATTGCACCTCACAGCCAAACCACTAGCAAATAATACTTCGTTCCAATGTTTTTTTTCAAGCCGGAAACAATTCAGGAAACGAAATGATTATGTTTTGATGTATATTCAATAACCGCTACCGATATTATCGGTTGCTTGGTTTGCTCACCATATGTCGTCATAGATCATTTTATGGGACGGCAAGGCGAAGTCATTGCTTGAAAAGACCGGTTAAAATATACTGAGTAACAAAGTAACAGCTTGCTACCTTGTTGGATGATAGATCGGAACCATTGTACAATTCAAACTGAGCCGCGTCATGCGTAAACGTTTTTTTGTTTCGGGCACAGGATAGCGAAAGGCCTAATCAACCTGCACATCCTCACAGTCTGATTAGGGCTTTCACTGCTGTAAACAGAATCATTGAATACTACAGAATGTATAAATGGAGAGCAAAGCCCCGGATGATACTTTGCGCATGCTCGGGATGATCTGCGCATTTTGGGCATGGTCAGAGGCATTTTTTCGCTTGATGCGGTGTTGTGGTCTTTGGATTTTGTTAGGTTTAACTCCGTCGAGTGGGCTTGAGGACACAAATATTCACTTTTTTATACAATGACAGATAAATGGTATATTCTATTTGGCATTTCTTGTTAGCACACGCCGGTTGTTTGTCACTGCCTGGCCTTCGTGAAAGATACCACAAAGGACTCGAGAAAGTGTTGGTTAAGAGTTGTAGGTCGCGGTATAATCAGATATTGTGCTTTTGCAGAGAAAGCTTATCCTATGTGAAACGAAAGAAGGAAAAAGCTAGAGCTACAGAAGTATCTCCAGTTCAGCTATCCTTTTCAACTATTCCATGCGCACGACAGGCAGACTCTTCAGTGTTAAAGTAATTGAATTCATAAGCCATCTACGAAAACACAAAGAACAAATACCGCAAGCGACTGATGGGCAATGCCGGCCAACCAATAACATTTACATAGTGAGTGCTGTCCCCTTTAATGAAACATTACATTCTTATATTCCTGTTGAAACCGCTCTATAAAATTGTTTTCCCTCCCTTCTCAAAAGCGGTCTACCTAAAGAGAAAACATGGCGACCCTTCTGAAAAGGGGTCTACTCTAAAAGGAAAGAATTTGCGCATAAAAAATCTTCTTTTACTGTAGACTTCTTTTTATAATGCGGTTAATGTGTAGTAAAGCAAACGAGAATTCTCACATACTGTCTCCATGGTAACGAATAGCAGAAAAAACTACAAGGTGTATCAGTTCACCTCGAAACCTTCAAAAAGCACTCATACATTTCAAGAACCAAGTATGTGCAGCTTTTGTGTAAAGGTATGTGCGTCCAGCGGGAACTGCTTAGCCATTCCTCGAACCACCGGTCGCATAACAATAAACTTTTTGTCATAACAAATGATAGGTGTACCCAAATTGTGATGGTTACATAACGCTTTGTGTTTCAGTGCTTATGCAGTAATGCAAGCGTTTCCGTGATTTGTCACAGCGGCTATTAAGCCTCTTGACATAGTGGCCGGGCCAGTAAGAATAGAGGGCACTGACATGTCGACCGGGATATTAGAAAGCTGTTCACCACGCAGTAGGGTCTAATATGAATGTAATTATTTTTTTGCCATTCCTATTTAGACACTTGGAAAAGGGAACACAATGCGCCTTTTTGGTTCAAAGTCCAAAATTAACAAGTAAAGTAATCCAGGGTCATTTCCAACGACAGAACATATTAAAATACATTTTTTCGGTTCTAAACAACCTATCTCCGAATACATGTAATTTGATCTTGATGTGGGGCACAGAGGCCATAAAACTGGCAGAACGATTTCCGTTATGCTGCAAATTTGCCCCACAAAAGAGAAAGGAATCTGAAGAGTTTAAAATAGGACAAAGAAAATATACACATCACACATCATACTCCATGTCAAATCAGGAACAGAAATCCACAAAACATGCTTTGAGGATGTAACATGAGGAGCGTGTTACATGACAATCTAATGATTGATTATTCTCAAATCTGTAACGATAGTCATTTTTGTGGAATTTATCGATCAATTAATCGATTATCCGATTAATTGTGCCTGTCTTACCAGCTATGGTACATATGCAAACATTACAGGGGAAAAGATACAAGAGCATTAATAAATGAATGCCATCAAGCACGACTACTGATTAAAGAATTGTCTATTCAATGTGCCATTTTTGCACACGAATGATCAGTGCGCTGTGTACCAGAGATACGAACGTATTTTCGAAACACATTAGATGACCAGCGGCCCAAAGCCCTTATCCTCGCATCTGATAAGTTACTCTCCGCTGCAAAAGTTGTTCCTATGCGGAAGCTATGTCCCTTATATGTTGAACTAGCTAAGTGGCAGAAAGATGAACTTTGCAAATGGCGGTCAAATATAAATCTGTTGACGGGGTTCTTGTTTTCAAGATAAAATAAAGGACCCCTAAATTTTCTTCTAAACTTTATGTAATCAGCTACCGACTGCACTGCACATGTCGTCGTTGGACCATGTCCAAATGATACAGTATATAGAGACAAAGTTGAATTGTGCTTGTAATGGCAAAATGTAACAGACACTGTGTCTGGTTTTCCCATCCACATATGAAATATTGATATCCGATATTTGTAAAACCTTTGACTCTGAATTTGTAACAGTAATTTCCCCAATGAGGGCAAAAACATTAAATGCTAAAGAGAACATTGCTTGAAAAAGGAATCTATCATAGATAGAAGTGGTGACCCAACTGAGACTGGCTAATAATCTATTCAAAACTGGAACCGTCAACAGCAGTCTGACATCTATCTTATTGTTTAAACGGTATGAGCCGGCAACCAGTTTGGAAACCAAAAACGCCGCTGTCGGATCAATATGGCCTTGCATTTTGTGAACAAAACTTAAAGCGGACAAATAGGTGGAAATTTTTTTCGGAGCAAACTTTTAATGCTGAAGATATGCATCAAAAAACAAATTTGGGAAACATTTGATGTTACAGAGGATGACTGGCCGAAATTAATCAACTGAAAATTTATCGTAGGTAGCCCAGGCACGTCCATACGTTTCCAGTGTAGACGGAACTAACGCTGAGGTCAGCAATGCATTCAGGCTGGGAAGAAGTTCATTGGCAACATATTTCTGGTCGGTAGCATCCTGCTGGACGGACTGAGTCGATGAAATTCCGCAACCTGAAGACGAGAAAGGGAATCTGCTACAACATTCTCACAGCCACTGATATGTTCGGACTGAAACATGACTTTATGGTGTAAACACGCAAGCACCAAGCATCTCAGCAGTTTTATTATGTGCTTGTCTTTATATGTTTGTCGATTCAGAACGTGTACCAATGCCAGGTTGGGTTGTCTGCATAAAAACGCAAACAGTAATTCTTCCAAAGATGGTCCCAAACATTAACCGCCACAACTACGGGATACAGTTATAAAAATATTAGATAGAGATTGCGACACTGCATGGGAAAATCCCCATAAAACTAAAAGGAACTGTATACGGCCCCATAACCACGAGTGTCTTATCGTTATATACAGATGCTACTGCATGAGAAGCAGTAGCATCTGTATATAACGATAAGACACTGCTAGAAAGTTAACAGTCGTTTGAAACATCGATTTACTATTAAAAAATCTAAACGATGATTTTCACATTGCAATATCTGATTTGATCTCGGAAGACATCTTTAGAAAATGATAAGGCTGCCTAACTCCCATTATCGAAGAAATCAATCTCCTGAAAAAAGCCCAACCGGGTATAACTACAGAACACGTGAAGCTCAGTAGCTAATTAAAGACTCCATTTCTTTCCTTTTGCATGAATTTCGGCTCTTAAAATTCTGGATCAGGGAATTGCATTTATGAACTTTGTCCATTGGCAGACGGGCTTCCATGCCGTCTAAATCATAAGTTATACCGACGAAGCCCATGATCTTACTGGGTTTAAAAGTTGCTCAATGGCATTAGGAATCCCAGCACATGCGCAAAATTTAAGAAACGTTTTCGAAGATTTTTCACATAGCTCACGAGTTTTCTCTATGAAGAGTAAATCATGGAGAATATGAACAATCTCATGGCACCCTAGTTTCTGAACCGCTTCCCACTCCAAAGCAAAAACTAAATGTCTCAAAAATAGCACAGCTTGAAACACACCCAGTGGGTACACAAAGCTCATAGTAAGATTGTCCATTCCAAGAGAAGCCTAGAAGCATATAATCATCCCGATGAACTAGTAAAATCCTAAAAGCCGATTTTATGTCAGTTTTAGCTAAATGATACACTCGATCTAGCTGTTTAATGAGCACAATAGCATCTTCAATACCAGCATAAGATACAGATGTATGTTCCTTTGATATGCCTTCATTCACAGACAAGCCACTAGCCCGAGGATAAGACAAATGGTCGAGGATAAGATCAATCGATACTGACCTTCTTGTCGTTTAGGTACCACACCAAGGGGAGATAATTTCAAATCGTGCCGTGGACGACTTGAAAAGGGGCCTGCGGTTCGCCACGCTTCCAATTCCGCGTCAATTTTAGCTTGCATAACTTCAATTATCATTTGCAGACTTAAGATTAGGACTATCCTGAGCTTTGCGTTCATCAGATAAAATCAGCCGAAAGCCATTTGTTAAACCATCAACCAAGTAATGCCTTTTCTCATGTGAATATCCATCCAGATTATCATTTAAAATTTCCGGACGAACCGGTGTTGGAAGGGGTTGTGATTTGGGGACGTTTGCAGGTGACCTTTGTGGGCTTGACTGAGGTTTTGATTAGGAACCAGTGCTATTATATCGACTACTGTGTTCTTTACAGCATCTAAAGCCTAGGTTTTTCCACGCAATATCTAAAATGCGTTTGTATTCCTAGCTGGAGAACTTGATCCCCAGTTGAATTTGAAGTACGTACCTTTAACGTTTGCATGGGATCTTCCACCTACCGGAAGACCCCTAATCGGTCGAAAAGGCTGCTTCTGCTTCCTAGTTAAGGCGGTAACATAGCTCACTATGAATCTGGTCCAATCGTAAGCCTATGCTCCGCCTTATTTTCCTGACTTGGTTTCATAATATTGCCAATGACCATTTTCATTTGAGATTTTTCTTACAGTATACAAATAGATGGAAAGCTGCTCCGACTATTTTTGAAATTTTAGCCTATAAACGGATGCAAAACAATCGAATGAATCATTCCATGCTCGATGGACATGAACTTCTTCTTTGGAGACCATGTTGTTGTATTTTTTCCTGTTTTTACTCTTACCGTTATATCCTCAGTAACTTCATCGTATAACGTTGAAGCATAAGCACGAAGATGTACTTGCAGACTAATGATGGCAAGAGGAAACGAAGCCGACTCGAAATCTAGTATTAGTAGCAGTGGCAGAAGTAATAGTGGTTGTAGTAGTAGTAGTTCTGTATTGAGGACTACTGGTGACGAGATAACAAGAACAACAATAATAATAATAATAATAGTGATAATAATATTATTAATAGTCATAGTGATAATAATAATAACAAATATAATGGCGAGATAAATAGCAGAACCTGTACTTGCAAACTTTTTGGTGACGAGACAAGCAGACTGAGTTTGTAATTGCACTTCGTATAATAATAATAATAATAATAATAATAATAATAATAGTAATAGTGATATTAATAATGATTATAATAATAATATCAATATTCATAATAACGATAATAATAATATTCATACCGATATCAGGCCGATATCAGGCCGAAGTGTACTCACAACAATTTGATTTCTGTTAATACGTTCATTAACACAACAAGTACATGTAGCAGAACATGTAATACTATGATATCGTGCAAAAAAGATTGCTAGAGCTTTACTAGCTGCAAGGCAACTACATGTAATTGCGTTGTATTATTTAATGATTTAAAGGCTCGTAAGCATCTTAAAATGTTGCACCAAAAAAAACAAACATACCTGAAAACCGTGACTTATTTGGATTGGTACTTCTCAACCGCAAATATGACTGCCTTCCTCGGGGATTTATAGAACGTTTTAGCTCAAGTATCATTTAAATGTGTCCCATCTTCTACAAAAAGGTAATGCGGGCTGTTAAATACACGTTTATGTGGCCAGAAATTAATGTCAGGGTTTGTTTCCGTGATATCCTCCTGCAACACAGTCATATTCTACTGTAAACAATTCGTAATCCGCCGAACTGATGTTGCTTGGTTTTTGTCTCGTGAACTGAAAAAAAACAACAAAAACTACAATGTGTATCAGTTTACCTTGAAAGCTTCAAAAAGCACTCATACATTTCAAGAAACCAGTTTGCGCAGCTTTTGTGTTAAGGGATGTGCGTCCAGCGGGAATTGTTAAGCCGTTCCTCGAACCACCGGTCGCACACCAATAAACTTTTCGTTAACAAATGATAGGTGTACCCAAATTTTGGTGGTTACATAATGCTTCGCGTTTCGGTGCTTATGCAGTAATGCAAGCGTTTCCGTGATTTGTCACAGCGGTTATTAAGCCTCTTGACACGGTGGCAGGCCAGTAAGAAGAGAGGGCACTGACATGGCGGCCGGGATATAAGAAAGCTGTTCACCACGCAACGTGTCAAGTTTGAATGTAATTATGGATGTGCATCAAACAGCAGATTTTAGAAGGTCTATACTTGCACAAATCATTTGAACTTTATTTTTGTTCTCACACAAAGCTCGGTAGAGCAACATTCTTTTGGAGACTGGAGAAGATGCCATAAAATATCTTTATTTTGATCAAGCTTAAGTAGATTTTGGTCAGTAAAAATGGGAAATTTTATTTGTGATTGCATGAAGCAAGTGATGATAATTTTGACGCAAAAATATAGGTAGCATAATAATGAAAATGACGACTTAACGACTTCTTTAAACTAACGTGCTTTGAACGCTATCTTGGCATATAAATGATTCCTTTGTCATTGGCCTTTGGATTATGCTACATCAATATAGTTCATTACGGAATCGTCTGCGACAGTCTTTTTTGCAACTGGCGAAAACGACCCTTTCACTATATAAATGAATGACAAGGATCAGACTTACTTCTTACCAGATCAGCAGTCTGGTCACAAATATTCCTATGAGCCACTATTACATTCTGTTGATTCCTTTGATCGTGTGTGCGACCAGGAAACATCCTAACCACATGCTTAGTTCGGTCTGCCTCTTCGCTTTTCGGATATGGAAATGTCGTTTTTCCCATACTTTGCTTAATTTGAATAAGTTGCCTTCAGTTAGGTCTGTCCATTTATGTATGAATTGTCAAGGGTCATCTATTTAGTAAACACCGCACAGACCTTGAACGCTTTTTGGCTACTAAAGAGCAGTGTCGTATTTTTTCTAAAAATTCGGAGCTACCTGCCTTCCATACTTGTCCTTAAACCATATAGTTTGCCATTTAAGACAAAGAAAAGTTAAAACAATGTAAATCGAACTTTGAAATTTTTAACAAGCTCATTTTACTACCCGTTGCTATGTCAAAAACTGCTGGCTACGTGGCAGATAATGTAGATCCTGAATGCGGCATCCGACCTAGAGCTGCTCTGCTTGTAATACATGTTTTCGTATGTCTACAGTGAAACATAAAACATTAGTTTGGAAATCGGAAAATATTACAGTTTTACTCAAAACCGCTGTTCTAATAAGACAACCTAAAGCTTTTCTTAAGCGAGGCGCTTCTGATGTTTACCCACATTTTCAAACGTTTTCATAGAGAAACAGTTAAAAAAGAAAATACAGTCGACTCTCATTATCTCGAATTCAAAGGGACTCTCTGAAATACTTCGAGATAACCGTACTTCGACATATCAGATTTGCATAATTAAGGAAAAACCAATTACCACATTTAACAAATAAATGTGTAATTGGACTCGTAAAGTTAAGATATATATTGAAAATATTGTGGAAAAGAGGAGAAATTTATCCTCTTTTCCACAATATTTTTACATGTTGTTAGATTTCAGGAAATTTTATGCTCAACTGAGTTGAGCATGAAAAAAATTCTATAACCTCGGGGCCATGACTAGGACCTTTACTATAAACTGATATATTCTATGGTATCCAACGATTCTGAGGGCGGACAGTGAAAGTCCTAATTAGACTGCGCGGATGCGTATGCAGAAATGGGCATCCAGTACGAAAACGCCTATTCAAATATATTGAAAATTTCATCACCAAAAACTGAAAGTTTTCAGATAGAAATTCTGATATTTTTTCATATTTCTATTCATAACATAGATTGTGGGTACTCGTTATAACCGCCTCGTCGAGGTGGTTCTAACGGGTACCCACAATCTATGTTTTTTGAGAAGAAATAAGAAAAAAATATGTACCCTGTAAAGCATAGTTTTAATATATAAAAGTGAGGTTTAAGGGGGTCTAAACTATATAGGTATTTTTTGTGATGTACCCTATCCGTATATGCTCAGAAAGCATATTTTTACATGGCACGATTCATTTACATTTTCTGGATGCGCAGGATTATCGGAGCTTCTGATATGTCTTTAGATATAATCTCTAACACTCTGGCATATTTATTATGCAGATGAAAGATTTCTCTTTGAGTCAATGTATTTACGTCGCAACGCGAGTAAAAGTACCTTCTGACATGTGCGTCCAACGAAGACTCAAATCAGCCTGCGCATCAGCGCAGTTTAATCAGAGTCTTCGTTGTCCGCATGAAGAAACTTTGCATCCTTGGTTTACCAGAAAGCGCCCAATGACCCAATCTTCGCTGGGCGCACATAAAGGAAGGTACGTTTTCTGACGTCACTGCTCACATATTCGTAAGTTTGAATACTCACCGTACATCACCGTAGTGCAGTTTTTATTTTTACTTTACAATCGACTTTCAATGGCTCGAACATCTTTTGGACCATGTAAATTTATTCGATAGTTAGTTCGAGCTACTGAGGGTTATGATGCCCGGTCAGGAAGCAATAGCGATAGTTTAGGGATTTTCTTTATCTTATACAAAATAATGTTATGTTTAGTGTACTTATTAGCATTGCCTCGATTAGGCGATTCTAATAAACTCACACAACATACAATTTCATGATAAAATAAGAATATTTTCCCTAGGTATTTGTTTTCTTGAGCTCGTACTAAAAGAATTTCATAGGGACTCAAAAATGATTTCAAATTAGCCATGGTAAACATCACGAAAACACGCCTATGTAATTTTGACCCCCTTAAACCCCACTTTTATATAGTAAAACTGGGGTTTACAGGGGTATACATTATTTTTCTTATTTCTGATCAAAACATAGATTATGGGTACTCGTTAGAACCGCCTCGCCGAGGCGGTTCTAACGAGTACCCATAATCTATGTTTTGAGCAGAAATATGAAAAAATATCAGAGTTTTTTTATCTGAAAATTTTCAGTTTTTTTTTGGAAGTGAAATTTTCTATATATTTGAATAGGCGTGTTTTCGAAATGCGAGCAATCGTTTTTCGAGCTTTTGAGATTCGACTGTATTTGGGATCATAGAACCTATTCTAATTCTAGTGTCGTGGAATATCGAATTCCTCTTAAGCTAGTACTATATATAGGTACATATGCAGCCCTTTAATCTAGAGTGCTGACATAAGGAGTGTCAGTGAAACCGAGACTCAATTTTTCGATTTTTGTTTGCATTTTGTTTGTTGCAACGTTGCTTTTATTTTATTGACCAAATGGTCCAATTTAAACGAAAGGGCCGTAAGGACCAAATAGCTTACCCAAATTTAATGGGACGCAGTTTTTCTGCCATTTTTCCACAAGAGTGGCAAATTTGTGACTTCCTATTTACTTTCGTACACACGAAGCCCCTTCTGAAAAGGGGTCTAATCTAAAAGGAAAGAAATTTGCTCTCTCTCTCTCTATCTCTGTCTCTCTGTCTCTGTCTCTTTGTCTCTGTCTGTCTGTCTGTCTCTCTCTGTCTCTCTCTCTCTTTCTCTCTCTCTCTCGAGAGAGAAACAGAGACAGAGAGAGACAGAGACAGAGACAGAGAGGGAGACAGAGAGTAAACTAAAATAGCCTCTGATTATACAATTAAACGAAATAATTTCACAAACATTTGAGTAAACGAAAGAAGAGACTAATGCCAGAATAATGTTAGTAAACGATACCCTCTTTAGTTATCTGTCAATAGCGATTTTATCCTACAGTCATATGTCAATAGTCTATTCCGATAACATATGTTTGCCACCGATGGAAGCGAAAGTAACATAAAATGCTGATTTACAGAAATTTTATATTGGAGCTGTTAATTTCTTTTTACACGTAATATCGTATTGCATAATATTCACATAAAATCCGATTACTGTTCATCGTGGTCATGTTTGGGATTTTCTTGTGTTCTGGTTTCAGATCGCAAATGAGCCACTGTGGTTTTGATTAGTATATTTTTCACTGTGATGTTTCACAGATAAGGTAGAGGACCTCTATGCGGACCGAAAATGTCTCTGTAATTTGGAATTGCATCAGAATTAAGAGTGAGTCCGGCCGAATAAAATTACAATCGAACCACGACAGCTCGAACACCGATGGCTCGTTTTTGCGTCCCCACGAAGTTCTTCCGATAGCTCAAGAAAACAAATATTTAGGGAATTTTTTTTTTACTTTATCGTGAAATTGTATGTTGTGTGTACTCATTAGAATCGCCTCATCGAGGCGATTCTAATGAATAAACTCAACATACAATTATTGTGTACAAAATCGAAAAAAAAAAATCCCTAAATTATCGCCATTTGCTTCCTGACTTGGCACCATAACTAACCCTCAGTGGCTCGAACCACCCATGTCTCGAACAATTTTCTATGGTCCAAAAGATGTTCGAGCCATCAAAGTTCGACTGTAGTTTAAGCCTCCAGTTGATTTAGTTTTGATCATTCCAAGGCGGTTCCTCTATTGCAGTACTTCTTTGTGCGTGCGTCTGTGCATTCATATGTTGAGTTTATTTTGTTATTGTTCTTTCCTCATCTCTTCTCCTTTTGCTGCCTTGAGAAGACTGTTCTTCGTGATTGTGGCATTTCCTGGGTATCTACAGTTATAGTTTTCTTGAAATAAAACAAATGAGTCAACGCTGAATAAAGACTTGTACACCTACGTCTTCGGGCGCAAGAACCACCCCAGTTAACATTCTACTTTAAATCTATATCGGACCATTATGGATCTATACTATTTGTCAATCACCCAGCAGTTTTACACATATTCACATGTAGTTAAAATGGACCGATTGAAGAGAAGTACAATCGAACCTCGATGGCTCGAACACCGATGGCTCGTTTACCATGGCTAATTCGAACTCGTTTTTGAGTCCCTACGAAATTCTTCCGATAGCTTAATAAAACAAATATTTAAGGATTTTTTCTTATTTTATCACAAAATTGTATGTTGTGTGTAATTAGAATCGCCTCTTCGAGGCGATTCTAATGAGTACACTTAACATACAATTATTGTGTAGAAGATCGATAGATTTCCCAGGATTAGCGATATTTGCTTCCTGGCGCCATGATTAACCTTCTTTGGCTCGAACTACCCATGGCTCGAATACTTTTCCATGGTCCCAAAGGTGTTCGAGCCATTGAAGTTCGACTGTATAAGGTAAAGAGTAAGGGGTGTGAATACTTAGAGTAAATGAAGTTTTGAGTCAAAAGGGAATTCGACCAAACCCCCTCTGAACCCACCCCTATTTGAAATGTCTTAAGGGGAACTGGTACGCTTTCAAAGGAGGCAATGTCACAAAATTGCTTTGCCCCCTTCTAAAAAGGGATCGAAAAGCAAAAGCTGCTCCCTGTGACTACCAGCAACATATTTACTTCAAATAGCTGCTTTAATTTGCTTGATAACCACAGTATCCATCATTTCCCATACTATATGTGGATATCAGAATCTTTTATGTGTGTGAGGGGTAGACAGAAAAATCCGTCCCGAGGGTTACTGTCTGGCATCACGAGGCTTGCCGAGTGATGTCAGACTGTGATCCCGAGGGACGGATTTTTCTGTCTTTCCCTCACACCCATGATAGATTCTTTTTCTTGCGTACCTTTCATTTTTGAAAGTGGGATTATTATCATGCAGTCACTTCGATTGCAGACGTCCGTCATATTATGATGACAATACCAGGACGTCATTACGATCAGTGGCGTCGTCAATCTTAACGATGGCGAACTGTTACTTCCTATACAACCAGTGTGTGTCAAACACGTGAACATTCTCGATTTTTATCTTTCCCACGGGACGGATAAGGGTGTATGAGATAAGGTTTGCTAGCACTGGTCTAATTTGCGAAAATCCTTATCCGGTATGCAAGTAAAATACCATGACTAACGTACTCGTAGTTCTAGATAAAAGGGGTATATGTATCAATTTATCAAGATAAGAGGGGTAGTATTCTCTTTTGTTGTCTGATTTTTTATTACGAAAACATGCCTATTCAAATATACTGAAAATTTTACCACCAAAAAATGAAACTTTTCAGATAAAAAAAAAAAAATCTGATATTTTTCATGTTTCCACAATCTATGTTTTTGAGCAGAATTAAGTAAAATAGTTTATACCCCTGTAAACACCAGTTTTACTATATAAAAGTGGGGTTTAAGGGGGTCAATATTATATAGGCATGACTTCGTGATGTCCACCAAAACTACGAGTATATGTGGTTTGGGTAAAGCGCTTCTTATGCCTGCAACGCACATTTTTGTGGAATAATCATAAGAAATATATTTATTTATCAATATTTTGGTTAAAGGTGACATATCTAGAGTTATGGCTTAGAAGCTTACAGTTTATATAGATGTATTAACGGTAATGACCTTAAGCGTAAACTATCTCTTAAAGGCGCCATATTCCTCAAAAATAGACATTTTTTTTTATCCAAATAAGGTTTAATAAATTGATATATGGTATTAATACATTAATAAAATGTAGCACCTGACAGCATGTAAAATTTCAGTTAGTCTCCCATTCTTGAAATGAGACGATTTTTATCGTATCTCTGAATTACTGTTGCCAAACTTAATTCAGAGATATGATAAAAATCATATCATTTTTTATCCAGTTCAAAGACGAGAGACTAACTGAATTTTTACAGGCTCTCAGATGCCGCATTGTATGATTGTATTCATACTATATAATTTATTAAACCTTTCTAAGATAAAAAATATGTTTGTTTTTGAGGAATATGGAGCTTTTAACCCATTGCAGACTGAATAAATTCTTCCGCACTATATATTGGTAGAGTCAAATTTCTAATTTAGGTATGTCAGGCCTAGTTATTTAGATATTCCTACAGAAATATTGCCAAATTGTTTGCAAACAGTGGAGATCCTGATCAGACGCAGAATGCGGCGTCTTATCTGGGTCTGCACTGTTTGCCAATTACCCTTTTTGCAGTTTCAGACTAAAGTGTTTAACCTTGGGCGGTCCATATGCAACCGACGTTTTTGATCGAGTTCATTACAAATACGTACACGCCACACAGGCCATATTTCACTTAATTTCCTGAGAAGAAAATATATTCAACGCCTTGTCAGATAATCTGAAGCATTGTTAAGGTAAAAACTAGCTTAACTAATAAAGTTCATTTGCCTTCGCATCACTGTATAAATTTAAATTCTGTCTGTTTGACTTCCTTCCATTGATCTAAAAGCAGCAAACAAGGCTAACATCAAGACAGGGTGAATAACGTGAGAATAAGAATTTAAGGCTTATACATACATGTATGTGAATTGTTGGATTATTTTTTTAATTGGAGTTTTACGGCCTGTTAAGGTCACGTCGAGTCAGTCAATTAACCTACTCACACTTTTCCTAGGCAGTTTTAGTCGTCTAAGCGATAACATATGTTTACCAGCAAATGAAAACTGTCCTTCTTTTATCAGCGGAAGGGGCAGAACGACCGAAGAACTGATTTCATGATCAATCTACGCGAAACTGTAGTTAAGCTGCGATTCGAACTTGCGACGCCTAGATCTGCAGTCAGACGCGCTACAGACTCAGTTCTGGTTCCAAAAACTGGTTGGCCGATGTATTATGTGCTCTTGCGTCCAATACAGTATAACCTCAATGGCTCGAACCCGGATGGTTCGTTTACCGTGGATGATTCGAATTCTTTTCAGTCCCCACAAAATCCTTCCAATAGCTCAAGAAAACAAATATTTAGGGAGTTTTTTTCTTATTTTATGATGAAATTGTATGTCGTGTGTACTCGTTAGAATCGCCTCATCGAGGCGATTCTAATGAGTACACTCAACATACGTACTTATTAGAATCGCCTCATCGGTGCGATTCTAATGGGTACACTCAACATACAATCGTTGTGTAGAAAATCGAAAAGATTTCCCTAAATTATCGGTATTTGCTTCCTGAACTAGTGCCATGATTAACCCTCAGTGGCTCGAACTACCCATGTCTCGAACGAAATTCCATAATCCTAAAGATGTTTGAGCCATTGAGGTTCGACTGTAGCTTGTTGGCGGGTGTATTACGAAGACTAGAAAATGTGCTTGTTGTCACCGATTTTCGTTCTTTTGTGTTTTTTTGTTTCCTAAGGTATCGTTATAGCCTTTCATTGTAAAAAAAAAACTATACCCCAACTGTATAGTAAAGAAGATGTCCAGGAAGAGCCACAATCACAGAACCATGCAGACGATTCACATGAAATGTCAAAATTATTTTCTGCAATTTGCGTGATGCGTGATGCTAGCATCGGGGTCATATTCAACAGCTGCCTTATTTGATTTCTGTTTTCTTTCGTTTGGTATCGTTCTGATGTTTGTAGCTGCATTATGAGATAAGGGTGAGATTTCGTGTTAATAAAACTGGTTTAAGACCTATAGTAGTTTTTTCTACTGACCATTCCAAGGTGGTTGCTTTCTCGCAGTTCTTCTTTCTTCGTGCGTCGATTGTTATATACAGTCGAACTACCCATGTCTCGAACATTTTTGGGACCATGGAAACTTGTTCGAGACATGGGTAGTTCGAGCTAAGGACAGTTAATCATGGTGTCAGGCCAGGAAGCAAATAGCGTTAATCTGCAGAAGTCATTCGAATCGTCTCGATGAGGCGATTCTAATGAATACGCACAACATACAATTTCTTGATAAAATAAGAATATTTCCTTAAATATTTGTTTTTTGGAGCGATGTGAAGAATTTCGTAGGGTTTCGAAAACGAGTTCGAATCAGCCATGGTAAGCGAGCCATTGGTGTTCGAGCTATTGAGGTTCGACTGTATTGTGTTTGTTCTGTAGTTGTTGGTTCCTTATTGGACATTACGAAAACACGCCTATTCAAGTATATTGACAATTTTACCACCAAAAATGGCAATTTTTCAGATAAAAATTTCTGATATTTTTTATATTTCTGCTCAAAACATAGATTGTGGGTACTCATTAGAACCGCCTCGTCGAGGCGGTTCTAACGAGTACTTACAATCTATGTTTTTGAGCAGAAATAAGAAAAATAGTGTATACCCCTGTAAACCCCAGTTTTACTATATAAAAGTGGGGTTTAAGGGGGTCAAAATTATATAGGTATGTTTTCGTGACGATTGGTCTCTCAGGACCTTTCCATTAGTGTTCACTTTGAAATAGAGCATTTTTGCTCCAGTGCAGACTAATTCTTTCAAGTTAATAAATATCATTCATTCTTAGCCTTAGGAAATGACGTGAATCAGTCCAAACCTGACAAGGATACTTCTATTATCCTACAATCGCTGCAGTGTGTATAGATTAGACGAAATTAGCTGAAATGAACCCAAACGCAAATTGCTATTAAATAAGTATTAGCTTTCACAAATAGTTCGGGCTACACTAAGCACGCGTTTAAGCTTTTCGAAAGTGTCTAAGCTTTTGGAAAATCTTTCCAATCAGCAATTAAAGATGTGCTACAAAGGCACACCTCTGATAGAGGACGTTAAGTGAGAGATTTGAACAGTTGTTAGAGAGTTTTGCTATCTTGCAGTGGCGTGGCTGGAGGTTTCGCTACTTGGTAGGTTTCGTGTCTTTCCGAGTCGATGGGCATCGTTCGGTTGATGGTTATATCAGTCAAGCGTGCCAAGCAAAACAGTGTTGTCTACGTACATACCGTTATTACCGTAAATGACCTGACAAACAGGTCTGAACAAATAGCGTAGATCAGGATGCTTTCTGTTTAAGGCATGATAACACTGTCGCTCCAGATTAGATAGAGAGCATTAACTACCGAACACAATCGTACTAACAGGCCTGACCAACTAGTATGTATTCAGATCAGACTATACTGCTTTCATTGCATGCTCTGTATAATATTGTCGACCCAGGTCAGATCAGGAGCAGTGTTTACCGTAAATGTTTTGATCAACAAGCCTGATAAAAATTTAAACCTTCTACCACGACCTAGGTCAGATCAGACTGTTTGTTTTTATGCTATTTACGAGACAGTATAGACCTAAATATGATAAATTGTGTAGCATTATAATTACTGTACATATTCCACAGAGAAACAGGCCTGAGCAAACGCTTTTGACCTATGTCAGATCAGACTGCTTTCTTTTTATGAAGTTATGCCAAACCATGTAGACCCAGTTCATTTATGACGCAATCTAATCAAGATCAGAACTGTTAGCAATATCATTAGATCAGCAGGCTTCTAACCATTTCCATTTATATAACCAATGTAATTAACGTAAATGAAAACAAAACAGACGCCTTATTCATCTACACTCTAAAAACTTCTACCATGCTCAAACTATGATACATCTTTTAGTTCTACTGACTGTATTTTTGACTGTGATTCTGAGTCCTTTTCAATGTCAGTAGAAGTGAGAATAATTGACCAACTTTCCATACAGGTAATCTCGCATATGCCGCCATTTCGGTTGTGCCAAAAGATGGCTTGAGATGATATTCTCTACCATTCCCGGAAAACTGTCACAAATGAACGGAAAGTTTGCTTTTGTTTGCGAGTAACTGTCTTAACGTCTCGCTTAACTGAACGCAGCTTGTATCGGGTGAACAAGCGAAATGTATTTAAACCAAAATTTACAGATCATATACAAACATGATCTTTTATGATTATTTGTCTATATGATTCATATATGTTTGTTTAGATACGACATATTCTGGGCTCGGTCTGTGAACTGTCTTATATCCACAATTCTGGGTTTCATCTGTGAACTGTCTTATATCCACAATCGTGCTATAACGAACCCTATTATGAGGACGCTCCAGTGTGTTTGTGTCATGCTGGGTAAACACTCAGCACAAAATATTTTGTAATGTTTCTCTTACTTTTAAAGTTTTTTCTTACTTTTCCCAGAAAATAGGCTTCGACTTTTCATGCAAATCGAGTGATGAAGATTACTTTTGGTTATGATATTATCTCATTTAGTTCATAGCTAAATGACACATTTTATATTGTTTCACATTGCATTGCAGTAATTATACAGTTCACTTTCTCCTTATTTTTCTCTGTTCAACAGACAGCTGCAGACTTTTCCTTTGGATTCTTTTTAAAGGAGCCAACTTGACTCTCCTTCTGTTTGGTGCCTACAGAAAGCTGTACTTCGGGTCTGTGGCATTTCCTGGGTATCTTCATTTAATTTATTTTTTACTTTATGCGAAATACACAAATGTTTCATTATCGCACTGTTAATATATTTTACAGTACAAACTGGTCCTAAACGCAGGCAGCCACTGCCCTGATCAGGCTGTTAAGATATACAGGCTGCGCTAGGCCTTTGCTGTGCGCATATGCCGAAGATACTATCATAGCCTGGCACGGCTCAGTTGTAATCGGTCATTTATTTTATTTCCTTGAAATAGACGAGAGTTGTAAACATAAAACACTTTATTAAGGTTTCATTTTAATCTGTTTTCAGCGGATATTTGACGAATTACTAAAGATGCCTCGTGCATTTATTTAGTTTAAAATGTTTTTCTACGCACTAAAATTGTGAAATCGTCAGTGTAAACACGTTCATTTGCCTTCCTTAATACACCGTTACAAGGTCGCTAGAAGACATTTAAACTGTGATGTTAAGCTCCCCTTAGCTACTTATGCTAATATTTACATTAACTCATTTATGTCTGGAGTCCCCAAAACGGGACAAGTGCAAATAGTGTAGATCCAGATCAGACGCCTCAGAACGCGGTATCTTGTCAGGGTCTACACTATTAACATTAAGTAGAGCAATTTGTATAATACATATAACAGAAAGATACTAGACACACATTCCGTTAGACATGGACCTGCCCAAAGAAAGAGGTAGTAGAGTCTATTAATCAGGACGAGTTCTTGCTGTCCGTCGTCCTTCCGTAATCTACACTTTCAAACGATATTTAACAGATTTTGCAATCGTTTAGCCGAAGTAGATATAATCCTTTCACGCGGAGTCTCCAGTCAGTATGCGTTCAACATTTTCATTAATCATGATATAACAAACATGTGAAACATCACAGTGAAACACATAGAATAAAAATATGCAATGATAAAACAAGGCAAAGGATTCAATGGCGATCTGAAGCCAGAACATAAGAAAACCACAAAAATGACCACGATCATTACCAATATATTGAAAATTTTACCAACAAAAACTGAAAGTTTTCAGATAAAAAATCTGATATTTTTCATATTTCTGTTCAAAACATAGATTGTGGTACCCGTTAGAACCGCCTCTCCGAGGCGGTTCTAACGAGTACCCACAATCTATGTTTTGAACAGAAATAAGAAAGATAATATATACCCCGGTAAACCCCAGTTTTACTATATGAAAGTGGGGTTTAAGGGGATTAAAGTTATATAGGTATGTTTTCCTGATGATCTCTATTCAGATATTGATAGTCAGGTGCCGTCAATTTGAAACAGATTGAAGGGGGACCCGTGATTTAGTCCGACCCACCGCCCAGCTATTAAAGTGTGAGGACCGACCCACCGCCCAGCTATTAAAGAGTGAAGCAAAGTTATCAACCATACTTGGGTTAACAATGCATGCAGTTTGCCGCAAAATATCCATGTTATAACCCTTTTTTGTAGCGAGTGACAATTTTTTTTAAATTGTACCTAAAATCAGTTTTGCTAACAAATAAAGTGTGAAAGCATACTTTTATGGCGGGTGTCTTTGTAACCTTCCTTCTGTCCTTCTTGGAAACGTTTGTCATTCTGATGCTACACGTGGAAAGTTGTTTTTAGCAACCCATCATCTCGCATATAGGTCAGATGACCGCGCCCGTACTTGCATCAGAATAGCACGAGTGCTTGTCATTTCTGTCCTCTTCAACAGTTCTGTATTTGGGACCCTGACTTGCTATTTGATTTATAGTGGCTTAAAGGGGTTGCGTACACTTTGAAGGTTTTAAGCCACAAATGCGCAGGCTGATCTGAGTTTTCGCTAGGCGCACATGCAATCTTGTAGGAAATACTTTGCCCCGACTCTATTGTGCGAGTAATATCGAGATGCCAATTACGTGACCTTATACTGCTTCATTACAAAAACAAAGATCGGCTTTTTATGGTTTCTGTTTGCTTTAAAGCAAAAATGTAACCTATAAGTAGCTAAAAAATACATTTTAATCTAAACGTGTAAAAAATTTTGATCTAACTGTCCAAATTTGTGAAATTCAATATATGATGAAATTTGGACATATGCACGCATGCACACGTATTCATCTAACTGAATGAGTCCATTTTAGTACCTGATTACCATTCGCATATACATGTGGGATGTTACAGGAGTTCGTAGGCTTACCATTACTACCTTAGTTTTACTTGCTTTTGTATCAAATTGTCTGACTAAAAAGCTATATCTATGGAGCTGTAATGTACATACGTTTCTGCATAATGTGGGCGTTGCATCACGAAAACATGGCTAATTTTGACCCCCCATAAATCCCCTTTTTATATAGTAAAACTGGAGTTTACATGGGTATAAATTATTTTTCTTATTTCTGCCCAAAACATAGATTTTGGGTACTCTTAAGAACCACCTTGACGAGGTGGTTCTAACCAGTACCAACAATCTATGTTTTGAGCAGAAATACGAAAAATATCTGAGCTTTTTTTTTATCTGAAAATTTTCAGTTTTTTGAGGTGAATGTTCTATAAATTTGAACAGGCATGCACTACCACAAATAGCGCGTTATCTGAGATCACTTTTGCAGACGAGAATTTTGCTTACCTAGTACGTAAATCCCTTTTCATTATCTATATGAAAGATCTGAAAACATCTGAAAACCCACGTATTGTTCGTAATATTTGATTTGATTAATTTATTTCAGACTGAATAAACTCCTCCCACACTATATGTTGGTAGAGTCAAACTTCATTTTTAGGTATAGCAGTGCCGCATTCTGCATTGTTCTATGTCTGCACTGTTTACCAATTACCCTTTGGGGAATCTCAAGACTAAAATAGATTAATCAGTAAAATGAGAGAGAGAGAGAGAGACAGACAGAGAGAGAGAGAGAGCGCATTGTTATTCATGAGAAAAATGACTACTACGATATGAATATTATAAACACATTAAGGAAAATTTTCAGATAAAAATTCTGATAATTTTCATATTCCTGCTCAAAACATAGACTGTGAATACTCGTTAGAACCTCCTCGGCGAGGCGGTTCTAACAAGTACCTAAAATCTATGTTTTTTTAGCAAAACAAGAAAAATAATGTCTACCCCTGTTAACCCAGTTTTACTATATAAAAGTGGGGTTTATATAGGTATGTTTTTGTGATGGATATGAATAATATAAACAATAAATACATACCGTCGCGAAACAGTAACCTGTTGATATCGTTGTGTATGTAATTATCATACGGAAGAAGCAAGGCAAGGAGTAAAAGACACAACAATGTTTATTTATTTACTTATTTATTTATTTAAATTTAATGATTATTTAACGTTTACAGTAATTCAGAAAGTCTTATTTACAATGTTGACATGTTACCTAGCACTTGTTGAATTGAACTTAATTCATAATTCGCACGTGTTTGTTATTCTTTTTCAATTGCTAAATATTTTTAAAATTAAAGTCATTTAAACTACAGTGTAAGCATTACACTAATATGTATGATTGTTTCCTCATATTAAGTGTTATTTTTGGCTTTGTTTATTATTATGAAACGTCAAGCTTAAAAAAAAACAACAAAAAAAAAAAAACAACAACACATTTTCGTTTCAAACTACATCATTACGAACAAACGCCTATTCAAATATGTAGAAAATTTCACCTTCAAAAAACTGAAAACTTCCAGATAAAAAATCCGATATGTTTTTCTTATTTCAGCACAAAACATAGATTGTGGGTACTCGTTAGAACCGCCTCGTCGAGGCGGTTCTAACGAGTACCCACAATCTATGCTTTTGAGCAGAAATAAGAAAAAAAAATGTATAACCCTGTAAACCCCAGTTTTACTATATAAAAGTGGGGTTCAAGGGGGCCAATATTATATAGGCATGTTTTCGTGATGTGAAGTGACGCGCGGCGTTTGGATTCAAACCAAATGACGTTCCACCAACAACAATCCGTGAGATCCATCAGATTTTATGTTTTTATTATTTCATTGTTTTCAAGGTCTCAGTTTACGTGGCTTTTACGGACTATAGCCATGAACTTTTATTCTTACCTGATGGGATTGAAATAGACATGATAATTCCGATGGAAAATCAGCTTTACAGCCGATTAGTAGGTTTACCTCATAAGTAAAGTTAACTCTTAAAGTGCTGATAACAACTGCAGAAGACGGCATTTTATTTTTATCTTATTATTATTTGTATGTGTTTTATTTGCCGTGAATCTAGGACTCGATATGTCATGTGAATCGTCTGCCTATCAGACGATTCACGTGATATGTCAAGTCTTATTTTGTCTGAAAAATAATTAAACAATTAAAGTATCGTCTATTACAATTGTGCTTAACGCTTTAATGGTTCGTTATTCGGAATAGAGCGGAGAACAAAAAACACATCTATTTGTCACAAGCAAATCCGATTATATCCGTTTAGATTTTATAATGCTGACTCGGACACTGAAATAACACATAATACTCCTACAGCCTAAAAATAATTATCCATCCACAACTTTTTCATTGGATCTTTATCTTTGGAAAATGATTCCTTTTGTTTTACTTAAATAACAACATTCATTATCCTCCTACAAATATACGCTCTGTTGCCTTTATATGCGATGGCTTCCGTGAAGAAAGATTCGAGGTAGAAACTGACTGTAAAATCTGTCCAATGAAAAACAATCCCTTACTATCCCTTTGTAATTCAAAATATTAAATATTAGAGGGATCAAACATGGTTTTTCATGCATTAACATTCGCCAGGTCCCGTGGGAGGTGTTGAAAACCGAGGCCGGAGGCCTCGGTTTTCAACACCTCCCTAGGGACGTGGCGAATGTTAATGCATTGAAAAACCATGTTCGATCGCTATTATTGCATAAAAACTGAAAACATTTGCTACTTTTCGCGTTATTTCTTGCACTATTTTGTTTCGCCTTTTCACCGATGTCGCGCGAACGTAATTTCCACGGACTATGCTCGTTCTAGAGCCGGGCAGTACACATCTCGTAACGGCAACAAGTCTGTGGCCCCGGTACGATCATATTGGAAGTTGCGTAGCCGTGCATTAACAGCGCGTGAATTGCCTTGTTAATACACGGCTTTTCGCCGGTTAATGTGCGACATTGTTTTTTATGCAATAATTGCAAACAACATAATAAGTAGATACAGATGAAACGACAAAGGTGAATGTGAAGTATTTTCAAACATGGCTTTTTGAGATTTATAACATTTATCTAAATGCTAGGATGGAACACTTCATTTTAGAAACTTGAGGAACGAAACTGTAGACACTGTGGCTTATATCACAGAGGCGGGTCAAGGAAGATTTCTGAGGGGGTTCGATTTAATCATACCGTACTTATTATCGTCCTTACTCCACATACTAGGGACGACAGGCCTGAGCAAACAGTGTAGGCCCAGATCAGACGTCACAGAATGTGGGGTCTGATCAGAGGCTACACTGTTTGGCACTCACCCAGCAATTTTACACACATTCGTAGATAGTAAGCTGGACTTGTTGAAGAAAAGTATAAGGAAAAGTGTCCCATAATTTATAAAATGTATTCAAAATTTCCCATGAAAATAAACTTTTTAGTCATTAGGTAGAGGGAGGGGAGCTGACTGAACCGCCGTACCCCCTCTGAATGCATCCCTGTTTCAGTACATTTTATTCGATTTAAGCAGACATGTTCTTGAACTCTCTCATATGTATCAATTACCAACAGACTCATTCAATTATCGTACGCGATGTAGAAAATTATATTCGAGGCAAAAGAAACAGTAAAATCATCAGGATTAAAACAAAATTTATGATGACTTCTTAAAGCTTTACCGTGTATGTTGTAGTTCTGGTTGAAAGAAAAAAACAACAACAAACGACAACACATTGGCGTAAATAGACGATGGACGAACAGTACCGAAACGAAATGAACCCAAGAACCGAATCGTAGCGCGTAGAGTCTGAACTGCGGTGGAACAAATATTCAGTGACTTGTCTTCCTTCAAAGCCAGAAAAGGGTCCACTTTGGACACTTCGGATTAAAAGGATTACAGGAGCAAGATACACTTGATACAAGTTCTCGCCATTTCCACCAAAGGGAAACATTCTTTTTGTGTGATTCCCACTCTACTTGACTGCACACCAAGTCCCTTCTCAAAAGGGATCTACACTAAAAAGAAAAACTTTGCTTATAGAGAAAACCGCTTTTCAAAAGAGAACAAAAACAATTTAGACAGAGTTGTATCGCAGATACAGCGAACCCTCGATACAACGACAGCATTTATTCCCAAAAATGTTGCCATTATAATGAATTCGCTATTGTAAAGAATCCTTAATGGACAGAATGGTATGTAAGAAAGACCACGTTTTATTCTTATTTCCTCATAGAACACATGTTTTGGATATTAATTAGAATCGCCTCTCTGAGGCGATTCTAACAAATATCCAAAACTTATGTTGCTTAAAGATTTTATGTGATATTTTTGCATAATTTCTCATTAACCGTCAATTCTTGAGCGAATGTTTCGTGACATTCTAATTGCCATTATAGGGAATTTTGTCGTTGTATCGAGTGTCGGTATAAAGAGGGCTGACTGTATTGCCTAAAATCGTTTTCAGTCATATGTCAGCGGCAATTATTTGAGCCACCGCACGATAAAACCTACAATAAGACCTGTGTAACCAGCGAAGACTAGATCGGCCTGTACATACACCCAGTACGGCAAAGGTTCTCGTTTATCCCTCTTTAGATAGCCTGGAGACTGTAGGAGGCACACGCGATCAGCGAAGACTCTGATCAGACTGCGCGGATGCATAGACTTATCTGAGTCTTCGTTGGTCGCACAACTCTTATTGTAGATTTTGTTGTGCGCTCGCACAAGTTTGTTTTTATGATGTTGAATAAGTTGCTTTGTTGAGATAAAATGTTTGTGCCACATATCGAAGCTGATTATTGTTTTAGTTTTGATGATGCCTATAATGGCTGATTATTGTTTTAGTTTTGATGATGCTTATAATGGCCTTCAAAATGCCATAGAATATAATTATGTGCTTGTCAAAATAAAAATATCAGCCATTAACTAAAATAGCTAAATATGCAATGAAAACATATAAGGGAAGATACCCGGGAAATGCCACAATATATCCACGAAGCACAGCTCTCCCGAGGCATCCATTATGAAAACACGCCTATGTAAATATATAGAACATTTTACCTCCAAAAACATAAAATTTTCAGATTAAAAAAATCTGATATTTTTCATTTTTTCTGCTCAAAACAGAGATTGTGGGTACTCGTTAAAACCGCCTCGCTTGCCTTGCTGCCGGAACTACTTAAAGGATCAATGGCTAACATTACAGTTAGAAGTTATCTTAGCGGTTTTATTAGGGGGAAAATTGGGCCTTAAGGATTGGATTTGGTAGTAAGGCTGTTTCATCTGTCGTTTTATATTTGGCCAGTCCAGTGATTCAGGCGTTTTATAGAATAAAATGGTTTCATGTCATGCTCGATTTGGTGTCTCTTTCAATCAGTAGTTTAGTTATGAACCTCCTTGAATCTGCTGAGAGGAAATTGGCGAGACCAGTGCGTAAAACAAAATCTATTAAAACCGAATTGTTGATTAAGAGGTTCCATAGTTTATAGGTACTATCAGTGCATGCCTGGCAGTCTTCGCTGTTTTTTTTTACGTAGCAACGAGCTACTGAGCATTAGTCACTGTGATATAGTAATTTAAGGTTCTCACATGAGCATTTGTATTGAGTCAAGTAGGACTGACAAGTATTTGGATGGTGTGTGGGTTGTTATTGCAAGGTCAGGAGGTACACTTTGCCCTGTTATCAGCCTTGAACGTTACTTACAATGGGCTAAGGTAAAAGCTGATTCTTCTCTGTTCATTTTGAGTACTCTTAGTGCATGTAAAGACGGGTTTAAAATAAAATAAAATAAAATAAAATTAAAAAAACAACAACAAAAAAAAAACAACAAAAAAACAAAACAGTGCAAGGCTTTAAACCTATTCATCGTTATGTTACCTGTTTGTTAAAGCTTTTAAACTTCATGTGTCTGGTGTTACTAAATACTTTCTCTATTCGCTGCGCGCTGGGTACGTCTACAGCTGCTAAGAATGGTATTCCTGATAGACTGTTCAAAAGCCCTGGACGGTGGTTAAGCGAAGATGCGAAAGACGGTTGTGTTAAAGAGGACTTGTTAGAAAGACCAATGTCTCACAATCGTAAGGCTTATAAACGCTTGTAGGATTTATTTAATCCGTGTATTAATTATTTTCCCGTCTTTTGTTTCAGTTGTTGTTTCATTTCTAAATGTTTCTGTTGTCAACGGAAAGCGTTTTTAGAGTGTCCGGGTTTGCCCTAGAATACAACGGTGTGCTGAGTGGTTCGGGGTAAATGTAATTTTTGTCGGTTGAATGCAAAGAATTAGACAAAAATTAATTCTCCTGTTTGGTCAACACACACCTGACGTGTACAGATGGCGTTTACATATGCAGAATCTTTAGCTGAGGTCCTGGGAACTTGATGTTATGCCAGCTTTGCAGTGCAGCCGACAGTAGACGCAGATACATTAAATCTTTTTTTTTTTTTTTTTTTGCGGATGAATTGTTCAACAAGAAATGACGTAGTTTTCGCATACCTTTATCTAGGTGTTGATTTTGCATGTGAAAATTAGGTGTAGCATGGTTAAATGATGGATTAATTATGATGAGTTGGTCACCTACACGGCTTAAACTCAGTCGTTGTTTCATTTCTAAATGTTTCCGGTTTTCAATGGAAAACCGGAAACATAGTGGTTGGGTTTGTCCCAGGCTGCACGGTATCCAAAGGCTCGGGTGTGTGTATGTGTGTGTGTGTGGGGGGGGGGGGGGGCGGGGAAGGAGGAGGGGGGGGACATACGTTTTCATGGAAAATGAAAATAATATCAGTACATTGAAATGTTTGCTGCAAAAATGTGAGCTGCTTTTGCAATACAAAAGCTACTCACATTTTTCAGCAGAAAATATAAATGAGTTTGCCATATTTCAACTTGAAGGTAGAAATTTTAACGTCACGTTAGCTAACAACTTCGTTAAGTTTTGAACAAGTGGGCCCTGATTTTCAACGCAGGTGCCAATTAATATACTTCGACTGAACTGACATAAACTAGTTCATTTTAACATAAGCTAGTTCATTATCCGAATGTAAGTTTTCTTACGTTGCGGCTCAAATGTAAACGATAAAATGTATGAATCCACTGATTAGGTTCATCACGACAGAATATCACATTAATACACAAAAAATCCTTTAAACATTTCCAATGAAGCATTTTCACTTACTGTGACCGTTTCGGTTCTCGTCGAGAAACATCGCCAGACTGTTACCTTGACCTTAAATGTATGAAGTTTAACATTCACAAAAGTACAATGCATGATCTGTCTCGTACTCAGAAGCCTCGTCAATCCATTATTCGTTTTACTTTGGATTATCTTTCATTTTGAAGTATTGGTCTTTGACTAGGGACGTTCGTTATCTGAGCCAATAGCTATTCGCGTGTAACAGCTCACTGCAAATTGTCCTTCAAATGTCACATCATTTATCATCAGCTGTCTAAAAGTCTGCGAAGCAAAGAAAAATGCATATAAATAAACATTGAATAATCTGAATTTGTCTCCACTACTAACGATGGGCATATTTCAGACACTCTTGAATTAAATAATAGCATCAGCAGTGTTTTACATAGAAAATAAATCAAGCATTTATAGAGTCATTCTCAGTCGTGATTTGTGCAAATTTCTTACATCAGTCCGGTAAGCGACTCCCAGTGGGCACGCAACGTTGAGACAACGTTGATGCAAATTTGTATAAACGTCATATGCCGGCTGGCGGATCTTTACTTTTTGTTTATACAAGACGGAATCTCAGACGAATAAGACACAGTTTCAAACGACAGCCTCTAATTCCTTATTTTATATGATGTATCAAGCCACTGTGGAAATATCCTTAAATGAGATTTTGCAAGTATTTCTTACGTCAAAGCTGATCTTAAATAGGGAAAAAATTTAAGAGAAAAGGGAGTGCAACAATCACAAACCGAAGCCCTTCCCAGACACCAAGAGGAAGAGGACACCGACAAAACCAAGCAAACACAAATCAAACAAACGTACGAAAAGCATTAAGATTAGCTCTCTCTTCCCCAAGCGAGGTAATCGCAATGCTAAAAGGACTGAAAAACACAAGAAGAAAATAACACAAGGTAAGACATAAAACAAATCGCCTCGTAGAATAAACCACAAAGCAACAAAGAGTAAGACTAACACCGGGACCATCGCCTTAGAACGGTCAGTAGAGTAAACCACCGGGGTTGGGGTGGGGTTAAAGCACTTTTACAGCTAGGCAACTTCACCCTGGGTCCCGATGCTACTCTTAATACAGAAATACATAAAAATTCTGTTCGCATAAAGGCTCCCAACTCAATCAATGCATCAAAGCGAAAACATAAAAATCAAATTAATCTTATAATAAAAAACGAGTATTCATGGCTAATTCTACTGTATGCCAGAGTAAATGAAACCTAATAGTTGAACCACGGTGGACCAAGCCAAAGACATATCGTCAAGCCCCAAACCATAAACTCATAAAAAGTTTGGATCTCAAAGTTTCGTTCTTTAGATGCAAATCTAGTCCTGTTGTTAAGTATCCTATGAATAACTCGATTTTCTATTGTCAATAATAAGAATTTCTATCTAGTTATTAACCCATTTATGACTATTGTCCTTTCGATAAAACTCGGAAGGAAGGTTTTTGCTTGGTGTTTTTTTTGAAAAGAAAATATTTTGGTCTGACTGACCATATCTTATCAGAAGTTATTTGTATTTTTCTGTTTCTGTATTTTATTCTCAAATATGTAGTAGTACTACCCTAAATTTTATTCTGATTTATGCAATTTCTAGAGTTAAGTGATATCTGACTAGTGCATAAGTAGTTACGTAAAATGGGTTTTGTTTTGTCTGTTGCTTCTTCCTCTTGGCGTCTGGAAAGGGCTGCGGCTTGTGATTGTGGCACTCCCTGGACTTTTCTCTTACCGTTTTTGCATTAAATCATTGCAAAAGTTTGTAAATTTACTTTTTCTGTGTAAAGCAAATAAAAAATAAAATAAAATAAAAACAAAAATAAAATAAAATAAAATAAAAGACTTTCTGAAAGATGTCGAAAACACAGTATTGTGGACTATTCTACATTCTACCTCAACTTTTTGGACAGGTCCATTTTTCGACTGAAGGAGTGTCCGTCCTTGAATTTTTATTATATATATAGTTATGCTTACTATCCGCGGACGCCTGATTACACCCTTTATTCTTGGGTCCATGTCTGTTGGTCTGAACATTCTGATTCGTCATTTGTTTACGGATTTATGAGTTTGGATTATGGCTTGGGTACCATGACCGCAACTACTTTTATGGAACTTCCAATATTTCATGCAAACAATGTATACCTGATCAGACGCCGCGTTCTGTGGTCTACACTTTTTGCTAGGGTCCCTTTGATGGGACGACAGGTTCAAATAGGTTACAGGCTTTCTGGTATTCGGACTATGACGCCTTCGGAGTAAAGGACCATTGAACTATCTAGCCTTCGATATACCGGGTCAATGAAATATCATTTCTATGGAACAGTAATAATAATTTAAAATGTTTCAGCCGGTGGAGTCTGATGCCTGGACTCTTTAGACAGGCCCTCGTCCAATAAAATGGAGTCTGGTTGGCTTTTATATTTACCATGCTTTATAGAAATTCCTGTATTTAATGCAAACAGTGTACATCCTGATCAGACGCCGCGTTCTGCGGCGTCTGATCTGGGTCTACATTGTTTGCCAATGTCCCTTTTATTGGGCGTTAGGCATAAATGGGTTAAAAGATTACACGCATTCAAAATCCTTTTCCTCGTCGAGTCCATCATTTTGTCACTTGATGTCTATATATCGTTACCTAATTGCCCAATAAAACACAGTAAAAAGAGGAATATTTTAAGTGTCCATAATTTTAGGCAGATGTTCAGAATTTTGCCATATTTTAACCGATTTATTTTTTTTCAAATTTTTGGTTATCTTTTGACGATAGTTTTATTGCATAAATGCGTCGAAATGTCTTTAACCCATTTATTACTATTGTTCCCCAAAACAGACACTGCCAAACAGTGTATATCGAGATCAAGACGCTACAGAATGCGGCGTCTGACCAGGATCTATACCGTTTGCATTACATACATGATTATCTGTTTAAAAATAATGGAAGATAATATAAACAAGACACCCCTTAACTTGGAAAAAAGATCTTTCTAAAAAACTGGGTCGAAGAGTTCACTCAGCATTTGAGGGTTATGAAAAAATCTTCGATTTCTTAAAAATGTCATTGCTTACATAGTTCTAGATAAGAAGGGTATTAAGTTATATACAGACAAATCTCTTTACACTGACACTCGATACAACAAAAAACGTCATTAAAATGACAATTTGACTGTCAAGAAACCTTCGCTTAAGAGGTAACAATTAGTCACAAATTATGCTAAAATATTGTATTTAATACTTTAAAGAAACATACATTTTGGATAATTGTTAGAATTGCCCCAGTAAGGCGATTCTAACAAATATCCAAACCTATATTCTGTGAGGAAATAAGAACAAAACAAGACCTTTCTTACATATCAATCTGCTCATTAACTATTCTGTACAACAACACATTCCTTTAATGGCAACATCTTTGGGAGCAAATGTCACTCTCGCAGAGGGAGCAACATTCCTTCCTATTAGAATGGACATCTTAGCAAATGGACTTGGTGTGTAGAAAAGCAAAGGGGATTTCACAAAACTGTCTCCTTTGGCAGGAATGGAGGTACTTCTACCAAGTATATTTTTTCCCTCAACTGTTTGTAAGGCATCTGTTTATGTTAGTCACTTGATTCTGAAAAAAATACTGTTACTTGTATAGATTCTGATTTGATTTGACGAGCTTTCAAGACACAAATTTATTTGTTGTATTTTTTTTAATTAATCCTCAAGCGCCAAACAACTTTTGCAGCAGACACTCTAATTTCTGCTTTTCTTTTCAGCGAAAAACAGCTTGACATTTCATGTGAATTGTCTGGAGACGATTCACATGAAATGTCAAGCTTTATTTTCTCTGAAAAAAGATAAAGATATATATTAGAATGTCGTCTGCTGCAGTTGTGATTGGCAATTTATGAGTTCAAAACCTTCTATTCCATACACTTTTCAATTTGGCTGACGTAGCTACCAAAGCAGACATAATAGCATTAAATTGATAGCGATTGGACAGATAAATCATCATCTCCCACACCAGACAACTATAAGAAATGATGTTGGGTAAAAATGCATCAGAGGACATTTTCAAATCTTTGTTGTATTTTACCCAGAAAATACGCTTTGATATTTCACGCAAATTGTCTCCTTTGGAATTGTCTCCCAGAGACAATTTGCCTGAAATGTAGCCAATTTTATGGAATAAATAAGACAAGTATCGCATTATCCACTCGTCGTCTGCTGAATTTACCCAGAGTGTGGCAAAGATTAAAAAGGACCATGGACAAAATGACATCCGATATTCTTTACTTTTGTAATGTGTCTGCAGCATAGCTACGCTTGAATTAGTCTTAGCCCAAACAATGGCATTCTATAAAAAGATAAGTATCACCATCTTTTAGAACAAAAAAGTTAACGTTTTATTCTTGTTTAAGCTGACATATTTTTGAATGTGATTGCCAAACCGACAATCCCTGTTTCTGTCACTACAACTTAATAACAACCTCATCACGAAAACATGCCTATATAATGTTGACCCCCTTAAACCCTATTATTATATAGTAAAACTGGGGTTTACAGGTGTATATATTATTTTTCTTAATTCTGCTCAAAAACATAGATAATGGGTACTCGTTAGAACCGCATTGCCGGGGCGGTTCTAACGAGTACCCATCACCTATGTTTTGAGCAGAAATATGTAAAATATCAGAATTTTTATCTGAAATTTTTCATTTTTTGGAAGTAAAATGTTCAGTATATTTGAATCGGCTTGTTTTCGTAATGTAACAAATAGTGCCCTCCTGACGCTGATAACGCTAAATTCTGCATTCAAACATATCAGCCTTAATCACTCTGATACTTATAAATGGTGAATAAATAAACAAAACCAAAAGAAAACTTCAAACATTTGAAGAAATAAAACTTTTATCATATTGAATACAATATCAGCGGACGATTATGGATACTCAAGTAAAACGCGCCAACTCAACGCGTTGGACAGAAAAATGTAGCCCGACCGCGGTCCTACTAATCACCAAAATTGACCTTTCCTCCGTAAAGGACAGAAGAGAGGCTATCGGGTACATAATGGACTTTCTCAATATGATATTATATTTTGCCCATGGTTTTTGTGTTATACAATACAATTTAAAGAATGGGTTCTTTGGATTTATGAACGAAAATCATTTAAAAGCGTAATAGTTTGCTAAATGCGGTCAGAAAAATACTATTGCACATCCTGCACATTTACGCGGTCCAATCAGGACCCTCACTCTCTGTTTATAGTACATAATTCGACAAACTAGAATACCTTGATCAGACTGCAGTCTGGATCTGGGATCTGCGCAGTCTGATCACGGCCATCACTGTTCACATATGAACTAATGTTACCACACCGTTAATAATTTTCAGCCAATTTGTTTCTAAACCCATGGATAAGCCGAATGGAAAAAAAATGTTTGTGAAGAAGAGATGACGTTAGTTTACTTTCAGTCTTCGGGAGTGGGGGGTGGGGTGGGGGGTGGGGAGGGCGGGGATGGTGGTTAAAGCACTTTTACAGCCGGCCAACTTCACCCTGGGTCCCGATGCTACTCTTAATCGCAAATAGTAAAACTGTCAGCAAAATGGACAGCTGTTAAAGGTGACCGAAATTCTAGCATCACAACACAACTAGTAAAACAGAAAGCAAAGTGGGCAGCTATTGAAAGAAACTCGGAAAAGGGACTCGATTAAAAAAAGAAGGAAACTTTTTAGCATTTCTTAGAAATGAAATGAAGAAGAAAGAATAATATCTGAGCAGATAATGATATCCCATCTTGGAATAAATTCTTAGAAAACCTCTATGAAATGGCAACCAGGACCATAATTACCTATGGACCAATGTTCCCAGAGCATCCCCCACCCCCGCGTCCCCACCCCTGAAACGGAAGTGTGATGGAAACATCACTGATTACTTTATGAAAATTATGTCCACATTTGGTCAAGATAAAACTGTTGTGACTTGTGACCAGGCAATTTATGACCATGCTAAAGGTCTTGTGAAGAAGTATCTAGTCAAATAGGCTTATCTCATTATCATACTCACGGTTTTTTTTACATTGCCAAAAAATTCATGGGTGGGGCAATCGGTTATTTTATGACAGAGTCCGGAATAGAAGATGTTTTGGTAGAAAGCGTAGTTCGTGGCAGAGGCACAGCGAATAAAGTAATGTCTGGAAAAGATTACTATAAAATGTTGAGGTGTCATTCATTAGTATCTGAAGCAATGATGAAGTTAAAATAGAGAACATTTGAAAAGTGGCTTCTGATTGAAGGCTCTAAATCGAAGAATTGCTCGGACCCACTGCTAGGTTTTGGTCAATGTACATTGACATGACGCAAATACTGTGGCGGTACATCCAGACGGAACGTTCTGGTAATTGGATGAAGTTCAGAGGATGATCCCTTACATTGTTTCGGCTGGGCGTAGAAATTATGCCGCCTGTTTGCCTTTATACCTGAATGACATGAAGGTACTTGCTGTCACTGCTCCAGCTGTACACGCAGAATTTATCAATGAAACCTTCTGTGTACATTGCACTTCTGGTACCTTCAATGGCATTTGGCAGGATCTCGCTCATGAGCAGACTTACAACAGGGATGGCAAAACAGCGCTTTTGAAAGGTACTACACAACCCTGCTGCGCGTGAAAAATATTTTAAAACTGCCCAAACAGAGAAATTCAGGTGTCGCAACAGAAGTAAAAGTAAACGATATTATAGACATTGTTGCAACCCGTATGACTGACCCATTTCAGCTAAGACGTGCTAAACTTGTCAAAACTAGCTAACGGAATGATATCATCTAGTAAAGATATCATTGAAGCTAAAGTACGAGGGATCACTGCGATGCAAGAAACAGAGTCAGTTTGCTATTCAAAATCAGGTGAAGCAGCATAAAAGCAAACAGGTCGCCAGCGTATACCAAGATGAAAGTAGCACGATAAGGTGTTTTGTGCAAGTGTCTGATGATAAACCAAAACTTCATGCTTTTGGTCATGAATGGACTGCCTGGCCTATCCTACCTCTCTTTTGATCCTGATCATCGTAGCCCTCAAGGTTATTGTATACATAAAGCAACGAAGGCAGAGTATTTGGCTGCAATATGCAGTAAAAATCTGAACAAGAACTTATCTTAGATAGTCTTTCCCAAACCAGTTCAAAACAGTTTATATTACAGATGCAGTGGCATTTATCCAGCGGTTTAAAACTAGGTGCAAAAAAGTTTCGTCAGCCGTCTGATTCATATTTACAAAAGGTTCTAGACCTGAAGCCTGTAGATTGTGAAATAGTGCATTTTGTGAGGAACAGAAATGACATCTTTGATGACATTAGTCTCACGTGTGACGAACGGTTGCGTAGAGACCAATCTAAGTTCAGACCGAAATATATTCTTGATGACAATTTAGATATTCCAGACTGGAATTCCCTGCTGAAAAAATCCTGTGAACAACGGTCACCTCTTGCATTACATTTCGAGCACATGGTGTCAGGATTATCTAATTCATTCTTCCGGATAAAATCTCCCACGTTCTTGGTAGAACATTCCGTGACAAGTCCAGAGCCACTGTTGTAGCCAAATCTTATTACAGAGAAGTAGACCATCTTACTTGTTCAGCTAATGAAGAGGCTGACACAAGGACCATTGCCCATATATATTTTTCCGTAGCTGCATTCAGCTGTAAAAGAGTTGTTTTGCAAGCAACTGACACGGATGTGTGCATGCAGTGTATCACTATTGCATATCTGGTTTATAAGAGTTACGGGTAGACAAAAACCATTGCTTTCTTCCTATTCATACTTTAGTCGACTCCTTAACTACACATACCGAGAGGTCTGACCTTGCAACTGTTGATTCGCTTCTTGTATGTTACGTCCTCAGTGGTTGTGATACGGTCAGCTATCCATACAGACGTAGAAAGCGACAAGCTACAAATTGTGCCTTAAGGATGGATGGCTGTTTCTCATTTTTGTCTATGTCTGATAATAAAACTGATGGTATGGTTATCAATGATGCCATCATGGACGAGGCACGTGCATTTTTCGTATATTTATATGGAAGAGAAGACTATAAGTCTTTGGATGTTTTGCATGCATATCTATGGTCATTTGGCAAATGTGATTTACGACCACTGCCATCAACAGAAGAAACATTCAGATTGCACGTTTCACGTGCTTTATATCAGTTGACTTTGTACAAGAGAGCACATCTAGCTGACCGTCTTTTACCCGAAGCAACCAATTTGGCCGGAAAGTTATTGCTGAAAAACTGCTACCGGATATGATGACAAATCCAGCTAAACCTGATTTCATTAAAAGTGTATGTTGCAAACGCAAAAAAAATCTAAGTGCTTGAAAGCGTGCCCTTGTTTTAAGACCTATGCTACTTATGTTCCTCGGGTGATTTTGTGAAAGTGTTGTACGTTGGCAGAAGCTTTGAATGAGTCTTCCAGTGATAAAGAGCTGTGAATACAAGAATTATTAAGTTATTCGTAGACTTTTATTTCAGAGTCAGAGATTACTATTATGCTTGCATGATGGACCAAGTCCACAACTGTTTTATCAATTTTAGTTTGTTTTCTTGACTCGATGTAGATTTTCATTGAGACGTTTTGGCAGGCATACAGAATGGCTGTTTACAAATAACCTTAAGGTAAAGTCTTTTATAGCATATATGGCATCTCAGTATCAGTTCCTCAGTGCTGATGTTGATACTGCGGAGTTAGCGTCAGTACTTAAGTACCGAAGTATATAACTATTTTTATACCGAAATCTTTATTATAGTACAAATTTAAAAATTTTCTAAAACTAAGACTGACGTCAAAATGACATGTACGAGGGGAGTTCAATAATTTCTTAGAACTCGGTGTTTAACTCACAGATTGGAAGATGGTGTCAACATTATTTTTCAATATAATCCCCCTTTACTTCAATGCATTTGGCCCACTTTTCTTTTAAGCAGTCTATGCCTTTGAAATAAAAGTCGTCTATCTGGTCCTCAAACCAAGCCTATGTAGCAGCCTTGAGCTCATCATCGTCCCGAAGTCTCGTTCCATGCAAGTGGGACTTCAAATTTCGAAACAGATAATAATCGCTTGGGGCAAGGTCTGGACTGTATGGCGGGTAATTTAACTACTCGAACTTGCACTCACGAATAGCCGCTTGTGCAACTCTAGGCTTGTGCACAGGGGCATTATCATGCAAAAGAAGGACACCAGCAACTAGCTCACCCCTTCGTTTTTCTTTAATAGAAACCCTTAATTGTTTAATGACATTGGCATAGTATTCTCCTGTAATTGAAGTACCAGCAGGCTTGTAATCTATCAATATAATCCCTTTGGAGTCCCAAACCACCGTGGCCATTACCTTGCTGGCTGATGGTTGGGTACGAAATTTCTTGTGGGGGTGAGCCAGGGTGCTTCCGTTGCATGGACTCTTTTTCAGTATCTGGGTCCCAGTGCTGAAGCCAAGTTTCATCTCCTGTTACAAGACGAGTGTGAAAGTCTTCTGGATTGGCATTGTACACTTCCAGAAGTTCTTGACTTGACTCCACCCATTGCTGACGATCTTGCATGTTCAGGTTTCTGGTTACCCACCTGGCAGATACTTTTGACATGCCTAAATAATCATGGATTATAGTGTAAACACTCCCATTAGAAATACCACATTCTGAAGCAAGTTCGGCAACTTTGATTCGGCGATTGTTTAGCACAAGTCTTTCAACACGGTTGATCATCTCCTGGCTGATGACATGAGCAGGGCGATCTGGCCTTGGGCCATCTTCTAAGGAGTCTCGTCGACAAAATTAAAGCTTAGCGGCTGTTTCATCCAGATAATGATATGTTACAGAAATGTCTACATCTAGATCTAGGAGAAACATTGTAATACTTCTTCTTCAGGCCTTGTTTAGTATAGAATTGGCGTTGCTCCCATCGATTGAGCAATGTGTCTCTGGTTGGATTTCATGCTAAATCCCTACTACTACTTCAATAAGGCATTGCCGAATTATAAATGGAAATCCGACTGAAAACAGTACGATATACACCGTTTTAAAGACCGTCTAGAAAATCACAGAAAGTATTGGTCATGGTGCTTCGGTTATCACATTTGATCTGGCAATTTATATGAAAGCCAAGAAAATACAATATTGTGTGCCAGATAAATGAAAAACTTTGACAATCAGGCTGGTTGGTTTTCACATAGCTCTTAATTAGGTGTCTCTCTTAGGCAAGCTTTTTAGTGATTCTGGTCTTGAGGATCTTTTGATAGAATCAGGTGTGTATGCCAGTGTTACAACATCTGCGCTTATCACCGGCAAACAGTACAATCGTGGCGTAAGAGCGCATAACCTTACTCTCGAAGCTCTTTTTCGGCTTCATTCGCGTACATTTGTCAGCTGAATAGCTGAGCAAGAAAGCTCAGGCATTGACAAAACTGTTCTACAGGCTAATATTGAGACCATACAAGATTCCTTGGAAACCTCTGACTCAGATTGCGTTAAAAAGATACATGCCTTACAGAAAACCCTAAACCTGTGCAACATATGCTAGATGCCTGGGTTATTTATTTGAAAATGGTATAGATACTTCTGAGCTTTATAAAAGCCGAAAGAACCGGTAACTCGGAGTTGCTTTTATGCACCATCAAGGCAATGGACCCGTTCTAAAGACCAAACTACGCATGTTGGCTGCCCGTATATCGGGTCGATATACAAACGTTGGGTTCTATTGATCCGTCTGTAGAACAAGAATTCATGAATTAAAGCCATGCAGTAAGTCAATCCTAGAATTCATTTGCCCAAGTATGGACTGACATGGCACTAGAGCAGTCAGTGAACTTGGATTCGAAATCAAAAGGAGGGACCATTGGCATAAATCAAAGATAAAAAAGAATTGCCTTTGGAAACAAAGAACACACAAAATCACGAAAATCAGAGACTCGGTTTAATTGAGTCTCTTCATATGCAACATTATAGTTTGCGAGGCTGCATACGCCTCCCCCCACCCCCAAACCCTAGCTCCGGCTTAAGCGAGAGGCGCTTGAAAGATTGTTTATTACAGGTCATGAACGAGCTGCTATCGCATCTGCTCTTATGGAAATATGCGGCATAGATAACTCAGATCGTGTTCGGACGCACAAAGAAATTTTACTAGCAAAGTTACGACGAGATGAAGAAGATGTTCAGAAATTATTAGATATGTTTTCTTCTGGAATGCTGTCCAATCTTTTTACAAGGCTCGGCGAAAAAAAAAAGAAGTTATGCCTCTCATAAACTTTGCATCAGGAGCAGTGCTACCATGATCGGCCGCTGAGAAACTCATCAGTGCAGAGCAACTGGGTAGGGCACAGATGTATGATTCATCGACCAGCGTCTTAAGAGCAATTACGTCAACTTCTGGGACTCACTGCCACATCTAAAGGTACTACTGTTTACCACTCTTACTAAAACGTGGAAAATAAAAGTGGCCGATGAAAAGACTGTAACGATAGCAGCTAATAGAGAGCTTTTCGGCCGTTCGCCAAAGCGAGAGACATTAATGTCCAAGAGGTAATAACATATGAGCTGTTTTCATCGGCCCTTTTCTCTCGCCCAAAGTGATGGGACATTGCGAAAAGTCAACAAAAGTGTGTTGTTGACACTTCTAGAAAGTGAAGTTAATGTTGTTGCTCGTCTTTTAAATCCAGATCAGACTCACACCTGTCTGTTAATTGATGGTATGGCGCTAATGTGGACGATGAAGACTGGTGGAAGCAATACATTTGGAGACAGCAATGGTTTACTATAAAGTGGTTACAGCTTTTTATAATCAGTACTGTTGCAATCAAACAGACATTGTCTTTGACAGTTATCGGAAAATGTTCATAAAAGTAGGCGAACGTGAAAAGAGAGGCTCAACTGCTGCTTTGGAAGTCAAAATATATAGTCCTGCCGCACTCTTACTAAAACAGTGGGCAAACTACACTCACAACAAACGCAACCTGTGCAATTCCTTAGCAGAATTTTGGTGTGAGCAAGGAGTGACTGCTTTAGACGAAAATAGTAAGGTTGTTATTGGCAGTGGCTTCTCCAAGAATTTAAAGACAGTTCGTGCCACGAAAGATACTTGTGAGGCTATTCCAGACTTGTTCAGTGATCGCGAAGAAGCCGACATACGCTTATTGCTCCATGCTAAACATTTTTCAAAACTATTAAGTCGTATCATCATTCAGTCACCTGGCACAGACGTCGCTGTTCTGTGTACATCCAAGTTTGATTATTTCCACTGTGAAGGGCTCTGGTTCAAAACAAGTGGCGAACTTAGGTTTATACCAGTGCATCTGGTGTGTCAGAAGCTTGGGTCATTAGTATGTGCCGCTTTTCTGGCGTTTCAAGCTCTGACAGGGTGTGAAACTGTAAGTTCTTTTAGTGGAAAATGCAAAAAGAAAGCTTTGGATGTTATGTATCACAGCATAGATCATCAAAAGGCATTGGAATCACTGGGCAAAGATGAATGGAGGGAGCAAATCTGGCTCTTTTGTCAGAAACAACAGAAGAATGAAGGACTTCCTCCAACGTATGACAGCCTTGCGCAAAATTTAAAACGGGCGAACTACCAAACACTAGTCTGGAATTAGGCGCTTGTTGCTATGCAAGCTCTGCCTTCACCGACTGAATCAGGGTGGGAAACAGTAGGAGAAACCTTCAAACCGGTTTTAATGACTCGAGAACAGCAACAAAGGGATTGCTTGAACTGATCACATGCACGTGCAAGAAATCAGCCTGCAGAGGAGCACTCTGGAGATCCAGACAATGAGTGATTCTATAAATATATATCACATCCGTATAGTATATAGTTCTTGCTAAAGCAGTGTAAACCATAGCGTTCCAAGAATTACACACTCCAGAATATTTTGAAAAGTCAGCATAATATTAAAATAGGTGGGGTATAGTTCCCTCGTACATTTTTGTTCGCAGGGCTATTTCAGTTTTTGACTACCTTGTGGGTTTAGTTTGCAAACTTATTTTAAAACGGTCTATATAAATGTCAGGAGAAAGAAGGCGTTTTGGTTTATATTACGGCGTACATGCATCCAAAGTTCAAGTCTTATGTAAATATAATATCATTTCTCCGAAAGAATAAGAGAGAAGACTCATCATATCTAGGGGATGTTTTTATTTAGTGTGCTTTCAACAAAAAACAACAACAAAAAGACTAAAATAGCTCATGAAATGAGATTGATATGTGTTCATTTAAATATGAGTGGGTGGGGTAATTATGGGTCCAGTTTATAAGAAAATAGACATACAATATTGTTTATAGATTAAATTATCATATGTTATTCACTTGAGATTACAGTTAAGGTGTAATGAGCAGTATAACAGACATATAGATATTATTTCGACGTCAGATGCTTGCTCATTGTAACAATTCAGCTTTGGTGGATTTATTTTAGGGCTGGTTCAAACATAGCCGTCGCACAGAAAAAAAAACTGCTACCACAGTTTGACTTTACAACGGGCCTAAAAGTGTTGTAGGGTGATAGACCTTTCCACATTTACAGTCAAACCTTTTCTGGGAGGTAGGTTGTGCGGATGGAATTTTCAATGTTTTGCGCTTAGTGGCACGGTACTGATTCATTTATTGTGCCGTTTAACAGTCCTGTCTCGTATTTTTTTAAAATCTTGAACCAATGTAATTTGTTATCATAGACTTAAGAAAAGGACACATGCCCAAAACTCAAAAGGTATCCTCAGCAGATATGTCGTTTGTCCCTCCCTAGAATGAAATAATAAAATGTCAGTGCAAATGTTTTGTGTGTTATACGTATATTTCGAAGAAGGTGAAGGCTACACCAAAAAATAATATGATATACAAATATTAAAAAAGGGATAAAATATGAAATTTCTTGTATTAATAACAATCTAAAACGTAATAAAAAAAGTAAATAAATAGATAGATAAACAAATAAATAATAAAAACAAATATAGTGGAGAAATTTACTGCAGACGATTTTTGGGTATACGAGAACATTATTACATGTAGTTATATTATAACGTTCTTCACAATTTCTCGTCTTTAAGGTAACTAAACGTCTGCAGTCGCCAGCTGATGAAGATCGTGGAGGAGTCGAAATAGTTATTTTGATACATACTAATCGGGATGACCATCCATCACGAAAACATACCTATATAATTTTGACCCCGTTAAACCTCACTTTTGTATAGTAAAACTGGGGTTTACAGGGGTATACATTATTTTTCTTATTTCTGCTCAAAACATCGATTGTGGGTACTCGTAGAACCGCCTCATCGAGGCGGTTCTAACGAGTACCCACAATCGATGTTTTGAGCAGAAATAAGCAAAATATTAGAATTTTTTATCTGAAAATTTTACATTTTTTGTTGGTAAAAATTTTCAGTATATTTGAATAGGCATGTTTTCGTAATGTTGTTTTATTATTTCAGGACTAAACTGCTAGAACATGAAAATGAACATGTCAACAATCAATACATGATGATGACGCAAATGTTAGATTTCGCTAATCTATAGTATCAAGATAATAAAATGTTTTGTCTCTGAGTAGAATTTGATGACGGTGATTGGAAACAATCATCAGATGATGAAATCATGATAATGGACTTAACATTGTTAACTTTCAATTATTACACCAAGTTTTAGCAATGTATAAGAGCCACCATTCACAAAAAAGTTTATTTTTTGATAATGAAACAGCTTCCCATACAACATGCGCGATTGTGTTGAAATGCAGGATGCTGAGCCAGGGTCCTATACAATGAGTTCGTGTCATGTGGTGTTCATACATTCTATATATAAAAATCAGACATATCTTTCCGATTGTAGGGTTACGGTTTTTCTTTTTTTTTTTTTTGTGAGAGTCCTGACTATTAACAAATGCGGTAGACGATCGTCGCATTAATTTCAGTTAAATACATTATGTGCATTTGCTGTGTACATAAGAATTATGTAACACAATCGAAGGATAACAAACTTAATTGGTGATTAATAAAAAAAAAACTGCTTGCTTATTCAAAATTATTTTTGCTGTTGTATTTTGAAGTTTTTCTTTTTATCTTTTCTTCTTCCTTAGATTAAAATCTAAAAAGTGAATTTATCCGGACTTCTCATTTAATTTTTGTTTTCTGTTTTATTTGATAGTTATTCTGTTTTTGTTTTCTCTTAAGCTCACCTGGTCCGAAGGCTCCAGGGCAGATAATAGGATGATAGAACATCCGTCGTCCGTCCTTCTGTCGTCCGTCAACACCTTTGAACACTTATATCTTTGCTGTGTGCCGGCTGATCACAATCATTTCTTATCTGTAGCATGCCTTTGACGGGGCGTTGATGACCGGAGCTTTTCATGGAAATTAAATGAAAACTTTACTTGCTATGACTACTACAAGGAATCATAGACTTACAATGGGAACATGCTTGTCATCAGCATTAATCCTTCAGTTTTGATCGGAGCTTCCTGAAACTTGCAGATAAGGTGGACATAGATAAAGTCTCAGATCACAAACTTACCAGTTTGGATTTTTAATATTGGAGTTACGTACCCTTAATTGCTGAAAAATGCCTCTGTTTGATTTGGCATCAGCATAACATTCATTTTTGATCGGATCTCTATGAAATTTGCAGATAAGGTGGACAAGAATAAAAATTCAGATAAGTTATTAGCCAAAGCGGACAATATATCTGAATGCTACATCCCCTTGATTGCTGAAAAAGTCTCTGTTTGACATTGTCATCAGCATAATTTTTTCAGTTTTTATTGGATCTACCTGAAACTTGCAGATTAGGTGGAAATCGACAAAATCAGATAAGTTCAAAACTGGACAGAGCGTCTCCTTGATTGCTGAAAAAAGCCTCTGTTTGACTTTTTCGTCAGCATATAAATCATTCAGTTTTAATCTGATCTTCCTGAAACTTGCAGATAAGGTGGACATGGATAGAATCTCGGATCGAAACTTGACCAGATCGGATCATTTGTCTTAGGGTTACGTCCCCTTTTAAACGCCTATCTTTAGCTTTTCTGCTTGTAGTGTTTTGATTGTGGTGTCATTGCTTGAGGTACGTCCTTCTTTCCCTTTGGTTTATTGGACGGAAGGTTTTAGGTAATTGTATCTATTCCTGATCCTTGCCTTCCTTTCTATCAGCAAAACACTTACAGGGATATAGGATCATCCTAAAACTTGCAGATAAGATAAATATAGGTAAAGTTTTTGATAAATACGAAAACTATCCAGTTCAAATGATTTTAGAGTTAAATTCCCTTGGATTGTGCTGAAAACGCCTATATTTGACCTTGTCATTTGCATAACTCCTTGAGTTTAATCAGATTTCTCTGAACCTTACATATAAGATAAAAAAAACGTCAAGTAACAACATGGCGAAAACTATAAACAAAATGCGGCTCCTGAAATATATGGAATTTCTGTATTGATACATTTTGAAGGTTTTGCTGTGGATCAGTGATTTTCTCTAAATTTTGAATATGGAATACGAAAAAAAAAAGGATAAAACATAGTCGTCAACAATGGTAAATTCTTTTCTTTCAAATCTCTTCAAATAACTTTTGAAGTAAACTGAAGATTCCACGTAAACGTAAGAGTAGCATTGGGACCCAGGGTGAATTTGGCCGGCCGTAAAATTGTTTTAATCCCCCCGACCCCCGGTGGTTTATTCTACTGACCGTTCTAAGGCGGTGGTCCCGATGTTAGTCTTACTCTTTGTTGCTTTGGGGTTTATTCTACAAGACTTTAACTAGTTTAAAGTCCTACCTTGTGTTATTTTGTCCTTGTGTTTTTCAGTCCTTTCAGCATTTCGGTTACCTCGTTTGGGGAAGAGAGAGAGCTAATCTTAGTGCTTTTCGTACGCTTTCTTCAATTTGCGCTTGTTTGGTTTTGTCTGTTTCCTCTTCCTCTTGGTGTCTGGGATGGGCTGCGGCTTGTAATTGTGACACTCCCTGGACTTTTCTCTGACCTTAAATGCAGAACATGTTCTAAATCCACGTCCGGGGCTTAATAATACTATAAAGGCAGTGACTCCCAAATATTTTTAAGTATCCAGTTGAACAAAAAATACAATTGAACACTTGTGTTTAGATTTGTGTATTAAAAAGTGCAATGAACAAACACGAACAGAAAAGCACCCCTACTAAACCTGCTGACGCTATAAGTAGCAAACTGGATATACTTTCAAAGTTGTCTGCTGAGTATCACTATGCTAACAAAACAGAGCTGACCTAAGTGGTACGAGTGATGCTGGAGACCAGTACAGACCCATCAGCTAGAGGGATAGCAGGTGATCTTCCTTTGGATTCGGACCCCGATATACTCAGGACGGTCAGCGTCATGCGGGCATACTTACGAAGTGACATGCTTGGGATAGTCAAAATCGCCATCACTAAGGCAATGGACGCCAAATTCGAGCCTCCAAGATGACATTGCTTGATTGTCGGCTGAAAACACTGAACTCAAGGCATGGGTGAAAATTCTAGAGAAATCTATCGAAGAAGCCGAGCAGTACAGTCGCCGTAACAACCTACGCTTGGCTAATATCCCTGAGCAAGAGGGTGAACTGATAGAATTGCTCTTAGCGTAGCTAGGGCCTTAAATGCTGACATCGCTCCATCCGATATCGCATTACGAAAACACGCCTATTCAAATTTATTGATAATTTCACCACCAAAAACCTAAAAGTTTTCAGATAAAAATTCTGATATTTTTCTTATTTCTGCTCAAAACATAGATTGTAGGTACTCGTTAGAACCGCCTCGCCGAGGCGGTTCTAACGAGTACCCACAATCTATGTTTTGAGCAGAAATGAGAAAAATAACATACCCCTGCAAACCCCAGTTTTACTATATAAAAGTGGGGTTTAAGGGGATCAAAATTATATAGGTATGTTTTCGTGATGACCGTTCCCATTGTCTGGGTAAGCCTAAGCATGACATTGTAAAGTACTCGTAAACTTTGCAACCTATAGGGCTAGGCAGCGTATATACACCATGCCATCAGCATTCAAAGGCTCCAAATTTGATGGCGTATTACTCTATGAGGATCTCACAAAAGCAAGGAGAAACTGTTTTATGATGCTAGGGTACAAGTGAAAGATCACTTTCTGCGGGCAGCTTGGTCTGCTGACGGGAAACTGTTTATTAAGGATGTCAAAGAGAAAATTCACAAGTTGACAGACATAGAAGATACTCTGAATCACTCTAGTTCTGAACCTTTTAAACGTAATCAGAACTGTTTAAAACCTGCCTGCTTCTTCAGACCGAGGTGGCATTGTCACCCCCGCAACATCTTAATTGATCGCATACCTTTTGTCTCGTGGTATAACCATTACCGTGTATATTCTATTTATATAGTGTTGTAGACTCTCTGTTACACCTTGATTGTACAGAAAACTTACGCAGTCGATATGCTTATGAAAAAACAAAACAAAACAAAACAAAAACAATAACAAAACAAACAAAAAAAAAAAAAAAAAAAAAAAAAAAAAAAAAAAAAACCAAAAAACAAACAAACAAACAAAAAAAAAACAAAAAACAAAACTTAAAAACTTATAAATGAGTTACTCCATAACGTATCTTGTACATAAACTTTGTCTTTAAAGACACTTTCACCGTTAGTTGAACGAATACAGCCAAAGAGTTGGAGCCCAGATAAGTGTAGCATTTAGAGTTACATGTTTAGCTCTCCACGAGCACACATGTTCTTGGACTGTTAGAATTTGTCTTCTGGTGGAATTGTTCAGCATGTGTTCCGAAGAGATGTATATTTTTTTTTGTTTCTCTTTTTCTCATCTGCGAAACAACAATATGTTGTCAGTTGAACTGATTTTTTTGTGTCTCGTAACTACTTATAAAACTATAATGGATCAAACGGTTTGACTAGTGGGTTTTGCTTTTGCGTCTGATATTTCATTGGAATACGTCCACTGTACATTTTATTATAACAGTAATAATATTGATAAACTGAAGCAGGTAGCACGCATGTGCAAGCGATATCTGTCTGTGCGTAGGGCATATATATACTTACATGTATGAATGTTGTGATCCAGGGATCGAAACGACCGGGTGGGATTTGGTGGGTATTAATAGGCCAACGGGTTGTGTGATATGTCGCTTTGACTTTTAAAATGATGTATTTATACGCGTGCCTTCGCTGTGTCGATGGGTTTTGCCTGTACTAGTGTGTGCAGTTCCAATCAACGCAAAATGTATTTTTTTTAAATATCATGTCTAAATTGCGCACGGGTATGTGCCCTAGGGAATGGCAAATATGGAAGTCGGGAGGCGGTCGATCTTTAAATATCTCCAATATTGAGATCAAACATGATTTGTCATGCATTAACATTCGCCGGGTCCCGTGGGATGTGTTGAAAAACCGAGGCCGAAGGCCGCGGTTTTCAACAGCTCCCAAGGGACCTGGCGAATGTTAATGCATTGAAAAACCATGTTCGATCACTATTATTGCATAAAAACTGAAATCATTTAGCGTTAGTTTTTTTGCACTATTTTGTTTCGCCTTTTCACAGATGTCACGCGGACTGTACTCGTTCTAGGGCCGGGCAGTACACATCTCGTAACGGCAGCAAATCGATGGCCCCGGTACGATCATATTGAAAGTTGCGTATCTGTGCATTAACAGCGAGTGAATTGCCTTGTTGATACACGGCTTTTCGCCGTTAATGCACGGCTGTTAATAGCGTGCGACACAGCTTTTTATGCAATATTTATAGACAGATGAATGTTTGCTGACCATTGCGTCGCACGGAAATGTTGAAATTTCAATGCCAGACGTGGCTGTCCTATTTTTGTCATGGTCATCAAACATTCATCGGTGTGCGTAAGTATATTTCAATGATGGCAGAGTATATTATAGTCTATATATAACATTACTGGTTTGAATTATTAGAATTACATAGCTGTAAAATAAAATATTCTGAGATAAAAAGAACGTAGAACAGGCGGACGACGTACTAGTAGTCTAATTGTGAACTATTAGAGTAGCAATGAGTCTACAAATTATAATAATAAAATAATAGTTAAAATGTAATGGCGACGATAGTAATTGTAATGATAATAATAGTAATGATAAAAATGATAAATGGTATATTGATGATGGTTGTGTTGATGATGAAAATAGTGATAGTGATGGAACGATGGTAATAGTAGTGATGATGATGATAATAATGGTCATAATAATAATAATTATTATCATTCTTGTTTTTTTTCTTTTGTTATAACTATTATTATTAAACAAAAATGAAATAGGCCGAAACAGATAAACCACGAAACTGACTATAGATAATTATATGATACAGCTGTATAAAATAAAGTGTCAAGTGGGTTGCGAAGACAAGTTTCGGACTTCTAAAGCATAGCCTAAATTAAACATACTCTGTGCGCATAAACATGTCTTTTTTGGCGCGGGGCAACGTCTGAATTGCGCAGGTGCGCAGACTGACCTGGACTTTCGATGTACGCATGTAGCTCGTAATATGTTGTGCTTGTCTAGTTTGTTGTTTGTTATATATATATATATTGTATTCGAGTTCAGACATACGTAGAATTAACTAACATTTAAGCAAACTCATCCCGGTTTACATATTCAATATATGCAAGGAGAATGGTTGTTTCTTCAATGGTTGTTGCTTCAAACCTTGTTTAGATCTATATAAATATACAATAAATGTGTGTGGGATGTACGTTTAGATGCTTTTAAGTATATATGGTTCTACATTAGCATTAAAAGCGTACAAAAACTGAGAAAGATAATCTAAGATAGATATCATATATGCTATGTTTGAAACCGCTTTGTTTATGCATATATATCTGTGTATATGTTATGTGTATGTATATGTATGTATATGTATGTGTGTATATGTATATGAACGTATATATATATATATCGTTTTGCTGTGTGCAAAGTTTCATGATCATTTGACTTAGAAGAGAAGAGACCCAGAAGAGAAGAGTTTTAAAGAGGATTTACCATATATGTGCATTGCGGCCATCTCGGTTATGTGACCAGAACCAATTATATCAACTTTTGTTCCAGCGAGACATAGATGTTCCATATAAAATCTGACTTCAATAGTTCTATTTTTTTTTTGAGAAGAAGATGTTTAATGAAGGTGTGAACGGACGATGGATGGCGACGGACAACGAACCATTGTATACTATAACCTCACCTTGGGGAAATCAAGGTGACACATCCTGGCTTGGCTTTCTGTTCTCAAATTATATTTTACAAATAAATTTGTATTCTGTTTGTGTGTGGCATTTTTTCTAATGCAGCGTAAATCCCAATCAGTACTGGAGACCTATAGAATTTCGGACATATTCGGACAAACAGTACTTCAGCACTCTTAATGCTTTGATTTTTCCAGTGTTCAAACTGTTTACAAAAATCTTTGGAATAGTACATATTACCTAAATCCACATTCAAAAGAATATGCTTTAATTAATCCGCCCCTTGACAAAAGGGTTTGTACCTCATATGCAAACATCTACGGCAGCATATTTGCACAGGCTATACAACGACTTCGTTACATGATCAGTAATGACTACTCATACCGACGAACAAAACAGGTCTTAATCTGTCTGATCGGGGACACCACTGTTCACATAAGGAGCAAGGGCTCTTTCCTCACGTTGCGGACTTGTTATAGCGTAGCGATAAGACGACTGCTGTATTATATTGAATCTGTACAAACAAACTCTTGGAAACAAATTAACCTTTACCACACTGTGGTCAAATTCAGCAATCGACATATTAATGATATTTCTCCCATTTTTTCCAGAAAAAAATAGGCATTGACATTCCAGGCAAATTGTCTCCTTAGGTGACCATTCGCATGTAATATCAAAGCTTATTTTTTTGCGAAAAATAAAAAGAACATTTCAAAACGTTGTCTGCTGAATGTTTTACTTAGTATAGTATGCTTAACGTTTAATTTTGTAGCAATATCTGAAGCTGACATTCATTAAATAGTTCTTGATTCAAACACAATTATTGCAAAAAGAAAAAAAAAAAAAAAAAAAAAAAAAAAAAAAAAAAACCCACAAAACAACAGGAAAGGTCGTAATCAAGGAATACAGTCTCCCAAAGAATCTGACTAGGCTTTAGTGACATACGAGTGTCAAATTATATCACAAGAAAACAGAAAGAACAAAATAAAGAGGAATTTCGATAAATTACTTCCTTAGGATGGTCAATGGCAAAATTGGTAGGGCATTAGCTTGATTTTAATTTTCCGCATTTTCAGTTGTTTTATTCCGATTTTCATTTTACATGCAACAAACAAGAACACAGTTTAAATAATTGGGATGAAAGCAATATGCTTTTTGTATGATTCCTTTCCCGATGATGAGTAAAAGCAAATCGTATATAGAATGTGGCAGATATGCATGCTGATATGAAGTCCTTCATTATATAATATGTAAATACAAGTGATAGATGTTTGCACTTTGAAATACAGCGTGCGCATTTGCATAATAGCATATGCATATGTGAAAAAGAAGTATCTAACGTAACGAATTAAATGAAGAAAGACATAAAGAAAAAAAGAAGAAAAGAAAGAAGAAAATCTATCACAGAAGCACAATGGAAACAAACAAACAAGGAAAAAAAGGGCCTTAGAATTTTCGTTGTACTTATTATGTCGTTATGCAGTCAAATAGAAGCAAAACTTTATAATTTGAAATTTGTCTAAAGATAAAAGACCTGGTATTGTATAGTATATATTAAGTCTCCCGAACAAAGTAAAGACACTTACTGTTTTTGCTCTGTTTCTTGTTGTCTCCCAAACGAAGTGTGGAACTTACTGTTTTTGCTCCGTTTATTGTTAAGTCTCCCAAACGAAATGTGGAACTTACTGTTTTTGCTCCGTTTGTTGTTAAGTCTCCTAAACGAAGTGTGGACACTTACTCTTTTTCGCTCCGTTTCTTATTATTCTTGTTCTTTACCTTCTTTCTGCAAAATTTTATCCGGACGAGTTCTCAGTGGCTACTTGACGGATTGTTCTGAAATTTAAGGATATGATTGATATGGACATGAAGTTTTGCAAAAAAATATTTCAAAGGGTCCCCTCACGAGGCATGCCCCATACCCTTCACAACATAATCTCAGAAACCGTTCCGATCCCCATCCCAAAATTATATATTCTTGTTCCTTATGATACGCATCCATTGACACCGACCGGGTGTCCCCCGGGGTATGCCCCTTCCTGTCCAGTTAATAAAGGCTTAATTTCTCAGCCCAAATTTTGTCCGGACGTGTTTGCAGTAACCACTGGACGGGATGGATTGTTCTGAAATTTGGGAATATGATAAATACGGAGATGAGGTTTTGCGAGAGATTTTCAAATTTCAAAATGGCGGACTCAAAGGGTCCCGGGAGCATGCCGACGAAATCCGCTCAGTTTTGTCTAAAGGAGCTCTAAGAAGCCACTGAAGGGATTGTTCTGAAATCGGGATATGATAGATATGACTATCAAGTTTTGCAAAGGGTCCCCCGGGGGTATATCCCGCCCCTTCACTTCATTAAAGGCTTAATATCTCAGAAACCATGTATGTTCCTTATGATAAGATGCATCCGATGACACCGACCGGGGTTCTTCGGTGATGTTCCCAACCCTCTCTAGTTCATATAAGGCAATATCTCAGAAACAGCTCAGAACCCCACACTTAAACAATATACAGTCGACTCTCGTTATCTCGAATTCCAAGAGACTCTCTGAAATACTTCGAGATATCCGTACCTCGACATATCAGATTTGCAGATTTCAGGAAAAATATTTCGATTAAACACATTTAATAAATATATAGGAATTGGACGATTGAAGTTAGATATATATTGAAAATATTGTGGAAAAAGAGGAGCAATTTCTGCTCTTTTCCACAATATTTTTTACCTGTTGTTAGATTTTTCATGTTTAGGCAGGGACCAGATTCTCACTTCGAGATAAGCGGTTATTCGAGATAAGCGAGTTCGAGATAGCGAGAGTCAACTGTATATCGTTTTCCCTTATGTTTCGACGCATTCAGTGATTCTGATCGGGGTGAAGAGGGGGGCCATGTCCTGCCTCTATCACTTCATAAAAAGGTCTCATATCCCAGAAACTGTTCAGAACCCCATCTCTGAGTCATATATATTGTTGTAGTCAATGACAAAATGCACTCAGTTGACTGGGGATCCCCTGGGGGTATTCCATATCCCCTCAAGTTCATATAAGGAGCAATATTTCAGAAAACGTTCAAAATCCCATCTTAAAACCATTTTTATTATTTTCATTATGATAAGACGGATTCAGTTAAACCGTGGTTATCCCCGGGGATATGCCCCATCCCCTCCAGTTCACATAAGGCAATAGAAACCGTTCAGAACCCCATATCTAAACGATAAACATTATTGTTCCTTCTGAATAGACGTATTTAGTAGCACGGACCGTGGGTACCCCGTGGGTATGCCGCACCCTTCAAGTTCTTATAAGGTTTAGTAGCTCAGAAACCGTTCAGATCTCCACTGAACCATATATATTATTGTTCCTTGTAATTCGACGCATCCAGTGACATCGACCATGGGTTACCCGGGGAATGCCATCCCCTTTTTAATTCACATGAGGCTTAATATCTCAGAAACATTTCCGATCCCCACATCAGCACCACATATATTGTTGTTAATAATGATAAGACGCATTTAGTGACAGAGACCGTGGATTCCCCGGGTTTTACCCGACCGCCTCTTGTTCAAAACATAGATTGTGTGTACTTACCGAGGTGGTTCTAACGAGTACCCACAATCTATGTTTTGACCAAAAATAAGAAAAATAATGTATACCACTGTAAAGTTTACAAACAGTGGTAAGTAAAACTTCAATGACTCAAGCACCGATGGCTTGTTTACCGTGGTTGATTCTATACATTTTTTGAGTCCCTAGAAAATTCTTCCGATAGCTCAAGAAAAACAAATATATAGGAATATGTTAGGAAAATGTAAATGTATGTCGTCTTTACTCATTAAAATGGCCTCATTGGCTTGAGCTAATATTGTCTAGAATACCTTTCCATGGTTCCAAATATGTTCGAGCCATTGAAGTTCGATATTCCGGTCTTTTGTACTCCGAGCTTTCGTTGCTTTGAATACCTTCTTGTTTTATTATAAGTATTATTATTTGCTTGACGCGCTCCTTTTTGCATTGGATATTGAAGTATGTCATTACAAAATCAATTAATACAGTACCTCTTTTGAATGCCACCATACATTGGCACACCTGGTAATCTCGTGAGGGTAGCCGGTGATTATGCACTCAAAATCTTTACGCGAACTTCCGGTCACGACTTACGAGACATTCAAATGTCAATAAACGGATTAGTTCTCCTGATTTATTGTATTTTTGGTCAATTTCATACATATTTTGAAAAATCGGACAATGATTTTCCCAACAATTTTTATTTCTGCTCCGGAAAAAATAGGTGTGGGCTTGAAAATAAAAAAAAAACAGGCTGGCTAATTGTTTTACTTAATTTCACCCGGAGAAGGGTTGTCCAATATTCCTGTTTTGACTTTTTTCCAGTGCGAAACAAACGTATTTTTTTGGCTGTTTGGGCTATGAAATATTTATTTAACATATTAAATAAGACGTACTGCAACCTACGTCCAGTTGAAATTCATAAAATGCTAAATTTTCCAAACATTTGTTCTGGGGACTGAAATATTTTTGCCGAATATGACTTACGAGCGACTACCCCTTACTGGGGCATTAACCCTTACGGGGACAAGAAAGCCAAAGGTCAGATGTCTGATTAAAAGGCCTGATTTTCCCTTATGGGAACATTAGCACATTATCAGAATGCCCCGCATTAAAAAAACATGCAGATTTTAGACCAAAGCAGTTTCAGAGTATTCCATTTACATAAAAACAATCAAACACCATGAACGGTTTTGTAAATGAGACAGCATGTGTCAATAGGGTTTTGATTTGGCACGTTTGCATATATTTGAAGCACTCTATTGAGAAAATTCCTATAGAAGTTTAATTTTACTGCCTTAAAAATATAGGTTTTCTTGTCCCCATAAGGGTTAATGTCCCCGTAAGAGGTATTTAGCCTCGTAAGTCATATTCGGCACAAATATTTCAGTCCCCGGAATAAATGCTTGAGAAATTTAGCATCTTAGGAATTTTAACGTAGACGTAGGTTTAAGTACGTCTTATTTTGGTATAATGAATAAGAATTTCATAGCCCAGATAGCTGGAAATACCTTCATTTTGCACCGGAAAAAAAGTCAAAACAGGAATATCGGACTTCCCTTCTCCGGTTGAAATTAAATAAAAATATAGCCGCTTGTTTTTTCAAGCCCACGCCTATCTTTTCCGACGCAGAAATGAAAGTTGTTGGGAATAGCATTGTCCGATTTTCAAAATGTGTCTATGAAATTGACTAAAAATCAATAAATCAAGAGAACTTACCCGTTTGTTTACATTTGAATGTCTCGCAAGTCATAGCCGGAAGTTCGCGTAAATATTTTGACTGCATAACTACCGGCTACCCCTTACAAGATTACCAGGTGTGATTGGACTCTATAGAAACTTGCTTAAGTGCTCAGTTAGTGCTCACGATTTAAAAAATATTGTTACCGTAGTGGAGTAGCGATTGACCTCTGGCTAGCAACGTAAAATTCAGAATAATGAATGACAATATATGTGGATATGTTAGGCTAAATTAAGTTTACAAACTAGCCATATCCACTTTAAAAGTTTAATCAAACGCTTAATGATACAAAAGATGGTTTGTGATCTTTGTAAAAGTATGGCAATGCGGTACCATTTATAGAATGCACATGTATCTACTTAAGTCCAATTAGGGTGGTGGTAAAAGCCTACAAATTACTTACAACAGATGAGGAAAAAGATATGTTGATATTTCCTTTGTTTCTGCTATGTCATTCCCTTTTCTCTCAGCTTCCTCGATTTTTTTCCTATTTCTTTCAAATACAGTCGACTCTCGTTATCTCGACTTCGCTTATCTCGAATAACTGAGTATCTCGAATTAAAAATGAGGTAACAAAATGTTGTGAAAAAGAGGAGACATTGCTCCTTAGGAACAATTCCTCCTCTTTTCCCCAATATTTTCGATATATCTCTAAATTGAGAAGTAAAATTTAAAAAAAAAATCATTTGTGAAATGTGATGGTTCGATTTATTTTTCCCCAATTCTGCAAATCTGATATGTCGAGGTGCGGATATCTCGAAGTGATTCAGAGAGTCCCTGGGACTTCAAGATAACAAGAGTCGACTGTTCTAGCTGTTCTATCCCTCTTCTGCCTTTCACAAAATGACTTACAAGGGTTTCGTGTCGTTAAAATGCCAGACTCAGAATATTTCGCTTTATTCGAGTGCATAAACTAAATTATTGCGACAGACATCCCTCTTAGCAATCATTTGTAAAATAATAAAAGCATAGCACTGAAAGGAATGAGCAAATAGACTGTAATATTATCAGACGCACACAAAGCAAATCAAAGCAAAAAGTCGGGCGGTAAACCATACAGAGACAATAAAAATGCAATGTTATGACAAATTGAACATAGAAACAAAGACCAATAGAATAAACACAAGGAAATGTGTAGTATGACATGATATATATCACAAAATTGGATATTCAAATGTTTTCATTACGAAAACATGCCTATTCAAATATGCTGAAAATTTTACCACCAAAATAGTACATAACAGCTGCAATGACTGTGTCTTCATGAATATAAATGAAATAACATACAAATAACACGACAGTGCATTGGACAATAAACATTTTAGTAAAAAATACACATAAGAATTGAAAGGAAAATCTATCGGGCCAAATGACGGAATATAGTATAGAAACGGTCACTCATTGAACATCATTACGAAAACACGCCTATTCAAATATACTGAAAATTTTACCACCAAAAAATGAAAATTTTCAGATAAAAATTCTAATATTTTTTTTCAAATTTCTGTTCAAAACATAGATTGTGGGTACTCGTTAGAACCGCCTCGATGAGGCGGTTCTAATGAGTACCCACAATCTATGTTTTTGAGCAGAGATAAGAAAAATAATGTATACCCCTGTAAACCCCAGTTTTACTATATAAAAATGGGGTTTAAGGGGGTCAACATTATAACGGCGTGTTTTCGTGATGATGAATATGCCAATATAGAATTTAAATTCCAATTATACAACATGAATGAAAATTTTGAAAACAAAAGATCACCTACAGAAAAGAAACGATTATTAATAAGTAAATAGAAATACACGGCCATTAAATGCAAATATGTAAATATACAATAACAGTAGGAGAGCATCGAATAAACATCGAATAAAAAGAACCAAAATCATCAAAATTTTGCAACACATGTCATGCCATTGTAGCATCCGTTCGTTACTTTTCAACGGTGTTCAGTTTTTTTTCGGTACCGATTAGCGTTTTATTTCAGTTGTATAAGTTTTCGGATAAATAGATGATTCGAAAACACATATCACGGAATCGAAGACAGTAGACAAGAACATAGGGAAATAGTACAGAAAATACCAAGGAACAGTCAAAATTACAGTGATCATGAAAACATACTTATATAATTTTGACCCCCCTTGAGCCTCACTTTCATATAGTAAAACATATAGGGTTTATAGTGGGAGGTAAACATTATTTTTCTTATTTCTGCTCAAAACATAGATTGTGGGTTCTATCGAGTACTCACAATCTATGTTTTGAGCCTAAATATAAAAAAATATCAGAGTTTTTTTATTTGAAAACTTTCAGTTTTTGGTGGTGAAATTTTCAATATATTTGAACAGGCGTGTTTTCGTAATAACAGAGCCTGCCAATGATACCAAGACGAAGAGTAAACAAACCATGACAAGCAGTAACAAAAAAAAAAACACCCCCCCTCCCCCCCCCCCCCCCCCAAAAAAAAAAAAATAAAACAAAAAAAAACAAACACACACACACACAAAAACAAAAAACACCAGCCCCTTACACAAAGAGGGGAGTACCGTGGTAGACAGGTTACACACTACTAAACACTGTACAACATCAAACAGGACAGAACATGAAAAAAATCCCAGCGGCTAGGGAGCAGCTAAAAAGCCACACAAAGACCAAACAGCACCAGAAAGTAACATACTCGGTTTGAATGAGTCTATTCATCAGGAAACTTATAAAAATTCATAACCTCTCACACCTCTTAGCTTCACTTCCCAGCAGGCACATGACGTTAATACAACGTCACCTCAACGTCGATGCAACGTCTTGACGTTTCATCGACGCTGAGCCGACGTTGCATAAACGTCATGTGCCCGCTGGGTAGTTCCATGTGTAGTGTTTAAGCGCAATACGACTAAAAAAGTAAATAATACCAGCACAATATCGAAGTACGGGCGCGACGGCTTACAATCTCCACACAGATGGCAAATGACTAATGCCGCGAGTGGAAAGAATTCTTAAAATAGAGTTCCTTAGGACATTAGAGCATATCAAAACCAGAACATGCACACTCGGTTGAGTGTGTTTATGAGAAGTACTGTAAAATGTAATACTCGCGTCCTCTAGCACCAGCTGAAGCAATACTCCACTTAAATAATGACTCAGCTGATTTAAGTGATCCCGAAGAAACGGAAAATACAAGCTACATTTAATACGTGGTGGATTTAAGCAAACAATACAGTGAACCCTGCATTTGTTCCCATAGACGTTGCCATTAAAATGAATTTGCTGTTGTACAAAAAACTTAATGAGCAGATAGACATGTTATCCAGAAGACATTTTTTAATATTTGTTAGAATCGTCTCACTGAGGCGATTCTAACAAATATCTAAAACGTATGTTATTTTAACGTATTAAATACAATATTATATAATTTGTGACACATTATTACCTCTTTAGCGAAGGTTTCGTGACAGTCAAATAGTGATTATAACGAATTTTGTCGTTGTATCGAGTGTCAGAATAAAGAAAGTTGTCTGTACAACAACCATTGCCCGAATGGAGCGGCTAAGTATATAGGCCGCGCCATGCGAAAACGTGCCATCGTGTGCATCCGCACAGTCTGATCACATCACAAAAACAGGCCTGTATTATTTTGACCCCCTTAAACCCCACTTTTATATATTAAAACAGGGTTTTACAGGCGTATACACTATTTTTTTTCTGCTCAAAACATATATTATAGGTACTCGTTAGAACCGCCTCGCCGAGGCGGTTCTAACGAGTACCCACAACCTATGTTTTGAGCAGAAATATGAAATATTACAGAGTTCTTTTATCTGAAAATTTTCAGTTTTTGGAGGTGAAAATTTCTACATATTTGAATAGGTGTGTTTTCGTTAAGAAAGCCTTTACTGTCCGCTAACAGAATCATTTGATACTACAGAATGTATAAATGAAAACCAAGGGCCTGATGCTACTTTGCGCATGTGCAGGCTGTGCATGCGCATTTTGTGCAAGCTCGAAGGCACTTTTTCGCTTGACGCTGCCCGTATAATATAACTTATTGCAATGTCATTATAGAAACAGGCTGAGTGAACAACTGCCTTCAACCAAACGAGATATAGTTCCGTTTTCTCTGATTAAAAACGTCTTTGCTTTTAATTATTAGAAACAGAATGCCATTTTCTGAGCATCACGAAAACACGACTATATAGATTTGACCCCCTTAAACCCCACTTTTATATAGTAAAACTGGGGTTTACAAGGTATGCATTATTTTTATTTCATCTGCTCAAAAACATAGATTGTGGGTACTCGTTAGAACGGCCTTGTCGAGGCAGTTCTAACGAGTACCCACAATCTTTGTTTTGAGCAGAAATGTAAAAATATCAAAGTTTTTTTCATCTGAAAATTTTCAATTTTTGGAGGGGAACTTTTCTAGGCGTGTTTTCGTAATGATTTTATAAGTTAGTCGGTCATCGAAATCTGTTTTACTAGATTATATATAGACTGATGTGCACGTGCCTGAGTTTATCTTCTTCAGTGGAACTAAACTGGAACCAATAATTTAAAAGCAAAATGTTGAATGCAGATGTTCGCGAGCGCTGCTCAAATTCCAGCGAACGTATTTCAGATGGCATGGTCCGCAAACATGTATACGCAGAGTATAGCGATGTACAATGTAATACTGGAAGTTGTAATAATTATTGGAACGCCTCTATGACATATTCTTTATTATTCTTATTTTATTTGTTTATTTATTTATTTATTTATTTATTTATTTTGTTTAGAAATTTTGTACTGTTTAATTACTAAAGGCTTTAACCTTGAAATCATTACGAAAACATGCCTATTCAAATATACTGAAAAGTTAATCACCGAAAAATTAAAAATTTTCAGACAAAAAAAAAAAATCAAATATTTTTCATATTTCTGCTCAAAACATAGATTGTGGGTACTCGTTAGAACCGCCTCGGCGAGGCGGTTCTAACGAGTACCCACAATCTATACTTTCGAGCAAAAATAAGGAAAATAATGTATACCCCTGTAAACCCCAGTTTTACTATATAAAAGTGGGGTTGAAGGGGATCAAAATTATATAGGCGTGTTTTCGTGATGTATATTGCTGTATTCGTGCGGAATGTCGATGTTCGCGGAAGGCAGAATGTAGAGTTGGCCCAACTAGAATAAAGTACTAAATACATGAGCCTCAATATGGAAATAAGACACTTAAGTTATATCCGCGCAGATAGATCAGGGTCGTGTGTGAGCTTTATTCATTACGAGAACACGCCTATTCAAATATATAGAAAATTTCAAATCCAAAAACTGAAAATTTTCAGATAAAAAACTCTGATATTTTTCATATTTCTGCTCAAAATATAGATTGTGGGTACTCGTTAGAACCGCCTCAGCGAGGCGGTTCTAACGAGTACCCACATACTATGCTTTTGAGCAGAAATAAGAAAAAATGATGTGTACCCCTGTATACCCCAGTTTTACTATATAAAAGTGGGGTTGTAGGGGGTCAAAATTATTATATAATTATATAGGTATGTTTTAGTGATGTATGCGGTGATTTTGTAAGCGGTAAAAATACCCTTATAACAAAGTTCAGAATGGGCATGCTGAACAAGACTTTCATTGTCAATATATGGGATGAGTGATGGTTTTCCATGAATGCAATCATATACTTATCATAAACATTAAGAAAGAATGCATGTTAGAATACATTGATATGTAAATGAAATAAGATTTTAAAACCAACAGGGAAATCATTTTAGAATTTTATTAACGTTTCTTGCACCTTTAGGAAACAACCACGCAAGCTCTTCGTCTGTAGAGCCATCAGACAAATTCTATATTTACTAGAATTTTATTATTGAAATAGATATTTCGATTTTGCTTTAACACTTTCAGCCCTGCAGATCAAACTACAATTCCGAGAATAGGATGTGTCGCCTGCGTAAAGCGCCAACGATTTGATATTAAAAAAGATAAAAAAAAAAAACAAAAAAAAAAACAAAAAAAAAAACAAAACAAAAAAAAAAACAAAAAAACAACAACAACAACAACAAAAAAACAAAAAAACAAAAACAAAACAAAAAACAAAAGAAAACAAAAAAACAAAAAAACAAAACAAAAAAAAAAAACAAAAAAAAAAAAAACAACAAAAACAAAACAAAACAAAACAACAACAACAAAAAAAAAAAAAAAACAAAAAAAAAAAAAAAAAAAAAAAAAAAAAAAAAAAAAAATAAAAATATTTGTCTTGATAATTGCTCTTATCCATATAGACGACACCTCCTTACTTTGTCTGATTTAATAAATAAGGGGCTATAATTTTTCTGACATCACGAAAACATGCCTATATAATTTTGACCCCCTTAAACCCCAATTTTATATAGTAAAACTGGGGTTTACAGGGGAATACATTATTTTTCTTATTTCTGCTCAAAAACATAGATTGTGGGTACTCATTAGAACCGCCTCACCGAGGCGGTTCTAACGAGTACCTACAATCTATGTTTTGAATATGAAAAATATCATTTTTTTTTTGTCTGAAAATTTTCAGTTTTTGGAGGTAAAATTTTCTATATATTTGAATAGGCGTGTTTTCGTAATATAATTACTAAATCAAATTTGACCTCTTTGCTATAATCATATACTATTCTGCAATCTTTTAATGAAATTAATGCATCCTTTCAAAAGTTATCGACGAGAAACAATAACTACACCCTGTATTTTACCATGACAAAAAAACTAAGTCAAAAAAAGAGCCATAATATGGATAAAAGCCAATGTCGAACTTGATACTACTGAAGGTATAAATGACCTGTATTTTACAGTGACATATCCTGCAATTTTTTAATGAAACCAGTGGATCCTTGCAAAAGCTACTGAGCGGAAACCAATATGAACACAACAACAAAAGCTAAGGCGAAAAAGGGCCATAACTCCTTTAAACCTTATTGAATGGAAACCTATATCCTAACTCAACAACAACAATTAAGTCGAAAAAATAGCCTAACTCGGCTCAGTAAAATTTAGCGGATGGTTACCAGTATCGGAGTTATACCTGTATTTTACATATTTGATATAATCTTCCGCAAACTTTCAATGAAATCAATGCGTCCCTGCAAAAATTATTGAACGGAAACCAATATCTTAACCCAACAATTAAAATTAAGTCAAAAAGAGCGATATTTCAGTCAAAATTTGGCGGATGATTACCAATATCGAAATTGACCTGTATTTCACGTGGTATTAACTTCTGCAGACTATGAATGAAATCAAAGCATCCCTTGAAATGTTATTGAGCGGAAACGAAAAGTATGACGACAAATAAAGTCGAAAAAGGGCCATAACTCAGCCAAAATTTGGTAGATGATTACCAATAACGAACTTGACCTGCATTTCACAATTATATATCTTTCGCAGACTTCAAATGAAATCAATGTGAAAGAAACCAATTTCTTAACCAAACAACTAAAATTAAGTCGAAAAACGGCCATAACTAAGCTAAATTTGGCGGATGATTAGCAATATTGAACTTGACCACCTGTATTTTACAATGATATAAACTTCTGCAGACTTTGAATGAAATGAATACATCCCTTCAAATAGTTAATAAGTGGAAACGAAAAATGTGTCGACAATGTCGCCGACGACGACAGAGACGCCGACGACGATGACGATGCGAACGGACAACATGATCCTTATGTGTCTGCCATGCTACGCAGGCGACACCAGCAGAATCGGATGCGCAGGCTGATCTGGGCCTTATTGTCTGTATATGACCGAGGGCACTAGCAAAAGTATTGACCTCGACTTACAACTTTAACCCATTTATGCCGAATTGACTTTCTACCTCAACTTTTTGGACAGGTACATTTCTAATTGAAGGTGTTTCTAGTCATTTTTATTAGTAATGTTTAATAAAAATATTATTATTTAATGCAAAGAGTGTAGCGCCTGATCAGACGTCGTGTCTATTAGGTTCTGATCTAAGTCTACAACGTTTGCCAATGCCCCTTCTGTAGGACGCTAGACATAAAGGAGGTACGGACATACATGTTTCTTCTTTCTGTACAAAAAGCCGACAGACTTATCAGATACAGTTATAAACGCTTTATCCCTATTTGATCACTTTTCGTATCCTTGGTTTTGTTTGTGTTTATCTCTCTGATGTCTCTTTAGTACACAGGTGGCACACTTGAAGCATGCAGTCAACGTGTTTATGACATTAAATATGCTGCAACATAGCATTTGCACAATCTGATCAGATTCTATTCAAGATGCATCTTGACTAGCCAAGAATGCAAAGCTTCTTTTTGCGGTCAAACAGACTGCTTAGATACGCAGGCTAATTTGATCCTTCTTTGGGCGCATAAGAAGATTTGTTTTCTCATTATGACAACAATACTATTCAAACATACAGAAAATTTCACTTAAAAAAATGAAAAAAAGTTTCAGATTAAAAAAAACTATTTTTCATATTTCTGCAAAAACATAGATTGATGGTACTCGTTAGAACCGCCTCGGCGAGGCGGTTCTAACGAGTACCATCAATCTATGTTTTTAGCAGAAATAAGAAAATTAATGTATACTCCTGTTAACCCCAGTTTTACTATATAAAAGCGGGGTTTAAAGGGGTCAGTATTATATAGGTATGTTTTCGTGATGCTCACAGTGAAACTCTTGTAAATGGAGTATCTGAGACCCTGATATTTATGATCTTGAGACTGGCAGGTCAGTCCAAGAAATGCAGCCACGCACATCGGAAAGAATCCTTATAAAAAGTAGAATGAATAGGAAATATTATTTATTAGGCAATAAGCCCTTGCAAATAGAAAACGACCTTATAACATATGCCACCAGCGTAGACACAGCTCAGCTTGCTCATCCGATCAGTCTGATCAGGGTAAATGTTTTTTGATAAATTCTGTAGGCGGTTAGTGTAGACTGATCAGACTGCGCATTTGCGCAGGCTGATCAGAGCTTACACTTGCATATGTCTTTAGCTCATTTTAAATCTTGCGGTGTTAAATTACAAGGTAATGCCATCTCACAAAGCGGGAAATAAAACATCCAGTATAGAAGTCGTCAAGGTCCTGACTGAATATTCGGTCAATAATGACCACGCTCTGTCTGAGCATTCATGTAGTCTGATCAGTGCCTTATGTATCCGTTAATAAAATCACTGGATTCTATACAATATATCAAATAATATAGAATGTCTTGCTACGTCTGCTCAAAAAAAAAAAAAAAAAAAAAAAAAAAAGGCTGGCTTGGGTCATATTTACATACATGAAATCTATGAAAAAAAAAAAAAAAAAAAAAAAAAGTTTTGTTTCTTTTTCACGTCGCAAGTTCTTGAATTTAGATAACTTCCCCTTGCAATAGTAATTGTGCGACCAGCGAAGACCAAGATCAGACTGCGCATCAGCGCAGCCTGATCGAAGTCTTCGCTGATCGCATTTGCCATCCAAGTTATCCATAGAGGAGTAAACGAAACTCCTTGCCAAACTAGGTGGATGTGCAGGCTGATCTGAGTATTTGCTGGTCGCACAGATCTTATAGTCGGCTTTGTCGTGCGCTGGCTCGTATAGAGGATGTCCAGAAATAATCACAATCACCGGCAGAACAGAGCATACCAATCAAGAGGACATTACGAAAGCATACCTATATAATTTTAACCCCCTTAAACCCCACTTTAATATAGTACAGGGTTCACAGGGGTACACATTATTTTTCTTAATTCTGCTCAAAAACATAGTGTGTGGGTACTTGATAGAACCGCCTCAGCGAGGCGGTTCTAACGATTACTCATGATCTATGTTTTGACCAATATATGAAAAATATCAGAATTTTTATCTAAAAAAATCAGTTTTGGGTGGTGAAATTTTCAATATATTTGAATAGGCGTGTTTTCGTAATGAACAGCAATCAGACTATGACAGATAGTAAACAAGCCCATCACGAAAACATGCCTATATAATTTTATAATTTTGACCCCCTTAAACCCCACTTTTATATAGTAAAACTGGGGTTGACAGGGGTATACATTATTTTTCTTATATCTGCTCAAAAACATAGATTGTGGGTACTCGTTAGAACCGCCTCGCCGAGGCGGTTCTAACGAGTACCCACAACCTATGTTTTGAGCAGAAATATGAAAAATATAAGAATTTTTATCTGATTTTTATTTCATTTTTTGACGGTAATATTCAGTATATTTGAATAGGCGTGTTTTCGTAATGCACAAACCAAAGAAACCAACTCCCGCTTCCCCAACAAGGTGATCAGAATGCTAGACAGGATCCACTAAACACAACAATAAGACAATGAACAGGGCAAATATGGAAAAAATCACACAGAGAGCGAGGCCACAAAACAATAGAAAAATCAAACAACACTAGAATGAAAACCGTAGAACTGCCAGCAGTTAAACTACAGTCGAACCTCAATGGCTCGAACATCTTTTGGACCGTGGAAATTTGTTCGAGATATGGGTAGTTCGAGCCACTGAGGGTTAATCATGGAACCAGGTCAGGAAGCAATTTAGGGAAATCTTTTCTACACAATAATTGTATGTTGAGTGTACTCATTAGAATCGCCTCGATCAGGCGATTCTAATGAGTACACACAACATATAATTTCGTGATAAAATAAGATTTTTTTTCTAAATATTTGTCTTCTTAAGCTGTCGGAAGAATTTCGTAGGGACTCAAAAACGAGTTCGAATTAGCCATGGTAAACGAGCCATCGGTGTTCGAGCTATCGAGGTTTGACTGCAGCTGTGAAGCGGGAGTGGTTAAATTGATTTTGTTGGAGCCAAATTTTTATTCTCAGTTCAAATATTGTGATCATTAAAGATAATTACTCTGCCCACACAGAGGATCCCTAACACAATCAGGGAAACATCAGAAAAAGAACATGTAAATTAGACCACTGTGCTGTAACAAGGAATGGAGCTCATGGCAACCTCTTCCAATACTGGCAACCAGAGCTGGAAAAAAAGAAAAAAACAAACAAAAAAAAAAAAAAACCCAAAAAACAACAAACAAACAAACAAAAAAAAAAAAAAAAAAAAAAAAAAACAACAACAAAAAAACAAAACAAAAAAAAAAACAAACAAAAAAAACAAAAAAAAAAAAACAACAAAAAAAAACCAAAAAAACAACAACATTAGTTGAACCTCAGACGGCGTGAACAATGATATAACATCTGGCATCATCCCCCAAAGAAACCTACCCTATAAAGCATAAATTCGTATTAAACTCTTCGAAACTTTAATCTAGTTTCCATTAGAAATTGAAATGCTGAATAAAGTATGTTTGGTCTAAAGATATTGCAACATCCGTGTAAAAGACATTTATGACGGTCTTAAAACGAAGCATTAAAACATTTTAGTATGTTTTCAAAAATATGTCTTGGCAATAAAAGCTAAAGTGAAGCCAGTTAACTTCAGAGATATTAAAAGTCTATCAATTTGCATCCGTATTTGAGAAACATATTCTCTTTTCGTTCCTTTTTATTCCTTTCTTGTTTCCATTTAGTTGATAATTATTTAGACATAGTCAGTAACATTTATATTCAGGGTTCGGGCAAGCACCGAAACTTCATTTTACAGATGTGTTTTGTATTTAAGTACTAAACTCGAGATTTATAGCTTGCAATGAATGATGGAAACCAATATGTTATTTTAATGCCTCTGAGAAGCCACAAAACGATAAGGCTATTTAAACTTTTCATCCCTAAGCATCACGAAAACATGCCTGTATAATTTTGACCCCCTCAAACCCCACTTTTATATAGTAAAACTGGGGTTTACAGGGGTACACATTATTTTTCTTGTGTTTGATCAAAACATAGATTTTAGGCACTCGTTAGAACCGCCTCGCCGAGGCTATGTTTGGAGCAGAAACATGAAAAATATCGGATTTTTTTTCCGAAAATTTACATTTTTGGTGGTAAAATTTTCAGTATATTTGAATAGGCATGTTTTCGTAATGGGTTCTGAAGTGGACTCTTCTATCTTTGAATCTGATCAGAACTATTGTTTCAAGTAGGGGTTTGGGACAAAAATAAAACCAGAATGCAAAACAGTGAATATCCAGAAGAGATGGCTCTTGCCATTTCATCAGGATCTACATCTAAAATAAAAAAAAAGATGTTTTGGTCTGCAGGGCAGAAATGTTAATATCTCCAAGAAGATAAAGTTCTCGGCTTTATGTTTTCCGTCATGGCTGTACTGTCTGCAATATATGTACATGTGTTTGAATATGTCAAAACGCCTGTGCAAAATTTGTTATTCTGTTACAGCACTTTACATACAGAAGATTTCTTTTAAACGTCCACTAATATAGTATATGCAATGCAAATGCCTAATCAAAACGATGAACTAAATTAAACTTCAAGAACAGAACTACCTGGATAACTGCCAGTGTATATCCTCATAAAAACCGGTTTACTACATAATGGAGAGGAACCTCCATGGATTTTTTTAACATAATGTTGCTTTTATGGCTAACTTTGTTCATAGGCAGCACAAGTTATATTATTGAGTTTTGCGAATTTCTTCAGTAACTGTTGCAGTCTGTCTCATTTATCATTAAAGCAACTCCAGATGCAACATTAAAACTGAATGGCGCAAATTAAGTTTCGCAGGAATTCAAATCAGATTAAAAATAATGCAATGCTATTTACGTGTGAAACTACTACAATATTTCAGAGGACGTTGCCTTTGACAAAATAACGTTTTACATATATCAGGACATAGTAATTGATTCATAAAAGAGCCATAACTGCATCCTCAGGGTATAATCAGTCTTCGTTGTCTACCGGAAGACAGTTTCAATCCTTGGTTACACAAACAGTGCCCTACAAAGACTGCGCTGCTGGGTAGGCTGATTTGAGTCGTCGCTGGCCGCAAATGTAATCTTATAGGAAATGCTATGCCCCGGCTCTAGTGTATTTAAAATTGTATGTATTGATTATAGGGATCAAACATGTTTTTTCATGCATTAACTTTCACAAGGTTCCGTGGGAGGTGTTGAAAACCGAGGCCGAAGGCCGCGGTTTTCAACACCTCCCAAGGGATCTGGCGAATGTTAATGCATTGAAAAACAATGTTCGGTCGCTATTATTGCATAAAAAAACTGAAAACATTTGCTACATTTAGCGTCATTTTTTGCACTATTTTGTTTCGCCTTTTCAAAGATGTCTCGCGAACGTAATTTTCACGGACTATGCTCGCTCTAGGGCCGGGCAGTACACATCTCGTAACAGCAGGAAATCTGTGGTCCCTGTACGATCATATTGAATGTTGCGTAGCCGTGCATTAACAGCACGTGAATTGCTTTGTTAATACGCGACTTTTCGCCGGTTAATGCACGGCTGTTAATAACGTGCGACACTGTTTTTTATGCAACAATTTGTTTTCAATTGATTTACAAGTGCGTACTTTTTTTTCTGAAAAGTTGACATCTTGTTTATCTCAATGACTTGTTGCTAAGTATGGTATTTTGGTAAAAATATTTACTTCGTTTTTTTTTTTTTTTTTTTTGCGCATTTGTAATGTATATATTTAGTAACAGGGTAATAGTTCGGTGATAAACAACCTTGCTAACCAGATACACTTCTGAAACATTACAAGTTTATAACCCAAGCAGACTCTTAGTGCTTGAATTATTACAAAGCTCACTGAAATATGACACATGACATCAATAGTGCGGCAACAGAATCTGTCCTGGTTGCCCTTAAGTGTCTTTACCTTATAGTAAAACGCTACAGACCTCCATTTCTTCTCCAAGGTGACTGACCTATGTGTAGAAGTGGGTAGACTAACTCTGACACAATTGAGAATAGTGAAGAATGTAAATAATTCAAGTAAGGATATAGTGCATAAGCATTTAAGCCTTCTTAGTGATGCTAACAGTGGTAGATGGGGTTGCCGATAACCGATTCGTCAAGCACTTGTACTGTGTGGTCGTTAGCTTTCCCCAGAAGTTGACATCAAGACAGCCTTCCTCACAGACACCGAATCACCTTGTGCTACAGCTGAGGTTATCATAGCATCCTAAGAGTCTTCAAATGAATAGTCCTTGCTCTAGCAGACGCTACCGTGACCATTGCCCTACACTCGCGTGTAGCGACACACTCAAGAACATACTACAGATGAAGAAGCAAGACGACATTCTGTAGAAACTTACAAAGAACTCAAAACCTGATACATTCAGATCCATATCAAGCCACCAACACCAAAGTAAAAGACAGACAAATACAATTAAACAGCCAGCAAGCATAGTTAACATCGCCTCCCCCATCCCCCACCACACACACACACACACACACACACACACACACACACACACACACACACACAAAAGTGGCAACTGTTACCTAAACTTAACTGAACGAGGCAGTCTAAAAGACAGCTATATCCCCCGCCGCAGAATGACAATGGGGCGGCCTCAAATTCAGGGCTCAAACTGGTAGACCAATCGTGACCTTGACCTTGTCTGCATTGTTAAATTAATGAGTTCTGCACATTATCTCATTAAGGCGAACATTTGACCCAAATTTAAAAAAAAAATATCTTTCAAAGGGTTCAGGAGATATGGGGTAAACATGAAATTCAAGGCTCAAACACGTGACCTTTAACTGTGACCTTGACCTTGAGTCGGCATGCTTGAGTTATGGGTTCTGCACATCGCCTTACTAAGGCAAATATTTGACCAAAGTTTCATGAAAGTCTTTCAAACGGTTCAAGAGATATGGAGCGAACAAGAAAGAGACGGTCGATCTTCAATTTTGACTTTGACCTTAAGTATGCATCGTTGAGTTATAGGTTCTAAACATCATCTCACTAAGGCGAACATTTGACCCAAATTTAACAAAGCAGTCTGAATGGCAATGGGGCGGCCTCAAAATTCAAGGCTCAAACTGGTGACCTTCAACTGTGACTTTGACCTTGAGTCAGCATAGCTGATTTATGGGCTCTGCACATTATCTCACTGAGGCAAACATTTAACCAACGTTTACAGAAAATCTTTCCAGGTGTAAAGGAGATATGCAGCCGATACCAAATTCAAGGCTCAAACCCGTGACCTTCAACTGTGACCCTGACCTTAAGTCCGCAGGGCTGAGTTATGGGTTCTGCACATTTCCCCACTGAGGTGAACATTTGACCAAAGTTTAGAGAAAATCCTCCCAGGGGTAAAGGAGATACAAAGCGGACACAAAATTAAAGGCTCAAACTCGTGACCTTAAACTGTGACCTTGTGCGTCTGCATGGTTGAGCTATGGGCTCTGCACATCATTTCACTGAGGCAAACATTTCACCAAGATTAAAAGAAAATCCTTCCAGGGGAAAAGGAGATATCGAGTGGACACGAAATTCAGGGCTTAAACTCGCGACCTTGAACTGTGACCTTGTCCTTGAGTCCCCGTGGCTGAGTTATGGGTTCTGCACATCGTCCCACTGGTGAACATTTGACCAAAGTTTAGAGAAAATCCTCCCAGGGGTAAAGGAGATACAGAGCGGACACGAAATTCAAGGCTCAAACCCATGACATTGAACTGTGACCTTGACTTGAGTCGGCATGGTTGAGTTATTGATTCTGCACATCGTCTCACCAAAGTGAACATTTGACCAAAGTTTAAAGATACAATGTAAATCCTTCCACTGGTATAGGAGATACAGAGCGGGCACGAAATTCAAGGCTCAAATCTGTGACCTTAAACTGTGACCTTGACCTTGTGTCGGCATGGTTGAGTTATAAGTTCTGCAGCACATCGTCTCGCTGAGGCAAACAAACCAAAATTTTAAAGAAAATCCTTCCAGGGGTATAGGAGATATAGAGCGGACATGAAATTCAAAGCTCACACCCATGACCTTGACCTGTGACCTTGACCTTGAGTTGGCATGGTTGACTTATAGGTTCTGCACATCAACTCACTGAGGCGAACATTTGTTCAAAGTTTAATGAAAATCTTTCAAAGGGTTCAGGAGATATGGACCGGACAAGATAGTGTTACGGAAGGACAGACGGACGGACGGACAGATGGACAGACGGACAGACGTAAGCCATTTCTATAATTCCCCATCCGCTTCGCGGCGGGGGATTAAATATCTTAAAATTACATAATTGTTAACAGAAAAAAAAGTGAACCACTACATAACAGTTAACAAAAAGTTAGCACAATGGAAGTACCGCCTTGGAACGGTCAGTAATGAATGGCAGGATCGTGGGAGAAGGGGAGGGGCTGGGGGCTTAAGCTAGAGTTTTATGGAATCCCAACCCTCGCCCTCAACAATAGAGGTGAAAACAAATATTTGTTCGGTCCGTGTGGAGGTCTTGTACCTCATCCATGAATCATTACAGGCAACATAAAAGTTGGGCAAGATAGCCCTGTATGGCTCATCTGATTACCAGATAAACAGGACTTTCGGTTCAGGAGAAGAAGTGCAAATCAGATTTCCAAGACAGCGGCTAAGGCACTTCTGATCGAAACAATTTTAGCTCCTTTTTATCTACAAGTCACCAAGATGCTTCCTACCAAGTTTGGAGTTAGTTGGCCTTTCGGTTCAGGAGAAGAAGCGAAAAATAAATGCTGGTCATCGTGAATTTCCGATCAGAATGATTTTAGCTTTTTCGATCTACTAGTCACCCCGATGCTTCCTATCAAGTTTCAAGACAATCGGATTTTGTTTAAGGAGAAGAAGCGAAAAAAAAAAAAAAAAAAAAAAAAGATTTCCAATATAGTGGCCATCTCGGATTTCCCATCGGAATTATTTTAGCTATCTTTTATTTACAAGTCACCCTGATGCTTCCTACCAAGTTTCATGACAAGTGGCCTTTCAGTCCAGGAGAAGAAGCTAAAGATAGATTTTAAACATGGTGGCCATGGCGGACATCTTGGATTTTCGATCTTAACAATTTTTAGCTATATTCGGCCACGGCGGCCATATTGAATTTCCGATAGGAAAGATTTTAACTATTTTTGATCTACAAGTCACTGCAAAGCTTCCTACCAAGTTTCAAATCAATTGGCCTTTTGGTTCAAATGGACAAGCGAAAAATTTATTTTAAAGATGACGGCCACGGCGGCCATCTTGGATTTCCGATAGGAACAATTTTAGCTACTTTTAATCTTCAAGTCAACCCGATGCTTCCTACTCAGTTTCAAGTCAAGTGGCCTTTCGGTTCATGAGAAGAAGCGAAAAAAAAGATTTTTAAGATTGCCGCCATGGTGGCCATCTGTGATTTCCGATAGGAACAATTTAGCTATTTTTGATCAACAAGTCACCGCGATGCTTCCTACCAAGTTTCAAGTCGAATAGCCTTTTGGTTCAGGAGAAGAAGCGAAAAATATATTTTCAAGATGGTCACCACGGCGGCCACCTTGGATTACGGATCAGAACGATTTTAGCTATTTTTGATCTACAAGTCACCCGATGCTTCCTACCAAGTTTCGAGTCAATTGGCCTTTTAGTTCAGGAGACGATTATCGATCAAAACTATTTAAGCTATTTTTGATCGTCGTCATTCCGATGCTTCCTATTGGGTCACAAGTCAATTGGCCCTTCGGTTCAGGAGAAGAAGCGAAAAAAAGATTTTCCAGATGGCCGCCACAGCGGCCATTATGGAATTCGGATCGGAGCTACATTAGGTATGTTTGATCTACAAGACACACTTATGCTTCCTACCAAGTTTCAAGTCAAGTGACCTTTGGGTTCAGGAGAAGCGAAAAATAGGTTTTCAAGCACGGCGGCCAGCTTGGATATTTGGATCGGAACAATTTTAGTTATTTTTTGATCTACAAGTCACCCATCCTACCAAGTTTCGAGTCAATTGGCCTTTAGGTTCAGGAGAAGGAGTGAAAAATAGTTTTCAAGATCGCTGCCACGGCGGCCATCTTGGATTTCCGATCGAAACCCTTTTAGCTATTGTTGATCTACAAGTCACCCCGATGCTTCTTACCATGTTTAAAGTCAATTGGCCTTTTGGTTCAGGAGGAAAAGTGAAAAATAGATTTTCAAGTTGGCCGCCATAGCGGCCGTCTTGGACTTCCGATCGAAACGATTTAAGTTATTTCTGATCTATAAGTCACCCTGATGCTTCCAACCAAGTTCCGAGTCAATTGGCTTAGGGTTTAGGAGGAGTAAGCATTAAAGCAAATTGTTGACGCTGCACGACCGACGATGCACGACGGACATTGACCGATCAGCATAGCTCACCTTGAGGACTTTGTGCTCAGGTGAGCTAATACATCTCAGATGAAGCCTATAATGAAGCAAAGATGAGGACTCAACAAAAGCAACGTGTTGAGACAATTGTACATCCCCGTGTTGTCAAACAACAGTACTTGAATACTTGAGCAAAAGAAAACCACAAGTTGGTCCTTGGTGAGTCGAGAAACAGATGTAAAATGCTCCAATCCAGACCATCGAATCAACAGTTCATAGATCGGGCCATCATAGAGTTTGAACACAGACACATCGTCATGCTATTAAAGAGGTGATGGCTCCGACTTGAAACCTATTCATTAGATCGTCTGTACCGGAACTTTTTACATTTGTTTCTCAGCTCACCGGGGTTCAATTGGTGGTATTCTTTTGCTTCAGTATTCAAGTGATGTTGTTTGACAGCCCAGGGATCTTGCAATATTTAAGCACTTTGTTTTTGTTGAGTCCTCATCTTTGCGTCGTTATAGGCTAGTCTCAATAAAACCCAGACTCCCATTTTCTAACCCGTAGTGTGTTCTTTGTTTCCAAAGACAATCTTTTTGACGTTTATTTTATTACACTGCAGCTGGTGTTAGTGTCGTGTGGCGGCGGTAGAACGTCTCCCCGTACATCACCATACAGCAGATTATATTTCATTTCCTTTGAGATCATTGGGCCTATTGTGGTATATTTGAAAATGGTGTTCTACTCATGTATACGCTAGAGGGCGTAAACAGTGTTGCAAACTTTACTTTTGCTTAAGAGGAGTCTCAATAATAAAACAGAGACTCCCATTTTCTAATCCGTAATGTGTTCTTTGTTTCCAAAGGCAATCTTTTTGACGTTTATTTATCTATGACGTTTCATGTATGAGTTAGAAGACCTCAACACGTACCAAAAATATATGTTTTTACCATATGTTTTATGGAAGCTGATAGCGAGGATTGGGATCCCGTAAAGCTAGCTTAAGCACCCCCCGCCCCCGACCCCGACCCTCCCCCGTCCCAGCTATTCATTACTGACCGTTTCAGGGCCGTGCTTTCATTGTGATTCTTTTTGTTAATTGTTCTGTAGTGTTTCACTTTCTAATGTTTTTCTTTTGATAATTATGTAAGTTGATTATATATTCAGTTAAGTTTGGGTAACAGTTCCCACCTTTCTGGGAAAAAGTTGCTAACTCTACTTTCCGTTTGTTCATTTTGTGGCTGCCTTATTGTATTTGTCTGCCATTCCTTTTGGTGTTGGGGGCTTGATGTGGATCTGATTTATCAATTCTTGAGTTCTCTAATTTTCTTTGATGTAAATTTGATGTACAGTAAAAGGCGTCAACAGTAATGGTTCACATCAATGTACCCACTACTATTAGCTGCGGCCGTACTTACCCTCAGCCCAGAAAAAGAACGGAAGAATCTTATCCCAAGTAAAATAATATAAGATACGAGAAGCTGTTATGGGAGGTCATATGAGCCATCTATAGACCTCTGATCTGAGCGAACTGCTTAACATCAAAATTAACTGTACTGATAGCATTCTTTAGAGTACAACAATCGAAGATTGCCACAAATTTTAGGGAAATGCTGTATAATGTATGACTACTCGGTCAATGCATCAAGCTAGATCATAGATACAATAGCCCATGAATACTTTCAAGCTTTAACCAATTTTAGACTGAATAAACTCAACCCCATGCCATACATTGGAAGAGTCGAATTTCAGTTTTAGGTATATCATGCTATGTGATTTAGATATTCCTTGAGAATCGATTACGTGTTTGCCAGTTACCCTTGGGGTCTCCGGGCTAAATGGGTTAACAGGAAATGAAACAAGGCAACAGATGTGACAGTTCTTTCTTGCACACCAGATTAGATAACCCTGGGGTTTACCCTGGGACAGAAATTCTTACCTACCCAGGTTATCTTACTCTCAAGAACTCTCACGTGTTTTGATATTCACTGGTTGTATAGAACGTCACATATGTCATGGTTAAGGCTGACATCAGTGAACCAGATGATTTCACTAAACGTCATGTAGTATTATCACAATATGGCGGACGTCTGCAATCGCAGTGACTGCATTATATAAAATTCACGTTCAGAAATGAAATGTATGCAAGAAAAAAAAGGGGTAGATAGAAAAATCCGTCCCTCGGGATTACATTGTGGCATCACTTTGGATAGTGATCCTCGGGGCGGATTTTTCTATCTATCCCTCACACCCATGATAGAGTCTTATATTACATAACACGCATATGCTATTTCTTAAACAAAAAATTTCAGTTTTCTTGGAAAATATAGTTGCTTTACTACTGATACATTACAATCTTGTATGCAATGTCTATTTTTGTGGTTATTGTTTGAAGAAGACTTGATAACCGGACAGATTTTTCAACTTCATTCATTACAAGGGAGACAAGTTTTGTGACTCCATGTTTGCTTTTCTGTATACCAAATGTCTTCTGGAAAGAGGTGTACTGTTAAATTAAAAATTTTGCTGCCAGTGGTGGGGAGGGGCGGGATAAATTTAGAGTAGACTTCTTTTCAGAAAAAGGGTTAACACATTTTGCAAACAGTTTTTCTATCTACCGTTCCAAGACGATATCTTCCGTTGCTGTTATTCTATATGCGTGTGTTGTTAGTTTCATATGTTGCGTTCTTTTGTCATTGTTCGTGCCTCATCTTTTCTTCTTTCGGTGCCTTGGAAGGCTGTGCTTTGTGATTGATTGTGTCATTTCCTGAATATCTTCACATATATATATATATTAGTTTACTCATGAAAAAGATTTAGGGCAAATAATGAGAACCGTTTTATTTTACAGTTTAAAAGAAGAAGAAAAATAAGACTTATGGACAAACTTATTTTGGCTAGTCAATGTATAATTACCTAGGTCTGATCGTAATGGTATCGATAATCAGTCATTCCACCGACCACAGAAATGATGTTTTATTTTTTGCATTGTCTGCCGTAAAATTCTTACTGTAGCACTTTTGTCACATACACAGTTAAGGTCATCAGAAATAAAGACCACCATACCAGCGTAAGCGATAATGGTTTTTTTTTTTTTTTTTTTTTTTTTTTTTTCGCTGTTCAGGGCTCTACTGTTTTGGTGCTAAATCTGATAAGAAAAGAATATCTTCGTCTGCAGTTTATAAGATTTGCGTCTGCCATTTGTATGATTGTTCTACACTTTATACTACTTTGCTTCATGAACTGATAACAGATAGAACTCTGAATTCAATTGAAGGAGCGTTCATACGAGAAAGTTCTCTTAACCTTGCTTATAATGAAGAGCACTTTTATTTTTATGTTTTGTTTTATCACTTTGGAGTATCACAAACATTATACGATACATAAATTTATCTAAGCTGACTTCAGCTAAATAAAACTAATGCCTTTGATACAGGAGTGCAGCTTCTAGGTTTAAAATTTATCGATATCAAATGATACATATAATCACATCTAAAATTAACAAACGGAATAACTTTGATAACAGTTCGCTATTGGGATGTCGACGTCTCTCGCACTACATGATTTGGTAGATAAATTCTCAACTTGTTCATTTGGCTAGAAAATCTAGGCACAAAAGTGACTTTAATAATCGGAATAAACTTTTAACTGCTAAACTTCTAAATCAGGGTACAAATGTATCACAAACTGCATTAAACATTTCTAGGTTTCATCGCTGTCATTCAACGTTGGCTTGAAAGGCTTTAAACTACGAATTGATCCCTAAATATGATACAGGACTAACAATACTTCTGCTACAAGGCCTGTCGGAACCTGAATTTTATGGTATCTTAGTGCATTAGTTTAGAAAAATTGTAGGAAATAGAAGCCAAAAAGGATTGCCTTTGGAAACAAAGAACAAACAAAATCACGAAAATCGGAGACTCGGTTTGATTGAGTCTCTTCATATGCAGCAACCTAGCGCCGGCTTAAGCAGTATTCGATTTTCAAAATAACCAGGATGGGCTCAATGATCCCAAAGGAAATAAAATATAACCTGCACTCGTATGATGATGTACCGGGGAGACTTTTTTACGGCCGCCACACGACACAACACCAGCTACAGTAGAGTAAAATAAAAGTAAAAAAGGATTGCCTTTGGAAACAAAGAACACACAAAATCACGAAAATCGGAGACTGAATTGTCTGATCACTTTAGTAAAATTGTCATGTCACAAGTTAAATAAAAGGGGTATAATTCTGATGTCTGATTCTGCTTGGTTAGCGGTTAATCCAATCACGGTCGACCACTTTGCGTACCTCTTCATTTGCTCGCTGGTGGGTCGTGGTTCGGACTCTATGATGGGTCCGAATCAAAAACTGTTCATTAGATGGTCTGGGCCGGAACTTTTTATGTCTGTTTCTCGGCTCCTCAGAGTTTAACTGGTGGTTTAACCCCACGGTTGTTTATTCTACTGCCTGTTCTAAGGCGGTTGTATCGGTGTTAGTGTTACTCTTTGTTGCTTTGTGGTTAATTCTACGCGGCGATGTGTTTTATGTCTTGCCTTGTGTTATTTTGTTCTTGTGTTTTTCAGTCCTTTTAGCATTGCAAATACCTATCTTGGGGAATAGAGAGCTAATAAGATCTTAGTGTTTTTCGTTCGTTTGTTCGAGTTGCGCTTGTTTGGTTTTGTCTATGTCCTCTTCCTCTTGGTGTCTGGAAAAGGCTGCGGCTTGTGAATGTGACACTCCCTGAACTTATTTCTTACCTTTTTTTTACTTTTGCTCTAGTATTCCAGTGGTGTTGAAGCCTCATCTTTGCTTCATTACAGGCTTTACCTGTGATTTCTCTGTTGCCCATAATGATTCATGGATGAGTTATAGGGCCTCAACACGGACCGAACTTATATACGTTTTACCACTATTGAAGCTGAGGGCGAGGTTGGGATCCCGTATAGCTAGCTTAAGTCCCCACTCCCATTACTGACATTTCCAAGGCGGTACTTTCATGATCGTCCGTTTTGTTAATTATTATGTAATGTTTCACTTTCTTATAGTTTTCTTTTAATAATTATGTAAGTTGAGTTTATATTCAGTTAAGTTTGGGTAACAGAGTTTCCACTGTTTTGGGAAACAGTTGCCAGTTCTGCCTGCCGTCTGTTCATTTTGTGACTCCTTTAATGTCTGTCTTTCCCTTTGGTGTTGGGGAGCTTGATGCGGATCTGTTGTATCCGTTCCTGAGTTCTCTTTTTTACTTTGAAAACACGTCTGTAAAGGACGTCTATCGAAACCCAAATTTTATTGATTTGTAGTATAAACTCCGACGGATATTTATGATACTTATTTTCGGAACAATAAAAAAAAGTAAGTCCCTACAAAACAAAAAATATGCGGCAAACTTCACGCGTGCTTTATAACCCAATTATGGTTGTCATCTTGGCTTCGCTATCAAATGCACTACCATCAAGCTCTTTACTTCGTTTCGTTGCAGTTTGGTGATTATTAGTTTTTGCTATAACTTTTCACTGATGATATAGAGGCTAGTTTGCTCTATTTCAAACCCAGTGGTTGTTTCCACTGGCAAACAAGGTGGTTTGTCTATTGCAGTTCTTCATCTTTGCATGTCGGTTATTGCAACCGCGTCGTTGTGGCTTGAGATCTATTTAATCGTTCCTGAATAATTGCATTTATATTCTTTAGAAACAGTTTGTCGAAAAGCGGTAAACAGTAGTATGCAAAAGGAGACCGGAATCGTGGATGATAACCGGATGATGATAAGATTTTTGATCAGAAGTAATTACCCTAAAATATTGGGACAGGTCTTGATAGCGATCACTGTTATTATCCTTAAAGTTTGAACCCTCAGGCGACGTAGCAAAGATGTTCGGATGGAATGGCAAACAGTGCAGGCCCTGGTCATGGTGATCGGGGTCTACACTGTTCGCTCAAGGACTTCTGTGCCGATATTTAGGGTAAATACTGCCTGGTGCAGTAGTGACAGGTGCGATATTGACAAATCGATTGTCTCCGACACTTGCGGCGAAACACTTATCGCCTTTAAACTGGGAAACAATGCAACTCGTTGGAAGAGAGCGTTTTGAGCGCTGCTGTTATTGTTTGCATTTCTAAAGACGGTTGGTTCGACGTGAGAAATGATGAATGGACTGCAGCCGGGAAAATGCTCTGTTAAATACCTGATATTGTCACTGACCATATTATTTCACATAGATATGCGTAAGCGAAACACACATTCGAAAACGTGTACTATTATTGGCCGTGGCTCTGATAATCTTTAGCTGCGGGCGGACATCGTTTATTTTGCTGCCTGTGCAGTGGTAAGACCGAACCTTGTGATGATGGACAATACGCATGATAGAGAGTCATCAAATTTACATATCCGGGAAAATCTTTTGGAGAGCATCTCGACCGACGAAGGTAGAGGGGTTTTTATGCGGTCGCCGTCGGCAATATCTGCAGGAGCTTCGGCGACGGGTGGGTGTTCGATCCGTGGCTATAAGTACTGCCAGTATAGAATCCCGAAAAACACCCTGACATTTCTTTCGCAGATCTTAGTTGTATACGGAATAATATCCGTGTCAGTATACCACCTGAGCGTCCAGTCTCCTAACCAAGACCTCTGGCTTATTCTGCTGTCGTCTGCTTTCGGCTACATTCTGCCTAGCCCCGGACTGAAGTATCTGAAACCGGCTGCTGTTAATTCGGCTAAACAGGTGGATTCTACTACTGTGGACGCAACAGATACGGCCGCTCCGGAAGAAAAGAAAAACGACCGACGCCTCATCTAAACCAGACGACGAGAATTCTACGACTCTGTCAAAAGAAAAAGAAAACTATCTCAAAACTCTTTATACCGACCCTAGCCGACCAGGCAGTTTCTCTGGAATAAATAAGCTGAGCGAAGCGATTAAAAATGATGGCACTTTCAAGTTTTCTAGAGCTGAAATCAAGAGAGTGTTAGCCAAAGAGGACACGTACACGGTAAACAGATTCGTGCGCAGAAAATTTCAAAGAAGCAGGGTGATCGCGTACGGTGTAAACGACCTGGTGGATGTGGATCTCGCAGACTTTACGAGGTTATCTCGATACAACAAGAACATTAAATTCCTTCTAGTGGCGATAGACGTCTTCAGCAGGTTCGTGAAAGTTCGGCCGTTGCGAGACAAAACTGCGGGTTCTGTAGTTTCAGCTTTTGAGAGCCTGTACGCCCATGGTCCTCTTCCTAGGAAAGTAAGGACGGATTTAGGAGCCGAACTGCGGAATAGTAAGTTAGAACTCTTTTTTGAAAAAAATGGCATAAGACGTATCTACTCATCACCGCCCATAAAAGCCGGGTATGCCGAGCGCTGTATCCAGTCGCTGAAACAGCTTATCTACAGATATTTATATCAAAGCAATTCATTTCGCTACATCGAGGCACTGGATAAGATCGTCGACAGTTACAATAGTAGGCCACATCGGAGCTTGGGAAAGTTGGCTCCCAGGGACGTAAATGAGAAAAATCAAGTGTCACTTTGGAATAGAATGTATATAGACAGTCTACGTTCACAAAAGGATGCAAAGAAAAGGAATCTAAAGTCGACGTCGAGAAAAACTGCGCAGAAATTTACGTTAAAAAAGGGCCAGTTGGTTCGAATCAGGTACGCAAAAAGCCCGTTTGAGAGGTCCTATAATGAGAAGTTTACAGAGGAGTCATTTACCGTTAAAGATCATTACTTATTGAACGGTGTTCCGGTATAAAAACTCGCAGACCTTCAGAATTGCTCGGTCGAAGGTATTTTCTATAGTCACGATTTGCAGGTAATAATCAAGACAGACGACCTCTGGCAAACAGAGCGCATATTAAAGACCAAAGGAAAAGGGAAAAACCAAAAAGTTCTAGTGCGGTGGAAAGGATATGGTCCTAAGTTCGACTCCTATGTTTTGAAGTCTTCGTTGAAAAATATAGGCAAGTGACTTGACACTACACAGACTATTTTTTAATAAAAATAATAATAACAATAATAATAATGAGTAGCTTCCACTTGGACATAACAAGTTTCGATTCGAAAGAGGACTTTCCGGGCAATAAAGGAAACAATTTTAGAGTGAAACTTAGCGAGTCCCTGGCATTAAATGGCAACTGGGAACTAGTTTTGACTTCGCTTTCTCTATTCTTTCACGAAAAAGATGCAGCCGATGTTTTGTCTGGACTGGTCCTGGACATATACTGCAACATTGTGGGATTATCTATCGTAGGTAGTCACAAACGGCAGCTTCTACGAAGGCTTAACATCGGACGTCCCATTTTAAATTCACATACAAAAACGGTGTTTCATTTATCGGGAGCAGAGAATTATTGTTTTTATAGACCGGTCATAGCACAAGAATGTTCAGTAATCGAAATTGCATTGAAACACCCGAGTTTGTACGTGAACGAATTATTGGAAAACTGCGAGGCCTATTTGTCAATGCACCTGAAAAGGCGGTGTTAAAGTCCTATTGTAACCACAATTATGTTTGGTGGACAGGTGTGACAATGACTTGTTCGTAGTTCAGATACCCGGCGGGACGTGTTTGATAGCGATATGACTAGTAACGTGTATGTAGGTGATGTGTTAGAAGATGTTCAGTAATACGGAACAATCTAAGCAACTGTATATTCCAAATTTCAAATTGTGGAACGATTATTACGAGAAAAAGGTGAATAAACAAGTTCACGAAAATACTTTACAGTCAGTTTGTTCCGGGCAGTCTAGCGACAACTCCAGAGTGCAGCTTAAACTGATTTCATCTATTGCCGAGACAACAGACCAGGCGGAAAGTAGCATGAAAACAGATGGTAAAAAGATAAAAAGTAAGAAATCGAAATCTAGTACTAAGCCAAAACTAGGGAAAAAGACAAAAAGTCGCAAGCAGACGGCAGTCAAAAAGCCAACGTTCACCTATAGAAAATTGAAAGACATATTTAGCAAAGGCAAAAAATAAAATATCTAAACAAATTCTTCTGTTGTCTGCAAAGCGGCGCGAAAAGGGTAAAGATGTCCGTTTTATCGTCGCTGAGCGCAAATGATAAGGCGCCGGAGGCTTTGAATTTATTTTCGGTCCCTCCAAATCAAGTTGCAGTTCAAGGCCAGTTCTACGAAGACATCCGACCGGTGTCACAGTTTCAGCAGACGCCACTTGAGTTTGAAACCAATCTTCAAGGCGACACTTACACTGATTTATCAAAGAGCAAATTGTTTCTGAAGGTCAGAATTTTGAAGGCAAATGGTAATAAGCTAGACGAGACAGCAAAGGTTTCCCCCGTAAATCTATTTTTCCACGCACTTTTCAAACAAGTCGACGTGTACTTCAACAGAACTCTTGTTAGTTCAAGCGGAGATACTTACGCATTAAAAGCTTACTTCAAAACTCTGTTCAATTCGACTGCTGAGGAAAAGTCGACTACTTTGCAAGGGCAACTATTCTACAGAGACACACCAGGATTCATGGCTGAAACGTCTCCGGGCAGCGGTAAGTTACTTACCTAATTATTTTTCACATTTGAAACGCTCTTACTTGCAGTAACAAGAATCAGGATAATCAGGATACTATTGTTGTTATTATTATTATCATTACTGCTATGATTATTATTATTGCTATTACTACTACTACTACTGACATATAATGTATACTGTAAATTTAAAAAAAAAAAAAAAAAAAAAAAAAGCTTAAATAATTTACATTACGTCAACAAGTCTATTTAATGGAGAACTTTTTAAGCGCTCTATATGCGATACATTTTAACGTAGAATGTGGATGCTTGTTAGAACCGCATCGAAGAAGCGGTTCTTATAAGCACATGTAATCCACGTTTGGGGACTATCGCAAGAGAACACCCGAAAACGCCCATTTTCGTCCCCGAGAGAGTAGGAAACTAATCGTAATGTGCGTTTTTATTTCCAGGTAATTTCGGCTTGTATGAAAGACATCAGCTGTCGAAAGGCTCAAAGCAGTTTGATATGGTCGGAATACCCTTGAATGATTGTCTGCAGTTGGATCGATATATGTTAAATGGCGTGCACCTGCGTATCATGATGCTGAGAAACCAGCCTGAATTCTGTCTGATGGCCGATGACGACGAAAACGAAAACCAAGCAGGTTACCTGATTAGAATTGAGGATGCCTTCCTAAGGTTGACAAAACTGAAAATAAATCCTGCTATTCTGGTCAGTCACAGCAAAGTTTTGAAAGAGGTTTCAGCAAAATTTCCCTTTGTGAAAACCGAGCTCAAAGTCGCGAATATAATAGCCGGTCAGAACTCCTTTTCGTGGGATATGATTAATTCTTCATATCTCCCGCGAACGGCTATAGTCGCATTCGTAGACAGTTCTGCGCTCGTTGGGGCCTACAACAAAAATCCATTTGACTTTCAACACTTCGACTTAAAGCGATTATCCGTGTTGGTTAACGGCGTATCTTCACCGGGTGCACCGATTCAAATAAATTTTGACGTAAGTGAAACCGGTGGTGTGAGCGTTTTGGAAGTATTTGGAAGACTTTACGACCCCAATAGGCGCAGAAATGAGTTAGGAGCCATTGGCGGTGCAAGTCATATGGGGTTACAACTGGCACGAAAGGACATAAAAAATGGCTATGCTATTTATCTTTTCGATCTCGAGCCCGTTCTTGATGACGGTGTAAGTTTTGACCTGCTGAAAACTGGAACGCTTTCATTACACGCAATATTTGGCAGCGCTTTAACGAAAAACGTCTCTTGTCTATTGTACCTGGAGGCGTACGGAATGATAGACATAGACGAATCACGAGTAGTCAGACTATTTTAAGTTGTTTTTGTTTTGTTTTATTTAATATTATCATTACTATTTTGTTCTTAGTGTAAATAATAATGGCATTTTTTCTCTGATATTGTATTTATGCCTATTGCAGTGTAAACGTTGTTGTTGTCTTCGTAAAAATTGGCCTAATTAAAACTGTGTAGTGTATGTGTGTGTGTGTGTTTGTTTCTTGATTTGTAAACTTGCGAGTATCGTAAGCCCAGCAGTGAACTTTGTCGAGAGCCACAATTAGTATAATCACCGTGTTTGTCACTTACCATGATTATAGTATTCTGTGGCCATCAACAGTTTTTACCGTGTGCTTAGCCCATCTCACTAGTGGGGCTTATTCTTTTTGAAAATTCGACAACATGATCACAATCTGGGCTATTTCAGCAGACGACGCTTTTCTTTTTTTCCCAGAAAACAGTTTCATGAGACAAGTAGCATGAAATGTCAAAAACCCGTTTTTTGGGGATAATAAGACCAAAAAATAAAATAAAATGTGGTCTGATGAAATTCTTACGCAGCGTGCTGAGCGTGTGTACAACGTCGCATCGACATCGATGCAGCGTCATGCCGGTGCACCGACGTTGATCCGATGTTGTACACAAGCTCTGTACCTGCTGGGTAGCACCTTTCAACGTATACGGGATTCAAACCGCTAATCAACATCTCTCGTAGCGTTTTGCGTATACTAGACTTGAGAAAACAAAATAATAATAAAAAGCAAAACAGCGTAACTTTACAAATATCGTTTTAATGATTGAAATACAAAACTGTGAATAAATACAATCGGATGGAAATACAAACGTAAACAATACGAAATTCAAATGTTACACAAATAGCTGAGAACAAACGACAATAATAATAATAATAATAATAATAATAATAATAAAGAACAAGATCGCCATTGCCATTTGAGAAGATAGCTCCTCAGAGAATGTCAGTTTTTTGATATGTCAAAACACTGCTTTTCATTGTCCCAGACTCTGTACATTAATATGTAAAAGTCTTTGGCTCTCAGATAATTGTCACAATCAAACTCCATTCTAAAGTCTTGTTCGAAACGCTTTATCCAAAAAACAGGGTTATTTACAATGGAATAAAAATATTCACAGCACTGACCTAGTCGTAGCGTGTCTTTCAGTGCAAGATGTTTACAAATGTTCATAATAAGAGGAGACGGGAGGAAATCTAGTCAAAACTGCATGGTTGCGCCGTCCTCATCACTCGTGTTTGTTATCTTTTGCCGAAGTTCAAGTTTGCTCAATGGGATGAGAGGCGTCCCTGACGGAGGAATGCGGCTTTCCTCGTCTTCTTCCGAGCCGTCCGAGTGGAAGCAGAGTTTTCTTTTGGCGGGCCGCAGTGGCGTATGTCCTTCCATTTCCAACCGCTCTCTTTCCGCCCTGTAGAGAAGCGTTCGTCTCGCTTCCGAAATGAAATTCCCAGCAGCCAGCAATTTCGAGAGTGCTCTGTACCCAAGGGTTATACCTGTCCCATCATTGTGCGTTATCTTTGCGATGATAACGTCATCTGACCTCTGCATTTTCAGCGTCCTTGTCCTGGAAAGACTGTAGGACAAAGACGCTTTCGGTGTGGTTTCCATTACTTGAAGACAGTTTAACAGGAAGAGGACTTCGTCGATGTCTTTCTATGTGCGTTCTGCGGGATGAGTCTCTCGCTCGCTCGCTGATCAAGTAGTATTCCCACAATAGCTAACTGCCAAACACATACGTGTTAATGAAAACAGCATGGTTGGCCAGTTTTTTTTACTTAGGTCCCGCCTACCAGAACTTCAAAGTCATAATTTGGCCATCTGTATTCGAATTTATATCCTGCCGTGTGCACTGCTGTCATTGCTGAACAAAAAGCGTCTAGCAGTTTGAAAATTCTCACACGTTTTCGTCGTTCTCTTTCTCTTTTAGTCTGTAGTGCCCAAAGCTCAGAGAATGTATTGCGCTGAGATAATGTCTCTTTAGATCCACAGGTGTCAACAGCCGCCTTTGCACGGACACCTGATACAGGGTCTGTCCATAATTCTTAAGTTCCCGGACGTTTTGCACCTGACACCGTCCCTGTAACAGACAGTTTTTGTACAGTTCATGAGATACCGCGTTCCTAGACCCTTTTAAAGCCTGTTTGAAACCGCTGTCCGTCTGCAGAGAGTAACACTTCGGGCTAACGCCGCAGAATTCGAGACACGTAGCTGCCCCCAGTTCAAATTTGACATACCCGGGTTTCATTCTGTTAGTATCGTCCTTCAGCACATGATTCTGGGGCAAATTCGAAAAATCAAAATGCTTTGCAGTCTCTTTCAGAATGCCGTTTACATCCTCGCAACCAAGAATTTGTAATAAAAAACTGTCAGTGTCGTGCATCAGACAATTCACCCTCCCGTCTTTGAACGCCGGCGTGATAAATTCGTAATAGAATTTATACGTTTCTAGTTTGGCCAGCTCGAGCACACAGAAGCCTACCGCGTAAGGTCTGTTGAGCAGAACGCTCTCCTTGTGCATCTGGACAGCAGCGAGATCTTCCCCAAACTCGTGAAGAGTGGAAAAGGTAGGCAGTGAAACCAGTTTGTGTAGCTTCTGCGCTGTTGTACATATTCGCACGTCCTTGTGGCTTCTAACAGACTCTAATAATTTACCTACAACGAGCAAAAGAATAAATTTAAGAACTTCAGTTCAGCCTGGCTTCCATCTTTTGCCACTTATATAAATAATAATAATAATAATAATTATAACACTACTGCTACTACTAATAATGAAATATTTAGTACAGACGTACCGTACACGCTGTTCGCAACTGACTTGAATACACTGCTGTAGAATTTTGTATTAGCCTCTCTCCTTTTATCAGAAACGTTCGTCATGAAATCCTGAAGCCATGGACTCTGAGAAAATCGCACAACTCTGTATATTTTCCTTAGTTTCATTCCGTGTTTGACATAGAACTGGAGATTCAAGTAATGCGTTACGTAATGTTTTTTGTCTTTCAACGTCAAACATAGTTTTCGAAGTTCCCGCAAAGTTTCGAGACCGATTCCACACTGCTCTGCAAGATTTTTCGTATAGTCTGATAGGTCTTCTGGCTTTATTCTGATGTGCTCCGGGGCGAGGGGGTAAGAATCATGAGCATCGTGCAACTCTTCGGGATAATATAAGTCGCACTCGATGATGTATCCATGATCTGAATCTGGGGCTACTGACATGGGATCGAAACGTTCTATTTCTCTGTCAGACAGCCATCTGAAGCCGAATATTGGAAGTTTGTGGTTTTTCATCACAGACGTATAGAGTCCGTTAAAGTCGAAAAAATGTATGTAGCTTTTTGTGCTGTCGGCTTCGTAGTGTTGGTCAGGCAAGTTGGGGTGGTTGCAAGTTGGGGTGGTTAGCTTTCACGTACCTCGGCGAGCCTATCGAAGCCAGGCCGCCTCTGATACTGCTTTCCAGCATTTGATGCATTTCCAGGTCTGTCAGAAGCTCAATTTTTTCCTCAGAATACCGCAACGCGCAGTCAAAACTATAGCCACTGAGAGAAAAGTACTGCATGGGGTCAAGTTTGAAAGTGTCCGTCATAGTTTTCCTAAAAATAGAAAGCACGTCGGCCAAGAGCAACACGTTAGTTAGAAGATGAGTCTCTACATAGTTTCTGAGAGTGCGCATTCCCACAGCGTGCCTTATTGCTTGAGCGTGCGCGTATTCCCTGTCGCTGATATCTGTCTCGCTTATATTGTCGAAGAATGCTGATTTAGGAGGTAACTCGCTCGCGGTAAGCTTGTCTGGTCCGTCTAGGAATTCGTAGCAGAATGGCTGCGGTCTCATAAACAGCTCCAGATGGTCATTCTGTACATATCTGCTAAGATACCTGAATGCCTGAGGCCCGCTCTCTGAAGTAGCACTTTCTATCAAAGTGTCTAAAGGGGCATTTAGGAATCGCTGACTATCCAAATATCGGCATTTACCTATCATGATGGCGATGTACGTGTCAACGCTTTGGGGCAATACGGTAATATTTCTGTGACCGTATTTTCCAACAGCCGACATGATAAGCCGGCCATCAAATTTTGACAATCCGTGACAGAGAATGGGTAGAAACTTTGGTTCAGAAAGAGCCAGGTTGCGTCTGTTGCAAGCGTTTCCTCTGAGCACACCTGCAAAATAAATAGAAATATTTTTGTTCAGTCTTCCTAACCTTGTAATTCGGGCGTGAGGAGCCGAAATACCAGTATTTCGGTAATATCTACTTCATCGGTTGCACTACATATATCTCCCGTTGTCCAGCTGATCAATATTTGATCCATATTAGCATAGGCTATGCCCATTTTCATCGTTAGGGGTGTCAGATGTGTTTTATTTGTTGTAAGTTTCAGAAAAAAAATTCACGAACATCACGCAAACTGTGTAGACCCTGATCAGACGCCGCTTTTCTGCGGCACCGTCTGATCAGGGTTCTACACTGTTTGCCAGTACCACCCCTCCTCCCCCCCCCCCCCCAAAAAAAAAAAAAAAAAAAAAAAAAAAAAGAAAGAAAAGAAAAGAAAATGGAACGCTAGGACAAATGTGGGTTAAATAATAAATAAATAAATAAATACCAGTGATGTGATCGTGGTCTGCACAGATTTTGTCACCAGGCAAAAATGGAGTGGAGCACACGTAACAGGCGTCTTTGCTATTAATCAGATTTCTCAAGCCCGTGTCGCATAGGACTGTTTGTTGTTTCTGTGAAAGAATCTGAAATACGTATTGCTGTTCGTCTTCCATGCACTGAAGAAAACGCACCATTGTGTCATCGGGATCCTTGCCGACATATACCACTGGCTCCGCTGGATGACTGTCGTCTCTGCTTATTCGCAGGTACGCGAACGCCATTGGTTGTAACTCTCGTTCACGTACCGTATGTCCTTCAACAGGCTCCGCGTTGTCGTACAGCTTACGCCTGAAACATTCGAAATCTGCCACGATGAGAAACGGACATTCGAGCTGCCGTCTGTAGTTTTTGAATTCTACCCATTTTTTGTCTTCCGAAACTGTGCGCGCGTTCATCGGTTGCAATTCACTGCAAAACCGCTCATGTTCCACGAGCTTTTCCTCGCTGTATTTGGGATTTAAGCACCTCATGCAGTAGAAAAGCCTTCCACGTTTTTTGATTTTCTCTCTGCAAAGTAACCGACTCATATCTTGAATGAGACAGTAGTGTCCGTCACTCAGCCCCGGCGTATCTTCTGTCTCTTCGTCGTCGTTGTAGCTAACTAGCAGTAAATTTACGTGTCTGTTCGTATTGGTGTCCCTATTTCTCGATATATGGAGCGGAAAAGGTTCGTTAACGTATCCTATAATGTTTACGCTCACGTTATTGTTCTTTTCAAAGTCATTAATTTGCGCTAACTGCATCCTTTTCCCTCTGTTTTCGATACCATCAAAATTCAAAGTATTTCTGTGCTGGCTGAGCTCAGTCCAGTGAACCTCCCCCGTTATGTGTGAAGGCACGTTCAGCCCGGCCAAAACAGCCCAGCGAAAACAATCTGTACTGTTCGTAGGGGTTCCTACGACAGATAGCAGACAGGCTTTTTTTCTCAAACGTTCTGGCATTTCATAGTCCGAACATGAGCCCCTGAGGGGGTTGTACTTCAAAATTGTCTGCTCCAAAAACAAAATATCATCCAGTCGCCACCCCGACTCGTCTGCTTTAAATTTTTCGAGGTTGTCGCATACTTTAAAATAGGCGGCGTCAAGCTGGTCAAATATCACATCACGAGACAGGACAGTCTGACTGACGGACCAAAATGTCGGCTTAGCCTGGTCTCTCACATCGCCGTCCGGTGTGTATTTGGTCATTTTGACTGTTACACAAACGTACCATTTATCGGCCCGCATGCGCCTCATTTCGGTTTTTATGTTGTGCGAAAGTTGCTGTCTCCTATTAGCGAAGAGCAACATCATATCTTGTTTCTCTTCGAGCGCTGGTCTAATTTTAAAACGAACGAGCGTGTCATTGAAATTAGTAGTTCTTTCTTGTTCGTACTCGAAGAAACCCTCCACTTGCCGGTCGCTTTCGTCATCAGAATCGTTGCTGCTGCTGCTGCTGCTGCTGCTCGGTTGAGCTGGAGGCGGTTTATTTTGGGCTTTCTTACCACCTGCAGTCCTAAGTACCCGCATTTGCTTTCTGAGTGCCTGAAGCTGAGGCACAGTTAAATACTCTTCACTGATGTGTCTTTGAATGTGCGCTCTCATATTTTCTACCGATCCGGGAATACTTTCAGAGCAGTGACAACACACGCTCCTGCAGCTTCCATTTTTTAAATGTTTTCTGACGTTGCTAGCATTACTAAACAGCATCGAACAGGACGGACATTTTTTGGCCGTTTCTTTTTGTCGCTCAGCAGCTTCTGCGTCGAGGCATCGTGCGGACTGTCTATGACGCTTCAGGTTACCGGCCGTAGAAAACACGCGCGTGCATTTTCCACAACGGTGTTCGACAGCTGTATCCTGTTTACAGGAACCTTGCTTCAAATGGCGCTTCATGTTACTGATGTTACTTAGTCGGCGTTTACATTTAGGGCACTGAGTATGATCAGGATCGCCTTCGTGGCCGCTGGCCGATGTGTGCCGTTCCAGGTTCTGTATTTCGTCGGCCAGTGCGTTGGCGTCGACCTCCATTGAGACGTCTTCCGACAGATCGAGCAAATTTCTGACGAAGTCGTCGGCGTCAGAAATCTTTTCAGTTTCATCAGAAGCCATGACAAGGTAGGACAGTTTACGTATAGATAGTTTTTTACATATAACCACGAGGTCATGAGACACCCTCTTCCTCTTGGTGTCAGAGCCTGGTCGTGACTTGTGTGATTGTGGCACTCCCTGGGCTTTTCTTTTTACCTTTATTGTGTACTAAAATTAGTCATTCATTCGCTCGCTGACAATCGCACATGATCTGACAGTTTTTTTTTTCTTCCACCAATGGCATTTATGATATAAATTAGACAATCTCGCTGTTAATTTGTTCTGTGTTGATAAATGCCTTTATACGTTTTCCCTACCTGGCGTTTGTGTGTGTTGGTATAAAACAGTGACCAAAATATTGACATTCTTGGCGGCAAAGGCACACTGTATGTGGTGTGATATTAAGTCAGGAGGATTCCTTCTTCTTGATAAAACAAAATGTCACGCGGCCTTGTCATAAGGTCTGTCACACTTATGATTACTCGTTACTATTGTCGAAACACAAATCTACTTTTCGGAGTTTTATTCTTAGCCAGGTTCACTGATAATGATAAAAATAATCCTAATAAATGAAGCATACATATTTGTGACACCTGTCCCACCCTTGCAAAAAAAAAAAAAAAAAAAAAAAAAAGAAAGAAAGAAAATGTCTCGCATAAGTCCGAAATAAAACAAGATTTTATAACGAGAAAACAGCAATGTTTGTGATAAAAATCAATTTTAGAGAAAGACGAATTTACGTACGTCTTTAAAGGAAAGTACGGCAGAATTGTTTTAAGCCGGAAGTTTAAATATTAAATTGGCATTGACACAAAAATCAAGGAGCTATTTATAGGGAAAGTTGTACTAGGAAAAGACGGTGCAGTTTCCAACAAGGTGGATATGAGGCAGTTTATTTTAAGACTGACTACATCTTTAAAATGAGCCATTTCGAAACAAATCGACTCTCACTCTTCAGAAGCGAATGCTTGTGCCAAGAGCGTAGGCTCTGATCAGGCTGTGCTCACGAGACTTCCCTGTATGCGCTTAACGCTGAATCAACTTGAAACAGCTTTGAAACGTTGTTTCGACGTTGATTCAACGTTGTGTGCCAGAATGCGTTTTATTTGTTGGAAGTTTCACACAAAACAATCCCTGTACAGTATGCAAACTGTGTAGAATGATCAGACACTACGTTTCCGCGGCGTCTGATCTGGGTCTACACTGTTTACAAGTGCCTATAATATGGAACGCTAAGCGTGTACGTTATACAAACTGTGTAGACTCTGCTCAGCCACTGCGTTTCTGCGGTGTCTGATCTGGATCTGCACTGTTTACCAGTGCCTGGAATATGGAACGCTAGGCGTATGTGGCTAAAATATAAATAATTCGGATGGACACGAGTCTTGCCTTAACGCTGAATCAACGTTGACGCAGCTGTGAACGTTGTGTGCCAGCCAGTTTCCTGTCCGCAGTATGTTTGTCATTTTGATCGACTTTCCATGACATGGTTCATTTTGAAAACATTTTTTTTTTATTTGGCGTGTTCAGACTGAATAGTAATTATTGTCGTTATTGTTGATTTTGTTATTTTTTCCGTGTTTTTTTTTTTTTTTTTTTTTTTTTTTTTTTCTCACTTTAAAATACCGTTTTTCTCTTGTTTTATAATCAGACAATATTACGAAACGCACAGTGTATTTATTGCTGTTGTTTAGATCTCTAGAAACCTAAAAATTCTAATATTAATAGCTTATCATTATTATTATTATTATTATTACTTTTATTATTATTATTATTATTATTATTTTAATTTAAAACATTTTTTTTTCTTTTTTGTAAATGTTTTACTCGACCGCCTCGTTACTCTGTACTGGCGATACTAGCGGCTACTTCAAAGCGGTCAGTTCAAATGCCAATGACGTAATAATGTCTGTAAAAGTTTGTGTACTGCAGCTGCATGTCTGTCTGGAAATTTGTCATTCCTTGCTTTAACTTTATGATAGAAACACGTTTGGTGAAAAATATAAAAAATGTTGCTTTTAATGTTATATTTCCTCCATGCATACTGTTATCGACCTATTCAGCGCACCTAAGGATTTGAGTTGAATTTAAAAAATGTTCGATGGACCGGTTTTGATTTTTAAATGTATTAGAACGAAGAATAATTTATTATAAATAAAACAAGTTTATTTTCATTTAATTTCTTCTTCAAATTTAGCAGATAATAATCCCTCAACGTCAGCACCCCCTTGTTTGTATATCATAAAAAATGTCTGCCAATGTCGCGCACCTGTTAGGATTTTGCCTGTTGCCTTGGACATAAAGAATGTTTTTAGATTAAAGATGCATTCCTATGATAACTAATCAATCCAAAATATATTTGTGCCATTTTCATTGTTCACATTGACAAAACCACCTTTTAAATTTCACGTTCAGGGAAAAGGGTCCTTTGGTTTTGGTGAAAAGAACATTTTCCTCATTATTTTGAAATAAACTCTTGATTCCCCATGCAAATTGTAATGGCCATGTACCTTTTGTTATGTTTCATCACATACGCCCACAAAATGATACTTTGGGATTTTTGGGAGAACAATATTTGAGTGAGCAGCATTGGCAGATGCGCCACATTAGGCTACACGGCTGTAGGTGTATGCAGCGGAGGGGTACCGATGAGTCGGCTGTTTGACGCATGTAAAATGTGCAGAAATGATGGAGACCTGATCTCCTGTGAGGGGATCAACGCGACAGCAGTGGTGTCGGTTGAGGGTTGCCCCGGGGGCCAACTCTGGACGGGCAGTGAGTTGTTGGTCACTGAACTCCGGGGTGCAGTTTAGCCACACCACAATAGACTGTGGGGACCTGCCTCAGGGCACATCGGGAGTGCTGAACGGCGAAAGATGCGTAAGTAAAATGTTTTGGTATCATTGAGAAGACCTAGATCTACCGCATAGTGCTGCTTTCTGCATAAAAAGTGACACCCCCTTTTCATGTAAAGATCAAAATGCTGGCACCTAAAGCGATTATTGTGAAAATGCTCAAGTGAAGGCGCCGATGACTGGCCGCATATGCGCAGGCTTACCGGAGCCTTCGAGGCTGCCTGTGCATCGCATCCTCATAAAGAGTTTGAGGGGTGACGATCACTGGACAGATGCGAAAATTTCAAGCACAGTTGCTGTTCCTGCTTGTGACCTCTTCAAAAAGGAGGAAGCAGGTAATGGCACATTTTAAATGTTATTCTATAGAGAATTACAAGTTGCTTTGGAAGGAGTCTGTTTTCAATAGTCCTAAATGTTTAAATTACAGGATATTTAAGTAAGAGTTCCAGTATGAAAACTACTTTAACATTTTACCAATAGATCTTGCTATCCCTTTCTTTCACTTTAGATCTCTAAATCATAAAATGCCCATTGAATGGGAAAGATTTTTGGGTACTGTCAGAGATGACAGACTTCGTGAGTTATGTTCTCTTCACAGGCTTGGTGATGAATACCACTATGTGTTAGAGTGCACTTACTTTGAAGATTTGCGTAAGGTTTACTTGCCAAGAGACGTGTTTGCTAGGCCTAATACTGTGAAATTTGAGCATCTCATGAGTTCAAGTAATACCGATACTAGGCTGCTTTTAAATATTGCAAAATTTTGTAAAGTGGTGCTAAAAACATTCCAGGAAATTTTCAGAAATATTTAAATCAATTTACACTAAAAGTGTAGTTTACGCTTTTCATTGGCAATGGAAGGGTTTTGCGGTGATGGTGAAATTTAACAACTCTAAAAGTTTTAGGTTATGCTTGTTATGGTGAGTGGTGCAGATTTGAATTGGGTTATTTTGTGTAACATTGCAGTTTGGATCTGTGCTGTTTGCCTGGTATTGCTCTGGATCTGGTTGCTCTCTGGTACAGTCCGATCTGGGGTTGTACTTTGCAGGTATCTTTTAAATGATATTTGCGGCAGCTTTATCATGCCTGGACATTTTGTATTTTTGTTGTACCTTACTATCTAAAGACAATTTGTAACAGTTACAAGAACCTTTCTAATCAACAAGACACTGAATTTCTAGTTAAATGGATATTAAAATTAAATACTTAAATTAGACATGTGTCATGCCATTCAGTATTAATGAATACGACAAAGGAAAGTGACTTGGGTCTGTGTTGTTTACTGCGGTATAGGCCTGGATTTGGCTATACCTGGGAGCGGTCTGGTTTGGAACTGTACATACATGTACACATATCTAATATATGATGCTTGCAGTGGTTTTCACGGCCGAATATTCTGGCTTTTGTTGTGTGATACCATTTACTGAATCGGCAATGGGTCAGTGCTTCAGTGGATGCATATGAACATGAGTCAATAGGACACTTATGAACCTTCTAGACAAATGGACAATTTTCTACTAACACATATTATTAGTTTTATCAGGGTTGTATACTCTGACGTTGTTTTTACATACTCTTGGTCATATCGCACTCTTAGTCACAGCCATGTGACCATGAGAATGATTTAGAATATTCTTCAATATCATAGTTTGCAACTTTTTTCAGATGTTTTATTGCATGTTTTTTCATTTGTTAAAAGTTTTGACTAATGCTCCAGTTGGAGTTACAGTCGATAATAAATCTTGAAATCTATTTTGTTTTCGTCTTTTTGACATCAGATGATGTATAAATTCCGATAAAAGCAAATTTGCAAAGCATTACCTTCAGAATGTTGAAGAAGGCTATCAAATGGCAGAAGCAGAAGGTGCATATAAGCTGCCGAAGGTAAAAAAAAATACTGCGTACTGAACATGTTTTACCAATATGAATACCAGTGAATATTAGTGTCAGAGATGAGTGTGTGTGTAAGTAAGCACTGCTGAGACAAGCAAATTTTCTGCAAGGGTGTCGGGGTATACTTCATTTTACATGATCTGTCATCTGCAGTAAGTAATTTGTTACATTCCCATTTATATCAATGTATTTGTATCTTTTTACACAAATTGTGTGTGTGTGTGTGTGTGTGTGTGTGTGTGTGTGTGTGTGTTTCTTTTTTTTTTTTTTTTTTTTTTTTTTTTTTTTTTTTAATTGATGAACTAAATATACACGAAAATATATATAAAAGAAAATTCTGGGTTTAATTTTGCAATAACACAAGTTGGTGGTAAATATAAATTAAAAAAAAAATAAATCAGGACTCCCATTGACGTTAAAGTTACTGAAAAATCAGTCTAAATGTATTTTAAATCATTGGTAAAAGAAAACAAGAAAAGGATTTGTATTTCATGCTACTAGCGTTTATTGCAAAGTCATTTTAATTTGTAAAGGTTCCCTGATGATAACTGTTATAGTTTTGCAACAGTAATTTTACATACAAAAAAAAAAAAAAAAAAAAAAAAAAAAAAAAATATGGAAATGCATTTATTTAAACTGCATCTCCACAATGTGACATATACGTTTGTCCACATAGTGTACCAGATGTTGATGTGTGAGATTTTCTCTTCTCTGCTCCAAGCATATATTGTGAGTGCAGGCAGGTAGGAACTGCTTAAGCCTCAAACGTAGTGTTTTTGAGCAGAAATAAGAAAAAATACTTGCAAACCTCTGTTTTCCATTTAAACGCAAATATATATCTTAATGGGAGGTCTACACGGGTGCTCATTTCTGATAAAAGCTACCACCTCTTTCAGATTCAATGTTCAAGTTTGATTTCTTTTTGACCATTTTTAGCATTTCTCTTTTTACATGTAGATTACCGTAAAGATGAAAACTATTGGGTTTGAAGTGCATAACTGAGCAAATAGTCTAGACCTTGTTCCGACTGCTTTGCTCAGGGTCTATCCTATTTGCCATAATGGCATACATTTAATGTCAAAGTTTAGAATAATGACACGTTTAACGTAGCCCAATTTTTTTTTATATCTTTACTGTATTTTTAAAGTATGCAGAATATGTTCTAGTCGGCACATGAGAAAAGGGTCTTTATCATTCACAAGTTGTCAAATTTGTCTAGGCGCAGGCTTTCTTGTATGAAGCTACCTCAAGATCTCCACTTCATGTCTGCAAACAGCAAAGGCTCTGGCGAGACTGCGCTTAAGTACAAGCTCGTCTAAGCCTTTGCTGGTTGCTACACAACAAGTACCCTTTTCTCATGAGCTGGTTCTTTTACTTATATAAGATATTGCATCACAAACATTTCAAAAATGACTAAAGGAGAAAAAAAATGAACAAAATATAATGTGAAACAGAGACAAAAAAAAAGTGTGTTCAGTGTTTCCTTCCCCATAGGTCAGCAGGTAGTTCAGGTTTCTTATGAGCCAGTTTCAGTGTCATTTCATGGTCAAATTGTCAGTACGATTCCCATTTTCTTATTTTTACATTGTCAGCTTTGTGGACACTTTTCAAGTCTGTACTTTTTTTTCCAAGCTTATTATTTGAATTATATTCAACCAAAAAACTTTTTGGAACATTTATTTGAAGAAGAGCCTTTCGAAATTCCTTAAATCCCACAGGTTTAGGAACAGTAGTGACACTGACACTAGCCCTTAACAAATCTAGAATGTTGGAAGCTGGGTCCAAAATACGATTCCGAATGAAAACATTTCCATGGCGGTTGACGGTGATCACATGAGAACCGAACGTCAGAATAAAATGTAAAAGTCTTGCGATTTTATCCCTTACATGCTTTGGAAAGCTGCGTTTAATAGTATTCATTAACTTCCTGGCAAGTTGAGGTTCTTTTTCAACATTCCCTGAATCAACGGAAGAGTTCGCCTGGTCGTGAGATGCCTCAACAGTGCTGGGGTTTTCTCCGTGTTCTGATATGCCAGTTGCGTCGCTAAAACTGCTTGAAGTGGCATCAGCAGACAGTTTCCTGCGTTTTACTTTCTGTGGGCTCGGCATCCGGGTCGTTGTTTGATTCTGGTGGTGCTTCAGCAGTTGTTGGTAACGCGACAGGGGTATGAGTATCGAGGTTTTGTAATCGTTCTGATCCGTCATTGTCACATTCCAAAGTTGATTTGAGTTTCAGAAATCCCTGTCTTTCTCCAGTTTCTTCTTCCTCCTCCTCCTCCTCTTCTTCTTCTTCTTCTTCTTCTTCTTCTTCTGTTGTTGTTGATGATGACGAGTCCCCTTCTAATCCTGAGCAAGGCAGGAATGAAATGGATGTTTCTGTATTTTTTGATGAAAAATAATGGAAAAATATTTGCAACAATTCTTTAACGGCACATGAATGTTTGCCTAGTAACTGCCGTTTTGTGTATCTGTCAATTTCTTTCAAAGATAATTTCCGAAGCACATTTCTGTGTTTGTACAGTTTACAGTAGTCCTCATCTGTGAGAGAAATATTTCCCTGGAGTATATTGAAAGCTATTTCGTAAAGCACATTAAGCTGTTCGGCAGTAGCTGTCTGAAGTATATGTCTCCTCTGGTAGCTAGTCGCAACGCTTAAGTACCTGAGGAAATATACGTGCGACTCAATTCTGTTCATTTCCAATATTAATATTCGTTGCACACCGATACCTATTTGAGCTCGAAAATAATCGGATATTGTCCTGGGAGAATGTCTTTCCTCAGCATGTAGCGTGTGTTTTGAGATCTGGGCGATAAATCAATTATCAACGGCGAAAATTGATTTTCTCCGATAACCCTGTCATACACACTGACAAAACCTTTTGATTTATTTTTATGACAGAATAACTGAGTGGCTAAGGTGATCAACTGAAGCCTATTTCGCAAGGTAAATAGTATAATATAGTGCAAGTTTGTCGCTATGGTCTTCGAAAATTTACCATAGGTGAATATATTGTGAGAGGTAAATATACAGCTTATGTTCAAGTGATGACAAAGCATTATGGTAAGGTCACTTAGGTCCTTAGAAGAGATGACTTCGTAATATAAGTCGTCGAACACCAATAAAAGGTGCTTCTCTGAATTTGCAAATTTTTCAATGTCGCATCTCTGTGGAAGTCCTTGATAAAATGATATATTTTGGACGGATACTTCCATTTCACTAAATTTACTTTGGTACACGTTGTAAAAGTATATCACTCGAGAGGGCTTTTCAGTAATAGTCTTGTCTGACTGCTCCAACAAGGTCTTTATGTAGCTTGTCTTTCCGGAATTGGACATGCCTGCAAAATAAGGCCTAAAAAGTAGCTGTTTCCACAAACCCAACCGACCCTCTTTTTGAAACACCCGACTCTGCTATAATTTATTTAGTAAAAATGCAAATAAAAAGATAAGCACCGATCCTAAACATAATACCTGTACATTCATAAGAATTATAAGCCCGATCCTGTGGAGGAAAAAAAATTAAAAAAAAAAAAAATCTTCCTACCGACCCATTTTTTTTTCAGCCTAACAGCGAGGGAAATACTTCCTTCTTTGTTTTCTTTTTTCAAAATACAGCAAAGAGTTTATACTGAGAACAGTTTAGAGAGAGAGAGAGAGAGAGAGAGAGAGAGAGAGAGAGAGAGAGAGAGAGAGTTGATTTTACCTATAATAGACATAGTAAACGGCGTTACGAATTTCAGAAGCGAATCTCCATGAAAATCATTTTCTGAATCCATTTCCAGTTTTCGAATGTGTGTTTCGCTTACGCATATCTATGTGAAATAATATGGTCAGTGACAATATCAGGTATTTAACAGAGCATTTTCCCGGCTGCAGTCCATTCATCATTTCTCACGTCGAACCAACCGTCTTTAGAAATGCAAACAATAACAGCAGCGCTCAAAACGCTCTCTTCCAACGAGTTGCATTGTTTCCCAGTTTAAAGGCGATAAGTGTTTCGCCGCAAGTGTCGGAGACAATCGATTTGTCAATATCGCACCTGTCACTACTGCACCAGGCAGTATTTACCCTAAATATCGGCACAGAAGTCCTTGAGCGAACAGTGTAGACCCCGATCACCATGACCAGGGCCTGCACTGTTTGCCATTCCATCAGAACATCTTTGCTACGTCGCCTGAGGGTTCAAACTTTAAGGATAATAACATTGATCGCTATCAAGACCTGTCCCAATATTTTAGGGTAATTACTTCTGATCAAAAATCTTATCATCATCCGGTTATCATCCACGATTCCGGTCTCCTTTTGCATACTACTGTAAACAACTACCAGCCAAAGAAAGCAGATTCAGTTAAAACTGGACATTTTAATCTTTCATACTTGATCTATACGGTTTGCTAAAGCCCTTTATTACCGTATATACTCAAAATAGTAGGAGAGTCTGGCTTGAATAAAAAAAGTATCCTGATCAGGAACTCGGAGCCCACATTGCCACTCTTTCCCCAGTTTGAGACACATCAAGAGGCAGTGTCTGAACTGTTCAAACTAGAAAAGTGTCCATAGGACACAGATGCCCCGCCAAAATGCCATTCAGTAAAAGGTTACATATGTAATTGTGACAGGTACAGCATGAAGTTATTATTAAGGTTGATATGACCCACACAGGGTTTACTGTACGGAAATTAGTCAAGGGCAGATAATTTATAAACCAAATAAACAAGAGTTGTCTCATTACACATCGCCTCAATGTCATGCATGCATCTGTAAATTTTCATAAATATATTCCGTTATGGTCCACACACGGTTTACTATATGGAACTAAGTCAATGGCAGATAATTCAAAAACCAAACAAGCAAGATTTGTCTTCGTTTTTCACGACACATCGTCTCAATGTCATGCATGTACCTGTAAAGTTTCATAAATATATTCCATACGGTTAAGGAGTTATGGCCCGGACACGGTTTACTATATGGAACTAAGTCAAGGGTAGATAATTCAAAACCAAACAAGCAAGAGTTGTCTTTCTTGTTCATGACACATCGTCTCAATGTTATGCATGCACCTGTAAAGTTTCATATTCCATACGATTTAGGAGTAATGGCCCGGACACGATAATTCAAAAACCAAACAAGCAAGAATTGTCTTCCTTGTTCACGACACATCGACTCAATGTCATGCATGCACCTGTAAAGTTTCATAAATATAATCTATACGGTTTAGGAGTTGTGGCTCGGACACGGTTTACTATATGGAACTAAGTCAAGGGTAGATAATTCAAAAAGCAAACAAGCAAAAGTTGTCTTTCTTGTTCATGACACATCGTCTCAATATCATGCATGCTTCTGTAAAGTTTCATAAATATATTCCATACGGTTTAGGAGTTATGGCCCGGACACGGTTTACTCTATGGAACTAAGTCAAGGGCAGATAATTCAAAAAACCAAACAAGCAAGAGTTGTCTTCCTTGTTCATGACACATCGTCTCAATGACATGCATGCACCTCTAAAGTTTCATAAATATATTCCATATGGTTTAGAACGTATGGCCCGGACACGGTTTACTATATGGAACTAAGTCAAGGACAGATAATTCAAAAACCAAACAAGCAGGAGTTGTCTTCCTTCTTCATGACACATCGTCTCAATGTTATGCATGCACCTGTAAAGTTTCATATTCCATATGGTTTAGGAGTAATGGCCCGGACACGAATTGGGACGGACGTACGTACGTACGTACGTTCTTGCGTAGGTGCGTATGTACGTACGGGACGGACAGGGGTAACACTTAATGCCCTTCCGCTATTCTTCGAATATGCGGGGGCATAAAACAGGATAAACACTGAAGGTGGACCTTGTCATGCGAAAATGTGTCTTTGGACATGCGCAATAATGCGCATATCCAGATCATACTACGCATGCGTGAGTTGTAATTAGGACCTTAGCTCTGCATTCCTACATTTTAGAGTATCCAAGGATACTGGCAGTGGACAGTGAAAGTCCTGATCAGACTTCGCAGATGCGCAGTTTGATCAGGGTCTTCGCTGTCCGCGTTGGCCCGAAGGCATTTCGCTTGGTGCGGCTCATTTAATGTTTCCGAATAGTTTGGAGTCAATACGGTACTGCCTGTTGCGACGAAAGTGTAATTTGAAATGAATCTCATCGCTTGAAAACATAATCGAACCGTCAGAAATAATCTGGACATTATGCAAATGTTGGTTTATTGAAAACAGTTAGCTTCTATTAATGTCGAAATCTTCATAGTTACAAATGCAAATGACATGCCAATAAGGAATGAGTTGTCAGAATAGTAAAGCCTATAGCTGTTTACTTTTTTATAAATGATAATTAATCGAACTTCTCCGGTAAAAGATGATTGTGACTTCATTAGTACATAGCGACGAACATCAACGGAAATACAAGAAGATATCCCAGCTAGCATTCTACGTAAATCTACATCGGGCCGTCATCGGCCCGTCAGCTACCCTGACGGGCCGATGACGGCCCGATATAGATTTACGTAGAATGCTGACTGGGTAGGTATACAGTGCTGTAGGCCAATCCTGCGCACTTAAGTTACTAGACAGGTCATAATTTCAATAAAGACAGACAAAACAAAATGCATTTTAGCGATGCCGGACAGCCTCACCATCTTAGAGCCAGTTGGCTTACTTTTTCGTCTATATTTATTTTTTTTTGTCGGCCATCAAGCTTATAAATGTGTTTAAGACACTAAAACTTTCGGCTAATTGTGCGCACTTAGAGAAAAAAATGTTCCTTATTTTATAATTATACCATGAGTTTGTTCTTCAAATACATATTTTAGTAGACCAGGATAATTTATGAAATGTGATAGATATCGTTTATATTTTCTTACAACAGTCTTGTTGTTGATTGCGATTTTTGTGCAAACATTTGCTATTTTTCATATAAACACGATTTTTTTTTTCATAATATTTACAGCACATATTTTGATGTTGCTTTTTTGAAAATGTTTTCATATTTCCTTTCAATCGGTTTATCAAAATTGTATGAGGACATGTGATGTTTGGCCAAAGTCTTGAATTGAATGAGCAGTATTAGCAGAGGCGCAAACTGCATGGCTGTATGAGCAAGAAAGCATATTTGCATTATCATGTACAGTTGTGGTCGCAATTATTAGATATGAAAAGCAATGTGAAATGATATAACTTATTACAAATTTGCCCAGTAAAGACTCTTCCTCGGGCGCTCTTGGTCAAGAATTTAAGGCAACTTCGTATCTTTATCTTTGTACTGCTGTACTCTTTGGAGCTGCTTCACGCGATAAGGGCGGGAGTAAAAATGTTAAAAGACCCCAGTAGTTTCCTACTGACCGTTCCAAGGCGATGCCGCTGTTTTTATTCTTCTTCATTCTTTTTTCGGTTTCAAATGTGGCGTTTGTTTTATCTTCATTTGTTTTCCATTTTTGTTTCTTTTTGTGTCTAAGAAGGCTATGCTTCGTGATTGTCGAATTTCCGGGCATCGTCATATATATTTCTTTAAGCAGACAGCGAAGTCAGATCAGATTACGCTGGATGATCTGAATTTCCTTTGGACGTACATTTCTCAAGTATTCGTTTTCAGTCTCCAGTATACACTGCATCATTCATACTTTTTGTTATCTTTTTGGTAAAGACATGCTAATTATAAGACTATCCTCACTACCTGTATGACGCTGTCACTTACATGTATATACTAAGTGGCATAAGATAACTTACTTGTTATAATGATAACAACAACAACAACAACAACTAGAGCAAGTCGATGGCTCGCCATCGCATATCCCCGCGCCAGCGCCTTCGCATATCTCCATCAAAATTCCAAATGCGTTCCTCCAGTCCTCATCACATGTATATACTAAGTGGCATAAGATAACTTACTTGTATAACAACAACAACAACAACAACAACAATTAGAGCAAGTCGATGGCTCGCCATCGCATATCCCCGCGCCAGCGCCATCGTATATCTCCATCAAAATTCCAAATGCGTTCCTATAGCCCTCATCCATAGGGCTATTGTGACAAATTCAAAGTTCTAGCTAAAAAAGCCTAAGAGGCGTTGTTTGACAAAAAACAAATAACCAAAAAAAAAAAAAAAAAAAAAAAAACACCAAAAAAACAAAAACAAAAAAAAAAAACAAAAAAAAAACAAAAAAAAAAAAAAAAACAGGACCGAAAATCCTACCTTTTGACCTCTAGTGACCCCCAGACATACCCCCACTGTATTCTACTCTTCGATTTGATATGCAACATGACTATGTTTGTACAAAATGGATAGATTTTCGACCCTTCGTCCCCTCAACCCCCACTTCTCGGCCCTGTACCAAGAGGTTAAATCAAAATTCCGAATGTGTTCCTCCAGTCCTTATCCATAGGGCTATCGCCTGTGTAAGTTTCGAGGTTCTAGCTTAAATGGTCTAGGAGCAATGGTGTGGCATAACAGACGGCCGTACGGACGGACGGAGCATCACAATATCCCCGCTTTTTCTTAGAAAAGTGCGGGGATAACAATAAATATAATGATGAAAATAATAATAGTAATAATAACATTGTTATTACAGTATATTTCTGTCAGAATCAGAATCAAAATATTTTACAGGTGACACATCTAAGGACATTAATTCACCATGGCAATTGCAGTGACTACTCTCTAGAGCTCACAAATGATGTGAATCCAGCGACAGAGTCCTCAGAACTTTCAGCAGAGGATATTATAGGGAGTGCATTCCTATACCCAATGGTGTCTGGGAAGAAACTGTACTTGTAAATGTCAGTTCTAGCATTTGAAACTTGGAATGCCACTGGATGCTGATTCCTGCTGCGCCTATCTGGGGGTATTCTAGCTTTACATTCAGACCTTTGAATAACAATATGAGACTACTACGTTTGCGTCTCTTGTGAAGAGACTCCCACCCTAACTCTTCAAGAATGCTAGTCATACTCACGCTTTCAAAGTTATAGTAACCAGTCACAAACCTAGCTGTACGATTCTGGATCTTTACCAATTCTTTTTAGACACTATTCCATGTGGGCCCCAAACATGGCTAGCATCTCCAGGACTGGTCGCACCAACTCCTTGTTTGCCATTTTCTTTACATCTTAGGGGCATGACTACAGGATAGGATATATCTTACGAAACCAAGTGTTGTGTATGCTTTTGTACAAACATTGATTACACGAGTATTCCATTTCAAATCCTTAGAAATCGTCATACCAAGGTATTTAATATCATCTACATTTTCAAGGATTCTCCCTCTAAGAAGTGAACTGCTTTGATTTGTTTGATCCGCTTCCTAGTAAGCTGCATCATGTTAGATTTCACAGGCTGAAATCTCATTCCCCATTGCCTGACCCATTTGCCTAGTTGATCAATATCCTTTTTGAGTTTCGCTGTGTCTTCAATACTATCAATCTGTCGACAGCAGATACAGTCATCAGCCAGTAGACGAATCTCAGATTCTATTCCAAGCATGACGTCATTTATATACAATAAAAACAACAGGGGATAGAGAACAGTGCTCTGCGGTACACCAGGCAAAACTGGTGCCCATTGAAATTTTGTACCATTGACTACAATAAACGTCAAAGAGATTTGGAAACAAAGAACACACTACAGATTAGAAAAGACTCATCATAAGCAGTAATGAAGTTTGCAACACTGTCCATGCCCTCTAGCGTAAAAATAAGCAAAACTCCATTTTCAGATATACCACAATGAGCCCAATGATTCCAAAGGAAATAAAATATAATCAACACTTTGCTGCCTTTGAATAGAAATGAATCAATTCAGACTAAAGTTTTTTCCACTTGTGTCATATCAATGGAGTTTGCATTTTAGAAGTTTATGAGGAGGTGTGTAAAAGGCCTTCTAGCAGTCCCACACGAATGTATCTACTAGACCCCCTGCATCCAAAACTTCAGCCCTATCATTTATAACTGTGATCAACTGAGATTCACAGCTACGGTTCTTCCTGAAAGCATTTTACCTGTCTGATAGAAGTTTGTGTTCATCAAGGTGAGCCATAATATTTTTACATACTATGTTTTCAAGCATCTTGCAAGGAAATATGTAAAGGACACTGGACGATAGATACTTGGTAAATCTGTCGCTCTTCTTATAAAATGGACAGATGTTAGCCAAAGATCATTCCTTGGGGAGTTTACCCGTATCAAGAGATTGTTGGAACAAATGAGCAAACATAGACCCAAGTTCTATCGCAAGCTCGTTAAGGACTCTAGGATGAAGTTCATTAGGTCCAAAAGCCTTTGAGGGATTCAAGCCTTTCGTCAATTTTATGATACCCTCATTTGAAACGTGAATGGTTTTCATATATGGAGCTGATTTCTCAAGTAAGGCGTAGGGGACTCACTTTCCGAAGTTTTGGAGAATACATTTGTAAACTGGCCATTGAACTTACTCGGCCAAACCATCACCATTTTTCTTTTTAAAGAAGGACCCTTAATTGTCTTTCTTCTGACTGTTGGTATATCGATAGAAGTCATTTGGTTAAACCTTAATGTAACCAACCAATTTGTTAACATACAAATCATGCTTTTTGTGATATCAGCTTTGATATTCTGTCTGAGTTCCTGTACATTGTTGTTTCTTCCCTGGTGGGAATAAAGACCTTACAATTTCCTGCAACAATGTCATGATCAGTCAGTTTATCAGGAGAGTGTACCTCTTGAAGCTTGCCAGGGAATGAAGTTAATGTCTAAACTAGTGTATTCTCTTCCCGAGTTGGATAATTCACCAACTGTTCTTAACCATGATCGTTCATCCTGTCCACAAGTACTTGCCCCTGTGACTGACTTAGCATGGTTCTAAATTTGATAAGTCGGTCTGGCCAAAAGATTTATCTTAAGTTAAAGTCACCTAGTATGTGGACCGAAGGAATCTTATTATGTTGAGACGTAGTGTGCTAAAGATGATTTCGAAGGAGTTGAAAGTCTTCGCAGGAGCCACTTGGTTCTCGATACCAACTTGCTATGTAGTGAGAAGTTTTGTTTGAAAAGACCTTAGCCCATACTGATTCCGAGTCGTTTTCCAGTTCTGTCAATGGCATACTGGGACTTTTCTTGTAAACAAGGAGCATCACACCCCACCCTGAAAGTTCCTGTCTTCCCTATAGGCATTGTATGGACAGGAATCAGGGAACAATTCTGGTTGCAAATGTTTGTCTCCTAAATAGCTACAACGTCAGGCTTATGGCAATCAAGAAAAAGCCCCCAGTTACAGCTTTTTACCTCTTATGCCGTTAATATTTATGTTTACAAAGTTCAGAACTTTAAGGGAAGTCGATTTGTTAATTCCCGGTGCAGAAGATGCTATTATCTTGTCTTGCATAGTGCTTCTCTTTAGTGTACGGACTTGCAGGTACCTTGATCCGGTGACCTTGATCTATATTTCGCGCTCCAGTGACTTTGACACATTTTACGTCGACGTCGATATATCCTCAACTTTAAGGCCTACAACCATTAAACCTTGCGTAATGCCTTTTCTCGATGTACTGACTTGTCAGATATCTTGACCCGGTGGCCTTGACCTATATTTTGCTCTCCAGTGACTTTGACACATTTTACGTCGACATTCGATATCTCCTCAACTATAAGACCTACAACCACACAAAACCTCGTATAGTTCTTCACCTCGATGTACTGACTCGGCAAGTACATTCTCCCGGTGACCTTGACCTATATTTCACGCTCCTGTGACTGACACATTTTTCGTCGATGTTCGGGATCTCCTCAACTATAAGGCCTACAACCACCATACCTTGCATAGTGCTTCTCCTTGATGTACTGGCTTGGCAGGTACCTTGACCCGGTAACCTTGACCTATATTTCATGCTTCAGTGACTTTTACACATTTTACGTCGACATTCTATTATCATTGGGCTGTATAATACGAAATGTCAGCGCTGGAGATGTATCCATTAGAGGAAATGGCACTGGCAGGAAATATATAAGTGCCCCACTGGGCACTTTGTCTACCCTCTTTTAACCCAATTTTCCAACTAAACACTGCCAATAATGAAATAAACTTAATAAACATGTTCTCATTGTGGCTCCTATGACTTTTGCCCCAGCAGGTACGACGCCGCCTTCTGCGAAATTCTTATTTGTGATATAGACTTCTTGTTTTTATCGTATATAACATTTTTGTTAAATAATACCAAAGCCTTATAAATACTTTACTTACCGGAGCGTGAACAGATACAGTTAAATTCTGTTATGAATGTATTCCATATATGCCGAGTGGACTCTTCTATCTTAAAGTTTTGGACCAGTCTATTTCTTAAGGAAGATGTGTCTGATTATTTTTTTCATTATTACCATGGTTTACAGAAATTTCTGTATTTAATGCAAACAGTGTAGACTAATCAGAGCCGCGTTCTGCGGAGTCTGATCTGGATTTACACTTTTTTTTTCAATTTTCTTTTATCATTACGAAAACACACCTATTCAAATATATAGAAAATTTCTACTCCAAAAGCTGAAAATTTTCAGATAAAGATCGCTGATATTTTTCATATTTCTGCTCAAAACATAGATCGTAGGTATTCGTTAGAACCACCTCGAGGAGGCGGTTCTAACGAGTACCCACAATCTATGTTTTTGATCAGAAATAAGAAAACTAATGTATACCCCTGTAAACCCCAGTTTTACTATATAAAAGTGGGGTTTAAGGGGGTCATTATTATATAGGCGTATTTTCGTGATGTTGGACGCTAAATATAAATGATTTAATATTCTGCTGTACTTTTAGTTTACATAGGCCGAAGGGTCGGGCGAGATATTGTGACCACTTGCAGTCCATCCATACAGTTAGACAACTTGGCCAGAACATGCTGGGCCGATTTTCACAGACTACAAGTAGTACTGTATGTGGATGCAGAATCGAAATGTAAAAGAAATGTTGTAAAGTTTTTAATCAAGAAAATATACCTTCTGCAGAATCAGAAGACAGATCACGCATGTAAAACGTGATGTGACTTATAAAATTTTGTTTCTCTATCCCGGATGTGGTTGCGGGGTGATAGAAGGCATGGGGCGCGGCTTTATACAAAGCTAAAATATATAACATTAAGGTTTAACACTTTCATCCCTGAGTTCTTTGCAGTTTTGGGAATGTCTATCATTGCAGATAGGGTATCAGGCTAAACAAATGAGCAGAATTGCAAGCAGTGTAGATCCTATTGAGATGGCTCATAATTAAGCCATTATCATCTTGTTCTACACTGTTTGGAAAGATACCTATGTTGGTCTATAGTGCTGAAAGGGTTAAGGTCCTTGGTACCGCGTACTCACATTTAATGGTTTTATCAATGTGCTCAGTAAAGAGAACTCTCTTAGAAGCAAGAACACGTCAATGAATCGAAACAAAAACGGATTAAATTTATTTTAAAGTTTGACACTCCCATTCCCATGGACACCACAAAAGAACTTTGCATAACCTCATTGAGATCGAGTGTTCACGACAATCTTATTCCGTTTATGGGCCGAGGATAGTCTTACGGGTCTTGTTATACATTCCTTATTGTATATTGACCATATTTCTGACAGTCAGTTGCATACCATATTTCTCGTTTAACCGATTTGGGTATCGCGTTTCCACCACGAAAACACGCCTATATAATATTGACCCCTTTAAACCCCACTTTTATATAGTAAAACTGGGGTTTACAGGGGTATATATTATTTTTCTTATTTCTAATCAAAGGCATAGATTGTGGGTACTCGTTAGAACCGCCTCGTCGAGGCGGTTCTAACGAGTACCTACAATATATGCTTTGAGCAGAAATTTGAAAAATATCCTAATTTTTTATCCGAAAATTTTCATTTTTTGGTGGTAAAGTTTCAGTATATTTTAATAGGCCTGTTTTCGTATAGGGTTATACTTGCTTCTTTCAGTGTTAGTTTTATACCTATGCATACTCAGTTGCACTCATTCCATTAAAGTACCATTTAGACTTCTGCAATTTGTTTTTCAAAAATATCTTAAAATCATCCTTTCTTCGAAGCGCATTCAACAAAAATTGAGAACCCACAACAACCCAGTGTACTGTTAGGCGGTGTAGTTGTTGAAAATAAGTATATTCTAAAAATTTACATGTTCCGGTGCTATATCCTTAACCAAAGCATAATCGTCTTATGTGTTTTAGTTTTTTAAGTAAATAATTGGATTCTACAAAGAAATGATTCTTTATAGCACAGAACATACTTACAAATTTTAAAACATCTGAGGTACCAAATTTTAGGCGATTTAGATATCATCAGTGACCCTCATTCAAATTTTTAAATATCTCGGAATGGGCTCAGTGACTACAAAAGACCAGGGCCTAGTTGTTCAAAGTATAGTTAGCTTAACGATCTCGTTAGTGGTCAAAATGTTACCTGTTCTATAAGTACAATATCTAATTTACAGGTATTTTGGTGAAAAAATGTGAGTAGCTTTTGCAAATGCAAAAGATACTCACATTTTTTCTGCAAAACTGTAAGTGTATATGCCATATTTAATGATCAAAGTTTTAACAATACGTTAACTAATGACATCGTTAGTTTTGAACGACTGGGCCTAGAAAATATAATTTATACTGTAGTAAAGTACTATACGGAAATCAGAACAAGTATAAGGCGGACATAAAGAGTATTGCTTGGGAACGTCAGCCAATCACTTTGTTTACTGACGTTATAATGACGTTGTACGCACATTGCCTTGATGCAACGTAAACGTTCCGCCTTCTGGCTTTTCTGTTTCAGATCTCACCTACATTACCTATGATTCATATGAGATCTCAAGCCTTATTATGTCTGTAAAAGTCACTTGCTGTAGTTTTTAACAGTAAAAAGACTATAGATTTTTGCTGAATGGGCCTGTTCAAATCGGTGAGTTGCTGTCGTTTTCATTTCGTTTTTTTTCTGACAAAAACTAGGATAGGTTCAGAGAATGTAGCAAGAAATAAGGCAGTTATATTGGCAAGCTCATATCAAAATATTGAGCCTGCGTGTTCTCAACGATGACAATACAGTAGTACATCCAATCTGCAAATATAAGTACTTTCATTCTTGAGACATACTCTGAGCTTATTCTATTTCTCATCAAACAACGAAAGTAATAATGAAAACCACTAACCGATTTGAACTGTACTTTTCCGCAAAATCCTTAAGTCTTTTTTATTGTTTTGTATGACATAGGTCCCCCTTGGCTTTTATGATTAAAAAATGTATGCCTTTTTAAAGTACGTCTTTGCTAGAACATGCGCGTGCGTATTCCCTCTGACGTTTAGACCGGAAGTAAACAATGTAAGGATATTCCGAGTTTACGAGAAAGCGCACAACAAAACGGATAAATTCTGCCTTATTTTTCAATTCAGGAAAATACTTCGATTTTTTATCTACGCCTCGAGAAACGACAATGATATGGAGATGAAATTTTGCCACTTTCATTTCAATACTGACTTTTGTATTCCAACAGTGGACTCAAATCGGCAAGGAGAGTGCTACCTCACTGCTTACCATGTTCTTATTGTATAGTCAATGGCATAAACTAAATTAATGATAATACAATAAGCACTGATATATTGAATGAAGCCTGAATCATTAGAGTGAAAATTTATTTTGTTGAAAATAACATTGAGGGAAATGGAAACAAAATGTTTTTATCTGTTATAGCAGACCTCTTTTAGAGGTGATATACTTCGAGATCTTATAGGAAGTTAAAAAAGTGTTGCACTCATTGTAAAAATGTCGGAGAATCTACAAAGTGTATCAAGTCTCCTTAAAAGCTTAAATTCTGCAGCTAAAAATCTACCACATAAAGCATTTTAAATTTTATCTTCGATACTGACTGGGAATTATTTCTAAATACGACGTAGGCTTAAACCACTTCCTCTTCTAAGTGAATGGCATTTACTTTTTATTACGATTTAGCTCATAAATTCGAGGGGTTTGTAGACGACAGTGTTTCTAGAACAATTGAAAGAAAAGATAATTGGGCATGAAATGAAATGTATTTAGGCGGCCGATTGCATGCATAATAACCAAACCAATTAGACTCGTTGCGTTTACTTTGCTCATGAGCTGTACTATTGAATGACGGCTCAGTCGCAAATCTGCATCGCACGGTTGGTACCTATGCTACATTTCTTGCTTGACATTCGACCAAATGAACAGGCTTGAGTAAAATTATGTGTAATATAGGAAGTCAGACTTAATGCAAGCAAGACAGCGAAGATTTGGGTTGAGCCCATCCTGGTTATTTTGAAAATCGATTACCGCTTTAGCCGGCGCTGGGAGTAGGGGGTGGGGGGAGGGGGGTGGTGAGGAGAAGTTGGGGGAGGGGGAGGGTAATACAGCCTCGCAAACTACAGTGTTGCATATAAAGAGACTGAATCAAACCAAGTATCCGATTTTTCGTATTTTGTGTGTTCTTTGTTTCCAAACAATCCTTTTTGATTTTTATTGTAATATATTAAAGTCGAAACACATTTATTGCCAATAGCACACTACCGAAAATGCTCTACATGGAAATCCGTATACGCATCGACCTGAGAAAAAACGCATCCCGGATGTGTATGGATACCAGCATAGTTTATGTTTCATTGGCATAAATTCATCAGTACGAGTAATAAACATATGGGCCATGCCATGCATATCAAATATAGAGTTGTACCAACTGTATATCCACAGACCTGACTGCGATAATATGGACCACGTCATGCAGAAACATATCTTCAGACAATATGTAGACAGCGAATGCCCAGATCAGCCTGGGCATCTGCGAAGTCTGATCAATGCCTTCACTCTTTGCTATTAGAATCATTAGATACTACAGACTGTATGAATGGACAGCAAAGGCTTCATCACGAAAACATGCCTTTATAATTTTGACCCCCTTAAACCCCACTTTTATATAGTAAAACTGGGGCTTACAGGGATACACATTAATTTTCTTATTTCTGCTCAAAAACATAGATTATGATACTCGTTAGAACCGCCTCGTCGAGACGGTTCTAACGAGTACCCACAATCTATGTTTTGAGCAGAAATATGAAAAATAACAGAATTTTTCATCGGAAAATTTTCGGTTTTTGGAGGTGAAATTTTCTATATATTTGAATAGGCGTGTTTTCGTAATGTTACGATGATACTTTGCGCATGTGCGGGGTGATCTACATCTGCGCATTTTGCGCATGTTCGAGGACACTTTATTGGAGGAAAATGAACAAAAAAAAAAAAAAAAAAAAAAAATCGACTGACCGACAAGAACACATACTGATGTTCATATTAGAGCCGCGCCATTAAAAAAAAAAACAATGTCGTGCATAGATTGTGCGCACATGCAAATACCTGTCTACACGCGCACTCTATTCATGACATGTTCCCTATTTTTTACTGTACACATTGTGAAACCGAAGGATGCTCCTCCAAAATGCGTAGTAATGGGAGGGTTATGTTAGTGAAAGAGTAAAATACTTTAAGAGATATGCTTCGGACAAGCTTATTATTGCAAACATTGAGACATTTGATTCTCTTTTATACCCAGTCAGCATTCTACGTATAACTATATCGGGCCGTCATCGGCCCGTCAGGGTAGCTGACGGGCCGATGACGGCCCGATGTAGATTTACGTAGAATGCTAGCTGGGTACTTTCAGAGATATGCACCGGACAAATTTAATATTGCAAACATTAGGAAGGAAAATAACTCCATAAATACTGATGACAGGCTTATGGTTCTTGCATTCCGTACTTTCCCTGACAGCCTCTATCACTGTATCGTTTTATTTATTTATATTCAATACATTTAGAGATATGCTCCGGACAAGCTTACTTTGCAAAAAATAGGAAGAGAAATAACTCTGTAATTTCTTTTGATAGAGTAACGGTTCTAACACTCTGCATGTTTTCTGATGGCCGTCTATCAATGTATCAAGTTTCATATAATTTCCTTTTATACTTTCAGCGATATGCTCCGGACGAGCTCTTTATTGCAAAAAATAAGAAGGAAAGTAACTCCGTAAATACTGGTGACAGGGCTATGCTTCTTGCATTCTGCAATCTCCCTCATAATCCTCTATCAGTGTATTAAGTTTCATTAAATTACCTTCAATTTTAGAGATAAGCTCCGAACAAGCTTTTTTATTGCAAAATTAAGAAGGGAAGTAACTCCGTAAATACTGGTGACAGGGTTATGGTTCTTGCATTCTGCAATTTCCCTTATGGCCGTCTATCAGTGAATCAAGTTTCATTAAATTACCTTCAACACTTTTAGAGATATGTTCCTGACAAGTTCTTTTATTGCAAAAATTAGAAAGGAACTAACTGCTGACAGGGCTATGTTTCTTGCATTGCGCAATTCCCCTCATGGCCTTCTATCAATGTATTAAATTTCATTAAATTACCGTCAATACTTTTAGATATATGCTCCGGACAAAAGTGTGACGGACGGACAAAGCGGCGACAATATGCTCTCCCAATTTAGAGATATGCTTCAGACAAAAGTGTGACGGACGGACGGACAAAGCGGCGACCATAGGCTCTCCCTTTGGGGAGCATAAAAAGTTGAATCACAGGAGAGCGATAATTCTTTACATGAAAATATTTTTAAACATCCACAAACAGAGCCCGAAAAGGTCCAAACTTAGGCTGCAATGCTTTGTACTGAAAGACAAACGTGTAACAAAATTTAAATTCCAATATTGACCTATAACAACAAAACAGCAAATATAAATAAACACTGCATGCAGTAAAAAATTAAATAGACACAGCAACATTTAGAACAAAGCAAAATGCATAAAGACCCATTTTACTGACCTGACCCTCTCATGGCACATTTACATATAGAGCTTTACAAGGTTCGGATCAGACCCTTAAACTGAGAAGCTCGATGCTGTCTCGTCTCACTGTGTAAGCTGGTCCACAGACGGGCAGACTCGAACCTAACAGATCTCTGTCCATATGTGACAGTTATGACTGTTACTCTTTTAACACCTTTTGTCGTGGCGCTGCTCATTGTAGCAAGAACCATTTTCTTACAATGGTGTCAGTATATGGTACACAAGGCTTAAATGGGTTAATCAACGAAAATCCTCAACTGAATATGCATGGACGCATTTAGGTCAGGAAACTCGTTGTTCGCACACAGTTTACATAGAGTTTGCTGTAAACAACAAACAACTGATTTTATAGGTATGAAAGGCTGATGAATAGGCTAACCCCTTGTTCAAAATGTGAATCAATACTCGCCAACTTACGTTGAAGTTACGTACTTACATACGGAAAGTTAAGTTATGTTGAAACTCATGGGTAGTCATAGTGATGACATTTGTGCCACGTATCTTCGGATATGTGTGCCTAGCGCAGATTTAGATCATCATGCGCATTTGCGCAGTCTGATCATCATTTCACTGGTAGCATTTTGAATAGCCAAGGATGCAAAGTTTCTTCATGCGGACAACGATGACTCAGGTCAGACTGCGCGAATGCGCAGGCTGATTTGAGTCTCCGTTGGGCGCACATGTGAGAAGGTCCATTTTCTCACGTTGTGGCTCATTTAGGGATATTCATGCACAGAGGAGACAATGAAACAAGCAATGGTAACCATTAAAGGAATATGATACCAAACAATATCAAATGAGCCGCAATGGTAACCATTAAAAGAATATGATACCAAACAATATCAAATGAGCCGCAATGGTAACCATTAAAGGAATATGATACCAAACAATATCAAATGAGCCGCAACGTAAGAAATCGTACCTCAAGTAGATTACGATCGGATTGCGCATTCGGGAAGTCGGATCACATCACGAAAACATGCCTATATAATTTTGACCCCCTAAAACCCCAATCTTATATAGTAAAACTGGGGTTTACAGGGGTATATATTACTTTTCTTATTTCTGCTCAAAAACATAGATTGTGGGTACTCGTTAGAACCGCCTCGGCGAGGCGGTTCTAACGAGTACCTACAATCTTTGTTTTGAGCAGAAATGTGAAAAATATCAGACTTTTTTTTTTTCTTAAAATCTTTCAGTTTTTGGTGGTGAAATTTTCAATATATTTGGATAGGCGTGTTTTCATAATGATAATTTTCCCTGCGTGCATTTTGGATAGCCAGCGATGCAACATTTCTTCATGCGGACAACGAAGAAACTGGTCAGACTGCTGATTTAAGACTTTGTAGGGCTGGCTTAAGACTTCGTTGAGCTAATTTGAGACTTCGTTGCTTTCAATCTTCTTTGTTTGAGGCTACATTTTCTCATGTTGGGGCTCAATTATCTTTGAAATACTCTTATCGTCTCTACATATCGACGGCCACGTGATATTTCTTGGTTAAAAGCAAATGCGTTGGTGGTTTGTTCCAATAAATCAGTGTAAAATCACTTCAGTTGGTGCGTAACGCGTAAAAGGGCTCGTAAGTCATAAACTACCCAGATCAGCATTCGGAACTTCTTTGCCCAGTAGTATCGAAATATACTCAAGGCTATACCGTCAAACGCTGATCTGACTATGCGCTGATCTGATTGTGCGGTTCCAGGAAAGGCTGGTCTGGGACGACATTGCTGTTCGCATGCGTATACGGACCTCTTTCGAATTATACCTGCGCATCACTGATGTTGCATTCGAGATTGATTGGTAAAAAGCATGTGCTTCCTGTGTTTATTATTATCTAATATCGACCAAACAAACACAACAAGGTGTAAAACAATAGAAAAGTCGCCAAATGCATCACGAAAATATGCCTACATTACGAAAACACGCCTATTCAAATATATTGAGAATTTTACCACCAAAAATTGAAAACTTTCATATGAAAAATTCTGGTAGTTTTCATATTTCTGCGCAAAACATAGATTGTGGGTACTTGTTAGAACCGCCACAGCGTGGCGGTCCTAACGAGTACCCACAATCTATGTTTTTGAGCAGATATAAGAAAAATAATGTATACCCTTGTAAACCCCAGTTTTACTATATAAAAGTGGGGTTTAAGAGGGTCAAAATTATATAGGTATGTTTTCGTGATGTATAATGTTGACCCCCTTAAAACACCACTTTTATGTAGTAAAACTGGGGTTTACAGGTATACATTATTTTTCTTATTTCTACTCAAAAAACATAGATTTTTGGGTACTCGTTAGAACCGCCTTGCCAAGGCGGTGCTCACGAATACCCACAATCTATGTTTTGAGAAGATATATGAAAATATCAGAATTTTTATCTGGAAATAATCATTTTTAAGCGGTAAAATTTTAAATATATTTGAATAGGCTTGTTTTCGTAATAAATAAACGTACAATCGAACTTCAATGATTCGAACATATTTAGGACCATGCAAGTTTGTTGTAGAAATGGGTATTGAGCCATTGAGGGCTAATCAGCAGGCAAATAGGGATATATTAGGAATGCCTTGTCGATCTTCCATAGATAATTGGTAGATTTGGTGTATATATTAGAATCGGCTTGATTACACACAACATACATGTACATTTTCATATTAATAAAATAAGAAACAATCCCTTAAATGTCCCGAAATATTTATTTTTCTTGAGCTATCGGAAGAATTTTCTAGGGACTGCTGTTCGAGTCTTGGACGTTTTAATGAACATATCGCATATGTGGATATTAACAGTTTTTTTAGTGTTTCTTTACAGAGTTATTAGATATTATGGAATATATATCTATGCATCACGAAAACATGCCTATATAATACTGACCCCTTTAAACCCCACTTTTATATAGTAAAACTGGGGTTTACAGGGGTATACATTATTTTTGTTATATCTGCTCAAAAACATAGATTGTGGGTACTCGTTAGAACCGCCTCTCTAACGAGTACCCACAATCTATGTCGAACAGAAATATGAAAACTAGCAGATTTTTTCATCTGAAAGTTTTCATGTTTTGGTGGTACATTTCTCAATACATTTAAATAGGCGTGTTTTCGTAACGGGACTGATCTGATCAGCCGCCGTAGGCTGGTTTGAATGTCGCTGATCGCACATCATGAGGTACATTTTCTAACTTTGCGACTCAAATGTAATAATAACGTAAGCTGGGTCTTGGTAAAAAGTGCGTAAGAGGCACATGCGTTATGCCGAAAGAATCAATGCCTATAACAAAATGGAATGTATAAATGGACACAGTGTAATGGTCTGTGCAACTGTTATACGATTGATTTTTCAAAAAAGAAGATGACTAGAACCAATTTTCACATACAGAAAAACGTCAATCTGATTGTATTGGAAACACACAACTCACTAAATAACGAAAATTGGGACTCGGTTTTATTGAGTATCTTCATATACAGCAAAGTAAATTGCAAAACTGAATAAACCCTCTAGCACCGGCTTAAGCCAAATTCGATTTTCAAACAATCAGAAAGTCAATGTCAACCTGTGCATCCGCGCTGTCAGCTTACAAAATCACTGAATACTTTAGAATACAATCGAACCTCAATGGCTCGAACATCTTTGGGACCATGGAAATTCGTTCGAGACATAGGTAGTTCGAGCCACTGAGGGTTAATCATGGCACCAATTCGGGAAGCAAATAACAATAATTTCGGGTAATCTTTTCGGTTTTCTACACAAGGATTGTATGTTGAGTGTTATAATTAGAATCGCCTCGACGAGGAGATTCTAATGAGTACACACAACATAAAATTCCATGATAAAATAAGAAAAAATCCCTTGTTTTCTTGAGCTATTGGAAGGATTTTGTAGGGACTGAAAAAAGAGTTCGAATCATCCATGGTAAACGAGCCATCCGGGTTCGAGCCATTGAGGTTATACTGTATATCGATGTGTAGAAAAAGCTCAAATTTGATTGTGTTGCCATGTCGAGTAACTTGGAGATTTACTGTTTGCGCATGCTCCGTAGGCACCTCGATCTTCTCATGTCATTGTTCATGTTATTTCTGAGAAGCACCTAGTCTCACCTTAGGGGTAATGGACACACGTTAATGGGAGACAACTCAGTCTAAATTGTTTGTGGCCTCTTCTAAAATAGAATATACTCCCAAATGAAAATACTTCCTCACCTTGGGGGCAAATTCTTTCTTTGTAGTGCATGAAGGCAAACAGAATGCCATAAACAGAAACCAAACAGAACATCTTCCTTCTAACAAATGGAACATCTGTCATCTGTAATCCCCTTAAGGAATCATATGAATCACAACATGACAAAATTTACATTGCGATACGTGCGACCAGTTATGGCACAGAGCGGCCTGTGCGTTACGCAATATTTGGTAGGGGTTTTCTTATTCATTTATACAACCCATGCATGCCGAGTAAACTCTTCTGCCTAAACTCTTTGGGCTGGACCATTTCCAACAGAATGGGTCTCTGGTTAGTCTTTATTATTACCATATTCTTTCGAAATTTCTGTACTTAATGCAAACAGTGTAGAACCTGATCAGACGCCGCATGCTGTGGCGTCTGATCTAGGTCTAAACTGTTTGTCAATGTCTATTTAATGGGACGCTATGCTTAAATTGTTTAACCCTTTCAGCATGGTAGACCAAAACCAGTACCTTTGCAAACAGTGTAGGTCCGGATGAAAATGGCTCGTTATGAGCCGTCTCATCAGGATCTTCACGGTATGCCATTCTGCGTCCAAATTCAAGAATGGTAGAGTCCACTTCAGAAATTCAGGGATAAAAAGATTAAAATATTCTACTGTAGCCACAAATTAAAGCAGTGCAAATTACATTATCGTGAAAAAACAAAAATTCAGATTAGCATATGTATGCACATGTTGATCATGCACAGGTTGATCTGTGCATTTATTTCTCGCATGTGAGATACGGGTCATTTTCCCATGTTGTCGCTGAAGCGTTCATTTGGGCCGGCGGCTGAGGTAAAGGGCCTTAGAACATATGCAAACAACGACGGTCCAGACCAACCCACGCACTCTGGTCAGGATATTCGATGTTTGCCTGCACAATATAGGGAACTTTTAGAAGATATAAGAATAATAGCAAAGATCTTGACCCGACGCGTGGCTACGCAAACTGGACTTGGGCTTCGCCATTGGTATCTGCACTAAGCTGTTTTGTCAGCCGACGGCCAATTTGAACTCTGTTAAGCATAATATTATAGTCTCATCATTCTCCGGGATAATTATTATGTACTTTACCGCTGACATTTTTACATTTCAGTTTAGTTTTTATGCCCAACTACCGAGAACACCCAGACATGTCTGGGACTACATTATATTTGGCCGTATCTACGTAAGACACTAACAAGATTATATGACATTAAAGTAAATGGATTATATAACATCTTATTAGGACACACCCAGTTTACATCAATTTTAACCATACTTAAACAAAAGCTCCTCCTAGTTTCTATTTCTATTACAACGGTTGTTACCTTGTAAATGCACCTTTGAAAGAGCACAGGCCCTGATCAGGTGGTGTGAATTCTAATGGCGGCGTAGTAAATGATTGTTCAAAAATGACGTAAGGTGCCTTTTGGGTTACAGATATCAACGAAGACTATCAATCATGGCTGTTAAATCAAAGCTAATTGCTCGTTACAATATTTTGTAATCATTTAACATGAAACTAAAAAAACAGGATACAATATATCATCCATTATTTTAACGGCTTTGAAAACCCTCAATGTTGTCTTAAATTATATTAGTGTCCTTGTATGAATGCTGAACTTTCGATATACAGTGCAGATAGTTGCCATGGGCTTAATCTGTAGTGTGTTCTTTGTTTCCAAAGGCAATCTTTTTTATGTTGTAAACAAGAACAAAAAAAATAAATAAATAAAAAAAATGCTGCAACGTCAGATAACGTATCATCGGCAAGTTCGCTAAGTGAAGATTCAGGTCAGACTGCGCACTCGCGCAGTCTGATCTGAATCTTCACTGGACGTAATTTGGATCGCCAAGGATGCAATAGTTCTTCATGTTGACAATAAAGACTATTCAGACTACTCGGAAGCGCAGGCTGACTCGAGCCTTAGTTGGGCGCACAAGCCAGAAGTTACGTTTTCTTGTGTAGCGGCTCATTTTGTTATTTGACACAAGCATATAGTTAACGTAGGGGATTTACGTTATAATCGAAAATAATCGTCCCTTCACGCGTTCGAGTGCTCACCTAACATGTCACCTACAGAAATATGATTAGTGTTACTTTGAAAATATATATTCCCGCTTCGATCAGAGAGGTTTGTACCACGTTTCTGTTACGCCGCTTATCAGCGAGGTATTTGTCGTTTCGTAATTATGTCGTGACAGATAGCTTCACTTTCTGTATTCGATCTCTTACCGATGTGACCTAGCAAACACGGTGGCTGGTCCCATTTTTTTAATCGTGATTATTTATGTATTCCTGTGTGTTAATTTGCCAATTCTGCCTAATATCTTTGGAAGTCTGGTTGCGGGTATTGATGAATATATAGCGTATGTTTCATATCTCTTAAACAATTTATGCCGAATATGGACTCTTCTATCATAACCCTTTGGAACTGTCTATTTCCAATTTAAGGGTGTCTTGTTTCTTTTTCGGATTATTACTTATTGTAGAACTTCATGTATGTAATGCAAACAGCGTAGACCCTGATCAGACGCTGCGTTCTGTGGCGTCTGTTCTGGGTCTACACTGTTTGCAAAGGTCCTATTTAAGGGATGCTAGGCTTAAACGGGTTAAATTATTAGAATTAATCTATTTTATAATCAAATAGGTGCTTACATAAAACTATTTAGAACTTTACTTGTTTTAAAGCTGAATAATTCAGTGTTGAAATTTCGACGATCTCAAACTTGTCTACAGATTCTGCAACATATAAGGCTGTATCAGTAGATTTTCTGTCTGGCGTTGTGGTCACCTCGTTAGGGAAGCGAAAGCTTGTTGTTTTCTCCTTTTTTTTTTTTTTTTTTTTTTTTTGATTTTTTGGGATCATTGGTCCCATTGTGATATCTTTGAAAGTGTAGTTCTGCTCATGTATATGCTACAGGGCGTAAGCAGTGTTGCAAACTTCATTACTGCTTATGAAGAGTCTCAATAAAACGGATACTCCCATTTTCTATCTGTAATGTGGTCTTTGTTTCCAAAGGCAACCTTTTAGATTTTTATTTTACGTACATGTCAGCTGTTTGTACTGGCCTGTTTACATTTCTTCGCGGTGTCATTGGTCGACTATGTTCTGCAATTGTAGCACACCTGGAATTCATATTTCTTGGCGTTTTATTCTCAATGAAATTGTACTTCATTAGGAAAACACGCCTATTCAAATATATTGAAAATTTTACAACCAAAAAATGAAAATTTTCAGATAAAAAAAAAATCTGATATTTTCATGTTTCTGCTCAAAACATAGATTGTGGGTACTCAGTAGAACCGCCTCGACGAGGCGGTTCCAACGAGTACCCATAATCTATGTTTTGAGCAGAAATAAGAAAAATAACGTATACCCCTGTAAACCCCAGTTTTACTATATAAAAGTGAGGTTTAAGGGGGTCACAATTATATAGGCATGTTTTCGTGATGTCCACTGTTCTTCGTTTTGTTATTTGCCCTGTCGTGTACCGTTTATAAACGTTTTTCTTTCAACGGATATTTACGTTTAAGACATATCTTGAGTTAAGTACAGGTGACAGATGTCCCGCCTTTTGGGGAAGGGGCTGCTGACTGCTCACTTTTTGTGCTTTTGTTTACATTACGAAAACATGCCTATATAATTTTGACCCCCTTAAACCCCACTTTTATATAGTAAAACTGGGGTTAAAGGGGTATACATTATTTTTCTTATTTCTCCTCAAAACATAGATTGTGGGTACTCGTTAGAACCGCCTCGTCGAGGCGGTTCGAACGAGTACCCACAATCTATGTTTTTAGCAGAAATATGAAAAAAATCAGAATTTTTCATCTGAAAACTTTCATTTGTTTGGTGGTAAAATTTACAGTATATTTGAATAGGCTTTTCTCGTAATGAGTTTAATCATATGTTATTATATTATGTGGTTCTGATTGCGTAGGTTCCTGTTCATCTATTTACTTTGGTCTGATTGACTATATCTTATCAGGACCAATTTATCTTTTCTGTTTCTGCGCATTGTTTTCAAATATTTACTGTAAAATTAATTTTACGACCTTCCATTTTCTATAGTAAATTGGATTTTGGAAATGTATGTATTACAAATTACTTTTAGCTTTGTTTCTCAGATTTTAATTATTGATGTTCCATGACAATATTGTCAGAAATCTTGAACAAGTAGAACGTGTTGAAAATCTGCATCCAAACTATCTCTACGCGATTTATGCATAATTTTCAGCCATTTTTATTATGGTAAAAAAAAGGAATTTGTCGATTTTTTTTTAAATTAAGCAATTTTTTGTGCATAGGTAAATACGACGAATGACTTTGCGTCGAATTATAACAAGACTTACTTATTTACTTGTTCTATGTAAAGCGCAATGCTAAAAACGTCTTTTTGAAAGATATCGAAAACAGGGTAATTTGCCAAAGGTTTGCTGCATTTTGATTACTAAACTATTATACGTAACGTGGTAAATCATGGCAACCGAACTGACCTAAATTAGTTTCTGTTTAAATTTTCTCAGAAATACCTAACACCGTTTGTAAAAATGATGCCCCTACAAATTGGAAGAGTACAATTTCAATGTTAGGCGTGTTGGGCTGTGTGATTTAGACATTGCTAGAGAAAAATGGATAAACTATCTACAAATAGCGGAGACCCAGATCAAATCAGACGCTGAATTCTGGGTCTGTACTGTTTGCCAATCATCCTTTTGGCCGTGTTCAGATTAAAATTGGTTAATGTCGTAAAGGTAGATTCTTTAGATAAAGTAAAACCTCAATGACTTGAACACTTGTTTACCGTGGCTAATTCAAACTCGTTTTTGAGTTCCTAGGAAATTATTCTGACAGCGCAAAAAAAAAAGGAATAGTTTAGTTCTTATTTTATTATGAAAATGTATGTTGTGTGTACTCATTAGAATCGCCTCATCGAGGGGATTCTAGTGAGTACATTCAGCATACCATGATTTGATAGAAGATAAAAAAGACTAGTTTTTCCATTTGTCTCGTAACCTGGTGCTGTGGTTATCCCTAAATGGCTCAAACTAACCATATTTAGAACAAATTTACATGGTCCCAAGGATGTTCGAGCCGTCGAGATTCGACTGTAATAAGTTTAACATTTTGAGTGTGATAGCGATGTTCCACTGATGTGTTAGTGGACTTCCTAATACTTACATGTACTTGTGATTAGATTTGCATCAATATAGCGATTAGATTAATTCTCGCCTCGATTACGCAGTTGTTCAGTGATAGTTCCACAAAAGCAACTCAGTTGTTATATTCCTCATTTTCTCTGTTCGTATGTCTGTTAATTTTACGTTTACGGATAATTCTGTGTAACTCCGCATAGATATTCGGTGGTCCCACTTGGTGTTTCCTTTTACTTTAGCCTCAAATTGCCATTGAGTCCTCAACTTTATTTCGTTTGAATTTGTTACACATGTTTTACTATGATGTCTTACTCATGCATTAAAAGACACCTGCAGAGCACGAATACATGTAGGTCAACATGTTAACTAGTTGTTAGATTTAATGTTGTTCGTTCTAAGGTGTATGCTGTAAGTTTCATTGCTTCGTTTTTTCTATGCCTGTATCTTCAAATGTTCTATTTGGTATTGGCAGCAGGTATTTCATATCTTAGGAAGGCTTTACTATGTGATTGTGGACCTTCCTGTTTAGCTGTATATACATTATAACCTCAATGGCTCGAACACGGATGGCTTGTTTACCGTGGATGATTCGAACTCTTTTTTTAGTCCCTACAAAATTCTTCAAATAGCTCAAGAAAACAAATATTTAATATTAATTTCTTATTTTATCACGGAATTGTATGTTGAGTGTACTCATTTGAATCGCCTCATCGATGTGATTCTAATGAGTACATTCAACATAAAATCATTGTGTAGAAAATAAAAAAATATTTCCCTAATTTACTGATATTTGCTTCCTGAACTGGTGCCATGATTAACCCTCAGTGGCTCGAACTACCCGTGTCTCGAACGAATTTCCATAGTCTCAAAGATGTTCGAGCCATTGAGGTTCGACTGTATAATGTTCCATTTGCACAGATGCCTGTTTAAAAAGTATGAATGCTGTCAAGCAATGCCGTTTCTTTAGGGTCTTGTCTATAGCAACCATAAAGACAGCGTTGTTTGTGGTCTTTACTGTAACGATATGTGTCCAGAATGTTTTACAATTTTTAGATGACGAAAGGGACTTTTGGGGCATATTTAATAGGTAACCTTATAACATTTTAATGTATTGTTAATGAAAAACTATACTATTGTAAAGACACTTGGTTATATTCTGCTATTATTTTATTGTTTTGAATCTAATCCAGCAGTGTATATTACTGATATTGGCTGATCGAAATTATGCACAGAAGAACTTATTTTCATAACTTCGCTTTTTTTTTTGCTTTTTTTAGTAATAGATCCATATTTTTACCTTTAATTTTACTTCATTTTATGCATCTAATGTCTGGTGTATGCTAAAAAGAAGTTGGTATTTCTGATATGGTAACATACAGTATGCAAAATGTATTATAAATTAGATATAGTATGCAAAAAAAAAAAAAAAAAAAAAAAAAAAAAAAAACACTCGCCAAATGTTCACAACTCTTGTTAAAGATATCATCTATATAAGCTTGCATACTTCCGCCTGATCCTTTCTTCAGTTGCTTATAATGTATGTTATGTAATGACTGATTTGAATAAATATGTTAAAACTAAGACCATTACTTTTCGTTCATTCAAGGTTTCACTTTCAGAATATTCCGATTTACAATACATCATGCTTTAGCAATATGTAATTGATGTCAATTTAGGTGCAACATTGAGGGAAATCAAGTTTTACATCAAGTGTTGCATCAGTTTGGTCTGATAGAGGTAATCAGTGTGATTAATAACCGTCGTTATATCTAGCACTAACCCAGGAATACACCTGTTATATTGATAGCCATTAACAGGCAATTCGCTAAGCTTAAAGCACTGATCAGAGCAACATTCTACTATCAATTTATTCAAAATAGGCTCATTGATAGAAATTAAACTATTTTAAGTACGAAGAGATGTTCTGCGGTCTATATGGCCTTTAGGACTTCTGAAGTAAAGGTTAATAAATTATGAAGAAAAATATCATATACTCAGCGTCAATGAAAAGTTACCAGGTAAATATTGTAAATAAATGTTATGCGATAGGAACTGAACTTTGGTTTATCTTGACCGTTATTATGCTTAGTTCCTGACCTATATCTGACACATTTCACGTGCTTGGTTACCTGAGATGCTCCTTTTTGTGCACGTGCATTTGTTTTATTAATTTTCCGAATATTATTTATGAGAAACTTAGTTTCTTTTCTGCTTTCGAACGTTAACATTTTTCCAACAGAACGCCAGTTTTAATGCTTTCAAAACGTTAAACATGCAACGGCTAAATAAAAGTCAATGTCACCGTGCAATTGGCATGGTAGAGGGAGGAGTGTCATTCTTCGTCAGACCTCATAAAGTAAAAAAGGTAAGAGAAAAGACTGACAACCGACTTTCTTGGATAAAATAATGTGCCAGTGTTACCTCGGGCCGCATTCCACACCTCACTGCTTTTGAGCCAGTTTGAGTATGTATAAGATCAGTAAGGACGTCTCGTAGTTGACGGCAGACGATATATCCATTATCGTCAGCTATTGATTCGGACACTTACCCGGGAGTGGCAGGCTAATCCCCGGTACATGGTTCAGCTTTTGATTCGCATTATGAGGCGTAGATGTCAAGCACTCTTGATGTTAGTGGGGGGCACACTCGATATTAAGGTTGTGACTTCTGATTTAAGGGTACGTGAATGTCTAACCCAATTTCAGACATTAGAAAATCGTTTTCTGCAATGCTTTGCCTGTGAGCATAAATTTTGTGATAAGCAATGATCTTGGTTTACATGTAAAAGAAATTATTCCATGTTAACACACGGGAATAAGTTTTGATGAGTAACTTGACACTGAGTATATATCCTTTTTAGCTTTTGCACTATGGAATGTATACTATATAGTTTCAACAGAAATAGTATGATTAACAAGGTTCAAGCGACCGATTCATGTTGTCTAAACTTATACATCACAAAACAGAGTCGTTGAGCTACATGTTCTCATCTGGTGGAGTTATATACCGTATTTACCTCAAATATTGGGAAATTTTAACATCTTTACATACTCGTCCTAAAATGTCAACAAAGGAATAAGTAAACTCGGTACCTGATAAATCCAATCCTAATCAAGCCCCCAACACCAAAGTGAAAGACAGGCAAATACAATTAAGCAGTCACAAAATGAATAGATGGCAAGCAGAGTTGGCAACTCTTTCCCAAAAAAGCGGCAACTTTGTTACCCAATCTTCAGGTTCCTCAAACCTATTAATTTAGAAAATTTGCCCACACTTCATCTATGCAGCGCCTAAGTGAAAGATTATAATGAACTCAAATTTGGATATAAAATACCAGTGATTTTTTGTCAATCCTTAAAGAGCGAACAAAATAACAGAACATTGCATTAAGACGCGTTTGTGTCGAAAAGCATGTCAGTGCACGTGTTGAAATTCGTTTTAGTTGAGAATATTTTGAAACAACTCTAACTGTACTGGAGACACATACAGCTTCATTACATAATAGATTATCGATTATCATATATATCACCGGGTATAGGCATAGAACACTTGTACTGTCTTGCAGTGCAAGCCGGCTTTTATAGCGACACGTAGAGTGCAGGACTTCTAGTTCAGCGGACCGGATTCGATCCGCGGTCGGGTAAAAATGTGATTTGCATTTTTCAACTATTATAATTCTAACCACTACACATGAAACATATAAATCAGACATATACACGTTATTCATAGACGGTAGCTCATTTTTATGAAGCTTTCATTACATCTGTTCCCCTATGTTTTAGGCATGCAAGCAAATGGAGACTCATAATGTCAAAATCAACACGACGCGCGTACCAAACAAAGACTCGTCCAGTCTGACCAGAGTCTTTGCTGTGGGCTCAGTGGCTTTACAAACACACACGGTTTCTTTCTGCAGACAGCAAAGACTCTGACCCGACTAAAATTGCACAGGCTTACCTGAGTCCATCACGAAAACAATCCTATATAATTTTGACCCCCTTAAACCCCACTTTTATATAGTAAAACTGGGGTTTACGGGGGTATACATTATTTTTCTTATTTCTGCTCAAAAACATAGATTGTGGGAACTCGTTAGAACCGCCTCAGCGAGGCGGTCCTAACGAGTACCCACAATCTATGTTTTGAGCAGAAATATGAATAATATCAGAATTTTTTGTCTGAAAACTTTCAGTTTTAGGTGGTGAAATTTTCAATATTTTTGAATAGGCGTGTTTTCATAATGCGGTCGCTGGGAACATGGATCATTATGTTATTGTAGTCATGCTGAGGCTCATTAAAGAAGTAACGGGTTTAAATACTTTTTTTTACGTTATTATTAGATAGCATATATTCGGTGATTTATGTAAAGTGGTGTCATGTCACTTCCTGTCCAATATTGATCTTGATATATACGCATTGGGCGAAAACATAGGTAATTCGCTATACATGTATTAGTCTATACGTTCTGGTAAAATTTTATATTGCCAATTTTAAAAGCTACAGAAGATTTTTTAATGACGTTTTCAGCAGTTATTTGAAATATGAAGTTTAGATAAATGAAATATTTAGAAACGTACACACGTTTGAAAGGAGATATTATTGACGGAAATGTCAAGATTTTAAACACCTCTAACAAGCGCCTGGCTGTGTTTTTAGATAAATGCAGCTCTTCACCTGGAAACAACATTTAGCCCCAATATAAGACAAGATACCCAGGTGTCTAAACAATATAAATATGCCGAGGTTGAACAATTTCCTTCTTCACAGTAACCACTTTTCTTTAGTTCATAATTTTGAATTGCGCGCCAAAAAATGACCTCAAAATTTGCTGAATTTGGATTGTTACTCCGAGTGATTGCATGTGGATGCGTGATCCCCCGTGCTGCATTACAGAATTGAGAATAGCCTATTAAGGGTGACGAATATTATTGTTTAGAAACGTTTCGAACAACAAAGACTCCGGTGCGGCTCGGTGGGTGCGCAGGCTTGTCCAAGCCTTTGCTGGTCACATATGTTATAAGAGCCATCATTCACGAGCTGGCTCCTATCGGTGACCTATATCTGCAACCCACCTTTTGATTAGAACGCTTGAAAAAAAAGGATAAACGAAAACACTTTGGTTTATTCGTCATAAGCTCAACTATCCATATTAGCAGACTAAGAAAGATATTACAATTTGAGCCAAAACATGACAACCAACAAAATTACTGTGTGCCTAGCGATGCCGTCTCAGATCAGCCTAGGCATCTTCCCTGTCTGTTAAGTCTTCGCTGTCCACGTGAAAAACACGTTGATCTTAAGATACCCATTAAGCGCATGAAGCAAAAACCTCTGATCAGACTGGCCGTTTTCCATGTCTGATCTGAATCTTCGCTGGGCTCTGTAATTTTGTTGGTTTGGCTCATTTCATCATATATATACAAACTAAGGATTCTGCGGTAAAAATGTAAAAATGTATAAAACCTATATTATACGTTATGTACAAATTTGCATTTGTACATAACATCTATAAAGTTACGTACACGTATCCAGAATCACAATACTCCACCCCACCAAGCTATTATCACTCCACAGGCTCTTAGGTTAGTATTTTTTTTTTCAAAAAAAAAATTGTATTTAACAAATAAAATTTAGTCAATATAAAAAAGAAAAACTACAATGGCACAAACGGAAGAAGACATCCAATTTGATCCACCCACAGCTGCAGAATCTGATAGATTGCTCAAGGAACAGACACCAGAATATAGTAAACGGACTAATTTAGAAATTAATAAAATATACACTGTCACAAATACAACTATGGTAAATACTCAAAAAGGTGAATCAATGGTTTTATCTTTATTAAATAATGGCGAAGTATGGGCACCTGATCATCTAAAAACTAGAGTTATAGAAAACAATCTTAGCCCACCATTATATATAAGGCCTCGTGGTTTGAAACCATGTAAAAAGAATCCATCGAATAAATACCATGCATATGATCTGGTAGTTAGGAAGTAGAATTAAGGAATAAAACATATGTATCTATATATTTTTTTTTTATTTTTATTTTTTGTCAAAAAACATCTATACATAATATTTGATCTATATTTATATCTCTCAACCTCTGGCATTCAACAACATATATATCTGTGTTGTAGTCTTATTTTATGAGCACCACACAAAAAAGTGCAAAAGCCGCGTCTCGGCCACGGTACTTTTAACCCCAGTACTAGGTAGAATTCTTTACACGCACATCCCAGTACTGGGGTGAAACACCTGTCCTTTCTTAAGCCACCACAACATGTTGGCTCGCAGCCTGCCTGGAAGAGTCACTTTTAACCCCACTGACCCCATCTACGTCATTCCAATCGAAATAGTAGACAGAAGTCGAGGTAAAGCAAGTCAGAGCGATTGATTACGGACCCACAGGGAGAATTCTATTGTGCGCGCGACCTGTGTGTCTTTCACCAATCACACCCAGCTAGCCACTACCATTAAACAGCTGCAGCAGGCGTCATACTCAGACAGATGAGACATACCATGCACCAGCCACGACTCAATAGATAATGGTCGCTCTGTTGTATTATATATTAACTCTATTCCTGTATGAAAAAATAAATGATTTGTAAATTTGCATATTTTCTAAAACAATAGGCAATTTTTACATTTGTAGTTATCTCCCTTAGTTTTTTTCTAAAAATATTTTTTCTAAAAAATAGTTTTAAGAGACAACTCTTGCAGACAACTCTTACTTTTAACAGTTATCTCCCCTATTTGTCATAACAAGTATTAGCTTTCTGGTTCATATTCATTATTGTTCTATTAGCTCACATATATTTGTCCCAACAGGCTCTCATCTGGATCCGATAACACATAACTCCTTACAATGAACATACTTCATGGGAATGCATAGTCTAATGTTATCCGATTTACTAAATTTAATTCTTCCACATTCTTTACGATGACTGCGTAATTAAGTCAAAAAGAAGGCCATGTAAATGTGCCTCAGTGATAAAGATAAGAAATGTGTAAAACAAAACAGATACAATCTATATTTAGACATAATATTGTAATCTTAGTTTGCAGTGATAAATGTTACAATGCGAAAAAGGTACCTTATCGCATATGTGAAAACTTGCTTGTAAAAAAGGGCATAGAAATCACATTTGCGAACAACAAAGCATAAGATGTAGAAATATATACTATTCTTGATATCGCGGAGGTGGCTCGTTGACAAACCAAACTTGTTGAACAACATTATGTCTTTTATCTTTTTTTGAATGGCGCTGAGCGCCTGAGCCTTTCCCTGTTCTATTATTTTCTTTTTTACTTGCTCGCTCAAACCAGACTGTTTAGTGTGCGTTTTATCTTTCAAATCATTATATTTGTCTAATTCATCAAGAACCATTTTAAATTCCTGTTCTGATATTTGTCCATCGTTTAAAGCTGTGGAAATTAAATTCTTTATGGAATTTAACTTGCTCTCCCCAAGAGTTTTTATTTCATAATGTTTTTGTGCCTTTGACATTAATTTATGCCTCACTAACTTAATGCAAACGCCCATACACCCACACACAATCGCAACAATCTCTATTGGTAACAAGGCTGGCACAGCTAACCCAACACCAGCCATAATAACGCTTGCAGAAATAAATACAGTATCAACTCCATCTGTAGTATTAATTCCCCTTTTATACTTCTTATACAATGCTTTTCTCTCTCTGTTATTAATTGTTTCTCTAGTTCAGAAATCTTTTGTAATCTCTTAGTCTGTCCATCTTCAGTAGGCAACTCTAGATATAACGATACAGTTGGCTGTTTCATTTTTTTTTATATAGTGTTTTTTTAAAATATTTCAAAATAAAAAAAATGATATCTAATACTTTAACAAACGTTCAAAAGCCATGCCAGTTACAGAATTACATAGATAACAGAGATAGCACCAAAATGATAGGATTAAAATACTGGGTTGGCTGGTATAATGCCACAGGCAAACAATATCTAGCTACCAAAAGCAAAAGGATTGACTTCGAACCTGGCTTATATGACTTTAATGATCTAAGACAGATTTTTTCTGATGAATCTGTTATCTTGTCTGTGAATTACACCAACGGATTTGTTACATTAGAAATACCACCGAACAAAGAAATCGAATTGTCTAGTGGAATTTCGTCTTTACTTGGTTTAAAACATGGACGGCTCACAGCTGGCAGACACACAGGACACAAAATGATTGACATCGCCAAAACTAAAGAGCTTCATGTCTTTCTTGACCAAATAAATACAACAAATAATTTTCTAGATGGTAAACCAAGCACATTACTAGGAATCGTACCAGTTTCTAATAAACCCTTTGGGAAAGTTATTTTTTGTCGATTTGAATTTCCAATCTTCAAGAAGCTAATAAATGGATGTATAACTGAATTATCTGTGCGCATAACAGATCAAAATAACACTGTTTTGGACTGTCATGACTTACCAATTATAATAGAAGTGTTGATACAATGAGCATATTTGGAGTAGATTACGAGTCTGCAGACTTGCTTGAAATAATGGAAGATCTTTATATGAATGAAAATAGAATTAGAGATCTGAGAAGTCCGCGGGATGCAAATGATGCCGTCAATAAAAAATATATGAACAAACGGATCGAATATAAAACAAAGGATCTAGAAAATAAACTTACTGCAATTCAAACACAAATAACTAACATACAGCAGCAACTTGATGGCACCAAACCCTTTACCTCGGATCTGGACATGGGTAACAACCGAATAATAAACGTTGGCCACCCAAGAAACCCAGAACATAATATCGAGCATGAGAATGATGCAATCACAGCCAAATTTCTTTATGACTATGCTAAAATCGCTGACAAAAAATTCATGAAAACAAATGAAGACATAGACATGCAAAAACACCGAATAAAAGGCTTGGGTAATCCTCTCGAAATCGACGACGCAGTCACGTTACAGTATGTCGCCTCGCGTATAGAGGGACGTACAGCTGAAATTGACAAACTTAGGGAAGGCAGAATTTAAATTATAAAAAATATATAAAACAAAAATAAAATGATTCCAAAAGAGTTTGCATATAGCGAGCAGGCACATTATGCTCACTGGAGTGCGTTCAAAGTAAAAACAGTTAATATTGTTGATCAAAATATAGTTGTTACATCGGACGGCAAAAGCTTTCAGGTTTCTTTCCCCGATGAATCAGAAAAATACATTCTTCCATATGTTAAGTCGGATGCTGTTGTCCAACGATGGCGAACAGACTGGATGAGATTTTGGCAAAATCAGTTAAACTTTGCTGTCTGGTGTGCAACGACTGGATGTGGAGTTGACTTCAATAACCATCTGAAAGATACAGGCATGATTGGTTCCCGGTACAGGTTTCACGTTTACTACCAAACAAGAAGAATATTATTTGAAAATGGCTGTTGCCCTACCACAAGACACAAGCTGGAATGCCTTTGACAATAATTATAATCGCAGTGCCTATGAAAGACTATGTAAAGAATTCTACGTTGACATTAATGCTGATTGGAGGCAAAAACAGGGTGACAATCAAGGCCTTGGAAGAATATACAACTACTGGACTGGTGCTGGATACCACCCATTTGATAAAGGAGTCGAATACGACAAAAAGGAGTATTCATTCACACACGCCACAACCAATGATATACTCCACATAGATTATATTGCACAGACCACCGAAGCCACCAAAGCCTGGACAACTTTCATTCTGGATAATTCAAATGGCTTCACAAGAGCAGGCGTTGAACGTATCAACGACAGCATCCGAACATACTGCTGGGCTATTCTTGGCTCACAGTCTCAAACAAGGACTGACATATTGGGAACTGGGACTGCATTTGATGCATTTGATGCACAAAAACAGTTTCTTGCCAACATTGAAGATGCAATAAACAGCCCTGTAGATTTACCCTGCCAAATAGCAAGATATCAAAGCACACTAAAATATGCAAGAAGCAAAGTTGATTTTGTTTATGGTGCTGGGCTGTATAAGTCACCGAGCAATATGGAGCTGCGAATAGGTACAATCCAAGATTACAACAACAAAATCGTAATTGCTAATGAAGGAGAAGGTCTAACACTCGGATTGAATGATGAAGCCAATACAGTACCAGTTCCACCAAGATCAACTGCCACAGTTGAAGGAACCAAAACAAAACAAATACACCCTGAACTAACACCTGTCAAGCCGCTGCTAAGCCTGCTGGGCATGCTGCGCAAGCTGTTAAGCCTGTTAAGCCAGCTGCACAAGCTGTTGTGGTATCTCTAACCCCTGAATACCGCAAGCAAGTTCAAAGCTACGCCGACACTCACAATCTCCCCCAAAGCTGGGTCGATGGAATTAGTTCTGACCCAGCAAGATTTAAAAGATGGCTAGCAGCGCGCGATAAAGAACAGCACCCAGATCAACCATTGCCAGATGAATACACCAGCAGTGAACAACACGAAAACAAAAAAAAACTACACTGATTGTAGGTGGTATTGTTTCAGGCCTTACTGCTTTAATCATTTACGAGATTTACTAATGTATTCCTTGGCTGCCGCCTACAACAACCCTGCAACAAGAACAACAACAGCCCACAAATTGTTCCCCACCCAATTAACAACCTTACCCGTTGCAGAAAGAAGCCATGATACTATTGATACTATTGACCCAATTACACCAGGCAAGGCAGCAGCTGCTTTACCAGCTAGGTTTGCAAGTAATTTAGCAAGATTATGTAGTTGTTTCTTAACCCATTCTTTCGCTCCATCCTGTGATGGTGGCTTTGATGGTGTGGCTGCTCCCCCACTTGTTAGAATAACAGCCTCAACGATCACCCCTATAATCATACCAATGGCAGTCAAAACACTAACTATGGTGATGCCTTGTTCTTTGAATAATGAACATGGTATATCAAGGTATTGGCGAATCAAACTGTTTTTGTGCAACAGAGTTGGTGCAGACAATGCAACTACTGACGCTGAAGACGAAGCCATTGCCAAAGCCTATTCAAACAGGTTTTGCATACCACTAGACTTCGAATTACTTGTAACTCACATGCCTTTTTATCAAGCAGGACTTGGTGATAGACTGGAATATGAGCTGACATTTAATGACTATGATAAAGTAATTAATTCTTCAGATGCTGATAGCAGTTATACGATAAAAAATATCTGCTTAGAATTTGAAAAAGTTACTGACATCGAACTTGCACGGCAGATAAGACAACAGCACAACGGTAGAATAGCAAGTTTATATGACCGCATTTTGCGACACAGAAAAATAACAAAAAACAAATCTGACAAACTATGGAACATCAACCTGAATGTTCCAGCAAGAAGCATGAAGGATATTCTGATGCTTTTTGAAGACCCAAACAGGACAAGCACTGAAGATTATTATAACCCAAAATCACAAAAGTAGAAGTGACCATAGAAGGTGTGCCTAATCAATTGTATAGCAAAGGTATGCAAGCATACCAACAGTGGCATGAAATTAATAAATACTTTGCACTAACATCAAAAAGAGACAAAGAGACAGAAAAGTTGCAAAAGACTTGAATTTTAGCGATACTAACATCGAAAAGTATTTTACTACTAGATTTGTTCTGTGGCTTGACTTGCGTTCTACAGATGACAATACATTACACGGCAGCGGTAGAAGAATCGAGAATGCCAGTGAAGGGATCACCATACAAATTGAAAAAGAACAAGAATCAGATGAAAATTTAAATATCTACCTTTTTATAATACAAGATGCCCAAATCAATTTCGAAGATGGAAGATTCAAAGAAGTTGTCTATTGATTCTTTAAGTGAATTGCCAAAATATCCACATAGTGCAATTATCTGTGGTCAGACAGGCTGTGGAAAAACAGAATTTGTGCTAGATTTGCTTGAATCAGAGTATGCTGGGGTGTTTGATAATATAATCATACTTTGCCCAACAATAAATTGGAACAAAGCATACAAAAACAGATGTTGGATTGGCGATGTTCGAAAACCAAAAGACCAAAAGACAAAAGCATAACAATAGTGAATCCTGTGATGCAAGATGGAACAGAAAGACTTCAGGAACTGTTACGGTTGTTTTTTGATAAATTGGCTGGTAAACCAACATTATACATCATTGATGACTACTCTGCCACAAAAGAATTAACAAAGAAAAAAGATATGCTGTCAGAGTTGGCATTCTCTGGCAGACATGCAGACCAATCAGTGTGGGTTATTTCACAGAGATATATTTCTGTTTTGAAAGATTTACGTGAGCAAACAAAATGGGTTTGCATGTTTTATACTAAAGATAGAGATAGTTTTGACAATTGTTTCAGAGAAAATGATGTTATTCCTACAGAAGAACGACAAAAATAAAAAAAAGAATTAGCCAAATTTAAACATTGTAAACTAATATTAATAACTGACCAACCTACTGGTTATTGGTTGGTTGATTGATTCCTTATTTTTTATTTTTGCTACTAGCATTGCTCATAGCATTGCTAATAGCAAAATAGCATTGCTAATAGTAAAAATAGCATTGCTATTAGCAAAAATAACATTGCTAATAAAATGATAGTAATAAAAAATAAAAATGCTACTTGGACTAATAGCAATTGCCTTTGCTTGTGTGACTATATCAGTTTGATGTTTCGTATTTTACAATTATTTCAATTTTAAAAAAATAATGACCAACTAAATAAAAATGAACGCTGAAGAACTATTAGATATTTCACAAGCTATACCACAAGATGCAACATCACAAGAAGCTGTACAAGACACAAAACGAGAAAGATTATCAGCTATTATCGTTGGAGGTGGAAGTCGTCATTACTTTGGACGTGATGTTCAACTAACGGATCTGAATAAAATGACTCCTCAAGAAATTGATAAACTTTACTGCAGATATGAAGCCAGACTTGGTGCAAGTATGACTAAGACATTGGGTAACTCTTTTATAAATTTGTATGTTATGGCTGTGTCAAGATATTTCTATGTAACCAACCCACCTAAGCTAATAGAAGATCCTTTTGTGAATCATGCCTTGACAAGTGTTTGTTGCGAGTTGTATTATAAGTATGGTATGTACCATTCACAGCAATGTTAACAACTGCAAGGCATATTGATTTCAATAAAAATAAAAATATCATGGATAATAAAAATGGAAAATCAGAATTTGAATCAGGAGAATCAAAACCAGGAAAATCAGACCAATAATCAGGATCTAAAACCAAAGAAACCAAAAAGAGTAGCAGCTGGAAAAAAGGGTGCTGAAGCGAGATGGAAACGGATGCAAGCACAGCAAGTTCCTGTGGAGCAAAAGGAAGCTCCTGTGGAGCAAAAAACAGTCACAAAAGTAACAAGAGAACCACAAGAGACAGAATCTACATTAAAAGTGAATGCTTATAAAAACTACATTCCACTTTGTGCTGTGCTGGCGGTTGGTATAGGCATTTACATGTCGTATGATAAGCCAGTGCCAATACAAGCAAAACAAGTTACACAGCCTCCACCACAACAATCAACACCTGATCCTTTTGAAATGAATTAATTTTAATTTGAGTTTTTTTTTTACATATAAATAATGGCAACTATTGATAGAAAACAAATTGAAACATGTTATATCATGCTGGTGTTGAAACAGTGTTAACTATTGGATATGCAGAGATTGCTAGAAAACTATTAAGAAGACCTCCACCCAAAGTTGATTTCAACATGGGTGATGTTGGAATGTTGTCTTTAGATATATTGTTAGCTATGGCTACCAGAGATATGCTGATTAAACAGGGTATTATTCCAGCTGATATTATGAAATAAATTTTAAATTATATTGTTTTGTTTACATGTAAAAAATGGCAAGTGCAGTAGCAATGATGATAGGCGATGCAGTTGTGAATGCATTGGCATTCTCTGGTAGTAATTATTTGTTTTCTCATAAGGGAAAAGAGATGATGCTGAAAAAGAAAGACATGACAAAGCTGTGGAACAATTAGAAGCGGCACAGACTGCATGGAATAAAAAAAAGGATGCAGAGATTAGATTTTATCAACGATCAAATAAAAAAAGAACACCATGCAGTACAGACTTTTGATGATGTTGATCAGGCTATGAAACAATATTATTACATAACTGGCAAGTCTCTTGAGCCTAAATTAAGTGATTTTATACACCTTCATCTACCAGCAAAATAGAGAGATTACATTTGTTGTATTAGGCATGACAGTGACTGGGTTTATTGCTTATAAGTTTTTGTAGATTCTAAAATATTTATATAAAAAACATGGAAAAAATATACTACAGCCCTAAAGGATTTTGGAAAGGTCATTCAACAATAAAAAAGTTAGCCAAAGAAGCAAAGGTCAGTGAGAAACAGGCACTTGAATTCTTAAAGAAACAAGCTGTGTGGCTGATTTATTTACCTGCACCTAAGAAAATAATCAGACCAAGATTTGATGTGTCTGCTAAAGATGAAGTACATCAAGCAGATTTGTTGTTTTTGCCACATGACACTGTCAAGGCTGGTAGAGTAAACAAAACATATAGATATGTTTTGACATTGGTTGAAGTGGGGACAAGATACAAATAAGCTGAACCCTTAACTTCAAAAGACAGCAAAGAAGTTGCTAATGCTTTTGAGAAAATATACAATAGACATTTGAAATATCCAAGGTTATTACAGGTAGACCCAGGGAGAGAATTTATGGGTGCTGTGTCACAACTGATGGAGAAACATAGTGTTAAAATTAGAAGAGGTAGAACAGAAATACATAGAGACCAAAGTGTAGTGGAGAGATTCAACAGAACTTTAGCTGAAAGACTCTTTGGCTATCAATATGCAAAAGAGCTGAGAAATCCTCACACGCGTAACAGAGAATGGGTTAAGAGACTGCCTGAAGTTATCAGAGCACTAAATGCGGAGACGAAAAAAGCCCCTCCTATTGTAACAAGAAAAGCTGATGCTCCTATTTGTCCATATGCAAATGTTAGGTATTTGTATCAACCAGGTGAATTAGAAGGTGGTGGTAGAAGACGGGCAACAGATCCTATATGGTCTGTGGATATACACAAAATTGATTATCATATTATAACGCAAGGCATAAGAGTATATTATTTGAAGGCACCAGCACCAAAGAGAGGTTTTGTTAAAGAGGAACTACTTATTGTCCCGGCTGATACTCATACCCAAATGCATATGTCGTAATACCATCTGGTGCTGTGCATCTTTTAGTGTCAAGAGGTGAGAGTGTTGTTTTGTTTACTGTTAGTCCATATATGTTGTGATGTATTGAACGTAGCATGTTCATACTATGTGTGTACTTCTTTTTGTGGAAGAGTGCATCTTTGTAGTTTTCAAAGTTTATCTGTTTTTTGATTACGTATTTTTTACTCCTTTAGCTTTCTTGATGAGTTGTTCATCTGATCTTAGTATAGAATATAACTTCGGACGCAAACCAATGTATTCTGCTATGGGAGTACCAGCACACTCATCTTTCATTTTGCCTATTACTTTTTTGTTTGATTCATCATGAAGTTTGTGGTCTTTAGGATAATCAGAGAAGTCATAGTCTTCTTTTGTTTCAGGCATGTCTTTGTATATGTCGTTAGTTTTGATGTCCACTAGTAAGGAATCTGTATCGGTGTACAACAGGGTGCAGTTTGCACCATACTTCTTTTTCAGTTTGTTGTAATACCAGTCATACATCAAATGTTTTGATAGATCAAGGACAGAGAAACCAACGTAGATTGGTTTGTTTAGTGTTAGCTTTGTTTTGTTGACATGTATTGCAGATAGTTCATCAGAGAATTTTACACGTCTGTTGAAGTTTGGTTTGGCTATGATTTTTCTTATCTTTTCATTTTCAATGCCATCTGTTCTGACTAGTTTTATGTCTACTCGTTTACGGAGATTCTCCATTGTTTTGCCAAAGACAGAGTTATTCATAAGTTTGTAGAAATCTTTTTCAAATGCAGACTTTGCTTTCTTTCGTAGTTCTGTATTTAGACGGATATAAGTTTTCATCCAAGGTTTTTCATTGAATTCCAGTATCCTGTGTACTTTCTTAACTTTCATACCTAGAGATAAGTAAAGTTGGAGGTTTCTGTAGTGGACTACATATTTTTTCTTGTCCATGAGGTTTGGGACAAGTTTTGTTATGTTTATCATGCTTTTATTTTCTAGCAGTTCTGTTTGATAAGATGAGAGCCATTCTTCTTTTACTGATAGTTTTTCAGGTGCAAGTGGATAGTCATTGTGTAGTTTATGTAGGTGTTTTGGATATTCTAAATCTACTTCGAGTATCCAACCTTTTCCTTTTTGTCTTTTATCAAATTTCCCATCTTTATTTCTTGTCTTCCATTTGAAATCAGAGTATGAAAGTGATTGACTCATTGCCCACCCATAGAGGTTATTTGCATCATAATACATGATGTAGTTATTTTCTTTTTCAGGATTATAATCTGCAGTATGAGGATTGTTTGCTTTGGCGTGTCTTTTGGATACCACACTTATACCACCACGCATATCCTTTTCTATGAATAAATGCATATCCAGGTCTGTTAAAAGTTCTAAATCTATATTTGTGTGTTTGAGTAAAGCATCCCAAGATAAGCCAGGTGCAGTGTAATAGTGTAAAGGATCGAGTTTATATGAATCCATGCATGTTTTTCTGAAAGTTTGAAATACGTCAGCGAGTAGAACCACATCGGTTTTTAAGTATAAATCATGATAATCACCAATAGTTTTATAGTTGAATTCATTCCATACTTTTTGCGCATGTTCATAATCTACATCTTTGATCTTTTCATCTGAAAGTTTGCTATAAAATTTATCTATAGGTGGCAGTTGTGTTTCATTAAACCTATCTAGACTGTCTATGTATTCATATGGGTAAACACCTTTACGTAGAATTATATCTGTTTTATCACCAAACTCACTTTTTGTTTTGAAATCTTATTTGTTAGTGGCTTTGACTAAATTTTCCAGTGAAGATGCCCTAAACTGGAAACTGTCTAAGAATTTGAGTTGTGCAATACTGAATGAGATGTACTTTTCTGCATTATTTGGGATACAGGTAATGTTGCCTTTTGCTTTGTGTATTTTTTGCATTATGAGATGGCTATCATATCCTTTAAGGTTGTGAAATACAACTGGGATTTTTGTCTTGCCTGGTTTGATTTTGAGTTTACGGTTGCAAGATTTGTGTGTGCACCTCTGTATTCACCTGTGAAATGACAGTGGTCTCTTACTTTTGGATTGTTTTTTGTTATTTCTTGTTCGCATATCCAACATTTAGTGGCATTTTCATAGTCTTTGATGTTTTGCTCTGTCATAATTAATGGTTTTGGGTGAGCAAAGATGTTATTGATATTGCTAACCTCACATTCTATATGGTTCGGAAATACCTCAACAACATCTTTACCTCTGTAGATTACAGGTTTTTCAGTTTGACCATCATATCTGACAACTTGATAACCGAATCCGCAAGCTTCATGTTCACTATTGATTTCTGATTTATCACCTGCTTTTTCTGTTTTTGGTTTGATTATACTTTCAAAATCGGCATAAATGACACATGGAGCAGGCATTTGGTTTTGATGGTTTTTGAATCTGATGTAACTACATTCTGGAGGCATATCTATTCTTGTTGAGTTTTTGTTGATGCCATAGCAGTCTTCTTTGTGTTTGATAAGCAGGTCTTCTTTGGTGAAACCGTATAGACATCGATCACAGAAATAGGTTTTATTTTTACATTTGTTTTGGTTAAAGAGTAGTCTGTCAAGATTTTTAATCCCACAATAATGATATTTTGTTTCTTTCTTTTTTTGGCTCTGGATAATCTTCATAGTCTGCAAGATCATAGTTTTCGTCTATTATGCCTTCATCATTGTTATCATCTGCACCAACTTCTACATCTTCTGATATCAAGAGTAAGTTAGTTCTTAGTTTTTCTTTAGGTTGATCAGATATGTAGTATGGGAATATGTTTATCTTTTTCATCTTTGGTGATATTGTATATCCATAAACATTGATTGCAAGATCAGGATTTTGTTTCTCTAGTTTTGGTATTTGAGAGATTGGTGTTGGAAATTCAATACCATCAAAGTTCAACTTGCCTAGGTGTTTTCTATAGCTTGATAATTTACTTGGATTATTTTCATTGTAGTATAAAATAGACAACAAAGCCCATTCCAAACATCTATTATCTTCATTTGGTAAATTAATTATTGCCTTTTTGTTTGCTAATGCTTCAGGCAAAGGAATATATGATGAGCCTTTAAGTGGTTCATATTTTGCTATATTCAAATATAATTTGATGCAATGGTCTATTTCTAAACCAGAAGCAGTGTTTATGAATTTTTTAACCCATGTTTTTAAATAAGCGGTTTGCTTGTCATAGAATTCATCTACATTATTTTCATCAAGAACAGCACTTTGTTCTCCATGATTTTGGCCAACAACAAGCTTTCGTTTTCCATCACCTTCATCGTGAGAAAACTGTACAGAGAGACCAATTGAGAATTTGATACCATTGTACTCTCTAATATCTTGACTGATTTGATTAACGAGCATAGATTTTTTATTACTAAACAAAGCAGAAGGATCTTTATAAGTGTGTGCATCAATTTCATATGTTTTGAAATTATTGCACAATGGTTTGTCAACCAGTTTCAATTTAGAATCAGCCAATTCTGAAACAGACTTTCTTTTCTCTCTTTGAGATAAAACCTGTTTCAGTTCATCAATAACAGCCTTTTGCAGCTGTTCATATTTCTTTTTCAACCGCTTCTCTTTCTTCTTTTTATTACGTTTGGCACATTTATTTTCTGTTTGAATTGACGGTACTTCCGTCTTTGGTGGTGACGGTACTTCCGTCGGTGCTTCTGACGGTTCTTTCAATATTCTTATTCCTTTTCGTAAATCATCGTCAGTAATAACACCATTGCGATGCAATTGTAAGAGATATTCTACATTCGTACTCATTATTTTTTATAAAATGTTTTTTTTTATATTTATTTTGAATAAATAAATACCTGTTTAATATATATATAAAAAAAATGGAATGTGCATTCCTGAAAGTTGGTAGTGATGATCTTTGTCATAAGAAACCTGTAAAGAATTCACAATATTGTGCAATGCATAAGTTTTTGATGAAGAACAGTAACGTGAAAGCTTGTTTACGCTGTAGTAAGAGAACATATTCTAAATTACAAATTTGTAATAGATGTGATGGTAATAAATTAATAGTAAGACTTAGATACTATAATGTTATTAGACCATTTAGATCTGAATGTAAACGATTAAAGAATATAAATATAGATTAGTATATTTTCTAAAAAAAAAAAAAAAAATGATTATACATTAAAAAAAAAAAAACAGTATATTTTTTTACATATGTGATTTTCCACCTATTTTTTTTTCCAACTACCAAATCATATGCATGATACTTATTCGCTGGGTTATCTTTACAAGGTTTCAAAGCAAGAGGTCTTATGTACAACGGTGGGCTAAGGTTATTTTTTGTAATTCTAGTTTTTAAATGATCTGGTGTCCATACCTCACCATAGTTATATAAAGATAAAACCATCGTTTCACCTTTTTTAGTATTAACCATAGTTGTATTTGTGACTGTGTATATTTTATTAATTTCTTAATCAGTCCATTTACTATATTCTGGTGTCTGTTCCTTGAGCAATCTATCAAATTCTGCAGTTGTGGGTGGATCCAATTGGATCTCTTTTTCCGTTTGTGCCATTGTAGTTTTTCTTTTTTATATTGACTAAATTTTATTTGTTTAATACAATTTAAAAAAAAACCAAAAAAAAAAAAACCTGAGAGCCTGTGGAGAGATAATAGCTTGGTGGGGTGGAGTATTGTGATTCTGGATACGTGTACGTAACTTTATAGATGTTATGTACAAATGCAAATTTGTACATAACGTATAATATAGGTTTTATACATTTTTACTTTTTTACCGCAGAACCCTTAGTTTGTATATATATTTATCATTGTACTTTAAACTAGCTATGGAATGCAGCAGCGAAGACCATGATCAGAATGCCCGGATGCTAAGGATGACGCTACTGCGTACTAGCGTCGTTTTCTTGGTTTTGTCATTCTGTGGCTCGTTTCACTAAGCGATCAGCACTGAGTGCCGTGGCACAAGAACGAAGTAACAAGCTCTCATCACTAATGACCGGTGCACATTTAAAAGCTGTTCCTAACTGCATCAGGATAAGCGGTTTGTACAATCAGCCTTTGCTTTAGTGAAATTCAACGGAGTCAAAGGGGTTAATAGAATGATTTCTTGAACAACATTACTACATTGCAGCTAGCGTTAGTGCCGTGTGGCGGCGGTAAAATGTCTCCTCGTACATCACAGTAGTGCAGATTATATTTCATTTCCTTTGAGATCATTTGGTCCATCTAGGTATATTTAGAAAAGGAGTTCTGCGCATGTATACGCTAGAGGGCGTAAGCAATGTTGCAAACTTCATTACTGCTTAGGCGTAAAACAATAGCTGTGTTTCCGCTAACCCAACCGACCCTATTTCAAACATCCGACTCTGCTATTTTTTATTAGAAAAAATGCAAAACAAAAAAGTAAAGCTCCGACCCTCAACAAAATATCTGTATTTTCATAAAATTACAGGCCCGACCCTTTTCTTTTCTGGAGCAAAAATAGAAAAATAAAAAAAAGTTTCTCCTACCTACCTACCAAATTGTTTTCAGCATGTTAGCGGAAACACAGCTATTTTATGAAGAGTCTCAATAAATCGAGACTCCCATTTTCTAATCCGTAGTGTGTTATTTGTTTCCAAAGGCAATCTTTTTGACGTTTAGTCACCGTTTGATTCTAGGAAATAATAGCAACTTTTATTTTTTTTTTTAAATTAAGATCTTTTAGGCCACAGCTAGAAAAACATCTATGCAAACAATTTTTGGGTGCGTAATAGTGATATCTAGGTACTTCTACCCTCGAAACTGGAAAACAAACCTGCTCTCGTTACTTTTTACAACGATTACCATTGGGAGAGGGGGTCTAAAATGTTGATTTGTTTTATCATTTTTCTAAAATTAACTTTTTTAGTGCCATTTTGTATACTCGCAATTATATTGTTAAGAGATAGCGTATGATCATATGTAGGTGCTACTACCTAGGCTTGGTTTGAATCATTTCATCTGGACCTAAACCGTTTACAAAATAGTCTAATTGGGTCTGCAGAAAGGGTTAGTGAGAAGGAACACAGAATCTCCTGCAAGATTGCATGTGCAAGACTACGATCCGCGCTGTCTGATCAGAATCTTCGTAGGGCCTTCTTTGGGTAGCCAAGAACCAAAAGGGTTCTAGGTCAGACAAAGATCTCTGATTGGGCTGCGCGCAGGCCGATCTGAATCTTCGTTGGCGCATATGTAGTCTTGTAGGAAGTGCTATGTCCCTCTCATTCATTGATCTTGCAACGACAAGCAACATAGTCCCAAACGACGAATGCATATTCCGGATATAAGTAATAGATAACGAAAAGAGATTGCTGGCATTAATTTGTTAAAGAAAATCCGTCATCCTGCAAATCAGTTTAGAGCTGCATTTCACTGAAATAATCAATCTACCGATGTAAAAATGTATGGGTCTTTTTATCTCAATATGTTTCAGATGGACGGCGGCAGTCTATCAATGTTTGTGATGGGCTCATCGTGGTCTTGTTTGTAGTTCTCTTGTTTTCTGGCATCAGATCGCCATTGAGCCCTTTGCTTTGTTTGATCACGGTATGTTTGATTATATGTGCTTTACTGTGATGTTAGAGGGCCCCTATGCAGACCGAACATATATATATTAGTAATTTGGAGTTGCATCAGAGTTCAGGGTGTTAATGGTGAGGTTTCGCAAGAGTAATTAAAATATGCTCCCAGTCCTTAATACTACTGTCCATTCCGATGCGGTTAGTCTGATGCTGACCGTCTTTGTTGTAATATAGCATTGTGGTCACATACTATAAGGCTGCCCACTGTATTTTCTATTTTCTTATTGTAATGCTAGCTCTGTGGTCATCTAAAGTGGCTGACCACTTTGCTTCCTGTGTTCTGCTCTCGTGTTTGTATTAATTTTATGTTTGGAGCTGCATCAGGAGATAAGGGTCCGGTTTACGCGGGTAAAACTGGTTTAAGCACCCAAGTAGTTTTCCTGCTCCAGTTTAAGCACCCAAGTAGTTTTCCTACTGACTGTTCCAAGGCGGTATCTATGTTGCAGTTCTTCTTGAGCGTCGTTGGTTTTATACGTGACGTTCGTTTTGTTCTTATTTGTTCCTGACCTCCCCTGGGATGGTTGATCTTTGTGATTGTGGTATTTCCTGGGTATATTCACATATTTTCAACCTTGTTTTATTTCACAGTAACACTTTAAAGACACTGCAAGAATTGACTGTAAAATAAAGTATTTCATCTACATTTTTGTATGTAAATCTTCAAATAGGAATGTATCCGGTGAGTCCAGTGGTAGACACCCCATTGAAATATTCCAAACAATAACAGAAATATTGGGTTTTTCAGTTAATACTCGTTTGCATGTAATTAATATTCATGATAAACATCGTTGGTTCTGATGAATACTTAAAAACGCATTTCAAAATTTCCTGATCAGAGTCTTCACATCAGAGTATCTTATCCGGCAAAAGGAAAATTAGCATGCTTGGCTATCCAAAATGCGCGCAGTAAATGCTTGGCTATCCTAAATGCGCGCAGTAAATATTCTGATCAGCCTGCGGAAATGCGCAGACTGATCTGAATTTGTACTGAGCGCACATATTCATAGGAAACAGAAATAAGAACTACTCAGAATAAGCATACAGAAACCAATACATTTTCGGGATATTGTGAATGCAGACCCAATTTCGTTTTGGCTTCTAAAAGACATTAGGAACATTAGTCTGAATATTTGATAATGTTATACTGCACGTATTGTTTCACTTATCAAGTCTGCTTCAAAGTATTCACTATGAAATAACGTCTAGTCATAATGAATATTAATTTGTCAGTAAATACTTAGAATATCTTTGATCAGCTTAAAATAATCCGTTTCTGTCTCTCGGTGTCTTCCGATGCAGTACTGTACTTTAAACGTACTTTTATTCATTATATAATCTTTCCAATTACAAAGTACACAGCTTAGTCATATACTTTGAGGAAATCACAGAAATACAAGATAATTGAACTTTGAAATTTTTTGATAATATGCAGAAAGTATTCAACAATTAAAATGTCATTTATAAAGAAACCATAAAAGAGGATTAATCAAAGCAGAGTATATACTTGATATCAAACTGAAATGGCAAATCTAATTTAACAGAGAGTTTTTGCTTCTGACGACATTTTTAATTTTTTATTGCTAAGCAATATCCTATGGGTACTAATTCGGGTCGAGATGTTCTTTTGATGATAGGAATTTTCCTCAGGCTACTTAGCGGCATTATTAAATTGACCATCTAATTATACGTCAGACAGAGTGTACAATTTAGTTTTGCATCTAGTTTGAAGCATTGCAGTCGATAAAATGGAACTGGAAGCAATCAGACTGTCTGTGTGGTCTGTTGCAGGCACTTTTATAATAATGCTACAGTCCTTCATTTACAAATTCTCACAAGTTCTAGCCTAACGACCATTTGCAGAATGATATGTGCCTGTATCTACAGTGGCCGGATTATTAAAACATTAATTTCGTTTAAGTCAACCTTACCTCCTTGTCCTGTATATACGCAGCAACTCTATACATTTGGTACCGTGTCAATGAAGCGCCGAACCGTTTCTTAAGTTATGTGTACTTTGCTGATATTGTTTTTTTTTTTCCTTTCGAGTCCTTGACTCTATATCTAAATGGTATAAACCGCTAAGATCATGAAATAATTTCATTCCGAATACTAAAATCAGCCAATTTGTATGAAAGAAGATCATGAGGGTAATGCACTATAATAGGTTATCTGCATTATGATGGGAATTATTGTTTGTAGAATTTATTTATCTATGTAAGATAAGTAATCCTGTAACTGATATATTTTAATCATTTATTCTAGTACTGCCTTTGAGTTAAGATGAAACAAATGAAACCTAAGAAAAGGCCCAAATAATAGCATCAAGAAAACATGCCTATGTAATTTTGACCTCTTAAACCCACTTTTATATAGTAAAACTGGGGTTTACAGGGGTATACATGACTTTTCTTATGTTTGCTCGAAAACAAGGATTGTGGGTACTCGTTAGAACCGCCTCGCCGAGGTGGTTCTAACGAGTACCCACAATCTATGTTTTGAGCAGAAATATGAAAGATAGCAGAGTTTTTTTTATTTGATTTTTTTTCTGTTTTTGGAGGTGAAATTTTCTATATAATTATGTGAATAGGCGTGTTTTCATAATGGAGTCATCGTAAGTCACCAAAAGCAGAAGAGACAACAAAATAATCAATTGACAAACGCGAATGAAATTGCAAGAGACCGGTCAGATAGGCCATTGGGAGGTTTAAATTTTGAAAGTTTCTGGAACTAACCACGCTCTCACCCCTTTACGCTTTGGCATACAACTACTGTATCAATTTCCCACAGAGAGCGCCCAACTCAGCAGTGTAACATACAAAAAACGGGTGATATATTCTTAAACAACGGAAAGGACTCGATGACACAAAAACGTCAAAACCGAAAGAAACCACCGGTAGGACTACGGTTGGGCAGAACAAAGAAAATAGAACCTCCGTTGTAAAGTCGGGGAAAGAAGCAAAGTTGCCCACCATATAGGGGTTGATAACTAGTCTCGATGTTTGCAGTACAATATCTTTGCTATAACCAGTCTTTATATACATATACTGAGTAATTACTGTACTGTTTTGATTTTTGGTACATCACGTAAACATGCCTATATAATGATAACCCCCGTAAACCCCACTTTTATCAAGTAAAACTGGGGTTCACAGGGGTATACATTATTTTTCATATTTCTGCTTAAAACATCGACTGTGGGTACTCATTAGAACCGCCTCGCTGAGGCGGTTCTAACAAGTACCCACAATCTATGTTTTGAGCAGAAATGAGAAAAATATCAATGTTTTTTTTTATCTGAAAATTTTCATTTTTTGGTGGTAAAATTTTCAGTATATTTGAATAGGCGTGTTTTTTGTAATGATTTATAGGTAAGCAAATGCATGCGCACATCGTTTGGTAAAGAAAACTGCATTTATATTACCCATATAACATATATATGTACGTGCGTATATGTGAACCGCTGACCTACATGACAGAAACATATCTTGGTGCCCCATGTATTGTTTGGCATAGACTGACTAACATTTGGTCGGTGGTTACGTTAGTAATAATTTTACTTTCTGATGATAATTTCTTTGCACTGGACAAGTAATTGTGTGTTTGTATATTTTGTACAAAACTTAACTCGACAGGAAATAACTTTTATTTTAATTCCTCACTGCGGCTTAAGACCCAGTGGTCAATCAAAGAAAATAAGAGAACTCAGGAACTGATACAATCAGATCCACATCAAGCCCGCAACAACAAAGGAAAGACATACAAATACAATAAAGCAGCCATAAAATGCACAGATGACAAGCAGAGTTGGCAGGTCTCTCCTAAAAAGGCGGGGAGTAGTATAGGATGGGACTCTGTTTCCCAAACTAAACTGAATATATAATTAACTTACAAACCTGCGACATCTGACGATAGTTTTACATTGAAATAATAATAATGGTGAAACTCTTCAAGTGTCAGTTGTAACAGCGGAAGAATAAGCTTCTTTCAGCGACACAATACACCAAAACAGGTAACAGAAAAGTCCTGGGAGTGCCACAATCACAAGCCGCAGCCCTTCCCAGACACCAAGAGGAAGAGGTAACAGACAAAACCAAACAAGCGCAAATAGAACAAACGTACGAAAAGCACTAAAATTAACTCTCTTCCCTAGCGAGCTAATTGCAATGCTAAAAGGACTGAAAAACACAAGCACAAAATAACACAAGGCAATACTTAAAACAAATCGCCTCATGGAATAAACCACAAAGCAACAAAGAGTAAGACTTACACCAGAACCGTAGCATTATAAAGGTCAGTAGATTAAACAACCGGGGGATTTAAAGCACTTTTACAGACGGACCAAATCACGCATGGTCATACAGTTATGAGTATACCTGTCTCATAAATCACGAATGTTATAAAAAATCACACAAATATTCAACATTTTAATTTTGACATTTTAAACATAATTCATTAAGCATGCAGATTCGAATGGAAGAAGTAAAATGATATGGTATTGGGTTGTATATAATCGTCTAAACTATACCCTAAAACATAGCTCTGGTTAAGAAATGTTTTGTTTTTTTTTCAAACCAAAAATACTGCTATTTTTCCTATTTCTCCATAGAAACATACGTTGTGTACTTATTAGAAGCGCCTCCTCGAGCGCGATGAAAAAAGATATATATATAAGATACACACACACACACATACACACACACACACACACACACACACACATATATATATATATATATATATATATATATATATATATATATATATATATATATATATATATATATATATATCCCCTCTCTTATCTGGTGCTATGCAAACATCTGTTAAGTGTATGTTTCAAGAATGATTAGCACATAAAATTGTGCTGTCTTCCTTCTGAGGTTAGTGATTAGATTAAAAAAAATCTAATGAAAGAAATTAAATACCTACAGACCAGCCGCTTACAATAGGTTTCCCTAGGTTTACTAAGTGTCATTGTCATTCATTATTCTAGAAGGCATTTACTATTTGTGTACAGCTTGTTCGCATATTGTGAACGCTATAGCAAAACATAAGAATTTCATACACCTTCTAACAAGACCATATCAAATATAAACGATAATCACAGGAAATGCCACAATCACAAAAACAGCCTTTCCGAGGCATCATAAGAAGAGAAATGAGAATTAAGTAATGACAAAGCAAACGCCATATATGAAACCACCGAGGAAGAAAGAAGAACTGCAATAGAGAAACCGCATTGGAACAGTCAGTAGGAATATTACTAGGGCTTAAACTAGTTTTACCCGTGCGAAACCTGGCTCTTAATTATGATGCATAAAATGTAAAGATTACAGTCATTATCAAATAAACGATCAAAACAACATAAGACAATTATTCCTTTCGAAAATTCCCTTGAACAATATGTGTTTTCTTATCAATTATGCAACTTGGTGGTTTTAAGTGCAGTGAAAAAAATTTTCACAAGCTGGACGCAGGGAAACCTTCAAGTTTATACCAACCTTCATCTACATGTTGAATACAAAAAGTAAGTTTTCATCATGAATTTCGTAGACCATTATACAGTATCTTATATCATAAGTATTATAAATGTCAGACAAGCATTAAAAGTTAATACAGTTCAATATCAGTTAATGATCCAGGTCTGGCTAGAAAACTGTATTTATATGATTTATATGGCTTTTTGAACCTTCGATATTCAGAAAAATTTAAAGCTCTATCATTACTTTTATAATGTACTGCAAACGTGCTAGAATGAAGATTTTTCTTTCTTTCTTTATTGACATAATGGCATAGGCTGCGACGATATTCTAGGCGCGTTGCGCTGTCGAGCTACTCCAAGTATGTTAGTAGAAAAGAAATAAAAAAAAGTTTAAACATATGACGATATGCAATAAAGGGTGACAGAGAAGGGGATAAAGCTGATAGGTTAAAGTGGTAAAGAATAGCTAAATCAAGTTAAAATATACTATACTTGAAATTTAAGGGCTTGACTGCTAACACTTGCCAGTTTCGGCCTTGGGTATGCCAAAGTTTAGTGAACCGACAGCAGATTCTGCAAGGACATTCAATTGAACAGTTGAAGGTGAAAAATAATAGAATACTTTTAGAAGTCCTTTACAGTGCTGACTTGCCAAAAGGTCACAGAATGGTCACACTTGGAAATAGGGATGTTTGTTATAACATAATGTGGGAGAGGATCATAGACAAACGATTTTACACTTTAGCAAACTAAATACAGGTTCTCTTCCTGCTGAACTCGTTTTCTATTTAAAGGTATTAATGTAACGTAACCATCTAAAAAATATCAGCATAATACATTACGTTATGTACATATACCTTGAGGAGCTCCACCCTTTGTGTAAACTGCTGGCAAGTGTACAACTCTAGATATGTAACAAAGAATAGTGGCATGTTTTCTTATTTTTTTTTTTCTTATTTTTTTTACGAAAACATCTAACAATTAATCATTGTATTTTAGTGTACAGGCAAATGCATAGCTCAACATAAGTATTAAAACAATACTGACATGTTTCTCCAAAGGAAACGTCTAACGTATAACCATTGTGCCATTATGTGGTGTATTTGCACCAAACCTAATAAGATGATATTTGCTTTGCCAAATACAAACCCAGCGGGCACACAACTTTGAAACAACGTCGATTTAATGTTGATTCAACATCTTGATGTTGAATCAACGTTGAATCGACGTTGTTTCAACGTTGTGTGCCTGCTGGGAAAGTTTTAGGCTTAAAAATAAAACTATTTCAGAATCAGAGTTTTGTACTTCCAGATAATCACATGAATTTTGACACCGCGTATACGTTTGATTATAACAAGCCCCGTTCATATAACAAAATACTGTTACAGAGAATAACACATTTAGCATAGACATTAGGAAGTAATGATTCTGTCGGCAATTATTTTTTATCTTCAACGAGCAAACATGAACAACGAAAGTGGGCAAATTGATATCAGCTTTGTGCATTTAGTAGTCTTGGTATCTTGTTGGTTTATCAATTGGGCAGCTTCAAACAAAAAAGTGCCTTCCAGAATGCACAAAATGCGTAGATTCAGATCATCCTGTTTATGGGCAAGTCTCATCCGGGCCTTTGCTCTTCATTGATACATTCTGTAGTATCCAGTTTATCTTGTAGCGGAGAGCGAAGGCCCCGGTCGGACTGCGGGGCTCCGATTTCCGCGTTCTGTCTTATCTGGGCCGCGTTCTGTCTTATCTGGGCTTTGCTGTCCTCACGTTCTCGAAGACACGTTTTCGCCTGGCGCGGCCCTATTATTAAAACATAAATGTATTTGCTTTGTAAATAATAGTATAAATAACCCAGTAAACATTCTACATAGATCTATAACGGCCCGCTATAGATTTATGAAGAATGCTAGCTGGGGATATTTTAAGGCTCTGCATATGTGGTTTTATATGCGGTGTCTCTTTTGTTATTGTTTGTTCCTCGCCTCTCCTGCTCTATGTGCTTGTGAAAGGCCGTGTTTCGGGATTGTGGCATTTCTACAGTACCTTCATTTATAGTTTTGTAAAGGTATTAAACATGTTCAAATCATGAATAGGATTGTTGAAAATCATCAGGAAAGATGATTACTATAAATTATATGTATAATGATTAATTGAAAAAATATTAAAAACCACATTTCAAACTGAATCCATACTGCTTTTCAAAACTATAAGTGAAGATACCCAGTAAATGCCACAATTACATAGCACTGTCTCTCCGAGTCACCAACAGAAGGAGAGATGAGCAACAAATAATGGCAAAACATTGGAAAAGCACGGCTATTCAAATATATTGAAAATTTCACCACCAAAAACTGAAAATTTTCATATAAAAATTCTGATATTTTTCATATTTCTGCTCAAACTATAGATTGTGGGAACTCGTTAGAACCGCCTCGCCAAGGCGGTTCTAACGAGTACCACAATCTATGTTTGTGAGCAGAAAAGAAAAATAATTTATACCCCTGTAAACCCCAGTTTTACTATATAAAGATGGGGTTAAAGGTGGTCAAAATTATATAGGCGTGTTTTCGTGATGCAAACACCACATACGAAACCGCCGACGCACAATCAAAGAACTTCAACAGAAGAATAGCCTTGAAAAAATACTAGGAACTTAAATAAGTATTATACGCTCTTAACCTCAACCTTAATTCTGATGCGGCTCCAAAATACAAAAATATGTTCAGTCTGCATTAGTGTGTTACGCTCTAAAGCGGTCGGGACGGAACGACGGTGATTTCCTATTAATTATGCTCCAGGTTGGTCACAAGTACGCAGAAATCTCTAACATAGTTAGAATTATATGTTTTTACATATATATTGATAATATGAATCATATAATGATAATGACGTAATATTCCTTATTGCCTTCGTTTCGGCCTTGACGACAATAATAACGTGATCGAAGAATATATTGATTATCATTTCATTAATCTTGTTGATTATTCAATTTGTAGGCAATCAGTACAATCCCCGACCAAGTACGATAATCGTTGTCGTGACAATGAGAATGGAATTCTCCTCCCCAACTTAAGATAGTGACATAACAGTTTGCAGCGCTGACACTCTATTATTGTCTCCAGAGTTGGTTTAAACAATATTAATTGATTTCCAATAAAGTACATACATAGAACATGATTCATACAAGGATATATAGGATTTGACAGTAAGCGAAACGCTTATATGAAAGTCATCTCCTGTGATCACAAGATGTTCTACAAATATGTGAATGGCAAAATTAGTTCAAAGAAAATATCAATGGCTACCAAAATAGCATAAATGAGAGAGAGAGAGAGAGAGAGAGAGAGAGAGAGAGAGAGAGAGATGACCAACTTCCCTTATTTCAACGAAGGAAATATATGGGATGATTGAGATCTTAAGTGGGGTTAAAAGGTTCAGATTTGATAATGTATTCCTGTACTTGTAAAAAGAGAGATTCATTATCATTTTCTGAAAGATTCTCTTTGCCGTACAAGAGGTCGTTCGTTGAGTAATTTTGAAGATTGTGTGGTAGGTATCTGTTTCTGTGGTTTGCGTATTTTGGACAAGTAAAATGGTAGTGGTAGTTGTTCTCAAATCCTCCGCAAGAACAGGATGGACTTTCAATTATGTTTTTCCTGTATAAATGTGAGTTCAACGAACTATATTCAAGTCTATGGCGTGCATGTAATACTTGTCCCATACGCGTACCGCAGCTGAAATATCCCGGTGGCTTTCTTAGGTTCTTGTTCAGGCAGTATTTGAAAGCTGCCACGTTTGGTGCAGATTTAATTTCATCAGAGAGAGATTTCCATGCCCTGATAGTGGAAGGGAAAAAGGAGTTATAATAAAGGTTTGAATTGGCATGAGTTGTTTGAATTTGATCAGCATTTCTCAGAGCATAAGTGGAAGCCTCTTGGACTAACCGGGGAACAAGCTCATGTAAATATTCAGGAGTTAGTCCATTTATTGTTTTATAAAAAATAACTAGTTTATGTTTGTCTCTTCTGCTTTGTAATGACTCCCATCCTATATCTGCAAGGAGTTTGTCTATACTGCATAACTTTGTAGCGCCTGTTATTGTTCTTGCAGCTACAATATGAATGGCGTCTAACTTCTTTTTCATTTCACTTGATGAGTTATCCCAGACTGAGTCACAATACTCTAGTAATGGTCGGATAAAGGAGACATAAATACGTTCTAGGGAGTCTGCTTACTCTAAATTTGAGAGCTTGCATTAGATTAAGTCTTATCCATGCTTTTTCGCAAATGGTACCAATATGATCAGGCCAAAGACAAGAACTGGAGAAAGTTATTCCTAAGTGTTTGTGGGTTTGAGTTTCGTTAATTTGTGTGTTATTCATAAACAGTGGCGGATGAATAGGTTTAATAACTTTTTAGGATATGACCATAGACAAAGTCTTTGCTGCATTAAAGTTAACGAGCCAGGAGTCTGCCCAGTCACTTATGTTATGCAAGTCACCGTTGAGTAACATAGCCGCTGTGTTTGGGGTTTCGACGACAATGTACAAACTTGTATCGTCAGCAAAGAGGCGGATTGATGTACCAATATTTTTAACTATATCATTTATGAATATAAGAAATAGTAATGGTCCAAGAATAGAATCTTGAGGGACTCCTGCAAAGATGAATTCCCATTCTGAAGTTTAGCCGTTGATCACTACGCGTTGTCTACGATTTGACAGGTAGCTAGCGAACCATTCCGTTACTTTTTCTGAACAACCAATGGCTCTTAGTTTATGAAATAGACCTCTATGCCAGACCCTGTCGAAGGCTTTACTTATATCGCAAAATACTTCTCTGATTTCTTTGCCATTGTCAATTGCTTCGCAAAAGTTATGATATGTGTGAAGTAACTGGTACGTAGTTGAGTCGCCTTGGATGAAACCGGATTGTAGTGGCGTTAGTATGCGATGCTCTATAGCGTAATTGTAAAGACGTCTGTGAACATATCTTTCCATTGTCTTACCAACAGAACTTAGAAGTGTTATTAGACGATAATTAGAAGGAGCTGATTTATCATCTTTTTAATATATGGGTGTGACGTTACCGTCCTTCCATGGCGAAGGGAAGTAGCATTTGTCAATAGAACGATTAAAGACAATTGAAAGCGGTTTATCAAGTATGTCAGCCCCTACTCTAAGAAGTCGAGGACTGATTAGGTCTGGACCACAAGATTTAGAAACGTTTAGGTTTCTAAGGACATCTCTGACGTCTTGAGAGAGTTTTTACAGCGCTGAGGGCTTTTATATTTATCTAAACCTTTATGGCTTCACTATTTAGTAATTCATTATTAATATATTCGCCCTTTTCTTCTAAAGCCAACGTAATCCTGTAGGATTGTTCTAGAATATTTCGCTGTGGAATCCCGTTGGTTCTGTTTTTCTCTTTTATATGGTAATCGGATTTTTTATTACGTGTTTGGACAGGAATATTCGTGTCTCAGATTAACCATTGAGTGGGTTTTCTTCCGTACGGTTACTACATCATCAAAGCATTGACCAGGAAAGGCCAGGGCTTACACCTATAGCAAATGAACAACCACACCCTAACTAAACATATTCTACAACAAAACAAGGTGAAGCTTGCTTCTATGCGACTTTTTACTATTATCAATCAATGACGACGCGCGCTGCTAGATAGAGCGAGTGACATCATTAACATTGCGGTCGCGTTACCAACGTCATTACCAAACCAGTTACAGACGTCGATGTGTCTCTCCCGTGACCGACCTCCTGCCTGCCAACATCGGCGTCATTCACTGACTGTCGAAACCGTCGCTCGACATCAAAGTCAAACGCAAGCAGCATTTTTTCTAAATAATCATAATTTAATACACCGATTTACAAGTTCTCTTTCATTAATATGAAATTAATATTATCAGTTATGCCTGAATAGCAACGGGCCACGACTTTCAAATGTCATCACCCGAATGCCATGAAGACATTATAAAGCACTGTCAGCAAACTTAGAGATGTAATCTATCAAAATCACGTTATATACAATACTTCTACAGGACTTACTGCGTAAAAAGCAGTGTCGCACGTTATTAACAGCCGTGCATTAACCGGCTAATAGCCGTGTATTAACAAGGGAATTCACGCGCTGTTAATGCACGGCTACGCAACTTTCAATATGCTCGTACCGGGACCACAGATTTGCTGCCGTCACGAAATGTGTACTGCCCTGTCCTAGAACGAGCATAGTCCGCGGAAATTACGTTCGCGCGACATCGGTGAAAAGGCGAAACAAAATAGTGCAAGAAATAACGCGAAATGTAGCAAATGTTTTCAGTTTTTATGCAATAATAGCGATCGAACATGGCTTTTCAATGCATTAACATTCGCCAGGTCCCTTGGGAGGTTTTGAAAAAACGCGGCCTTCGGCCTCGGTTTTCAACACCTCCCACGGGACCTGTCGAATGTAAATGCATGAAAAACCATGTTTGATCCCTATGTTGGTTTTGATCTAGTGGCGATCACTCTAGACTTCACAGCTCAAAAATCATTGAAAGACAGTGTGTTGAGATTAGATGCTCCGTCTGCACGAAATTGTGGTGGCAACTCTTGATTTAGACAAACACTATGTTCAGCCAAATGGGTCCGTCTGCGCAAAATTTAGATGTCAATCTTGACCTAATAACATGAAATAAGTTGCATGTATCTCTGCGTCTGTACGACTTCGCGCATGCATGTATGCGTATGCCCGCACTTGCTCATAGTTTCAGTATGCACACTACCTCGACTGTGAACGTGTACATGCAACTAGATACACGAGTACGCATGTGTATTTATATGTTTGCGTGCATATGTACGCGCATTCCTAATTAAATACCTTAAATTCGCACATACATCTATTTACTATAAACAACTGATATACTCCTGATTATACTCCTTTCAGTATGTACTCCCGAAAACGCTACATTTGTACTCAGCAAGCAAGACTCTTCGCCATTCTCATTTCAATCAAAGAAACAACTTGCATACTGTGGATAATACCAATATCAGTGCAGTCTGCTCAGAGGCCCAGACAATAACCAGGCGATGTATACAGAATCGACTATGACTGTGCACAACAGCTGAAGGTTTTTATTTAAGTGGCAATTTACTAATCTCGATATGCTAACCGGACATTTCTAAATTTTAAAAGAAAACAGAATTTAAAACAATCATTACGAAAACACGCCTATTCAAATATATTGAAAAATTTTCAACCAAACAAGAAAAAAATTCAGATAAAAAAATCTGACCTATTTTCATATTACTGCTCAAAACATAGATTGTAGGTACTCATTAGAACCACTCATAAGAACCGCCTCGGCAAGGCAGTTCTAACGAGTACCCACAATCTATGATAAGCAGGAATAAGAAAAATGGTGTATACCTCTGTAAACCCCAGTTTTACTATATAAAAATGGGTTTAAGGGGGTCAAAATTATATAGGTATGTTTTCGTGATGAAATAAAATACCACTCAGCGGAAAAATCTGACTGAAGTCTCTCTCTTTTAGTAAGTAAGTAAATGCTTTATTTTACGAGGGTAGCCCAATTGGTTTTACCAATCTTCCTTGGGGCCCTCAACAAATCTACATACATACAAATACATACAACAAGTTATTTAAAACAATGATTAAAATGGAGCGGTGCACGAGATAATGGTACTTATGGAATATGCGACCAGCAAAGGCCCATGGAGCAACTGCCTGCTCGCAGACATGAAGCAAATTGACCAGACAACGAAGGTAATCAGACATCTAACTCCACTAGATGATTTTTTTATGGGAGTTTTACGGCCCTTTCAAGAATATTTCATTTATATCGAGCCGATCGTTATCAAAAGTGAGCGTAAACCGGAGTTCATCAAAACTGAGCGTAAACCGGAGAACCCGGGAAAAAAACACCTGACCTTCCGTAAGCAGAACTTGGGTTTCCCACATGTCACCCGAGCGAGGCTCGAACCACAACGGTGAGAGACATAATGGATTAAGAGTCAACTCTCCTATCAACTGTGCTACGGGGGCCCGCCTCCGCTAGATGAAAGGTGTATTTGAGAGCGTTCTCACAGAGGACAAAAAGTATCTTTATCTCGTGTCACTATTCCAACAGTAAACTATGCCAGGGCATATGGTTTTATGCGTAAATGTAGTAGCTATGACTGATTAAGGATAGCATGTAAAATATACATACAACATGACAACAAGCAAGAGAGAGAGAGAGAGAGAGAGAGAGAGAGAGAGAGAGAGAGAGAGAGAGAGAGAGAGAGAGAGATTCATAATAAAAAAAAAAGCAAATACAATATAGGTATTCGAAGTTCTGAATTACTGACGGCGGAGGCCTAAGTTATTAACCTTTAATCCAATCAGTACACTTATTTACAAAACTGTCCAGTGATTTTGATTTTTTTATGTCAGTGGGGATGATGTTCCAAACCACAACGCCTGAGTATGATAAACTACCTTTGAATAAATTGCATTTTGGTTGTGGCAATAAGTAATTCTTGTGAGTCACAGATCTTAAATTAGACGCAGTATTATCGAGATTCACATCGCGCATTTGGAATAACTCCTGTAATTAGGTTGGTGCCAAATTGTTATAAATTTTGTACATAATTTTAGCTTTGTTAAGAAATACAGTTTGATCAAATGACAGAATATCTAACCTTTGAAGCGCTTCGTGAAAACCATTATAAGTTTGCGACAGGATTAATTTACAAGCCCGTCTTTGTAATGTATTTATTTTACTTATATTGCTATTCGACATATTAGACCAAACCGTACTGCAATACTCTAGATGCGGCTTAATGTAAGCATTATAAAATAACAGTCTATGCTCTTTGGATAAATACTGCCGTATTTTGCCAAGTAGCCATAAATAAGAAGATACCTTTTTGGAAACGTGGAGAAGTTGATTATTCCACAACAAATTTTCATCAACTTGTACACCCAGTATTTTGCTGATAGTTGTCATTTTGATGTCAATTTCATTGTATCACAGAGATAAATTGGGATTTTGTAAGTTGCTTCTTCTCTATCTGCTAGTAATCAACATAACATTTGTTTTCTCGGTATTTAAAACCATGCCATTTTGTCTACACCAAACATGAGGTGCATTTAATGAAAATTGTAGATTGGATTCAAGCTGATCTGTATTACATTGCATATCATAAATAGTGGTGTCATCAGCATATAGGTCAACATTTGCTGAGTTCTTTAACACTAATGGCAAATCATTAATAAAAAATAAGAATAATAAAGGTCCTAATATAGAACCTTGAGGAACACCACATGTTACATGTTCAGGTTCAGATACATTATTATTTAATGAAACGCGTTGCGTTCTGTTTGTTAGGTAGGACTCGAACCATTTTAGACAATTTTCACTACACTTGTAACACAGCAATTTTTTAGTAGAATTTTATGGTCGACCAGATCGAATGCCTTTCGGAAATCTACCAAAACACAGCCGATAAGTTTTTCGTCATTAATGGCTTTTAACCAGAAATCAACCATAAGAGTAAATGCAGATTCTGTAGAATGTTTAGGACGAAAACCACTTTGAGATTTATGAAGCAAAGTATAAGTATTCAAATAAGTCATAAATTGATTATCAATCCATTTTTCAATTAGTTTTGATATAGTAGGGAGAATAGAGATTGGCCGATAATTGTTTACATCATCTTTAGCACCGGATTTAAAAAGGGGTTTAACTTCTGCTTCCTTCCACGAACATGGAAATTTACCGGAGAGTATGCTTTTATTCACAATAAAAGTAAGGCTAGGTGCTAAAACATTTGCTGCAATCCTAAGAACTCTTGGACCTGTATTATCTAGACCAGTTGATTTCTTCACATTTAAACTGGTTAGAATTTTTTTTACAAAAGTTACATTTGTTAATGGAATGGTAAATTCAGTGTTGCTTGTGACTTTAGATTCGACATAATTTTGTAGTTCTTCGAAGTCAGAATGCACAGTTGGCTCTTTAATACTTGAAGCGACATTGGCGAAGTAAAAATTGAAAATATGAGTCAAATCAGCTTCGTGTGTCACCAATTTTTCACCTAATTTGATGTTTATACTGGATTTAGAGTTATTTCCCTTCCCATTGTTTCCATTGACTTAGAGTCTGATTTACCCTCTTCGATTTTAGACTGATAGGTCTCTTGTTTCGCCTTCTCAATTAAATTTAACACTTTGTTTCGCAAAAACTTATACCTATCATTGTTACCATTTAATCTACATTTATTTCTTTCTTTCATGTAATCTAAAATTTCAGTATTTAGCCAGTCAGGCTGGTATTTCTTTTTTATTCTGTGACTTTTTATGGGGGCATGTTTATCAAGTATTTCTAAAAATAGGGCACTCCAAACCGACAAAATATCATCAACTTTGTCAAAGTTCTGAATAATTTCCCAAGGAAGACGACTTAAGTCACGGAGAAATTTTAAGTCATCAAAATGTTTGAACGACCTGTATTTTATGACTTGGTGTGTCTTGTTACCTACGACAGAGTGGGATTTTCGAGTACAGAAAACACCAAAATGATCACTCAGACATATTTTTTTCACTGCAACGCTTTGGATGTTTTCCTCAGTATTAGTATAAATGTAATCAATTGGAGTTTGTGATTCTGTTGTCACTCTTGTAGGTTCGTCAACTAGCTGAGTAAGACCCAAGGAAGTTGTAAAATTCCCCCATTCTATGTTAGTATCTACATTTAATAAATTTGTTGAAATCGCCCATCAAGATATATTCTTTGTTTTCACCAATCACCTTATCAATAAATTCTTCAAACCTATCATTGAATTCTACTTTTGAACCAGGCGGCCTATAAATGTTTCCAACTAAAAATGGTTTACAGTTAATAGGTGTAATTTCTAGACATAAACTTGGAATATTATTTGTTTCCAAGTCTTCTCTGCGTTTGGCATTTAAGCCATTTCTTACATAGACAATTAGACCTCCGCCGCCATTAGAGTTATTATCTTTTCTGAACGGAGTCTGAAAACCATCAACTTTGAAAACTTCTGTCGACTTATGATCTTTTAACTTTGTCTCACTTAATCCCAAAATATGTAAATTGCAATTTTCTCTTGCAGTTAGTAAGAGTTTTAGTTCTGAAAATTTACTCATATTTTCGCCACAGATGCCTTGTATATTTAGGTGACCGATATTTATACCCTTACTATCCAAGTTAAGAATGCGGATGATCTTGTGTATGAATAAAAGTGTCAGATGAATGACCTGAATTAGCATTAGAACTAATCTGTGGCACAGAACTAACTTTAAGTTGCCTTGACAAGGAATTTGGCCTAATACAGGTGCTAGACATGGTGTTTTCAGAATAATTATATACATTTTTTACTTGATTACTAATCAAATCAGGTTCTAATAAAAGTTCAGCACGAGAAGGACAAATAAATTGAATAGCATTACAGTCACTGCACATGTGCTGAAAAATATGAAACCGATTGTGTTGTTGAAACAATTTCAGATTATCAACTTTACGGCCGGCGATTGTGCCCAGTCCCTAATGGGCATACCAACATTCAATGTTACTGTGGCCTGTCATGTTACACCCATAACAGAAGTGATTGTTAGTTCGACTGCGTCCTTTTAAACTCTTAAAGTCATTGCCACTTTTAGATTGCAATTTTGAAATTCCATTTGTATCAGGTCTTACAGTCCTTTGATTATCAAGATTGGCTGTTTTCTACACACACAAATCAAAGTTACCGACAATGTTCACATTTCTGTTAAGCGCATCCAGGAGTCTCTTAATTCTAGAATGAGACAGGTGAATCCCATCCCTGGAATAATATCGACGGGTAAGTACTCTGTTTTGTCAAAAAAAAAAAAATCAGGCTGAAAGTCTCTTGAATGCAATACACTTGACATGCTACCCATTGTTCTGCAAGCCGTTGAATGGAATGGTTAAATGCTGAAACGTCAACATCTCCTCTTGGTATTGCTTTGCAGACGTATACCACACAACTGTTGTTAGCGGTTTTGATAAGGTTGATAAGCTGGTTGTACTTATCCTCAAAAGCGTTGATGTCCGCGCGGCTGGAGCAGTCATTTCCGCCGACACTAATTATGACGTTTGAAAACGACTTCAGATCATACACGGAAATGTCATCGCATATGCCCTGTATAGTGGCCCCACTTTGGGCACAGAGTTTAATTTCCTTTTTCAAGCCTCTGGGGTTTATTCCCTTAATGATGGAGTCACCAATAAGAAGGGTCCTTTCTTGATGAGTTGAAAAAATTTGGCTACTTGTTGCTGTTTTCGAGCGCGGCTCGTTTTCATTGCTGAGCGATGATGGTCGGCATTGAAATGGTGCATTCCGATTCGACATATGCACCGGGATAGGTCTGGGGTCAGTTATTCCATTGGGTCTCTGCTTAGTTTCTGTAGCTAGAGGGACAAATGGTCTCTTTACTTGTGTCTCAGATGATGTACTAGATTCCCCATTTCCGGTTTGGTCTCCGTACCCTTCATCAGTAAGGCCCGATGTAGACATGCTCTGACTGTTTCCGTTGGTAGACTGTTGCATCACTGGATCGGGCCTTCCGCGTCTAACAGCTTTAGCATATGACATATCTGGGTCCTTATTTTCTATAATGTTAACGAGAGAACATTTCAGTTCATTCAATTTAAACTCCATTTGGTTCAGAATGTCTTGTTTGATTGTTTTAATACCGTCCTCAAGCTGCTGTATTCTGTTCAGAATCATAGATACACTGTGACTTAATTGCCCTTCGTTGTTCCCCAGGCTACCCTCTTGTCGCTGCACGATAGGCGTGGATGTCAGAATCGGTCGCGTTGAACTAACTGTAACAGGAGCGGGGACGGGGTCCCGAGAAGACACATTTCTAATACTTTCACTTTAACTTGTAATCTTCTCGGCTATAAATAAATCATTCGGCTGTGTAAGTGAGTGAGATACGAGAACCGGATCATTACATACAAGCCGTACCGTCTGTGTAGTGCCAGAAAGCGTCTGTGTATCCGGGTCGCAAGTACTCCTCATTCCCATATCATCTGCTTCATTTGTCGGTGCAACACCCGGTGCGACGTCGCAGTTAAGCGCGTCGCGCGAAACGACGCAAAAGTTTGACGCGGCGTCGACGTCATTTGTTATGGTGTCACATATTTGCTCTTCTTGTAGAGAACGCTGTTCTGTAAGATCTTCTGCCATCCATTTGTCACATTGACATGAATCTATCTCTTAGCTATCCAATTCCTGCATCAATCGTTTAAAAAGGGCCTGTGAAATCTTAGGAAACCGTTCTTCTCGCTACAACCTATAACCAATCCCGCTCAGTTCCATCGTTTTGAAATGGCTATCTAGCTTTATATCGCACTTAGCACCCTTTATACGCGTAGTACATTTGGAAATATATTTGGTCTCATCGATATCAACACTGCTCATGTAATCAGCATGAATTTTCTGTCTGAACGCATCAAAGAAGCGACTGGATATGAATTCGATGCTGAACTTGGTCTCAGAAGCGTGCGTCCTATGCAAAATTCCCTCAAATGGATCGCTGAAAATGTGTGCTTCACCCGACGAATTCCATGATGAATTTGTAAAATTTGTAGAGAAGGAATCGGTTGAGAACGCTGGAGTTCTGTTCGTTTTACATTCACACACTTACTGGTGTTGCCATTTTCTATGTTGACAGAACAGTCTTCCATTGTTAAATGTATTTGATATTTCAGTCAGTAAGTTATCATAAATAATTATAAAACACACTCAGTATTTTCCTCAATAGATCCTGCACAAGTTATTCTTTTGAAAAATTAATACGATTGTATATATAAATTGCACAGAAGCTCAACTGTTAAGTTTACGTGTACATTTGCAAAAATGTTACCTTATTTTACAGCGTTCTTCCACTGGTGAATAACAGAATGTCACTAAAATCCAATAATTCTTCTTCACAATACTTGAAATATTTAAGAGTAATTCTAATAACTCGCAGAATAGTCTTTTTACCACTACTTTTTCTTTTTATTACGAGCATGTTTTGAAAAGTACGGCCATTGTTTATACGTGACGTCACATATACTCCTAGTTGCGTAGGCCTTGCCTGTACATTTAGCCCTCTGACGTATTTTTTTTCTTGGTGGTTATTTATAGTCAAACACTACAAGATTTTCTTGAGAATCACGATTTCCTCTCTCTATTTAATATCGTATGATATTGACTCGTAAGTGGGAAAATAGAAATGTACTTATGGAGTAGAAAAGATATCTTCTAGGAGAACTTAACTTATGAAAAGACACAAAAACTGCACAAAATTAAAATAGCCTGCTCCTTATCATAACATTGTGGAATCGACGACGGATTGCTATTTAATGACTATTTCATTCTTTTAACGACGTGTTTGTTTCTAGTTTCATAGTTATGCTTCGGCTCTGCTAAGTCAATTGTGCCTTCACTGTATACGTTGGTGTTAATTTGTCTGTGTTTCCAGACGTATATGTTGGTGTTAGATTTGTCTGTGTTTCCAGATAGAAGTTGAAATTATCCCAAAACAAATGAACACTGAACAATAATATCCCTCTTCCTTCTTTTATAAATTGGGCGCGCCATGCGCAAACGTTTCTTCGAACATATGCGGACAGCAAAGGCCCAGATCAGACTGCACATCCGCACAGTCTGATCAGGGCCTTCACTGTCCGTTTACAGAATTATTAAACACTACAGAACGTATCAATGGAGAGCAAATGGCCGGATGAGACTTTGCGAATGCGTGGAATGAATCTGAATTTGTGCATTTTCTGCAGTTCGACTATACGCAGCTAGAAACGATTTCAAAAAGTAACGTAGACAGTTCCATTTGCATATTGTAATGCAACTCGTTATTTAATGAGTCCCCGTTGCCCGAAACATCATATAGGAACTAGGTTCGTACTTGTACTATTATCTCAACTGAGCTGTACAATGGGGCACAAGAACATGCGCTCGAAACTTCCAAGTACTAAAAGGGTGAACGCGAAGGATCTATTAAGGTTTCTTTTATATAATAATGTATAACTTGATATGGCTACAAAAAGCAAACTATCCCATACCTTAGGCGGCGTCATAGCTTCTAAATTGTCCATCACTGGTTGAGCGGCATAGAGTTGAAGTACGCAGCTCAGTTGAAGCTGTTTGGGGGAGCGGGGGGGGGGTGGGGGGGAAGGGGGGTGGGGGCTCTTATTTCCGCTCGATTTTAGGACAGATGGCTGTTTTTATATACGACGAATCAATTTGAATTGTGGATACTAAGGGTGGTTTCAGATTGGGTTCGGGTGTGTTTGTGGAAGGCGGGGGGGGGGGGGGGGGGGGGGGGGAGGGGCGGGGGAGGGGAAATTTAGTCGAAGCCCTTCCCCACCCTTGGACTCATAATTTCATTTTTATGGGAAATGTTGACACACTCCTTTTCAATAATCCTAGGTCCGCCCCTGGATGAAGCTGTTGTGGTTCTATGAAACATGATATGCTCAGTCTATTGCAGTACTGATATTGTTTGGCTTTGTAGATGACTTCAAAATTCTGCGTGATGGCTGGTGACTTCCGCAGAGATTTTAATCTAAATAAGCTATATTTGCGCAGAGTAAGTCAGTCAGTCAGCCTTATGAGTTCCTCACGGAACCTTCAGGGCCAGTTTGAATAGAAAATAACTCACATAGGATCGATAAGAGCCGCAATGTCAGAAAGCGTAGCGTAAAATAACCTCCTCGAGTATCGCTAGTTTTTGTGAAGTGATTTCAGGGGCCTGGATGTACATGGTATTTTCCGCCATTTTTTATACTGTTCATTAATATTTCATTTGTTTATCTGCACACCATGACATTTCTGAAACAAGAGGCCCATTGGCCACGATTCGCTCACCTGAGTAGAACAGCCATCGCATATGTCAGGAGACACATTTTCGCATGGCGCGGCCCATTTATAAAAGAAGAAATAAGAATACGGTAGTAACTGTTCATTATTATTCCGTTTGCTTTTCTGCACACCATCAGATTTCTGAAACAAGAGGCCCATGGGCCACGATTCGCTCACCTGAGTAAAACAGCCGTTCCTTTGCATGTCTGCAGATGCTATGCAACATTCTTCCATTATTGTCACAGCAAATAGTACAGAAATTTGTTAGTGCCATTAAAAAGGTCTAGTGTCATCCTAGAACCATCATTTGAACACAACGGATAGACCTTGCGCCACCGACCCTATATATCAAGTCAGCCTCAGTGCTTTCTTGGTTCTGAAAAAGAAAACTTTTAAGTTTTTTACCATCTAATGGGATGGCGGCCATCTTGTTCAGTATTATTGCATAAAAAGCAGCGGCGCGCTTTATTAACAGCCGTGCATTAACCAGCGAAAAGCCGTGTATTAACAAGGCAATTCACGCGCTGTTAATGCACGGCTACGCAACTTTCCATATGTTCGTACCGGGGACAGAGATTTACTGCCGTTACGTGATGTGTACTGTCCGGCCCTAGAACGAGCATAGTCTGTGGAAATTGCGTTCGCGAGACATGGGTGAAAAGACGAAACAAAATAGTGCAAGAAATAACGCGAAATGTAGCAGTTGTTTTCAGTTTTTATGCAATAATAGCGATCGAACATGGTTGTTCCATGCATTAACATTCGCCAGGTCGGCCCTAGGGAGGTGTTGAAAACCGCGGCCTCCGGCCTCGGTTTTCAACACCTCCCTCGGGACCTTGCGAATGTTAATGCTTGAAAAACCATGTTTGATCCCTATAGTGCAAAACCATCTAAACAAATTGTTAGTATTCTTCCACAGAAGGCTCCACGTGAAACCCGGTGAAAATTGGCCGTCGGTTTCAGAGAAGAAGAATTTAAAGATTTCATACATATACTTAGCTTAGGGACAAGGGCAGATAACCCCAGGGAATCAGAAGTTTAATTATAACTTACATGTTTTATTACTTTAATCCTACATTGTACGGTTCAGCTATTAGTCTTTAATACTTTTTTAGAAAATGATTTATCAACAAATTTTATATGGGGACGCAAATTTAACCTTGTCGTTACAAGGTCAAATCGTCTACTGAGCGCAAAAAGTGAGTAACTCCCATTTAAATATATAAGGAGTTACTGACTTTTTGCGCTCAGGTGACGAAATGTCTTTCTATGACCATCATCTGAACAAATTTGGTAAACCTTAAGTCGCCAATTCTATATACAAAGATTCAGTCTAGAAGATATCTTGGTTCTGTAGAAGATTTTAAGTGTTCGTTTAACCGTATGCTAGCAAGGCAGCCATCTTGTTCAGTGGTTTGGAACCATTTAAACAAACTGTCAATATCCCTTCGACAGAGCGCCCAAAGTAAAATCTGGTGACAACTGGTCAAGCGATTTCAGAGAAGAAGATGTTTAAAGATTACGTGATTTCAAACATGTGTATAGCCAAGGGGCAAGGGCGTATGATATAACTCTCGGAGGACAAAATTTTGATTGTAAATAAACGTTTTACTGCTTTAATCGTACATTGGTAATTTCAGCCATTAGTCCTTAGTACCGTTTCAGAATAGGAATAATCAACATTGTCCCCATATAAGAGGATGGAGATGCAAATTTGACATTGCCATAGAAAGGTCAGAGGTCATCCTAATATCATCATTTAAACAAACTTGGTAGACCTTGAGTCCCCGATGCAATATACCAAGATTCAAAGCCGGTGGCTCAGTTAGATGCGTGTCCGACTGGTGATCAGGAGGTGCGAGATCGTCCCTCGCCGGATCGGCAACATTCTTACATGGAGAGTGCTCATGCAATGTTTTCTACGGTCACTCTCTCCCTTCCGCTGAATCAAAAAAGGCATTTATCAGTTTCTGGCGAAAGAATGTGCACAATTCTGGTTAACCGCACCTGCACAGTAAAAGTGTGTTTAGACATGGCCCCGTTCTGTTGACTGGGCCTTCAATTTAATCACAAACAAAACCAAGATTCAGCATTTAAGCTTTCTTGATTCGGAAAGGGAAGATTACCGGATTTCATACCAGTATTGTCCTGGATCAAAAATGAAATGATTTTTTTATCGTATCTCTGAATTTATATTGCCAACATTGATTCAGAGATATGATTAGAAAAATCATTTCATTTCAACTAAAATTTAACAGGCTGTCAGGTGCCACATTTTATGATCCTATTAATACCATATATCATTTTTTAAAGCCTTTCTTGGATAATAAAATGTCTGTTTTTGAGAAATATGGAACCTTTGAAGATTATCAGATTTTATAAATTCATATATCCTGGGGCAAGGGCAGATAGTCCCTGGGGGACAAAAGTTTGATTGTAACGAAACGAGTTTGCTACTTTGATCATTCTTTGTAAGTTTCAGCCATTAGAATTTAAAACATTTTGAGAAACGTGACTTTTCAATATTTTCTCTATACAAATGCATAGGGACACAGATTTGACATGTCGTAAAAAGGTCAAATGTCAACCTAGGGTTATCATTTGAACAAACTTGGTAGACTTGAGTCAGTCCTTAATGCTATATACCAAGATTACCCCTTGAAACTTTCCTGGTTCTGAAGAAAAAGATTTTTAAGTGTTTTTACCATATGGGCATGGCGGCCATAGCAATGATCGGACCGTTTACATTTGTACAAATGTTCAATCCCATTTTAACAGAAGGCTCCACATGAAGTTTGAAGAGAATTGGCCCAGGTTTTTCAGAGGAGAATTTGTTCAAAGGCGTGGACGGACGGCGAGGACGACGGAAGGCAAGTGATCACTCGTCCTGAGCCGAAGGTGAGCTCAAAAGCGGTCTACTATTAAATGAAACTGCTAAGCTCTTTTCAAAATGTCACTTCTCCTACAAATGTATCTATTTTCTTAATGCGACTTTAATGATGTCATTATATTCGATTGTCCTGACATTACTTATGTAGAAATGTATCATACATATGTAACAGATGTGGATCCAGATAATTTTGCTTATCGTAAACGCATGGTTCTTGAGATTTGTATGGATAACCAGCGTAGACTTTGACAAGACTGTGCAGATGCATGCTCTAATTTTGACCTGAAGTATTTACCGTATGTACTCAGAGACAGGTCTGAGCAAACAGTATAGACCCAGATGAGACACCGCAGAACGCGGCGTCTCACCTGGGTCTACACTGTTTGCCACTCATCCAGCAATGTTTAGACAAAACATCGGGTAGTAAATTGTACTTGTTCAAATTAAAGTGAGGAGTCCGAACACTCAGGGTAAATGCGACACGTTGTTCAGGCGCCGAGGTTATAAAACTTTTTTCATGCTCAACTCAGCTGAGCAAGAAATTTGTCCTACAAATAAATCTCAAATTACTAACAGTTGCAAATTCTTTCTTGCTTAAGATAGCTGAGCATGAAAATTTCTCTGCTAACAAATATGAAAATGCCAACTATCGTTGTCATATATATATATATGAGAAATATGGAACCTTTGAAGATTATCAGATTTATATCAGATTATCAGATATATATATATATATATATATATATATATATATATATATATATATATATATATATATATATATATATATATAAGCAGGGAAATTTCATGTTCAGCAGCAGAATTGAGCATAAAAAATAATTTTATAATCTCGGGACCGTCAGATAATCTGTGCCATCAGAAATAAAAGATACTTTCGGAACATATTCGTACAGATAAGAAGCCGATGAGCCGTCAAAACCGCGTCATGGTTATACAGTCGAACCTCAATGGCTCGAACATCTTTGGGACCATGGAAATTCGTTCGAGTCATGGGTAGTTCGAGCCACTGAGGGTTAATCATGGCACCAGATCAGGAAGCAAATAGCGATAATTTCGGGAATTCTTTTCGATTTTCTACACAATGATTGTATGTTGAGTGTACTCATTAGAATCGCCTCGATGCGGCGATTCTAATGAGTACACACAACATACAATTCCATCATAAAACAAGAAAAACTCCCTAAATATTTGTTTTCTTGAGCTATTGGAAGGATTTTGTAGGGACTGAAAAAAGAGTTCGAATCATGCGGGGTAATCGAGCCATCCGGGTTCGAACCATTGAGGTTATACTGTACATCGATACACAGTCGTACTCCAATGGGTCGAACAGCTTTGGGACCATGTAAATTTGTTCTAGACACTGGTAATTCCAGCCACTGAGGGTTAATCATAGCGCCAGAACAGAAACAAATTGGGATAAATTAGGGATGCCCTTTCGAGTTTCTATAAAAATAATGGTATGTTGAAAGTACTCATTAGAGTCGCCTCGCTGAGGCGATTCTTGTGCGAATACACGGCATACAATTTCAACATAAAATAAGAAAACGTCCCCAAAATATCTCTAAATATTTGCTTTCTTGAGCTATCGGAAGAATTTTCTAGAAACTCTAAAAGAAGTATAAACCAGCCACGGTAAACGAGCCATCGGTGTTCGAGTCATTGGTTTTACAGTATACTGCTGTATACCATACATCTTCGAACAGAAAGCAAAGGCGCTGATAACACTGGGCAGACCCAAAAGCTTATTTGGTGCTTCGCTGACCGTATATACCCTAAAAGTACATTTTCACTCGGCGTGTCTCTGTATGTCATTGTTGGCGTTTTATGTCTCCACAAATCACCACCAATAGACAGAATCATTTCGAAATAATAGGAATTTCGAAATACAGTATAACCTCAATGGCTCGAACACGGATGGCTCGTTTACCGTGGATGATTCGAACACATTTTTTAGTCCCTACAAAATTCTTCCAATAGCTCAAGAAAACAAATATTTAATGATTTTTTCTTACTTTATCATGGAATTGTATGTTGCGTGTACTCATTAAAATCGCCTCATCGAGGCGATTCTAATGAGTACACTCAACATACAATCAATTTGTAGAAAATCGAAAAGATTTCTCTAAATTACAGCTATTTTCTTCCTGAACTCGTGCCATGATTAACCCTCAATGGCTCGAACTACCCGTGACTCGAACGAATTTCCATGGTTCCAAAGATGTTCAAGCCATTGAGGTTCGACTGTAATAGGAATTATCTTAAATTATTTGTTATCCTATTTGCAGTACTGCAAATGGGCAGGAATAAGCCTGCTTATAATTAAGTATTTCTGACGATTTAGAAATATGCTTTTTATTCACATACATGTATCACTGTTCTGTAAATAGAAGATAAATAGAAGATATTTATCAATATCTGTTGTGGTTGCGATTTGGAACACCTATGAAATTTATTAAGAACTTTCATCCATTTTTTCCTGGGTTGGAACTTAAAAGTGTATCCATTTTCCTAAACACACCCAGCGGACACACAACGTTGAAACAACGTCTATTCAATGTTGATTCAACGTCATGACGTTGAATCAACGTTGAATCGACGTTGTTTCACGCTATGTGCCTAGCAGTCATGTAGACCAAAGAACTACATTTGCAAACAGTGTAGAACCAGATGAGACGGCCATAATGATTATGAACGGTTTTATTTGAATTAACACTGTTGCCAATCTGGTTTCGATTTATGACTAACATCCCTATATTGTTTCTGCAATTTAATCCGCATATTTGTTTATTAATTTTACAATGTCATAGCTCATATAACAGATTTCTGGCTTCACACATGTGGAATCTTCTACCATAATTCTTTGGACCGGACAATTTCCAATAGAAGAGTTATCAGATTCACTTTTATTATTACATGTACCATGCTTGATAGAGGTTTCTATAATTAATGCAAACAATGTAGACCCGAGCAGACGCCGCATTCTGATCTGTGTCTACACAGCTTGTCAATGTTTTTTGGAAAGCTGGGAACTAATGGGTTAAAAAAAGCTATCTGCTGTAAAACATTTTGACAAGTAAAATAAACATGCTTACTAACACCCAAACATTTATAAATTATTACAAGAATGCAATCTGATTAAACCTTATTGTGCTTGCACCCCAAAATAACTGATTTACTTTTATTTTCGTGTCATATGCAGTCTATTTTCACTATTAGCATATTTGTGTTCAGCTACTACAACGTAAAAAATGGAGGGATGAGTTGGCGGGAAGGCTTTCCTTTGGGGGAAGTTTTATGTAGTAGAGAACTATGTCAATATATACTCGTATATTGTACCATCGAAAGCAGCGAATATTTGTCTTACTTTGCGAGGACAACGTAATTTGTTGCTCTTAATTAGAATTGCCAAAGCCACACTAATGATCAAAAAAGTATGTGTATTCTTAAACAAATCAGAAAGGATTTTGAACATCCTCGTATTTAGTGCTTCTTCAACCATCACGAAACCACACCTATATAATTTTGACCCCTTTAAACCCCACTTTTATATAGTAAAACTGGGGTTTACAGGGGTATACATTATTTTTTTCATTTCCGCTCAAAAACATCGAGGCGAGGCGGTTTATAACGAATACCCACAATCTATGTTTTGAGCAGAAATATGAAAAATATCAGAGTTTTTTATTTGAAAATTTTCAGTATTTGGAGGTGAAATTTTCTATATAAATTTCTATATAAAATTTTAATATATTTGAATAGGCGTGTTTTCGTTATTCATAGACATTGCTAAAACAAAAACGTTTTTTGATTATTTGTGATTTACTGTTATGTTTCACGGATGAAGCAGAGCACCCTATGCCGATTGAGGACATATTTGTAATTCTGGGCCAAATTGTTCAAAACTTTTTTAGCTTAACGCGCTCATTTATGACAAACTCGTTAAATGTTTTAGCTTGGGTATTTTCAAATACATTGCTATTATTGCTGCAAAAAGGTGTGAGCAGCAGCTGCTTTTTTTTTAGCAAAAATATCAATGCGATTGCCATATTTCAAGACAGAAATTTCAATGTCATGTTAGCTAACAACTTATTAAGTTTTGAACGACTGGGCCCTGCCTGATACTGTAGGTTTCGATCGGGTAAAACTGGTTCAAGCCCCGGCAAATACTACTTTCAGTTTCAAGTATGGATCCAAGTTGCTGTAAATGTAGCAATGTGGTCATCCATTGGTCGGCTAGCCACTTTGCTTTCTGTTGTGTTTTGATTTGTAATATTTTCTTGGTGTACTGCTAGCACAATGGTCAACTCCTTTAGTGCATTTTTGTACAAGGTCCCTTTTCAGAAGGTGATTGATGTGCAGGAAAGCAACCGCATCACCAAAACACGCCTATATAATTTTGATCCCCTTAAACCCCACTTTTATATAGTAAAACTGGGGTTTACAGGTGTATACATTATATTTCTTATTTCCGCTCAAAAACATAGATTGTGGGTACTCGTTAGAACCGCCTTGGCGAGGCGGTTCTAACGAGTACCCACAATCTATGTCTTGAGCAGAAATAAGAGAGTTATCAGAATTTTTCATCTGAAAAGTTTCTTTCTTTGGTGGTAAATTTTTTAGTATATTTGAATGTTTTCGTAATTGGGAGATACACAATCGGTTTTGAGAGCTTACCTCTTCAGAAAGTGTATCCATCCCCCATACCTCAAGTAAAGGGGGTTAAAGGCTTGAAATATGCATTTCTGTTCTCTATTGCATGACAAGTAATACTGATGCAGGATTATATTAAATGATGCTTTACTGTCGTAAATTGATATTAAAAAGGCTTATTATATAAGCTCTTCAAATATATGATTTCTGAGTCGCATCACGCGTTACAAAGGCGGATCAGGCAATAAAGATTATTAGGCATATAGCGAATGATAACGTTACAACCCTGCGCATTTGAAATATAAATGAACAGAAAAAACTACAATCACGGAATACAGCTCTTACAAGAACCCGAAAGACATGAGGAGTGATCTATCGCTGTATTTTCATTAGTATAGACAGATCCTAAAAGGAATAATCCTTGAGAGGATTAATAACAATCGCTGAAATACCTAATTTTTCTGTGCCATACTGGACAGTATTGGACAATTATGCCAAATAGGTGACTCTATGTATCTTTTAATAAAACTCCTGGAACGGGCTCAATGATTACAAATACAAAATGTACTGCATAGTGAAGTACGGGGCGAGACGTTTTACGGCCACCGCATTGCAATCTAAAACTGTTCGTATGGAATCGATTTCAGTATGTCGAATATATAGAACTATTTTTTAAAGTCGTGATTCTCAACCAAAAGTTGTACATCAGATTCATAGGACACACTTGACTGACAGCAGAGTCACATTTTGGAATCCGAATCTTGCACTAAATCAAACTGTACTACCTGCGTAGGTAAGGGTTCCTCCTAACTTATAATCGATACACAAAGTGATTTTGATTCTTGCTGCTCGCCTATACGTTTGCGCTATTGCTTCCGTCTTCCTTGAACATTACGAAAACATGCCTATATAATTTTGATCCCCCTTAAACCCCACTTTTATATAGTAAAACTGGGGTTTTAAAGGGGTATACATTATTTTTCTTATTTCCGCTCAAAAACATAGATTGTGGGTACTCGTTAGAACTAGGTGTCTTCCAGTGTCTAAGATGGCAGATGCCGATGATCACTGCCAAAAACTCGGAACCTTTTGCAGCAAGAGGGATCGAAGGCATGCCATAAATATTATGAGATCCCGGAGGATTGTACAGGGAACATCCGATGGGTCATAAATTTTGTAGGACTTTTACTGTGCCAGGGCTCATATGTTATTACCTGTGAAACAGATAACAGACAGGTACTATTGGGTCTCTGCTTGTCTATCGTTTACTGGCAGTATACAGTCACACCTTAATAGCTCGAACACCGATGGCTCGTTCACCATGGATAATTCGAACTCGTTTTTGAGTCCCTACAAAATTCTTCCGGTAGCTCAAGACAACAAATATTTACGGAAACGTTTTTATTTTGTCTTGAAACTGTATGTTGTGTGCACTCATTAGAATCGCCTCATCGAGGCGATTCTAATGAGTACACTCAACATACCATTATTGCATAGCTCGAAAAGATATCACAAATTATTGCCATTTGCTTCCTGACCTTGCGCCATGATTAACCTTCAGTGGCTCGAACTACCCATATCTCGAACAAATTGCCACGGTCCCAAAGATGATCGAGCCATTGAAGTTCAGCTGTACTAGGTTTTGCTGTGTCCATTCTCTTGTCAGTGATAAGACCAATGACTGAGGCACATCTTATTTGTTTGTTTTTAGCCAGTTCTCTGCTCACTAGGCGTCGTGACAGCTATTAAAGATACAACGTGTACTTTATTAGTGAGTTTAGCCTGCATATCCGCGCAGTTTGATTAGTCTTCACTGGGTGGTCTATGAAAAGCCAAGAAGCCAAGACGTCTTCAGACATGTTAACTGACATCAGGTTAGACTTCGTGGCGGCAGTGGGATCAACAGTATTTCTAGCACAAAATATTGACAGTGAAGTCTATGAGCGAATAGCGGACCGTAATCAAGATGCATGTAGATCGGCTGATCCGGTTCTATATTTGACTTTGGTATTGTTTATTTTCCATTTTATGCTGGCAAACTTGTTCGTGCAACATCCTATGGTGTATATTATTCCAAAAGTACAGTTGACTCTCGTTATCTCGAATTCCAAGGGACTGAAATACTTCGAGATATACGTACTTCGACATATCAGATTTGCAGAATAAAGGACAAAATAACTCGAACAACCACATTTAACAAATATATGTGTAACTGGACTTGAAGCAATTTCTCCTCTTTTCCAGAATATTTTTACCTGTTGTTGATTTTCCTGTTTAGGCAGGGACCAGATGTTTACTTAGAGTTAAGTGGTTATTCGAGATAAGCGAGATCAAGATAACGAGAGTCAACTGTATTCGTTTTGCTAGAGCTTCTAGTCGAGTTAATAACTTATATAATCAGAATAAACTTTAAACTACTAAATTTATAATAAAAATCTAAAAGGTTGCTTTGAAAAAAAAAAAATATATATATATATATATATACAAAATGGGAGTCTCGGTTTTACTGAGACTCTTCGTAAGCAGTAATGAATTATGCAACACTGCTTACGCCCTCTAGCGTATGCATGAGCAGAAGAAGAAACTTCCATTTTCAAAGATACCACAATGATGCAGAAGGAGATGAAAATATAATCTGCACTATGGTGAGATACGGGGGGGACGTTCTGCGGCTAACACACGCCACTAAATTCCAGCTACAGGGAAGTAAAGTAAAAATCTAAAAGATTGCCCTTGGGAAACAAAGAACACATTACAGATAGAAAATGGGAGACTCGGTTTTATTGAGACTCTTCACAAGCAGTACTGAAGTTTGCAAACTGCTCACGCCCTCTAGCGTGTACATGAGCAGAAGAGCAGAACTCCGTTTTCAAAGTACCATAATGAACCCAATGATTTCAAATATGATCTGCACTATAGTGAAGTACGGGAAGACGTTCCACGGCCGCCACATGAAACTTAACACAAGCTACAATGAAGTAAAATAAAAAAAAACTAAAAGCTTGCTTTTGGAAACAAAGAACAGGGATTTCATAAATTGCGTGAACTAATTTCTAGGTTTAACGCCTTCATTCTGTATCAATTCAAAACTAAAGAATTGGTTTCAAAACACTTCCCGAATATTATAGCAATTTAGTCTATATATTCAGAAGGGGTTGTTTGTAATACTTGTTTTTCGGAACAATGTAAAAAGATTGTCCATCGTTACAAAAAGATAGGTTACTGCATGCATGATTGTCAACCCAAAAACTTTCCATTTCTCTTTAATTGCACGACTGCACGACCGTATGTCGTGCATCACACGTTTCAGTCGTTTAACCCATTGTTGTCTGGAGACCCCAAAACGGGCAATTGGCAAACAGTGCAGACCCAGAACAGACGCCGCAGAACGCGGCGTCTGATCAGGGTCTCCACTGTTTGCAAAGAGTGCAACCATTTTTCTTTCGGAATATCTAAATCTCATAGCTGGACGTACCAAAAATTGAAATTGAACTCTTTCAATATTTTGTGTGGGTGAGCTCATTCAGTCTACAATGGGTAAAGGAAACACAGTCAATTACTGAAAAATCACAATGACCCGAACACCGATAGCTCGTTTACCGTGGCTGATTCGAAGTCGTTTTCCCTATGAAATTCTTTCAGATGGCTCTAGAAAAGAAGTATTTAGGAATAATTTAGAGATTGAGATTGTTTTTCTTATTTTACCATGAAAACGTATGTTGTGTTTACTCATTACAATCGCCTCATTCTCAACATACCTTTACCTTATAGAAGATCGAAAAGACATTCCTAAATTATTCCCATTCGCTCCTTACTTGGCGCTATGATGAACCCTCGGTAGTTCGAACTACCCATGTCTAGATCAAACTGTTATGGTTCCAAAGATGTTCGAGCCATTGAAATTTGCATCATGAAAACATGCCTGTATAATTTTTACCCCCTTTAACCCCACTTTTATATAGTAAAACTGGGGTTTACATGGGTATACATTATATTTCTTATTTTGCTAAAAACATAGATTGTGGTACTCGTTAGAACCGCCTCGCCGAGGCGGTTCTAACGAGTACCCACAATCTATGTTTTGAGCAGAAATATGAAAAAATCAGAGTTTTTTTATCTGAAAAATTTTAGCTTTTGGAGGATGCAATTTTATATATATTTGAATAGGCGTGTTTTCATAATGACTGTATTGCTATTCACTGCTGCAACCGTACTACATCGCGTGTCAGACGTGTTGCCCAGTTCTTCTACATTTCATTACACAGGATTTCATTTTGTAACTTTAAACCCATATGCATATTACTTCAGATCATTTTTATTTATTTGTTTTTTTATTACTCTCAAGGGCCTTCATTTTAGAATCTGTTAATTATTTTTAACACGTCTGATGATTCTTCTGTAATTAGCAATTACTGAATTTAACAGCAAATGTAAAATATTAGGTTATTTTCATTCTTAAGATAAATTAATCTTGAAATGTTATTGTCATCGCAATTGCCAGGTTTTGTAGTCAAAAAGATAAGATATGTCCAAGCATATCATACCAACGTCACATCAAGGACATGTTTTCGAAATGTTTCTCTTCAAACTTCTATTCGATAATGAATTTCTCCATCACTACTATACTGATTCCACCCTAACTATTACTAGTAAAAGCTTTTAAAGTCCATTTAATCACCAGTAACCAGTTGCTGTGTTTAAAAATAACTGTTGGATGAGTGGCAAACAGTGTAGTCTCTGTCGACGTATCGTTTGAGCCTACACCGTTTGTTCAGGCGTGTGTGTTCCATTATTACTCTGTTTTCGACGTATTTAAAAAAGCTGTCATTGTTTGCGTGGCGCTTTAATAAAAAGAAGAAAAACATGTAAACTTTTGTCGTCACTAAATGTTTATTCTCTTTATTGTGTTTTTTTTTTTTCAGTTTTCACATATTAAAAACAACTGCAAACTGTGCAAAAATCGATTGTGTAGGCAGATTGGATCCCGGTTTCCAGGTGAAACATGACAATGAATAAACACACGTAACCAGAAACACTATTAAACAAAGAAAAAGGTCAATGGCGATGCGAAGGCGGAATACAAGAAATTCATATGTACGGAATATGTTTAACCCATCTTAGTCTGGAAATCCCCAAAAAGGGTAACCGGTAAACAGTGCAAACCCAGATCAGACGCCACAGAATGCAGTGTTTGATCAGGGTATCCAATGTTTGCAAAATGTTAGCTATTTTTTTTCTAGGAATGTCTAAATCAAAGAGCCTGACATACTTAAAATTGAAGTTGGACTCTTTCAGTATATAATGTGGGGAAGTTTAAGTATAAAATGGGTAAAATCAGTCAGCATACTCACTCGCAGAAGATATAAAGGCACATATCAAAGTAAGTTCACAATGAAAAAAAGAGTACCTACTAATGGTTTTGCACCCATTATAGTTCCCTTTGCATGAGGATTCGTCAATCAGGGAAGCCAATTCATTACTGCTGGAGGAGAATGCAAATATTTAGGAAGCTCCCTATTTGAGGTGTACCCAAACAAAAATAATGAACAGACCAGAACAAAATTAATTGACAGGACTTTTAGGACAGACAGATTACTCTATATCGTTACTTGATATGCTAAGAGATAGGTTTTCTCATGGAGCGAGTTGCAGATTTGACCTGTGAAATCAGAACTGTGAAACGTTAAATCTAAAATGTGATATTAAGAATAATCGTAGCCTTCCTTTGTTGTAGGAACAAATTTTATTTTTGTGGATTTTATCGATGTTTAAACTCAGGCGGTTTTATGTTAAGTTGGTGCGTGATTTGCCGGAGTATATACATCGATAAAATCCACAAAAATAACAAAGAAAGTCCTTGTTATTCCAACTGTATCATCAAACACTGTATCATAAAAATCTCACAAGTGTTGCCAAAAGGTCAATCTTTAAAGAAGCCGAAGGAAATTGGTTCCTACGGATTCCTACTCTGAGCTTTATTGGAGTGTAAAAGTTTTCCTTCAATTTGGAGTTGGACATGTATATAAGTACTGCGCCTCCGATGAGTCTATATTATCAGGCTGCATAAGCCACATTTCACCTTTTGTGTCTAAAATATTTCTATTTTGGCACTGTTGATATAAATGGAACAATGATCCAAATGGCATACCATTATAATGACAATAGTTTGCCGCCGCTGAAAAACCGTATGAAGTACAGTCACCAAGGCAAGGATCGGGAAAAACATACGAGAAATAACTTCAGAAAACGTACCTTCGGACATATGCGCCAAGCGAAGATTTATGTCAGCCGCCGCATTCACGCAATCAGATCAGAATCTTCGCCGGGCGCATTTTGCATAGCAAGGATGTGAATTGTTGTCAAATGAACAAAGACTACTCTGATCAGAATCTTTACTGCGCGCATTTTGGACAGCTGAAGGTGCGAAGTTTCTTCAAGTGGACAACGAATATTCTGTGATCATACTCTTCAATGGGCGCATTTTGGATAGCCAAGGATGCGAAGTTTCTTCAAGTGAGTCTTTGTTGGGCGCACATGTCCGATGTTACATTTTCTGACGTATACGCCTTTAACAGTTGTGGTTTATAATACGCAAGAAATCAATCTACATATAATATGAGAAGACGTACAAGAAAGTAAATAATCACTGTATATTTTCATACATATAATTCCATTATGAAAACACTCGTATTCAAATATATCGAAAATTTCACCATCAAAAACTGAAGGTTTTGAGATAAAAATCTGATATTTTTCATATTTATGCTCAAACAGAGATTGTGGGTACTCGTTAGAACCGCCTTGGCGAGGCGGTTCTAACGAGTACCCACAATCTATGTTTTTGAGCAGAAATAAGAAAAAAATGTATACCCCTGTAAACCCCAGCTTTACTATATAAAAGTTGAGTTTAAGGGGTGTCAAAATTATATAGGTATGTTTTCGTGATACGTAACAGCACGCCTATATAGGCAACAGAAAAAAACTGCGTTTTATACTATAAAAAAAAAATAATGGGCGGAAGAGCGTGACGCAAAGCGCCACCGTTTCGTGACGTTTTTAAGAATTGTCTGGCGCCATTGCCGCTTCATGGACGTTAGACTGTGTAACGTCGTTTTTTATCTGATACGTTACAAATAGACGTAAATGCATGTACTGTACTGCAGCCAAGGAAGTTGGCGAGGATTCGTCAAACAATGGCGGTAGGTTTGGAGAATCTGAAGGTATCAATGGCATTTTTGTCAGATTTTAGTGTGTTAGAATCGAAATAGCACAGCTATCGTGGGTCAGTTGTTGAGTGATAAATCACAATTTGTCGCTACGCGCTCGTGATTTGATCTACAATACAATTGACCTCCAACCTGTGATTTATTACTGAACAATTCACGGCTAGAGCTGTATAATTTCTTAATTAACAGAAATATGCAATATCTGCATTCTGTTATGTAAGCCCATTAATCGTTAGTGTCTGACTTTACTAAAGGAACTTTGCCAACAAGACCAATTACCCGCTTAAATCTGCGTTATAAAAAAAACTGATACACTTTCAGGGACATAACTCTTAAAATTGGTTGCCTCCTTTCTGAAAAGAAATCTATTCTAACAAGAACGCATTTTCTCCCAAACTCTCTTCTGAAAAAGGGTCTATTCTAAAAGAAATATTATGTTAGCTCTTTACAAAAGGGATTTGTACAAATCTGTCTCCATGGTAAAAAGGGTGGTACACTGAATCCCCGTTAAAATGACAGCATTTGTTCCGAAATATGTTACCCTTGATATTAATTTTCTGTTGTAAAGGATCGTAATCCTAAAAGAGCAGAATGATATGTAAGAAATGCCTTTTTTATTCTTATTTCCTCACAGCAGGTTTGGATATTTATTATACTCAAAACACTGTGAGTAATGATGAGGGTGGTTGCCTGAAATTCTATATGCTTCTAGAACTAATTGGTATTTACCCTGAAATTAAAAAGTTCGACGGAAAGGTCCTTTTCGGTGTTTAGTAGGACCGCGGCTCCAATACACCTTTTTTCCCAACGCTGTAGATATGGCGCATTTTACTGGAGTATTCATTACGAAAACACGCCTATTTAAATATAAAGAAAATTTCGCCTCCAAAAACTGAAAAAAAGATCAGATAAGAAAACTCTGGTATTTTTCATATTTCTGTACAAAACATAGATTGTGGGGTACTCTAACGAGTACCCACAATCTATGTTTTTGAGCAGAAATAAGGAAAATAATTTTAGCCCTGTAAACCCCAGGTTTACTGTATAAAAGTGGGGTTTAAGGGGGACAAAATTATATAGGCGTGTTTTGGTGATGTTATATGTATTCTCAATCTGATTAAAATTATTTCTAGAAACGTTTTAAGTTTTCTTTGGGTTTGTTTATTCATTTTGCTATTTATAAGCATCAGAATGTTTGAGGCTAATAATATCTCTGAAGAAGAACTTAACATTATCATTGTTAGCAGGGAACTATTTTATTAGGTTAGTAGGAGCAGGAAAACGAATTTTCGAAATGTGATATTGAATGAAGCTGACCTTTTTTCTTTTTTTCGTTAAAGTCCGTTTATTTTTTATGGAGTTATGACACTACTCCAGCTTTTCAACCAGTTAGTTAAATACCCTGTGTGTGTGTGTGTGTGCGTGTGCGTGTGTGTGTGTGTGTGTGTGTGTGTGTGTGTATGGTTGTGGGTGTTATCAGTATTTAATGTGTCAGCCATTTTGGTGATAGTTGTTTATCAATCATCTTTGAGCAACAAACTGTATTTGGTAGAATAATGTATTACGAGCACAGGTTTCTAGTATTTACTTTTTACAGAATACGAAGGAACCAAAGAAAAGGAAGCGGCCTTATGCGCACTAAAAAATAATGTTAAAATAAAACCAAGAAACAGTCATGCTGTAATAAAAGAATAAATGAAGAACTAAATGAAGTGCCACAATCTCAGATCGCCGACTTATCCAATACTGAGAGAAAGAACGAGTGAAAAGAAACAGCCTGAACATGTAACTAAATGATTAACCATGCGACAAAATGCCTTTTTTTCCCATGTGTAGTAATCACAAATCTACAAAGAAAAATATCCATCAGGTGAGATGTCAAATCTTCCGACCAAATCCGCATTTCTAAATTTGGTGTATATTTCAATAAGATGTTATGGAAATATTAAAACAAAGTAAAGTAAACCGATGCAAAGAGTATGAAATGTGACCAAAGTAATAAGTGAAAACAATAATCAATGTACTGAAATTAATTTCATTTTTGCATGTTCTTTTATTTTATTTTATTTTATTTTTTTTTTTATTTTATTTTTCAAATATTATCTATTAAAGACTTCTGGTGTGATTATTTGTACAGGATATACAATATTTGCAAATACTTTGAATTTGTGGGTGTACATATTCAGAAATAATAGCAAAAATAAATGCCTTGTAAAGGTAAAGGTATTTGCTGTATGTTTACTAGGGTAAAAAATCAACAAAGCAAAAGTTGTCCTTCTCGCATGTGACACTCCTAATTGACCTGATATATGTTCCTACCAAAAATTATAAAGTTATCTCAAATAGTATGGTAGTTATGGCCGGCACAAAATTTCTACATCAGAGGAGATAAGTACATAATAGAGATAGTGAAAGTACTCTTGAACACGACATGCCTACTGGTCCTTATCTTTGCCTCTACTAAATATTGTTAAAATATTTCAAACCATTATTGAGTGCACAAGAACTGCACTTAAAAATTCGTTCAGGGGAGACAACTAGAAAAAAGAACAAAGACAGAGTTGGTCTTCATGATGTGATATGCCGCATACACAAGAATTTGGCTTAGAAATTCATTCAGGGGAGGTAACTAGAAAGCAACTACAGTATAGATTGTTCTTGTTTGTGATATGCCTACTAGTCCTAATCTAAGTCACTATAAAATATTTTCAAAATATTTCAAACCATTAAGAAGTCATTGAGTGCACAAAATTTGGCTAAGAAATTTATTCAGTGGAGTGTAAAAGGAAAAGAACAAAGCAAGAGTTGTCCTTCATGCATGTGACAGTCCTACATGACCTGATATATCCCCACCAAAATAATGCCAAATTATCTCGGACAGTATGGCTTCAGGGTAGATAAATACATAACAAAAAGTGAGAGTTGTCTCTTTTGCACTCGATTCGCCTACTGGACTTTATCTATGCCTCTACAAAATATTATCAAAATATTTTAAACAATTAAGTTATGGAGTGCACAAGATTTGGCCTATAATTTTGTTCAGGTGTGTGTGGGGTGTGGGGGATAGCTACAAAAATAACAAAATAAGATTCGTCCTTCTTGCATGTGACACTTCTACTTGACCTGATATATAGCACCATCAAACACCATCAAATTATCTGACACAGTATGGGAGTTAGGGAGTCTTCTGATTTTATGGTTACTTCGTGTATAAGTTTAGAAATATTGTAGGTAAACCTGATTTTTTTTTTATCAATTTAGTAAAATTGTCATATAAACAAAATGGTTATATCACTGATATTATAAAACAGTCTGCATGCTTAGCGGTTGACCTGATTACGGTTGGCCACTTTGCTTATCTCTTTAGTTGCTCGCAGGTCGATGTTCAGACTCTATGATAGCACTGACATAAAAAAACTATTCATTTAGGTGAATTGGACCGGAACTATTTATATCTGATTCTCGGCCTACCATGGTTAAAATTGTACCTCCTTCTATTGCTCCAGTATTCCAGTGGTGTTGTTAGACACAACAGGGATCTCCAAGTGTTTCTGTTTAGTCTTCATCTTTGCTTCATTATAGGCTTTATCTGTGAATAATTTCTTCCTTGTAATTATTCATGGATGAGTTGAAGACCTCCACGCAAACCGAACACATATTTGGTTTTTACCCCAAATGGAAGCTGAGGCTCGTTTGGGACCCAGTAAAGCTCGCTTAATCCCCCTCCCCCAGTTATTTATTACTGACCGTACCAAGGCGGTATTTTAAATTATAGTACTTTTTGGTAAATGCTCTTCACCTACAAATGCTTTTCTTGTAACAATTATGTAACTTGAGTTAAACCCTTAAAGCGCCAAGAAAATCTGCATCTGAAAATGTCGTCTGTTTATGTCGTCTGCTGCATCTTCTTGCAAACTTTTCAAACTTACATTTTGCATATAGGCAAACAGTGTGGACCCAGATCAGACTGCTCCTAAGGAGCAGTCTCATCTGGGTCCACACTGTTTGCAACAATGACTTTTAAAGTATTAGTCAGAAGACAAAGCAGATGACAATTGTTGTGATTGGCGCTTTAAAGTTCGGGTAACAGACTTGCCACCTTTTTTGGGAAAGGGCTGGCAACTCTTCTGGCTATGTGTTCTTTTTGTGAATGTTTAATTGTATTTGTCTAACTTTTCCTTTGATGTTGAGAACTTGATGTGGATCTGATTTCATCGGTTCCTGAGTTCACTTGTTTACTTTAAACACGTTTTACAGCGTTTTACAGTGTCCTGGTCTTCACCCTACGTTACGAAGTAACACATAATTAGAACGTTGTATAAGCACAAACTGCCTGTATAGAAGGCCTTAGTAATTGTATGCTTGTTAATGTCAGCTTCCCCTTGAAGGACTACAAACAGTAGAAGTGGTCCGTGATGCACATGGGTAATATCGCAGCTCGGACAAAGTACAAGTGTAGGGTGCGTCATAACCAACCTGTCATCGGCAATGAATTGCATCAGCCCTGATCAGGACACGCACATACACAGTCTATTTGATGTCGTTTATTTCTTCATTTATATCAACAATGTCGTACTATCGATTAACAAGTCATCATGCTCTAACTAGTCTGTCTGTCTGTCTGTCTGGTATTAGCATGTGATGCGCAGCGCAGGTAGGGCCATTATACAATTTGAAGACAACGTAATCCCTGATCTTGTCGTTTATCCTCTTACAGAATCAATGAATACTGGAGTATATGTCGACAGACAGAGAATGTCCACATCAGATTGCATGGGTCCCTCTAAGCATTCTACATAAATCTACAGCGGGCCGTTCTTGGTCCGTCAGGGTAGCTGACGGGCCGATAACGGCCCGCTTTAGATTTATAAAAAAATGCTGTCTGGGCTGTACACGCTCAACTGGCCTTCGCTATTCGCATATGGTAAAAAAGTCTCTTTTCTACGTTGCACTTCAATTGTGTAATTCGATCATGGCCAAACATCGTGTTTAACTCGTATAACTCATCATAGTAGCTCTTGTATTTCCTTGAACAAGCTAAATTTAATGGAGAATTTGGATACTTGCAGTAATAAAGTCATGATTATTGAGTACCCTTAAAAGTGAAGAAGTTAAAGCGATTTTAATCTAATTACTTTTACGATAGAATAATAATTCTTATCAAACCTATGAATGTAGTTATTTCCTATAGAAACCAGTCACTCACATATGTAACTGATACCAACTGAAAGCCAGACTTAAACTTAAAAACTTCAGACTACCATCGATTTTCCCTTACATATTTTAATCATTTTTGCAAATGTTCTAGAGCTCTCAGAAAAGCACTAAATGTAATGAACTTACGCCACTTCGACGGCACTGACACAGATCTTGTAAGAGGTCACGGCAGGCGTAAGGGTATAATAAACATATACATTCTGTGAATTTCTACTTTCAAATTCCAAGCAAACACCTAAAATTTACAATTCTGTCAGTATCTACTGCAGAATTGACTGAACTATACATTGTGACCAATTCTGGCAGGCAATCAAAAAACAAAGGACAAAAAATAACATAAAATAAATGAATAAATAAATGAAAATAAAAAAAGAAAAAAAGAAAAAATGGAACTATTCAATATGGAACTTTAACCCATTGTAGACTGAATGAACTCACCAACACTATAAATTGAAATAGTCCAATTTCAATTTTAGGTAGGTCAGGGTATGAGATTTAGATATTCCTAGAGAAAAATGGCTAAACTATTTGCAAAACAGTGGAGACCCTGACCAGCACCGCGTTCTGCGGCGTCTGATCTGGATCTGCACTGTTTTTCAATTATCCTTTTAGGGATCTCCCGACTACAATGGATTATTGGTACATTGTATGAAACCAAACCTGGGCTCTGTAAATTTAAGCAGTTCCTGATCTCTACTACAAGACTGAAATCCGCCTAGTTCTAAAAGGATTGCCTATTGACTAACTTTAAATTTGTTAAGGGGATGGGGTACACTTAGTTTGAATTGCCATTTCCGCCAAGAAAGCAACGTTTGTGACTTCTTGTTTGCTTTTATGAACGCCAAGCCCTTTAAAAAACAACAACAACAAAAAAACAAAAAAAAAAAAAAAAAAAAAAAAAAAAAAAACACGCTTACTCTAAAAGGAATAAATGTGCTCCAAGGGAAGCAAATTTATCCTCCAGGAGTAAACCGCTTTTTTAGAATGAAGGCAAACACATTTTGATAGTGTTGCCTCCCTTGGAAGTGTATGGATTTCCCTTAAGTGTAAGAAAGAAGAAAATTTCAAAGAACAACCTTCTATAGTACCAAAAGACATTGTATTCTAAATTGCACAACTTGTATAATATATATCCATTACAAAACATGTTTAAAGTTTAATGTGAATTCATTTAATCAAACTTTATTGTTTTTCTTCAATTAAATTATGCATCATCCATTACAAACGCATAATATTAATGAGAAATTAATATGGGCTACTTTATGCGAAAACGCGTCTTCGGGCATATGCGGACTAAGAAGGCCCAGATTAGCCTGCGCATCCGCGCAGTCTGATCAGGACCTTCACTGTCCGTGTATAGAATCAGTGGGTACTGGAAAGCTTAACGAACCATAGCAAAATTCTCGTACTTAACATACTATTTATCTCCGCTGACTGACTGACGTGGATCTTTATTGTTTTCATTTATCCCGTAGACACCTTTTCACATGTTGGAGCTCATACATTCTATTCCATAGCCTGCATTATTTCATTTGTCATCTATATTTTCTATTCTAAAAAGAAAGCTGAATACAAAAAACACCACCATAATTATCCTTTACATTGGTCCACGATAAATTCTCCACTTTACTGACTGTTCAAGTGTCAACTGCTGAATGAATGATCAACCGTGTTGACTCTGTTCAGATGTCGTGTTCTGGATCTACACAGTTTCCCGAGCGAGGTCTGTTTGTCAGAATGCTTAAGGTAAATACAGTAATTTAGATTTTATCTACCGAAATTCCGTAACCTACTGTGCTTTCGACGTCTTTCGGAAAGATGTAGCCTGGCACCACGCTATGAGTTTTACATTAAAAAATAATCTAACAAAGGTAAAACACTCCTCCTCCTTGACTATTTTTATACACATGTTAGCTCCCTTACCAGTCAGAAACTCATACCATCAGCCAAATCAGAGAGAAGGACATTCCAACAGATAGGAATTTTGTAAAATATAAATAGTTTTATATGCTGATTCATATATCAGTTAGACGGGAGCCAGTCTAGGAAAGATGTTTTTGTCTGTAATTTTTATCTGAAATGAAAAAAAACTGACTTGTGATCGACAATAACATCAGGAAACATTTGTCTTTTCTGGTTCTGTGCTCTGTTTTCAAACGCTTACTGTAAAATTAATTTTACGACCAAAAAATTGACTTTGGAAAAAAGGAGAAAGCTTGCTCGGATGTTTCTATGAAAACAAAAGAAAATTAAAATTAAGATTCATTTGTTGACATTAAGCCAACGTACCTAACTACTCAAAATATTCTGACATCTTAACTCCTTGCCATGCTTGTTCTAACATTTGATCAAGACAATTGTAATACCTATTGATATGCCCGAAAACTGCTGCATAAGTAGACATTGATCAGACGCCGCGTATCTGGCTCTACATTGTTTGCTCCATTGCGCGGCCCAAAGACGAAGAAGTAAATACGGTAAAGTTTACGTAAAGAAAGAAATTAATGATTTCCGTGAATAAATGAATGCACATTTATCAAACTAATGCTTATACATAATGTTCATACATGTATGCACAATTGCAAGTTTCTTTGTATTTATGGCTATTGTGTGGCAGATGTTAGTAGAGTAAAACTTCATTTACTCGAACACAGATGGCTCGTTTACTGTGGCTGATTCGAACCCTTTTTTGAGTTCCTAGGAAGTTTGTCCGACAGATGAAAAAAATATTTAGGGATATTTAAGGCATTCTTTATATTTTATCATGCAAATGTATGTTGGTCGTGTACATTAAAATCGCCCCATCGGGGCAATTCTTACGAGTACACTCAACATACCATTAGTTTATAGAATATCAGAAATACATCTCTAAACTTTTATATCCCTATTTACCCACTAACCTACCACTGTGATTAACACTACTCATGTCTAGAACAAATTTCCATGTTTCCAAACATGTTAGATCCATTTAACTTCAACTGTATATTAAAACGGTGCCAGAGATTCTTGCCATCTGCAAGTTTCTTCACAGACATTTATTTTAATGACTCACAGTAGCCACACTTGAAGTTCATGCATCATCCACATAAAAAAGGAAAGTGATCTCCATGGCTTCTATAAACAATGAAAGCTGACCAACCTGCATATCTGCGCAAATCAATCTAGACCTTTTCATTTGTCAATATATTTTACAGTGTCACTGAAATTGGACGGGAAGAAAGAATGCCCTTCTGAGTCTGCACGGAAGTGATTACTGATCTGAGCAATATCTCTGTCCATGTAGGCACGGAACATCCATTTTACCGTGTTCTGGTGCATAAAACCGACCACCAATAGGTTAAAGATAGCTACTAAAATTGATAATATGGGTATCCGACAATCGGTGTAGAATATACAGTCGAACTGCAGAGGCCATGGAAAATTTGTTTGGAAACATGGGCATTTGGAATTTTTTTAGAACCAAAGAAATGTGTTCTAGACATGGTAGTTCCAGCCACTGAAGGTAAATGATAGTGCCAGGCCAGGAGGCAAATAGAGTAATTTCGGGGATGTGTCTTCAGTTTTTTAAAATAATGATATGTTGGGTGTACTCATCAGAATAGTCTCATCTATACATTACGACAACACGCCTATTCAAATATAGAGAAAATTTCACCTCCAAAAAAAAAAAAAAAAAAAAAAAATGAAAATTTTCAGATAAAAAACTCTGATATTTTTCATATTTCTGCTCAAAACATATATTGTGGGTACTCGTTAGAACCGCCTCGGCGAGGCGGTTCTAACAAGTACCAACAATTTATCTTTTGAGCAGAAAAAGAAAAATAATGTATACCCTTGTAAACCCAATTTTACTATATAAAAGTGGGGTTTAAAGGGGTCGATATTATATAGGCATGTTTTCGTGATGAATGAGTACACACAACATACATTTTGAGGATAAAATAGAAAAATGTTCCAGGAAAGCGCTGCCCTCCCGAGGCACAAAATGAATGATGATGAGGAATAAATACATGTAAACTGTAATCAGGAACTTTGCTATATTTCGTTATGAAAACACCCAGTGATTCTACAAACGGATAAAGAAGGCCTGATTAGACTAATGCGCAGTTTGATCTGGATCCGCGCAGTCTGAGCTGGGCTTTCGCTGTCCGCAATTGCATGACGACATGTTTTTGCATTGCTCGGTCCAATTAGGATTGTCTTAAAAAGGACCACGGGAGCATGGTTCAGACCTCGAGTGGGATTGGGCCTATAGCCTTTTATACAGGCGAACTTAAATAGCTCAAACACCGATAGCTCGTTTATCATGGCCTATTCTTACTCGTTCTTGAGTCCCTACAAAATTCTTCCAGTAGTTCAAGAAAGTAAATATTTTTGGAAATCTGTTTATTTTATCATGAGATTGTATATTGTGTATACTCATTAGAATCGCTTCATCGAGGCGATTCTAATGGGTACACACAACATACCATTATTGGGTAGAAGATCGAAAAGATTTCCCTATAATATCGCCATTGGCTTTCTGATCTGGCGCCATGATTAACCATCAGTGGCTCGAAGTACCTATAACCCAAACAAATTTCCATGGTACCAAGGACATTTTAGCCACTGAGATTCGACTGTATAGTTTTTGTCCTGTATGTAGTCTTATTGCTGTGATTACTAGGTTCTGCTGTCTGGCGTTTGATCACTTTGTCGGTTAAGAGGGAGCTGCTTGCTTTCCTTATCATTGGTTTATGCGCTGTGTGCTTTATGTCCTAGCTTGTTAACACTCCTTTTTTTAAAGTGGCATTAGTAAGCTATGCTCTGTGAATGTGGCTGTTGGTTGACAACATCTCCACTAAATGTCATCGAACTTTGCCCACTGACAAAGAATCAAATAAGATCTGTAAGAAAGATAGCTTGATTGTAGTGTAATAATTAGACATGCGGAGAGGTGAGAGATGTCTGACTTGTGGACATGCGTAGAACTGTGAGTGTGTAATGTAAGAAAAGGACATGCGGAAAACCGTGAGATGTGTGAGGTAAGAAAACGACTTTCTTGCCGTGAGCTGCATAATAATGGCATCACAGAATCAATTAATATTGTAGTATATAACAGCAAAAGACATTGCCCTTATCATCTTATGAGAAGACGCAGACTGACGAAAACCTTCAAAGTTCCCATTTCTTGTGTCTCGTTCATACTTATTGCCTGCGTCTGTCTTGTTTCACGATTTACGGCAGCTGGCATTTGCTTCTAAAAGAGAGTCTCTTCTTAAAAGAACGAATTAGCTCACAAAGAAAGAAAATCGTACGCTATTACAGCAGACCCCTTTTCTAAAGGGTCTCGGTGTGCAGGAATGCAAACGGAAAGTCTCATAAAATTTTCTCTCTTGTGAAAATGGCGTAAAATCTAACAAGATAATCCATTCCCACTTAAAAGCGAAATAGTAGTACATTCCCATTTAAAAAAAATAACAAGAAAAACGCCTAACGGAATTAAGGACAAGTTTTTTAAATAACGAAGAAAGTGAGAGTTGTCTTTCTTGCATTAAAACGCCTACTGGTCCTCCTCTTCATCCCTACCACATATGAAAGCAATCCACTGAATAATAACGGTAACATATAACTTTGAAAAAAAGGTTAACCAAAAGGTTAACCTGTTACGCCGACCGCCGCCTGCCCACCTGGACATCGCTATTTTGAAAAAAAAAAAAAAAAAAACGTCCAAAACCCTATTATCATTCCTACTTATTGACATTGACAAGGTCATATAATGTCTACATTTGGACATACTGAATGTTGATGTGCCATCAGATTTTGCCAGATTCCGTAAATATAAGATTGCAGTTGATGGAATTACGTTGTAAAGACAAGTCACATTACAGAGATATGGCTTCTGTAAGTTTTAAGGCAAACAGATACACCACAAGCACATGGTTCTATGCTAAATGTTTTTGTTTGCTCTTTTTTTTTCAAAGACATACACCTGCTAGCATTCTATTCAAATCTACATGGGATCGACAGGCTATCGGGCTGATAACGATCCCATGAAGATTTAAATAGAACTCTAGCTTGGGACTTTTGTATGATTCCCACTTCAAATGATGCTTTCCTCAAAGGAAAGACGTCACTCCAATGGGGAGCTAATACTTTCCCTGAAGGGAGACAAAACCTTTCAGGTCAGACTTAAGCCCCTTGGAGATATATGCACTCACCTTAATCAAGACTTAAATATTGTATTCGTACAAAATTGTTCTTTTGAAAATCAAATAAAACGCATTAGTTTACATTTACGTGTCATTATTTTTCTTTTTCAAAATTGTAGCTTATTAATGGTTTCCTATTTGTATTAAGAAATTAGCAGCAACAACAAAAAACAGTGCACCATGCTAATACAAACAAAATGCGGAAGATCTATGAAAACCATATTTTCTGATAAAGGCTTATGTATATTTTCCTTTGCATCACTGCGGCGTTTCTCACATTGTTGAAAATTAAGTTCGCAGCCCTGCAAACTAAATTTCTGACAGCTGAAACTTCAATCCCACCGAGATTCCAATTTTCAATATAGGGATCAAACATGGTTTTTCATGCATTAACATTTGCCAGGTCCCGAGGGAGGTGTTGAAAACCGAAGCTGGAGGCCTCCAAAGGGATCTGGCGAATGTTTATGCATTGAAAAAACCATGTTCGATCGCCATTATTGCATAAAAACTGAAAACATTTGCGACATTTCGCGTTATTTCTTGCACTATTTTGTTTCGCCTTTTCACCGATGTCTCGCGAACGCAAATTCCACGGACTATGCTCGTTCTAGGGCTGGGTAATACCCATCTCGTAACGGCAGCAAATCTGTGGCCCGGGTACGATCATACTGAAAATTGCGTAGCCGTGCATTAACAGCGCGTGAATTGCCTTGTTAATACACTGCTTTTCGCCGGTTAATGCACGGCTGCTAATAACGTACGGCACTGCTTTTTATGCAATAATTTATTATGTGTAAGGATTTTTTTATCCCAACCAAATACAGAGAGATAATGAGGTCACAGTTTAAGAGTGACGTACGGTGTTGTCACTTGTGTATGCTACACATTAACTCGACCTATACTTTACTCCTACCAAAAGCAAAAGGAATCCTTTAGAAATATAATACAAAATACAGAAACAAGAGAACTTAGGAACTGATACAATCAGATCAACATCAAGCCCCTAATACCAAAGGGAAAGACAGACAAATACAATAAAGCAGCCACAAAATGGACAGATGGCAAGCAGAATCGGCAACTCTTTGCCAAAAAGGTGGACACTCTGTTACCCAAACTTATTTATATATGTAAACAACTTATATGATTATTAAAAGAAAAACATTAGAACGTGAAACACTACATAACAATTAACAAAAAGTACCACAATGAAAGTACCGCCTTGGATTACAGGGTTGGGGTGGGGCGGCTTAAGCTAGTTTTACGGGATCCCAACTCTCGCTTTTAGATTCCATAGTGGTAAAAATATATATTTGTTTGGTCCGTGTGGGGGTCTTAGATCATCCTTGAATCATTATAGGCAACAGATAAATCACAGATAAAGACTTTAATAAAGCAACGATGCGGACTCATTAGAAAAAAACGTGTTTATATTCTACTGAGAACCTTCAACACAGGTTTACATGAAGAAAAACAATAAGAAATTCTATCCGAAACTGTAACTCTACTTATTATTATGGTGTGGGATAGAAACTTAGCATTAGTGAGCATCATTTAGAGACCTAATGTCGGTGAGCACCATTAAACTCATCAATTATTAAATTGTCATCAAGACCTCTTATCTGGTATCACACATGGATGTATTTGTAATCTGACCCATAAATGAATTTTAAATAAATGATATTGAGAGGACTAAACACCTCTTATCATAATGTGATCTGGACAAAGTGTGATTGCGACTCAATTAGAGCGTAAGTTGCAGATATTGAAAAGGCATTTTCCAGATAGGATTTACATCATAGTCCACCTTATCGTTTTTAGTTTTTATAGCTTGATCTGGCTTTAGTACACCCTTCAGACCTCACCTTTGTTTGAAGACAATGTTGTGATTATTTGTTTTTACTATGTTGTTTAACTGTTTAATTGTATGATCATTTACGAACCAAACTTATGTTTGTGTCGTGGCGCTGCATCGAATTGCGAAAACATGCCTATTCAAATAAAATGAAAATTTTACCATCAAAAATTTTCATATAAAAATTCTGATATCCTTAATATTTCTGCTTAAACAGATTGTGAGTACTTGTTGGAACCGCCTCGGTGAGACGGTTCTAACGCGTACCCACAATTTATGTTTTTGATCAGAAGTAAAAAAATAATATATACACCTGTAAAGCCCAGTTTTACTGTATAAAGGTAGGGTTTAAGGGGGTCAAAAATATATAGGCAAAATTTCGTGATGGAAATGAAGGGCGAGGTTTCGGTGGAACACGACTAGTGTAAACGTCATTTTAGTTTTTTTTTTTTTTTTTTTTGTTTGTTTTTTTTGCTGACTGACCAATCCAATGTGGTTCCTCTATTTTACGCCTCCTTTGTTTGCATATCGGTTATTGCCACTATGCCGTTTTGCCTCGTCATTATTTGTTTACCACCATTTCTCCGACGCCTTGAAAACCATTCGTGATTGTGGTATTTTCTTGGTACCTTTGTTTATACTTCTATAAATGATTGAAAAGATATGACAAACCATTTATGATTGAATAAGAATAATACAAACCTTGAAAACAATGTGCGAGTTAATAAGTTTTGAAGAGTACATTTCAGAATAGTCTCAAGCCCTTTCCTCCTACCTACAACACTCAAATGTGATTTGATAGCTATGAAAATAAGAGAAGCCATTTATGTCGATAATGTCAAAACTGCAACTGTGTGCGTAAATGATAGTTTTGCATTTTGTAAGGAGGCAGAACATATTTTTCAGAATGTGACTATTTGTCCAACAATACAGGTACTCTGCGGACTCCCCAGTAAATCACATATTGCAAGAATAACAGATAAGAATACTAGTTCTCGAATAGTATGTGAAAGCTGACAAAGTGTCATTATATTTTAACAGTAAAGCTGAACCCTTCTTATCTTTCAAAACAGGTATTGCTTTAAAAAGTACTTCTTGGTACATGTATATTTAGTACAGTGACCTTGAGGGGAATACTTTTTATACAGACGATGTGAAATTAGACTATTTCGTGAGCTGATCAGTTGTTCTGTCAGCACGGGAAATAATGAAAATATGATCAAAAATAGGCATAAGAGAAATATTTAAATTACATATTCACTAGATATATCGATTTTGCTCAACAAAGTAATCCACTTAACTGACAGTAGCGCTTGGTGACGCATCATAAAGCACTCTGATGGATACACTTGGTAGATTTTCCGTATTTTATACAAGTGAGACAGCTATTGTGATTGCCAGTTTGGCTTGTATTATAACAAGCAAAAATGTCCATACTTATGTAAAATTCAGTTGTAGTATCATTGTTTCATATTAAGCGCAAGGCATCTCTGCCACCAAACACATTTAATCACGATCATTACTCCTGGCATTTACTGCAGTAGTCAACATACAAACCTTGATATGATGTTCGCTTAGCACAAAACAAATTCATAAACTACTGGTACACACACATATTCAAAGCGAATCGACTATTGATGCTAAGGTTTATGATAAACGGGACGATTTTGATTTTGATATAGTCAATTTCCCTTTTCTGGATGGCGATGTCCCCCCCCACCCCCCCCCCCCCGCCCGCGTACCTCATATGGGGTATACATATCTCAACTTATAAGATTCTCCAGAGCTTCTTCAAATCTTAATGACTTTAACTACCGTAATAAAGCCCTTACTGCCAAACTTCTTAGGCAGGGCTATCATTATTCTAAACTTCGTAAGGCGTTTTCGAAATTTTATCGTAGACACAGTGCCTTGTTAGAAAAATATAGCGTCAGTCTGAAAACACTTCTGCAACAAGGTATATCGGAACCCGAATTTTACGGTGACTTAGTGTACAGATTTAGAAAAATTGTAGGTAAATCTAACTTTTCGGAGCAATTCAGAAAACTTATTAACCGTTATAAAAGAATTGGCTATATCCTGGATATTATGCGGCAGACTGCATGCCTAGTTGTCAGCCCAATCATTGTTGATGGCTATGCTTCACTCTTTAATTGTACGACGGCGGTTCGGGCCTTAGACTCAATGACGGCCTCTTCGTAAAACTTTGACCAGTGGGTTGGGGCTTGACGATATGTCTTTGGCTTGGCCCGCCGTGCTTCAACTATTGGTTTTCATTTACTCTGGCATACAGTAGAATTAGCCATGAGTACTCGTCTTTGTTTATTATAGTGATTAATTTGATTTTTATGTTTTCGCTTTGATGCATTGACTGAGTTGGGAGCCTTTATGCGAACCGAATTTTTATGTATTTATGTTTTAAGAGAAGCATCGGGACCAAGGTGAAGTTAGCTAGCTGTAAAAGTGTTTTAAACCCCCCGGTGGTTTGCTCTACCGAGCGTTCTAAGGCGGTGGTCCAGTTGTTAGTCTTACTCCTTGTTGCTTTGTGGTTTATTCTACGAGGCGATTTGTTGTATGTCTTTCCGTGTGTCATTTTGTTCTTGTGTTTTTCAGTCCTTTTATTATTGCGATTACCTCGCTTGGGGAAGAGAGAGAGCTAATCTTAGTGCTTTTCGTACGTTTGTTCGGTTTGTGCTTGTTTAGATTTGTCAGTTTCCTCTTCCTCTTGGGGTCTGGGAAGGGCTGCGGTTTGTGATTGTGGCACTCCCTGGACTTTTCTCTAACCTTTGTTTTGGAAAGGCCCAAATTAGGGTCGTTTAGCTATCACAGGGAAAGGGGTTTGATAGATAGATAGATAGATAGATAGATAGATGCAATAAGCCAAATCGATTTAAGGCCCCCAGTGAAATACTTTTCACCGACCGTTCCAAGGCGGTTCTTCTGTCATAGTTTATTTTTGTTATAGTTCGTCTTTGAATGTGTGTGTGTCGCTTACATCTTTTTGTTTTGGATAGCCATTTGGCCACTTTGTGGGAAAGTAACTGTCCGTTTGGCTTTCTGCTAGTGATGTTTCCATTAGGGTCCAGTTATTTTGTGTTTGTGTTTCTTTCCCTTTGATGTCTCTGATAGGAGGTGTGGGATAATTGTATCGATTCCTGATCATTGCCTTCCATTCTATTTTGCTCTCTGTCTGCGTGCCATAGACAGTAGATGATTGACATAGATAGATAGATAGATAGATAGATAGATTATTAATGCAATAAGCCAAATTGGCCCATGAGCACATATTCAATGAACATAATAATATAACATAGGCGGGATAGCAAAACATACGTAACTATCACATTTTAGCAATGCTCTCTGCATCATTATTTCCTTTATTTGGGAGAGGTGCACCAATTACGTCACTAAAATGTACCTCCTGGCAGTGTAACTCCAGACTGGTCACAGACTGCGAATAGGGACTGATACAATTAGTATACACCCGACTATATGCTCATTAGTTTGGACTTGTAGTTCTTGTGTTGTTTCTTTCTTAGGCCTTGTGCTGCTCGCTTCAGGGCTTTTTGGTATTTTGACGAGTTTATTGTCTTATTGTTGTATTTTGTGTGTCTAGTCTGGCAATATGATCACCTCGTAGAAGGAAAGGGAGCTGACTGGTTTGCTTTTTGTTGTGTTCATTTCCAGAACACGCCTATTCAAATATATTGAAAATTACACCACCAAAAAACTGGGCGTTTACAGATAAAATATTCTGATGTTTTTCATATATATGCTAAAAACATAGATTGTGGGTGCTCGTTAGAACCGCCTCGCTGAGGCGTTTCTAACGAGTACTCACAATCTATGTTTTTGAGCAGACATAAGAAAAATAATGTATACTCCTGTAAACCTTTTCATTTCCTTTGGGATCATTGGGCCCATTGTGGTATATTTGAAAATGGAGTTCTGCTCATGTATACGCTAGCGGGTGTAAGCAGTGTTGCAAACTTCATTACTGCTTATGAAGAGTCTCAATAAAACCGAGACTCCCATTTTCTAATCTGTAGTGTGTTCTTTGTTTCCAAAGGCAATCTTTTTGACGTTTATTTTACTGTATAAAAGTGAGGTTTAAGGGGGAATCACAATTATATAGACATGTTTTCGTGATGTACTACCAGTGTGTCGTACTTACTCTTCCTCTTGGTGTCACTGGTAAGCTATATTCTGTGATTATGGCACTTCATAGACTTCTTCTTTAGGATTGTGAAATGGTTCTTATTTACCCAGCATCCGGACCAGTAGAGTTGTTTATGCATTAACAATTTATAATTATTGCCTTAATGATGGTTACTACTAAATTACTGGATTTTTGTTTCCGTGTCACCCTCTACCTGCTACAATTGTCTAGCCATCACGAAAACATACCTATATAATTTTGACCCCCTCAAACCCCACTTTTATATAGTAAAACTGGGGTTTACAGGAGATACATTACGTTTCTTATTTCTGCTTAAAAGCATATATTGTGGGTACTCATAGAACCGCCTTGGTGAGGCGGTTCTAACGAATACCTGCAATCTATGTTTTGAGCAGAAATATGAACAATATCAGTATTTTTATCTGAAAACTTTCAGTTTTTTATTGTGAAATTTTCCATATATTTCAATAGGCGTATTTTCGTAATGCAAGTCAAATATCCGCAAGTATGTCAGTCCGTTGACACAAGAGACGGGAACAGGTAACAGAAAAAGTGGGCAAGAGACGTTGCTCTACAAGCATTGCGTGGGAACGAAAACTATATAAAACCTGTCAAAACAACGTACCACGCCATGTTAAGCTACTTACGCTTTGGGTGAAAGGCTTCCTATCGCAAATTAATCAAAAGTATTACGCTATAGTTTTTGAGACGGAAATTGAATGCGAAGGAAAAAACATCCATATTCGGAAATGTCTTGACTTACTCTTAATATTTTAAGAAAACTAGAGGGTTCCGGTTAAGCCAGTGCTAGAGACCGTATGTAGCCTTGCCAACCACATTGCTGCCATATGAGGAGACTCAATGAAATCAATCTCTGTGCATCACGAAAACACGCCTATATAATTTTGACCCCCGTAAACCCCACTTTTATATAATAAAACTGGGGTTTACATGGGTATACATTATTTTTCTTGTTTCTGCTCAAAAAACATAGATTGTGGGTGATTGTTAGAACCGCCTCTGCGAGGCGGTTCTAACGAGTACCAACAATCTATGTTTTGAGCAGAAATATGGAAAATATCTGAGCTTTTTAGCTGAAAATTTTCAATTTTTGGTGGTAAAAATTTCTATACATTTGAATAGGCGTGTTTTCGATATGTTTTGTTCTTTTATATGTTTAGTGTTTCCAAAAATGACCATGTTAGATTGTACTTGGAACTGGTATGTATATATTCTTAAACCAAAGTATTAAGGTATACCAAAAGCAAGGAAGAAAATTGAAAAATAGGATAGAAGGCAAAATGATTTGGGTCAAAACGAATCTATATATCTTGTGACTTTGTGCACATATATACTTAACTATAGTACATGGATTTTATACACCCTTGTAGTCACATATTTCTACTAATTTTCGGTCATGCAATGGGAATTCATCTTTATTCATTTAGCTCTCACGGGTATTCTGTTGCGTAAATATATTTAACCATTTTATGTCTGGCGTCCCCTAAAAGGGACATTTACAAACAGTGTAGACCCAGAACAGAAGCCGCAAAACACGGCGTCTGATCAGGGTCTACACTGCTGGCAGTATATACAGGAACTTTGGTCGGTGGCATTTTGCTCTAGTTCGTGGGATTGGACACATCAATTAAACGCTTGTGCATTCGAACATATATTGTATCGAATAACCCCGTTCCTCGCAGGCTTTTTTTGCCAGGAGCAATGTTGATTGCGCACTAAACATAATAAAATGACGTATACCTTTAGTGTTATTTAGAGTCTGGAGTAACAGTTGAACGTGCGTATTACGAACTAATTATCCAAGTAATAGCTGTATTATCTGGCTTTAGTTGGACGAAATTATTTGCCTGCACGTTATTTAATATAATAATCACAGGTCTTGTATAGGTAATAGATGTCTACGTTTTTACAGTCTGTGCAAAATAATGACCTTGGTAGTCGGAAGATATTTCTGTCTGGGAAATATTCGTATGAAACAAACTAAAATAAATCCAAGGAATTTCTGCGCATGCAGCTCTCTTAATGTTTAAAGGTCAGCAGGGAGGCCACATTCAAACAAAAATACTCCCTGGTCCCCCTTACTTTGTTTTTCAGCAACAAAATACAGATATTTTACGGCACCCTCCTTCCCTTACAATTTGATAAAAGATACCCAGGAAGTGCCAAATATTTAGGTCGGCGTCATCATAGAATCTGATACCCGACCTACCGTCGTAAAATTAAAGAAGAAAGCATAGTTATCAATCATGATTGGGTAAAATGGCATGCATGCAGCCTGTCGCATAACATCTCTCGGTGGTGAAAGGGGTCAGGAATTAAAGTTTGTTTTGTTGGTACTCAACTCTCGTCCTCAGTCCTGGTCCCGGGGTTATAAAACTTTTTTCATGCTCAACTCAGCTGAGCGTGAAATTTTATCTGCAAATAAGTGTGAAAATGCCAACAATAGTTAGTCCTATATTTAGTAGCAGAGAAATTTTCATGCTCAACTATGTTTTGCAAGAAAGAATTTGCAATTGTTAGTTTGTTTAGATTTATTAACAAGTCCAATGTCATGCTCAGCTGAGTGGAGCACGAAAAAAGTTTATATATATATATATATATATATATATATATATATATATATATATATATATATATATATATATATATATATATATATATATATATATATATATATAACGCCAGGACCTAATACAGTTTGAGCTACATATAATTCTTCTGCCCGCGAAGGGCTTCTCTTACTGAATTTGTGGAGTCTATATAACAAACAAGCCACAATTAACTCTTTCGCTGCCGAATTGCAGACGACATTTGTCGTCTGCTTTTGTTTTAAACAAACTGTCGATTGAAAAGAAGTTTATATGTAAAGTTGAAAAAAAACTGAATGACAAACAGCGTGGATCCAGATGAGACGGCTCATTATGGATCTATGCTGTTTGCAAAAGCCTTTTATTATCGCCTGTGGCAGTGAAAGAGTTAAAACCAGGCCATCTCCTGCAGAGATGTCAAAACACTATAATAACTTAAAATAAACAAGAACAAGCTGGTGACACACCAGATTGTTAGACAGATAAATAATATTTTTTCGTTTCGTTTGAAAAGGAAACATTACTGTCAAATGCAGCGAAAGAAAAAAATCTACACATGCCTGAGAAAGGCTTCAGTAGCATTACGAAAACCTGCCTATTCAAATATATAGAAAATTTCACTTCCAAAAACTGAACATTTACAGATAAAAAAAACTCTGATATTTTTCATATTTTTGCTCACAACATAGATTTTGGGTACCCGTTAGAACCGCCTTGGCGAGGCGGTTCTAACGAGTACCCACAATCTATGTTTTTGAGCAGAAATAAGAAAAATAATGTATACCCCTGTAAACCCCAGTTTTACTATATAAAAGTGGGGTTTAAGGGGGTCAAAATTATATAGGCGTGTTTTCGTGATTGTATTTGATAATTCTAGTTGAGATGGCCAAAGTACGTGAGCCTCGTATTTGTGAAATCCTGATATGTATCGAATGAACTTCAGTGTTCAAGTTTAGGTAATTAGTTAATTTATAAGGAGCTGCAAGGGCTACCTCGATGAAACTTAGTACACATATGCACCTACAGGAAAATGAAATGTTGAATAAAAGACGGGAAGAATTGACTGAAACCCATGAATCCGTTCTGAATTCGCCTCAATACTGCGTTTTCAGGTTTAGCTCATTTCTCAGGAACTACAAGGACTCGGTACACATTTACTGCTAGTGTTAGGAAACTGACTACATAAGTGAAATTTCATCCTGGGTATGTGTTCATGGTTTGGTGCGTTTATATTTTTGCATGTTAATTTAGATTTTATGAGAGTTTAAAAGAGCTAAATCTGTAGGACGGGAGATGACTTTCTGTGATATATGTGACTGACGTATATTTCGGGAAATTTATCTTATAAGTTATCAATGACTTACCTGTGTATTAAGTTCTGCTAACAAGCCACAAAAGCTACCCGCACAGGTAAAGCGTCGGTCACTATTATATCTAACATTTTACTGAAAATCTTAAGGTTGAGGACCTTACCCTACTGTGTAAAAAAATCAGAAGATTAAATTTTGAAATATATTTCTTATCTTTCACAGAAAACAGATTTTGACATTTCATGCAAATTGTCTCGAGTGGAAACAATTTGCATGAAATGTCAATCCTGTTTTCTGGGAAATTATCATCGATTTGCTAAATTACCTCAGAGAGTAGGTGAATGATCTGTCAATATGGCTTGTCTGATTGTAATAAAATGGAGATTTGCGATGCAGGACAAAAAAAATCAGGTCAGCTTCTCTAAAAAGAGGAATTCAATAGTGTCTGTAATAATAGCTTCAACATAAGGGACTATTAATAAATCGTTCAGTACATTTAATTGTAACGCGGTAGCCAAAAGTATCTTACAATGCAGGCCCAATGCTAGATTCACAACCATCTGCACATACACGACTGAGTTATGCTATTTACTAACTCAATATTTACCCGAAGTAAAGCAGTTAGCGCTGATGCTGGATAAATTGCCAGAATGCGTAGGCTAGCCGATGTTTCAATTGTTTGCATTACGAAAACACGCCTGTACAAATACATAGAAAATTTCACCTCCAAAAACTGAAAATTTTCAGATAAAAAAACTCTGATAGTTTTCATATCTCTACTCAAAACATAGATTATGGGTACTCATTAGAACCGCCTCGGCGAGGCGGTTCTAACGAGTACCCACAATCTTTGTTTTTGAGCAGAAATAAGAAAAATAATGTATACATCTGTGAACCCCAGTTTTACTGTATAAAAGTGGGGTTTAAGGGGGTCAATATTATATAGGCATGTTTTCGTGATGACGTAGGACCGAACTTGCTGTCCTAAGCTATCTCTCTTTAGTTTTATTATATTTACTATTAGTCTGGTCCAAGAACATTTGATACTTTAACTGTTTTTGGCTTTTTGAGAGTGCGTTCATTGCTTTCAGGGTTATTTCTTTCAGAATTGAGTCATATTACGGTTTATTCATTGACCCCCAAAATTAGAAATTAGATAGAGATCTAAATCCTGTTTGCGGTTTAGAGTGAATACATTCGTAGGAAGAAAACTTGCATGAGTAATAATCTCTCTTCTTTCACTTTTTGTCCTCAAATATCTGTACTGCACTATTCATCTTGGAGTTTGACATGAATTGCATTTAAAAACAAAAAGAACTGATTGTTTAATTAAGATCATATTCACAAACAGAACCAGTTATGACAGCTTCGTGTTTTATTTTCTTTTATTACATTTTCAGCAGTGATTTACTGAGATTTCTCAGTGAATTATAATCGATAATTCACTGAGTGAATTATTCCATTTCGAACGTTTTGACGTCATAATTGCTAGGAGACGTTGCTGACGTTGTTGGTAACAATGATAACAATAGTTGACGTTTCGCGGAAAATTTGATAAAATATAGAGATCAGACTGCAATTTTCACGTCCAGTTGGCGTTTTTTAGGAAAGACCTGCAACGCAAATATAAAGTATGGTTTTCTTGATAATCCAGTTCAACTTTCGTGACATTGTTGTGTCTGTATTTCAAGCACAGGATGATTTTTGCATTAATGTGAAAACAAAACAAGATGAGTCAAACCAAACCACGCCTGCTGAAATTCATGCACTGAACGGAACTATTTTGGTAGGAAATCATAACGGCTGAATGTGAAAATTCAAAGGTAAAACATGAATGAAAATGTAATAAACAGTTTATTTGGTTGTTTTTATCGATTACGGAGTGTTCTAAGGCTTTCGTGTAAAAAACTCGTTCGCTTCGCTCACTCTTTTTTACGCGCGCCTTAGAACACTAGTGAATTATTTCTCCGTAATCGATCAAAACAAACATATAAACTTTATACCTTGTTTACACCATGACAGCTGATCTGATAACTTGTAATTGTAATTTCGCTCGAGTTCGACTTTGATTTAAATTGAAACGTGAAAACTCCTACAGCATGTTACCTCCGAAACCAAGTAGGCATTCTACTTAAATCTATATCGGACCTAGACTAGCTACTAGTCGGATATCAATATTTTCATCAGTCAATTATAATTATTAATTTACTTAATGAACTAAGGACCATCTACTACTTACTGCTTGCCTCACCTCTTTGATAGCAGCAACTAATCTTGGAGATATCAGAGACTAACTATTAGAGACTGGCTATACAAGATGTCATACACAAATTTGAATCAGCTTATAGTTAGGAGTGATAAAACATGACATCAAGGTCTAGGAGCTAGTCTATATCGGACCGTTATCGGCCCGACAGGAATCCTGTCTGGCAGATAACGATCCGATATTGATTTGAACAGAATTTTAGCAGGGTTGCTATTAATAATATATATATATATATATATATATATATATATATATATATATATATATATATATATATATATATATATATATATATATATATATATATATATATATGTAAAAAATGATACGCTTTCATGCGAGAAAACCATGTCAAAAGTGTTATTGTCTCCTTCTGAAAAGGATCTACTATATCAGGAAAGAAGAAGCTCCCGAAGGAAAAAGTCATTACGAAAACACGCCTATACAAATACATTGTAAATTTTACCGCCGAAAATACGAAAATATTAAGATGAAAAATTGTGATATTTTTCTTATTTCTGCTCAAAACATAGATTGTGGGTACTCATTAGAACCGCCTCGGCGAGGCGGTTCTAACGAGTACCCACAATCTATGTTTTGAGCAAAAATAAGAAAAATAATGTATACCCCTGTAAACCCCAGTTTTACTATATAAATGTGGGGTTTAAGGGGGTCAGAATTACATAGGCGTGTTTTCGTGATGAGACTATTTTTCAGAAAAGGTCTGGTTAGTAGTAAAGCAAACCAAAAACAAGAGGCCCATGGACCACTGTTCGCCCACCTGATAAAAACAGCCACTGCATACCAAAAAATTGCCATGCAACATTCTTCCAGTATTGTCACAGAAACTAGGACACAAATTTGACCAACCCGTTAAAAAAGTCAGTAACCCTAGTCTCATCATTTGGACAAACTTTGTATACCACGAATTTCCGATGCTGTACACCAAGATTCAGCCTCAAAGCTTTCTAAGTTCTGGAGAAGAAGATTTTTAAGTCATTTTACCATATATGGACATAGCAGCCATCTTGTTCATAGGTGCAGAACCATTTGAACAAATTGTCAATTTCCCTTCCATAGAAGGCCACAAGTGAAATCTGTTGAAAATTGATCAGACTTTTTCAGAGAAGACTTTTAAGGATTTTACGATTTTATACACGTATATAGCACAGGGCAAGGGAAGATAATCCACAAAATTCTGACGGTACTTAAATGGTTTCTAATTTAATTACACATTGTAAGTTTCAGCCATTAGTGTAATATATTTTGAGAAAAAATGATCCAACTTTTTTACCTATACAAATGTACGGGGACACAAATTTAACCTTGCCATAAAAAAGTCAAAAGTTATCCTAGGATCATAACTTGTATAAACTTGGTAGATCTTGAGTCCTCTATGTTATACACCAAGGCTCAGCCATAAAGCTTTCTTAGAGGAGTAGAGTTTTAAGTGTGTTTACCATAAATGGGCATGGCGGCCATGTTGTTCAATGGTGCAGAACCATTTAAAAATGTCACTACTCCTTCCTAAGAAGGCCACAAGTGAAATCTGGTGAAAATTAGCCAGTTGATTTCAGAGAAGAATACCTTTAAAGATTACACAATTCATTCCTATATACAGCCTAGGGGCAAAGGCAGATAAACCCAGGGTGAGAGGTGGGGGGAGGGGAGGGAGAGGGCAAATTTTGATCGTAACTAAAATGCTTTACTACTTTAATCATACATTGTAAATTTAAGAATTTAGCTTTTAATACATATTGAATAAATGATTTTTTTTAACATTTTTATAAGGGGCACAATTTGTTTGTGTTGAGGTTTTACGGCCTAGGCAACCCAATGGGGTCATGTCGAGCGCGGTCAGTTTACCTAACCACACGTTTACTGGACAGACTTAGTCCTCTAAGCGGTTAACCAGTATTGTGCACATTCTTTCGCTGGAAACTGACAACTGCTCTTCTTGAATCAGCGGAAGGGAGAGAATGACCGTTGAAAATATTTCATGATCACTCTCCACGAAAGAATGTTGCCGACCTCAGCGGGGGTTGAACCCGCGACCTCCTAGTCTCCGGTCGGACGGCGCATCCAACTGAGCCACCGAGGCCGGCATAAGCGGAACAAATCTGACCTAGCCGTATAAAGGTCAACATACGGTCATCATTTGAACAAACTTGGTAGAGATTGAGTCCTCGATGCTATATACCAAGAATCAGCCTCAAACATTTCTTGGTTCTGAAGAAGAAGATTTTTTAAATGTTTTTATCATATATGAGCATAACGGCCATCTTGTTCAATGACGCGAATCTATTTAAATTTATTGCCAATGCCTTTTCAACAGAAGGCCCCATGTGAAATCTGGTGAAAATAGCTCAAGCGGTTTTAGACTGAAGAAAACATTTAAAAATTACACAATTTTATACATGTATATAGCCCATGGGCAAGGGCAGATAACCCCCAGGGGACAAACTTTTGATTGTAAATAAAATGTTTTATTTCTTTAATCATACATTGTAAGTTTAAGCCAATAGTCTTTAATGAATTTTTAGAAAATGACTTTTCAACATTTTTCCCATACAAATGCATGGGGACGCAAAATTGACCATGCCTTAAAAAGATCAAAGGTCAATCTACGGTCATCATTTGAACAAAGTTGTTAGACCTTGAGTCCTCAATGCTATATACCAAGATTCAGCCCTTAAGCTTTCTTGGTTCTGGAGACGAAGATTTTTAAGTGTTTTTACCATATATGGGCAAAGCGGCCACCTTTATTAATAGACCGTGACCATTTGTACAAATTTTTAATCTCCCTTAAACAGTAGGTTCCACATGAAGTTTGAAGAAAATTGGTACAGGGGTTTCCGAGAAGTCATTCAAAGGTGTGGACGACGAACGGACGGACGATGGACAGCAAGTGACCACAATAGCTCACCCTGAGCCTTCGGCTCAGGTGAGCTAAAATATACACAGGAAAAGGCACAATCGCGAAAAAACAGCACCAAAAGAAGGAGAGACGGGGGAATAAATAATGACAAAACTCCACATGTTAATCCACAGATGCACAAGCAAAGAAGAGCTGTAACAGAAGAACCGCCTTGGAACGATCAGTAGGAAAATTACATGAAGGGAACCTTAAACCAGTTTTACTCGCGTGAAACCGGAAGTAAACATCATGAAAACATATAATTTTGACCCCCTCAAACCCCGCTTTTATACAGTAAAACTAGGTTTACAGGTGTATACATTACTTATTTCTGCTCAAAATCCTAGATTGTGGGTACGCGTTAGAACCGCCTCACCGAGGCGGTTCTAATGTGTACCCACAATCTATGTTTTGAGCAGAAATATTACAGTTTTTATCTGAAAATATTCATTTTTGGTGGTAAAATTTTCAGTATATTTGAAAAGGTTTGATTATATATATATACTTTTATGTTATAGTAGACCAAAATTGTTTATATAATACCGGTATTGTGCCGGTTGTCGTCTCTGTGTTACTTCGTATAGTTTGATAACGTCTTCTGTGTTTCCTATCAGTGCAGGCTATATTCTGTCTTTCGCATGGATCCGCTTATCTCAGAATAATAACGATGAAAATAATAAGAAGCATTATGCCATAAAAATGACAGATCATTCAGACCATAGCTTTTAAATACGGAAATTACTGATTTTAAAGGCTGATTGATGACTATGTATTCCGTAAGTAGTTCTAATTTAAATTTTAGAAACGTATCCAGCTAGCATTATTTATAATATACAGCGGACCATTATCGGCCCGTCAGCTACCCTGATGGGCCGATAACGGCCCACTATAGATTTATGTAGAATGCTTACTGGGGTCTACCGACAATGCCTAGACTGAGCGTAATTCGTACGCATAACGCCGATTATGTGGAAACAAAAGTTGCTTTAAATACGAGGACGTCCAGAAGCCGCTGCGGTTGAGGAGCAGGTTAACGCAAGGGGCCCTTTAGCACTGGAACATCAGTGAGCCAAATGCATCATGCTGGAGAATAATTGCAGTCAAAATTCAATGGCTTGAACATCTTTGGGACCATGGAAAATTGTACTAGAGATGAGCAGTTCAAACCTCGATGAGGCGATTCTAATGGGCTTGAAAAAAACAAGCGGCTAATTTGTATTTCAATTTCACCCGGAGAAGGGTTGTCCAATATTCCTATTTTGACTTTTTACCACTGCAAAATGAAGGTATTTTCAGCTGTCTGGGCTATGAAATACTTGTTTAACATATCAAATAAGACGTACTGCAACTCACGTCCACTTTGAAATACATAAGACGCTTAAGTTCCCCAAGCATTTGTTCCGGGGACTGAAATATTTGTGCCGAATATGACTTACGAGGCCGACTACTTCTTACGGGGACATTAACCCTTACGGGGACAAGAAAGCCTTTACATCACGAAGCGATTTTAACGCCAGTATAATGAAACTCTTATATGATTTTGCTCAATTGAGAGCTTCAAATATATGCAAACGTGGCGTATCAAAATCCTGTTGATATATGCTGTCTCATTTGCATAACATTTTATGGTGTTTAATTGTTTATATGTAAATGGAATATTTTGAAACTGGTTTGGTCTAAAATCTGCATGGTTTTAAATGCGGGGCATTCTGCTAATGACTTATGTTCCCATAAGGGATAATCCGGCCTTGTAATCAGAAACCTGATAGTTGGCTTTCTTGTCCTCGTAAGAGTTAATGACCCCGTAAGGGGTTGTCGCCTCGTAAGTCATATTAAGCACAAGTATTTCAGTCCCCGGAACAAACGCTTGGGAAATTTAGCATCGTATGTATTTCAACGTAGACGTAGGTTGCAGTGCGTCTAATTTGATATGTTAAATAAGTATTTCATAGTCCAAATAGCTAAAAATACCTCCATATTGCACTGTCAAAGAGTCAAAATAGGAACACCGGACTACTCATATCCGGGTGAAATTCAAATAAAAAATAGCCGCTGTGTTTCCAACCCCTCACCTATCTTTTCAGACGTAGAAATGAAAGTTGCTGGGAATAGCATTGTCCGATTTTTCAAATTATATCTCTGAAATTGGCAAAAAATCAATAAATCAGGAGAACTTACCTGTTTGTTGACATTTGGATGTCTCGTAAGTCATGGCGGAAGTTCGCGTAAAGATTTTGAGTGCATAACCAGCGGCTACCCCTTAGGAGATTACCAGGTGTGGTCTAGGGACTCAAAAATAGTTCGAATCAGCCACAGTAAACGAGCCATCGGTGTTCTAGTTGTTGGAGATTACTGTAGATAGAAAAAGGAGAGGTCGCTCTGAAACAGAAGTAAGATAGGCTGGTAACTTATTGCCTTGTCCTCTTAAAATCTATTTGTTAGAGTAAAAGGTAGAGAACAAGAATTTTGCCCATCGAATCTGTGAAGGTTTTGCTGAATAACAATTAAATTTAAATGCTTGATAAAGCCTCAAAATAAGAGGATGCAATTTGAAGTCAATGAGTCGGGGAGGGGAAGGGATAAAAAAAACTAACCACGCAGTCTTTCGCACAACATTCATGTTACATCCTATCAGCTTATAACTGAAAATAATATAAAATATGATAATTAGGTTGCTTTTAGATTTTGATGTTTTATAAAAACGGATGTCAGTCTGCTTAAAGGGTATACATTTATTTTGTTTGTTTTGAGTGTGGTGATGGTGGGGAGTAACAGGGGTACCCGTGAAGAACGTTGCATGTTATCACCATCCCTCATAAACAGACTCAGACAAACCAAGTCTTTTTTATTGTATTATATCATTTATTTATTTATTATAGCCCCGCTTTGAAAAAATAGGGTTATGCTGGATTTACCTTGCTTTTCCGTCATCCCTTCCGTCATTCCTTCCTTCTGTTCAATTAAGATGTATTTTCGTCGCACTCTTCTCAAGAACTGTAAGGGTTACAAAGTTAAAACTTAGTACACAAATACCCAGTGGGTTGATGTATCGTGAATATCGAAATCAGGGACAAGGGCCCATAACTCTTGGAGTTACATCCCTTGATAGGTTTTACAATTAACCATTAATGAAAAATTTTCGATACAGATTTCTCAGGAAATATGAAAGTTGTAAAATTAAAACTTGATACAAACATGGTCAATTAACTGATGTATCGTGTATATCGGACTCAGGGGCAAGGGCCAATAGCTCTTGGAGTTACATCGTTTGATGGGTTTTACAATTTACCATTAATGAAACATTTTATTTAAAACTTTCTCAGGAACTGTGAAAACAGTAAAATTGAAACATGGTACACAAATGGACAATGAGCTGATGTATCTTGTGTACCAAAATCAGGGCCTAGAGCTTGTAACTCTTGGAGTTACATCCCTTTATAGATTTTACAATTTTTCCATTAATGAAAAATTTTCGTCACACTTTTATCGAGAACTGTAAGGGTTACAAAGTTGAAATCAGGTACACACATGGACAGTGAGCTGATGTATTGTGTATACCGGAATCAGGGCCATGGGCCCCTAACTTTTGGAGTTAAATTCCGTGATAAGTTTCACAATTTGCCATAAATGAAAAATTGATAGGTATCACAATTAAATATCAATGACAAATTTTCGTTACAGATTTCTCAGGAACTATAATAGCTGTAAAGTTGAAACTTGGTACAATTATGGACAATGGGCTGATGTATCATGTATACCAGAATCAGGGCCAAGGGCCTATAACTCTATGAATTACATTCCTTGATAGGTTTTACAATTTTGCCAGTAATGAAAACTTTGTCACACTTCTCTCAAAAACTGTAAGGATTACAAAGTTGAAACCTGGTACACAAATACACAGTGGGCTTATGTATTGCGTATACCAGAATCAGCCCATAACTCTTGGAGTTAAACCTCTTGATGGGTTTTACAATTTGCCTTAAAATGAAAATTTTCGTTACATATTTATGAAAGCTCTAAAGTTGAAATTAAGTACACACATGGAGATTGGGCTATTGTATCCTCTATACCAGATTCAAGACCAAGTCCTGTAACTCTTGGAGTTACATCCCTTGGTAGGTTTTACAAATTTCCATTCATGAAAAAAATTCGTCGCACTTTTCTCAAGAACTGTAAGAATAACAAAGTTGAAACCTAGTACACACATGGAGAGTGTGTTGATGTATTGTGTATACCGGAATTCAGGGCAAAGTGCCCATAATTTATGGGGTTTAGTTGACGTTTCCATGCTACCTTTTCCTACAGTGGTGTATCTGGTAGGCATAAATTAAAAATATTTCAACGCTATGGGTATTTCTCCTTTGATAGCGCTGCAGTGGGGCTATAGTCAGATCCTCTGACAGCTCTAGGTATTATAGCTCCGCTTTGAAAAAGTGGGGCTACACTGGATTTGCCTTGTCCATCCGTCATTCCTTCCATTCGTCATTCCTTTCTTCCTTTCGTCCATCCGTCCATTTATCAGATAAATTTTCGTCGCATTTTTCTTAAGAACTGTGAGGGTTACAAAGTTGAAACTTGGTTCACACATACACAGTGGGTTGATGTATCGTGTACACCGGAATCTGTGGCAAGGACCAATAACCCTTGGTCAAATCCCTGGAGATGTTTTACAATTTACAATTTAATATGAAAAAAATTCGTTACAGATTTCTCAGGAACTGTGAAAGTTGTAAAATTGAAACTTGGTACTCACAAGGACAATTAACTGATGTATCGTGTATATCGGAATCAGGGGCAAGAGCCTATAGCTTTTGGAGTCATATCCTTTGATATGTGTTACAATTTACCATTAATAAAAACTTTTCGTTCCAAATTTCTGTGGAACTATGAAAGCTGTAAAGCTAAAGTTTGGTACACACATGAACAATGGGCTGATATTATGTCTACCAGAATTAGCGGCAAGAGCTTATAACATTTTGAGTTACATCCCTTGATATGTTTTACAATTTGCCATTAATGGAAAAGTTTCGTCACACTTTTCTCAAGGACTGTAAGGGTTACAAAGTTGAAACATGGTACACACATGGACAGTAGGTCCATGTATTGTGTATACAGCAATCAGGGCAAAGGTTCCATAACTTTTGGAGTTAAATCCCGTGATAGGTTTTACAATTTGCCATAAATGAAAAATTAATAGGCGTCAATGAAAAAATTTCGTGATAGATTTCTTAAGAACTATGAAAGCTGTAAAGTTGAAACTTGGTACACTCATGGTGAGTGGGCTGATGTTTCATCGTGCATACCAAAATCAGGGCCAAGGGCTTATTACATTTAGAGTTATCCCTGGATATGTTTTACAATTAATTTTGCCATTAATGGAAATGTTTTGCACTTTTTTTCAAGAACTGTAAGGGTTACAAAGTTAAAGCTTGTACACAAATGGACAACGGCCTGATGTTTTGTGTATACCAGAATAAGGGCCAAGAGCCCACACCTCTTGGAGTTAAATAACTTGATAGGTTTTACACTTTGCCATGAATTAAAAAAAATCTTTACAAATTTCTCAGAAGCTTTGAAAGCTCTAAAGAGTGGATTGTTATATCATGTATACCGGAATCAGGGTCAAGGGCCCATAACTCATGGAGTTAAATTCTTTAATAGGCTTTACGTTGCCATGTTAGCATGCCCTACAGTGTTGTTATCTGGTAGGCATGAATTAAAAATATTTCAACAATATGGGTATTTCTCCTCTGATAGCTCTGCAGCGGACTATAGTCAGATCTTCTGACAGCTCTAGTTTATGTCTATAATTTTCTTTTGTTCTAGTTTTCGATAGGGTCCCGTTTTAGTTCATTTAGTGGGATAACAAGATGTGCCATTTTGAAGGAATATCATCAAGAAAACATATCTATATAATTTTGACCACCTTAAACCCCACTTTTATATAGTAAAACTGGGGTTTACAGGAGAATATATTATTTCTCTTATTTCTGCTCGAAAACATAGATTGTGGGTACTCGTAAGAACCGCCTCGCCGAGGCGGTTCTAACGAGTATCCACAATCTATGTTTTGAGCAAAAATATGAAAAATATCAGAGGTTTTAACTGAAAACTTTCAGTTTTTGGAGGTGAAATTTTGCTATATATTTGAATAGGCGTTTTTTCTTAATGGTACATAATGCGATATGTAATTCTTTTGGATTTCGTTATATGTATTACTTCATTTAAACGAATTAAAATAGATCTAACCTTTCTTTTAAATATTAATGGTAACCTAACTAGACTACTTGAGAAATCTCTATCGGATCGTTATCGACCAGGCAGGTATGTCAAGCCAATAGCGGTCCAATATAGATTACAGCAGAATGTTAGCTAAGAGCATTCTGGTCAAATCTATATAAGATCGTTATCGACCCAACAGGAACCATGTCGGGCCGATAACGGTCCAATGTAGATTTTAGAAGAATGCTAACTTGGAAACATTTACGGAGGTAACATGCCGTACTAGTTTTCATGATTTGGTACTAAGCTATTTAGACAAAGTGTGGGTGTTCCGATGGGTACGAATTGCGCACCGCTTGTGGCTGATTCGATTTTGTTCTGTTACGAGACTTCATGATGTCTCTTTCTGAAGAAGCAATCTGAAGTTATTAAAGTTTTCAGCTCGAGGTCTAGATATTTGGACGATTTATCAAATACTGACAATGACTACTATGACTGTTTAATCAGTCAAATGTATCCTTTAGAGCTTCAATTAAATTAAGCAAATTCTTCTTAAACTTAAGCCCCGTTTTTTGGATTTGCATTTGTCTATTTAGATGGGTTTATTTCATGCCAAATCTATGATAACCACCAATGATTTTGATTTTGAGATAATTGTAAAATTTTCTTACTTGGATGAGGATATTCCTCGTCAAGCATCCTACGGTGTTTATATCTCGCAACTTGGAGCTCGACATGACTTGAAATTGAAAGAGAATTGCTTGTTTAATAATGGTCACAAACAACAATCAGAAACAGTTATGGCAGATTCGTGTTTTATTTTCTTGCTTTGTTTACACCATTAATTGTCTTTACAGCTCGTCCGATAACTGGATATTAAATAGAGTTTATTTGGTTGTTTGGATCGATTACGGAGAAATAATTCACTAGTGTTCTAAGGCTTGCGAGTAAAAAACGAGTAAGCGAAGCGAACGAGTTTTTTTTTATAAGCAAACCTTAGAACACGAGTACATTATTTCTCCGTAATCGATCAAAACAACCAAATAAACTGTTTATTACATTTTCATCCATGTTTTACCTTTGAATTTTCACATTCAGCTATTATGATTTCCTACCAAAATATTTCCAGTCAGAGCATGAATTTCAAGAGGTGTGGTTTAGTTTGAAAATCAGTCGCCATCTTGTTTTCACTTTCATGCAAAAATCATCATGTTCTTGAAATACAGACACAAAAATGTCACGAAAGTAGACATGGATTATCAAGAAAACTATACTTTATATTTGTGTTGCAGGTCTTTCCTCTAAAACGCCAACTGGACGGGAAAATTTCAGTCTGATTTCCATGATTTTATCAAATTTTCCGCGAAACGTCAGCTATTGTTGTTGTTGTTACCAACAACGTCAGCAACGTCGCCTAGCAGTTATGACGTCAAAACGTTCGAAATGAAATAATTCTCTCGGTGAATTATCGATTATAATTCACTGATAAATCTCAGTAAATCACTGCTGAAAATGTAATAAAGCAAAATCTTCTGAAACTGAAGCGTTTTTGGATTTGCAGATGTCTATTTTAGATTGGTTTATTTCATGCAAAATGTATGATAAACGCGATATAGATTTTGAGATTTTCCTTACTTGGATGGGGATGTTCCCATCCTACGGTGTTTTAATCTCGCAACTAATTCGGTTTGCCAGAGTGTCTAGTCTTGTTACTGACTTCAACACGCGAAATAAATTGTTATCTGCTAAACTTCTAAATCAGGGTTATCGGTACCATAAACTCCGCAAAGCCTTTTCTAAATTTTATAGATGTCATTTCGATTTAGTTTCAAAATTCAATGTTGGACTTAAATCTCTACTGCAAAAAGGCCTATCAGAACCTGAATTTTATGATGAGTTTTGTATATAAATTCAAAAAAATATATGCTTGCAGTGATTTTAGCTCTCAATTTCTTAAAATCAATTTTCGATATATAAAGATTGGGTACAACATAAATGTAATGCGACCGACTGCATTACCCTGAGAGTAATGAACGCACTGAAAAAAACAACAACAAAAAAACAAAAAAAAAAAAAACAAAAAAAAACAAACAAACAACTGACAACAGTTGAAGTGTCCAGTGTTCTGGGCCAGACCAATACTGCATACAATTTTGGCTTGGGGCAACAGCAATGGACATACGCAAACAACGGAAACAGTGGCTAACCTACGCATTCTGACAGTTTATCTATTATCTTGGCTGACTGCTTTATTTCGGGTAAATATTGTTAGGTGTACCAAAGGAGTCAATAGCAGCGGTATCGCTGCACTGATAAATTTTAGCAGTGCACTGATAATTTTTTACTAGTGCAGCGCTGAATGTTATCGACGAAGCGTTGTTTTTATCAGTGCACTGCTAACATTTATCATATGAAGTAAGCGCACTGATAACATTTATCAATGCAGCGCTGATAACATTTATCAGTGCAGCGGTACCGCTGCCTTTGACTAATTTAGTACACCACACTCATATATAACTCCGCTAATTATATGCAGATTGGTGGGAATGGGCGAAATAGACCTACATCCTAAAATACCGTTTTGCTGGCCGCTTTATAATTAGATATACTAAACGATTTATTAAAAGTCTCTTATGGAGAAGCTATTAATGCAGACACTATTCAATTCCTTTTCTCCAAGCAACAGACCTAATTTTTGTGACATATTGTCCTGTATCGTAGATCTCCATATTATTACAATCATTTAAGCCCTACTGTCTGAGTATTCACCTAAAGCTGGGTATAAAAGCCTTAACCTTTACCACTCTCTGTGTTAATTCAGCAGACGACAAATTGATGATATTTTTTCTTATTTGTCGCAGAAAACAGGTTTTGACATTTCATGCAAACTCTCCCCAAAGAACGGAGACAATTTGCATGAAATGTCAAAACCTGTATTCTAGGAAAAGTATTTCAAAATATACATTTACTGAAAGTTTTATCCAACATGCCGAGCATTACAAAATGTAGATAGGAAGTTAATTAACTGATGTACTCTTATATTAATATGTGGTCTTATCAATGTGAACGTAAAATATGTCATGGACGAGCCTGGCAATCATTACGAAAACACGCCTATTCAAATAAATAGAAAATTTCATCTCTAAGAACTGAAAATTTTCAGATATAAAATTCTGTTATTTTTTCATATTTCAGATCAAAACGTAGATTGTGGGTACTCGTTCGAACCGTCTAACGAGTACCCACAATCTATGTTTTTGAGCAGAAATATGAAAAATAATGTATAACCCTGTAAACTCCAGTTTTACTATATAAAAGTGGAGTTTAAGGGGTTCAAAATTATATACTAGGCAAGTTTTCATGTTGAATTGATTAAGCTAAGCGTAACCCTTGCAGCTCGATAGATAGAAATGATACATAAGCAAACAGTGGAGATGCAGATGTGATATCTCCTAATGACCCGTCTCTTAAGCGTCAACACTGTTTGCCATTCTATTTTTAGATTTTCGACGGACATCTCTGTTTGCAGTTGTGGACGTGTCCAAATTCAAACACGGACTAGTTCATTTAGGAAAGTCAGAGATGAAAAGACTAACGTTTAGAAATCATGCGACGGTAATATAGCATTTACATATGTCGAAATATTGAATATAAAGAGAAGACAAGAAATTCTATCGAATGTCAGTGCCTGTTTTGATGTTCCAGAGTCAATTTTGACTATGTGCAACCTAAACTTTAAATCTGGTGACTGTCGCTCTGTTGCTTCACATGCGTTAACTGATGGCTGATTTGACAAATCTTAGCTCTGAGTTGTCTGTTGCATATTATGCAAGAAAGTTCGGACGAAGCTTCTTCTGACGGTGTGCCACGTACCTTTTATCTTGAATATGGTTTATACGTACGTAAAAGTGAAAAGAAGTGTGTTTTGATTTTTTGGGGGCGAAAGCCCCGCCCCCTCCCCCAGAGTTATTATACCAATACAGATGATCTTATTTCCAAATTAAACCTGTAAGCTTGTATCTCTGTGCGTTATAAAAACTGTTCACTATATAAACAAGCAATGGTTGTCAAATTGTCATATAATTAGTATGAGCTGATTCACTTCAGTGAAGGCATATGTTTCACATTTTATGGATATGGCATTCATAATATTGTAGAAAGCATTTGAGAATTCCTAGTCTAAGACATTTCGGGATGACCTTATTTCCAATTTAACTCAAAAGGGCTATATACAGGGGTAACTAAATAAAGGTCCAAACTACCATCCATAAGCAGCACATTTGTCGTCAATTTTTCTTACTTGAAAAAGAGCTGATTTCCAGTTCTTCAATTTAATATTTAATCCTTAAATTTAGAAATTTATTAATACTATGTTAAAGCGTTTTAGGAATTCCTACGCCTTGTATTTTCACTTTCGCTTCCCATCTGACAGCTACATGATCGCTGTCATTTGATATAGAGACCAGGGACGGCATATACTAAAACATGTAGAGGAGCCAGGTTTTGAGTGGAGCCTTTGAGTGGAGTGATTTCTGGAGAGACTTTTTGGAGCATGATTGGATAAGCTATTGCAATACGTCCAATGACATAAGGCTGTGACCTCTCTGTGACTCCAACGATAGTTCGAATGAACACCAGATGTCTTGGTACAAGAAAAAGTCCCATCCCCTAGTGTCAAAAACTGGCAGGGCTTGTCAAGGGTTACTGTATTTGTGCGCAACAATGCTCTAAATCATTCTCATTTAGTACTATTTGAGATAAGGTCAAATCAAAGCAAAAGATATTAAAATTCTGATGCTGCTCTGTCTTACATGGTATAACCCTGTACTCTCTCTCTCTCTCTCTCTCTCTCTCTCTCTCTCTCTCTCTCTCTCTGAATATGCTTCTTAAATATTGGCATATGCTTTCTGATAGCCGGATCATCAGCTATTACCTTGTATCTATGTAAATATCCCATGCATGCTAAAAACCCTAGTACTGAGAGATGACTCACCTGGCACGCTATACAAGTTGACAATGAATTACCTCTGGTAACCCTTTTGTGGCCGGTCATTGCCAATGCATGGTGATGCAAATTTTTATAGTGCTAAGGGCTTGGGAAAGCCGTCAGGGCTTAATGGCCTTCTTATCATTGCCATGTTTTGTGAAAGATGACACTATATAATTGATAGCTTTTGAGATCTGTACCTCAGCATCGCCTGCACATTGGGTAAAATCTGATACCAACGTGTCGTTTCGGCCCTAGGTCAATTGTTTGGTTGAACTTTTCGGCTATTTTTTGCCAACAATATGATCCGTTTATTGATTTCTTATTATTGCAAACGTTCGTGAAAGCTGGCACTATTTAACTGAACGATTTTATATCTGTACCTTAGCACCGCCTGCAGATTGGGAAAAAGCTGAAACCAACAGGTTCTTTGTTGTTTCGGTCCTAAGTCAATTATTGGGTTGAGAATTTCGGCCAAATTTTTCAAACCGCCGATATGATTCGTTTAAGGATGCAAAGGACGGTAGGGTGAGTAGTATGAACTTGGTAAGATGACGTCTAAGTATGTCTTGCAGCAGGTAAGTATAAGAACATGATAAAAGATCACCTTGCTGCAGTACATGACTAGCATACAACAACGTTTGGCTTGCAGCAGGGACATAGTAGCACATGATAAAGGATTACCTTGCTATACTACATGATAAGCATATAACAATGTATGGCTTGCAGCAGGGAAATATTAGCATACGAAATTATATAATTTGCTGCATTTTATGGTTAGCACACAACAACGCATGGCTATCTTAGGATAAAGTTTAGCCCGTAGATAAAAGATAACCTTGCTGTAATATATGATCAGCAAACAACAACGTATGGATTTGTGGAAGGAAATAATTTGCAAACGATAAAAGATTAGCCTGCTGCAGTTCATGATAAACGGACAACAACATATGGCTTACAGCAGGGAAATATTAGCACACGATAATAGATTGAATTACTATAGTAATTGATTTATATCAGCATACAACAACAAGATAAACTTGCTGCAGTTTATGATTAGAATACAACACCGTATGACTGTCACCAGGGAAATACTGGCACAGATTAAGTGCACAGATTAAGTGTAACTATTATGCAGCATACAACAACGTATGTCTATCTGAAGGGAAATATTAGAACACTATTACAGATTATCTTGCTGCAGTTTATTATTAACATACGACAACGTATGGCTATCAGCAGGGAAATATTAGTACCTAATAAAAGATAACCATGCTGCAGTTAACGATTAGCGTACGACAACCTATGGCTATCAGATAGGAAATATAAGTACACGATAAAAGATTACCTTGCTGCAGTTTATGATTAGCACACAACGTGTATGGATGTCGACAGGGAAATTTTAGCACACGATAAAAATACCTTGCTGCAATTTATGATAAGCATACAACAGCGTATGTATTGCAGCAGGGACATATAGGCACACGATTAAAGATAACCGTGCTTCAGTACACAATTAGCAAACAAGAACGCATTACTTGCAGCAGGGAAATATAAGCACACGATAATTGATAAGATTTGTCAAATCAGCCATCAGTTAACGCATGCGAAGCAATAGAGCGACAGTCACCAGATTTAAAGTTTTGATGATTGGCAAACAACTGCGTACGCTTTGTGGCAGTAAAATATAACCACACGATATAAGATTACCTTGCTAAAGAATATGTTTAGCACACAACAACGTGAAGCTTGCAACAACGAAATGTTAGCATACAATAAAAGATTGTATTGCTGCATTTTTTGACAGGCATACAGCAACGTTCCAAACAGTAATTACCAAGATACAGAATTTCAGAATATATATGGTATTAATATGGTTGTGTTTACAAACTGTTAGTCGTATATATTTCGGTATTAAGATTGATATCTTTATTTGTACAACATTTTTGAACAAATTTAAAGTATGATTGTTGAGATTTTTCATTAAACTAATCAAATCGTAGTTTTTGTGTTATTTTTTTAGCAAGTTGGAAAACGTTTTCAGTCCTTTTAGTATTGCGATTACTTGCTTGGGGAAGAGAGAGCTAATCTTAGTGCTTTTCGTACGTTTGTTCGGTTTGTGCTTGTTTGGATTTGTCGGTTTCCTCTTGAGGTCTGGGAAGGGCTGCGGTTTGTGATTGTGGCACTCCCTGGACTTGCCTCTTACCTTTTTTTTTTTTTTAAATTTTTGTTGTTTTTATTGTTTATATGATAGTTTATTGATAAAAGTTTCATTTACTCGGTACTGTTTGTATATTCCATTTAGCATCCTTTGCCATAGAAAAAATGACTCTTGGTTAGACAATATGGACTGAATAACTTACTAAAATTCTTGAATGGCCACATTGATCATCAGATGTCTCTAAAACTACATTAAAAAGAGCTAAAAGATGACAAGATTTTTTGCAAAGCTTAAACTTGTGATGCTTTGATAGCCAGTGATATATGGATGCGGCCAACTTCACTGTCACTGAATGCTAAAGGGCAAGATCATTTAGTAGCATTGACAAAAAGTTAAAAGAAAACCTCAATAGCATTCATGATATTCTTTTTTGCGCCCCCTCCCCTCCGCACCCCCCCCCTCCCCCCATCAGTGCTCTCATTGACTTGATTATTACAAGGTTTGTTTATTTGTTATTATATCCCCGACACACGGAGTATGAAGGCGGGTATATAGTTTTTGTCTGTTCTGTAACAATGTTTGTCTCTGCGCGCGCGCGTGTGTGTGTGTGTGTCAGTCAGTCAATCTGTGTGTGAACTTTTTTTTCGTCAAGGACTTCTCAGGAACTACTGCACCTAGGATTTTGAAATTTGGTACAAACATTTGGTGTGACTTGTATTGTGTAAGACAGAATCAGCATCCTTATGCTTAAAATATCCCTTTATTTGTCTATTTTTTTCTTTTTTCTCCAATTAAATTTGTGATCAAACATTTCTCAAGAACTACTGCACATAGGATTTTGAAATTTCGCAGAAACATTGGATACGACGTCTTGTATCGTGTAAATGAGAATCAGCATCCTCATGCTTATCGTTCCCTTTATTATTTTTTTTTTCTCCAATAATTTTTGACACATATTTCTCAGCTCCTAAGAGAGCAAGAGTCTTTAAAGTTTTTATACACCTACAGAGGGTTGAAGTATCTTGTGTAAATGAAAACCACAATGCTGAATGCTTTTTGACTTCATTTTACCTTTTCCGTTTTTCCTTCTCTCACTCCAGTGTAATGCATAGGGAATTTTGTGTCAAAGTTTTCCCAGCAACTACTGCACCTAGAATTTCGAAATTTGGTACACACATTGGGCACAATCTCTTGTATCGTGTAAGAAAGAATCAGCATCCTCATGTTTGTCATTTCCTTTATTTGTCATTTTTTCTTTTTCTCCAATAAAATATTTCATCAAAGATTTCTCAAGAGCTACTTCACCTAGGATTTTGAAATTTCGTATAAACATTGGGTTTTCATTACGAGGGGAAATTTTTAAAGATTTATCAGGAACTGCTGCACCTAGGATTTTGAAATTTGGTACAACATTCGGTTTTACTACTTGTATTGTGTAAGAGAGATTCAGCATTCACATGCTTATCATTCCCTTTCTTTGTCATTTTTTTTCTTTTTCTCGAATAAAATGTTTCGTCATAGATTTCTCAAAAAATTACTTCACCTAGGATTTTGAAATTTGGTACAAACATTGGCTATGACTAGTTGTATTGGGTAAGAGAGAATCAGCATCCTTATGCTTGTTATTCTCTTTATTTGTCCATTTATATTTCTTTCTCATGAAAATCCATCACAGATTACTCACCTGTTATTAGAACCAGTCTTCGAATTTTGTATGCAGCTTGACAATGGTGAAGTATGTTGTGTAAGAGAAAACCAAAATGGTGATATGTTTTCGTTTTGTCCATCTCTCCCATGCAATAGGGAAATTAGCAAGTATAAAATTATGGTTCAACTTCCTCAGATAGCTATGGCCGGGGGTATGTGACCTTTGCTCACTATTGCTATATTTGTTACTGAAGTGTTGGTTAGTATTACATTTTTAATTTTTAAAGAGAGTAAGTAAATTTATGCTTTCAAGTAGGTGTTAACGGCAGTCACGTTTCAAGCTAATGACTTGGGTGTGTTTGATTTAAATATGCATAGTTTGAAACTTTATCAGAATATAATGTGAGCTGGGTTACCCAGGTTCTTTGATGATTATCTTCACATTATAGATGTTAGTCGCAAGGAAATCTTTTGAATGAGGAGACAACTTTTCTTTCATAATTTTGCAGTCAGTCTTTTGGCATTCCGAGAAAAAAATGTTTTTGTGTCATATTTTGAGCAGTGGACTTTTGAAGTTTTACAGCATTCTGATTACCGAATAGGTTGTTAGCTCACCTGAGCTTTTAGGCTCATAGGTGAGCTTATAGTATAGGTAAGTTCTGTCTTCTGTCCGTTCGTCGGCGTCCGTTGTCCACACTCTTCAAACGTCTTCTCCTCAGAAACCACCAGGCCAATTAGTTTAAGTCCTGTAGTGATCTTGAAAATTTGGTCAAGTCCACCAAAACCTAATCAGATAATTTTCTAGTCCACATGTTCAGATTTGGTAAGAATCCTCTACACAGTGGCGTATACTCACTCATTGGGTCGCTACCAAAACTGCTTATTGGCTGAGAAAAGAGTTAGCAGACAGGGTAAATGTCATTCCAATGCCATTCAAGAGAGAATTTCTTTTTTCATCAGGGGAAGTGATCTCGCGATCGGTTCTGAAGTTCAGGGATTGACGAGATGGGTGGAGCCTGAAAGGATACCATGTCTACTCATTTCATGTTAATGTGTCTGAGGCATGATACTTGAATGAGATGACACACAATAAAATGACATCATTTCCCATCGTCACACCCAGACAACGTAATGACAGGACAGTGGCGTTAAACCCGAACTCAAACAAACAAACAAAGCAATGCCCAGATCAGTCAATGCATCTGCGTAGTCTGATCAGGGACTTCCCTGTTCGCTTACAGAATCATTGAATAATGTATAATATATCGACGTATATATGACGAAGTCCCTTTTCAGATTCTACGGCTTCGCTGGCTGATTTGGATATATACCGTTGGCACATCCCATGAAACCACTTCTCAGTGCGTAACTCAAATAAATAAATAAATAAACAAATAAATAAAACCCTACAGTTTTACAGGTACGTGGACGAACGCTAATAACAGGCTGTTTACATTTTTATATACCCTCATATCTGCTTGACTGAACAACAATATCCCCAGTCAAACATCGACGTAACATGTGGCGGGTCTTAATGTGATTGTTTTTGCTAAAGAATTTTGCAAAATGGAAAACGCTTATCTAATTGGAGCAGCACTAGTGAAATGTATGAAGCTGTGACCTTTAGGAGAAGATTGCAGAGATTGCACATAACAAGTTTGTTCCTGAACAGTTTTGCTAAAACTCAAAGTACAAAAAAGTTATTGCTAAAAATTAAGCGGAAAAATAGTGCTATTGCAGCCTTTTTCAGGCATGTGTAGATGTTTTCGTTTTGCTGCATTTGACAGTAATGTTTCCATTTCAAACGAAAATTATTGTTTATCTGTCAAATAATCTAGTGGGTTACCAGCTTGTTGTTGTTGATTTTAATTATATTGCCTGGCATCTTTGTAGCAGATGGCCTGATTTAAAGATTGAGAAAGTAACCGCCTGTTTGATATATTGATTCAACATATTCATTTAGAGAATCCCTACGCAGGTTGAAGAATTATATAGGCCGTGCCAAGCGAAAACGTGTCTTCCAACATGTACAAAATGAACACATTCAGCTTCATCCCACGCATGCGTGCAAAATTTCATTCGGACATGTGCACTCCGGACATTTGCTTCCATTCTATAGTGTCCATTGATTCTGTTAACGGATAGCAAATGCCCTAATTAGACTTCGTGGATGCGCAGGCTGATCTAGCCTCCGCTGTCCATATATGTCCGAAGACACGTTTTCACAAAGCGCGGCCCATATGTAGCTCACACTGTATCAGGACTGAGGACGAGAGTTGAGTACCAACAAAACAAGCTTTATGGCCTATCCCTCCCACCACCGAGAGATGTTATGCGACAGACTGCATGCATGCTAAACCCAATCCTTATTAACCCATTTAGTGTGGAGACCCCGATAAGCGTAATTGGCAAACAGTGCAGACCCAGGTCAGACGCCGCATAATGAGATGTTATGCGACAAACTGCATGCATGCTCATAATCCAGTCATGGTTGGTAAGTATACTTTCCTCTGTATCCCATTTATTGAGGAGACGCCCATAAGGGTAATTGGCAAACAGTGCAGACCCAGATCAGACGCCGCATAATGCAGCGTCTGATCTTGTTCTCCACTGTTTGGAAATACTTAAACAATTTTCTCTAGAATTATCTAAATTACATAGCGTGACACATCTAAAATTGCAATTCGACCTCCAATATATATAGGGGGTCTATTCTGTCTAAAATGGGTTAACTGTACGACGTTGGAGCTGCGGTGCAGTAGTAAAGCTTCGGACTCTAGATCGAGGGGTAGGGGGCTCCATTCCGGAGAGCACCAAGTGTTGTGTCCTTGAGCAAGACTCTTTATCCACATTGCTGTGTACTGGTTTCTACCCCAGAAGACCTCCCCAGAATGCCCAGCAGGGCGTATGATTGTACATGTATGTATAGAAAGAAACGTAGGACGTGGGCGCTGTAAACTTAAGTTCCTACTTAGGGTTTAACCTATTGTAGTCTGGAGACCCGTAAAAGGGCAGAACGCGGCGTCTGATCAGGGTCTCCACTGTTTGTAAATAGTTAAGCCATTTTTCTCTAGAAATATGTAAATCAAATGGTTGGACATACCTAAAATTGAAATTGGACTCCACCAATATATAGTATGGGAAAGTCTAATCAGTCTACAATTGGTTAAAATCAATTCCGATTTGTACGTATGTCGGATATTTCGTTTAGTTTTGTCATTGTTGGTTCCGAGCCTCTACTGTCGGTGCCACATGAAGGATATGCTGCGTGAGTATGAACTTTCTTGTGTATCTTTTTTTTTCTTCATTTTTGTATAAGTTCATTTATATTTTGTGAGAGAAATGATAAATCATATCGGCAGTTTACGATTGCAACTTTTGATAGTTTTGTCATTTTGTTTTGATTTTGACTGACATATCTATTTGTAAAAGTGGATGTGTCCAAAATCAAAGACGGAAGGCACCACTTTGGTAACTCAGGAATGAAAAGGTAAACCCAGTCGTATCCCATATTTCTGTGTCTTATATACTACTTACGATACAAACTTGTCATTTTATACACATTTTCAGAAGAAATGCCGTATTTGCCTTAAGGTTTTGGACAGATAGACCAGACCCGAGGTTGTATTTTTTTTCATGCTCAACTCAGCTGAGCATGAAATTTTCTCTGCTTATAAATATGAAAATGCCAACAATATTTGGCATTTTCATATTCATTAGCAGAGAAATTATCATGCTCAGCTATGTTTCGCAAGACAAAATGCAGTTGTTAGTAATTTGAGATTTACTAGCAGGACGAATTTTATACTCAGCTGAGTTGAGCATGAAAAAAGCTTTTATAACCATGGGGCCTGAACAAACGGTGTAATCCAATATCTTGTGCCGCAGGCAAAGCATTCTGTGGCGTCAGATCTGTCTTTACTCTGTTTCCCTAGGGATAGACGGAAAGGGAATGAGTAAACTTTTCAAGAAAGAGAGGTAACTCCGTTCTGAATATTTGTTCCCCGAAAGGGGTCTCTAGAAGACAAAAAATGATTCCCATCGGGAGGCACTTCTTTTCCTCTAAGGTAGATTGTTGTCAGAAGGGGCTTTGTGTGCAGGAAAGAAAACAGGAAGTCACAAATGTTGCCTCCCTTGTAAACAATGGCTGAACATTTACCTGGTCCCTAGGTTGTAAATCTTTTCCCATGGCATGAAATTTTCTCTGCTAATAAATATGAAAATGCCAACAATAATTAGCATTTTCATATTTATTAGCAGAGAAAATTTCATGCACAGCTGTGTTTGTCGAGAACGAGTTTGCAATGGTTAGTAATTTCAGATTTATTAGCAGGGCAAAGTGCATGTTCAGCTGAGTTGAGCATGCAAAAAAGTTTTATTACCTCGGGGCCTGGTGTATCCAGTCCCCTTAATGCTTATAAGGCAAAGTTCGCCGATGTGATATGCACAGGCTGACAATATAGGGATTTAGTGCTGTTCATAAATAGAACTGATTTCCAGGTTCTTAAATGTTAAGCTTATGCATTTATCCACGCGTGCACTTCCTGCAGTTAAATGCTAATTATTAGCAAATATCTCTTTGTACGCTGATATCGAAATGGACGCTCAGATAACAAATTACAGATAATTTTCTTATTGTTCCCCAAAAGAATCGCACATATTTCTTGCGAAACGTCGCCTAAGAACCGCTTTCAGGGCACACCGTAGTTTACAAGGGTCCTGCGAAAAGTTTTTACACTGGGTTCGGATAACTTCAGTGCTACGTTTTATCAAACATATTTTTATTATAAACCTTCAAAGTATTCCCCCTTTACTGAAACACATTTTTGTAACCTTTTTTACTCAGTCGCGAAAAGCAGATAAATAGTCTTCTTTTGGTATCTGTGGAGACACTGATAAATAGCGCTGCCAAGAGAACTTCTAGACGTATACTTATTTCCAGAAAGCATTTTCTTAAGCCTTGGAAATAAAATGAAGTCACAGAGCCTCAGGTCAGGTGAATAAGGTGGATGGTTTAAAACTTTCACCTTTTCAGAAGTCAAAAAAGACTTACTAACCTCACACTTATGAGAGAAGGCGTTGTCATGTAAAAGGTGGACTCCTGACCATCCTTTGCTTGGTCCATGTGCCAATGTAACTGTAAATTGGTCAGTGTATATGACTGCATCTATTCAATTTAAAATAACTCGGTCAGTTGGAAAGCAATTTGCACGAAATAAACGGGTATCGTTAGCTATTCAACACACCATTCAAGTGCGGTGAAGCATTTTAAAATATACCTGGGAGAAAACTAAAGAAACCTATTAGTGACAGAACTTTTTGCATTACCCTCGTACTCTAAATATTGGGACATGTTACAATATTACTATATTGGTCATTATCTTTGAACGAATACAGTAAAACTTCAATGACTCGATGTCTCCTTTACTGTGGCTGATTCAAACTCGTTTTCGAGTCCCTAGGCAGTCATTACGAAACACGCCTATTTAAATATACTGAAAATTTCACCACCAGAAACTGAAAATCTCAGACAAAAATTCTATTTTTTTTTTTTTTCATATTTCTGCTCAAAACATAGATTGTGGGTACTCGTTAGAACCGCCGGCGAGGCGGTTCTAACGAGTACCACAATCTTTGTTTTTGAGCAGAAATAAGAAAAATAATATATATCCCTGTAAACCCCAGTTTTACTATATAAAAGTGGGGTCTAAGGGGGTCAAAATTATATAGGTATGTTTTTGTGATGTCAACCAATATTTCAAGAAAACAAATATTTATGGATATTTTAGAGAAATCTTCTAATTTTACAATGAAAGTGTATTTTGTGTGCTCATAAGAATCGCCTCCTCGAGCCAATTCTAATGAATACACTCAACATGCTGTTGTTTGATAGAAGATAGGAAAGGATACCCTAAATTATCGCAATATGCTTCTGCTAAGTGTCTCGAACTACCCATGTCTAGAACAAAATTTCGTGGTTCCAAAGACATTCGAAGTCCGAGTGTAAAATCTGTAAAGGTTTTCCGTGAAACGCATCAAAGAAATAAGTCTTAGTCTTGGTTTCATTAAGACTCTTCATGTAATGGAGCTGTAGCTTGCAGGGGGGACGGGGTGGGGGGGGTGGGGAGGGCTGTATGCGCCCCACTAGCACAGGCTTAAGTGGAGCTACATGTATGGTGAAGTACGGGGAGACGTTTTTACGGCCACTACACAACACGTAACACCAGCTGCAGTGAGGTTATACAAAATCTAAATTATTGCATAAAAAGCAGTGCCGCACGTTATTAACAGCCGTGCACTAACCGACGAAAAGCCGTGTATTAACAAGGCAATTCACGCGCTGTTAATGCACTGCTTCGCAACGTTCAATATGCTCGTACCGGGGCCACAGAATTCCTGCCGTCACGAGATATGTACTACCCTGCCCTAGAACAAGCATAGTACGTGGAAATAGCGTTCGCGTGACATCGGTGAAAAGGCGAAACAAAATAGTACAAGAAATAACGCGAAATGTAGCAATTGTTTTCAGTTTTTATGCAATAATAGCGATCGAACATGGTTTTTTAATGCATTAACATTCGCCAGGTCCCTAGGGAGGTGTTGAAAACCGCGGCCTCCGGCCTCGGTTTTCAACACCTCCCTCGGGACCTGGCGAATGTTAATGCATGAAAAAACATGTTTCATCCCTATATTGGTTGTCCATTTCACTACCTACAGATTATCTAAAATTTGCTGGATGAATGGTATACAGTTTAGAACTTGATCAGACGCCGTAATCTGAGGCGTCTTATCTAGTTGTTTGCTGTTTGATCAGTTCTTAAGGATAAAACTGTACTACGGAAATTACTTAATATGACGGCTGCAGATACTTGTAATCAGCAGATAAGTAGTACAGGCAATTCACGGTCTGACTGGGCCGAGTCAAGTGAAAGAGTGCCTTGGAGTATGCGCAAAATGTGCGGATTCACATCATCCGGCACGTGCTGAAAGTCTCGTCCAGGCATTTGCTCTCCATTGATTCATTCTATAGTGTCGAAGTATTCTGTTAGAGGACAGCGAATGCCCTGATCAGACTGCACGGATGCGCAGGCTGATCTGGGCATTCACTGTCCGTTTATGTCTAGAGACACGTTTTCACTTGGCGCGTCTCGTCTAATAAATCTCCTAATTTACGTACGTCATTAAACAGTCACTTATTATTTAGCCTTCACGAAAATGGACATTTACAAACGGTGTAGACAAAATCAGATGCATGGAACCGCAATTGATCGTGGTCTGTAGTGTGGTTAGGCTTACTGATTAACTTTCATGTATCATAACAGAAGCAATTCAGAAGAAATGGACTCAATCAAAATACGACTTGCCCTTAAAATGTGACTTTCCACCATGTTAAATAACAAAGTTAAAAGTAACAGCAAATGGAAGTAATCGCTTGATCATTTACTATTTGGAGATGCCTCATTACCATACTCAACAAATGTTTTAAAATTTGAGTCCAAAAGTACATAGCGACACAAAACGATTTTAAGTGTTGAAACTATTTGGAACATAGTGTTCTGTTCATGCAACTCACTATTCAAAAGTTGATTGACTGTGGGATATTTGCCCGGGATGCGCTGTCCTTATCCCTTCATTTGTTATTACCAAAATCCTTAAGGTCTTGTGATAGTATTAAGGTGACCTTTACGACTGGTATTATCAACCCTAATACTGGCATTTTATTGAGCCTGTTATAAGCGGCTTTTCATTAATATTTGAGCTTAATTCAAATTTCCAGTAATTGTGTTGTTTTTTGTTCTCACTGCCTTTTTATGTATTTGAAATGTTTGTTTGTCCTTTTTAATTTTGTATCTTAAATTCACATTCACAAATCGAGATCCATATTGTTTAACATATTTCCGTCACTATTTGTACACTAGTCCTGTAATTGTTAAGGAGAAGAACTAAATAAGTAGTCATACTTTCGTTCCGATCCCATTTCTTATGTGCCTCAATGTATACTGTCATAATATATTTGGAAATAAAATATGTGAAAACTAAATGGTTCGCCTTTCTACTTATAGTAAAAATTCAATGACTCGAACACTAATAGCTCAATACTGTGTCTGATTCGAACTCGTTTATGTGTTCCTAGGATTATTTTTTTCTGATAGCCCTAAGAAAACAAATATTTAGGGGTATTTTAGAGAAAATTTCTTATGAAAATGAATGTTGTGTGTACTCATTACAATTGCCTCATCGAGGCGATTTTAATGAGAACGCTCAACATATCATTATTTTATAGCAGATTGAATGGACATCCCTAAACTATTTCTTATTTGCCTCCGGACCTGGCGCTATGATTTACCCCTCAGTGGCTCGAACTACCCTGCCAAGAAAAAAATTCCATAGTCCCAAGGATGTTCATGCCATTGAAGTTTGTTTGTTTGTGTTGAGGTTTTACGGCCCAGTCAACCCAATGGGGTCATGTCGAGCGCGGTCAGTTTACCTAACCACACGTTTACTGGGCAGGCTTAGTTCTCTAAGCGGTTAACCAGTATTGTGCACATTATTTCGCCAGAAACTGACAACTGCCCTTCTTGAATCAGCGGAAGGGAGAGAATGACCGTAGAAAATATTTCATGATCAATCTCCACGAAAGAATGTTGCCGACCTCGGCGGGGGTTGAACCCGCGACACCCTGGTCTCCAGTCGGACGGCGCATCCAAATGAGCCACCGAGGCCGTTTGACTGTATACAATGGCAGTAGTGTTTAGTGATTGGCACACCAGAAACTAACTCACAGGTGGCAGCTATTGCCATAAGCTCCCCTTATTATATCTTGAAAGAATCTTTCGGTGAGGCAATTAAATTGTAATTTGGTTTCTGTTGCAGTTTTCTTTGTACGTGCGTCGCTGGTTTGTTTTATCATTGTTTGTTCCTAATCTTTTCTGTCGATACCAAGGGAAGGCTGTGGATTGTGACTATGACACTTCCTGTGTATCTTCACTCTTTTCATGCTTAATCATACTTAATGGTCTATCACCATTAGTAGCATTTGTCAATTTTACGAAATTCTACACGTTTCTAACTAATATGCACATTTATGAAGATTTGCACAATACTGTCTGGTCTAGGGAAAAATGATTTTGTCGTCTCCGTCATTCTTTATTGAAAGAGCTCTCCAGTGGCAGCAGGCAATTTTCACTTCTATTCGATAATAGACGTATTGTATAATTGACGGTCTCCAAAGTGATTCATTTTCTATACCGACTGTCCATAACTATCGCTTACTAATAACTGTATAATGTTCCTTGAAAACATATACATCACGAAAACTTGCCTATATAATTTTGACCCCCTTAAACCCCACTTTTATATAGTAAAACTGGGGTTTACAGGAGTATACATTATTTTTCTTATTTTTGCTCAAAAACATAGATTGTGGGTACTCGTTAGAACCGCCTTGCCGAGGCGGTTCTAACGAGTACTCACAATCTATGTTTTGAGCAGAAATATGAAAAATATCAGAGATTTTATCTGAAAATTTTCAGTTTTTGGAGAAGAAATTTTCTATATATATTTGAATAGGCGTGTTTTCGTAATGAGTGATGGGTCCCAGGCAATGCCACAATCATGAAGCACAGCCCTACCGAGACATCAAACGAAGGAGAGATAAAGAACAAATTCTGACAAAACAAACGCCGTATATGAAAGCACAGACGCACAAACAAAGAAGAACTGCAACAGAGGAACACCTTGGGACGGTCAGTAGGAAAACTACTATGGTAGTTTTAGTCGCGCGAAATCTGATCTTTATACATAATTCTGACACCCCTGCACGTGTTGTTCCTTATTTGTCTTTACATTTCTAGCCGTGCTTTATCTAAGGTATTTGAGCACAAGAATTTCGTCGCGCGCTATCGATGGGAAACCAATCATATTTGCGAAAGTTTCGCCCCCTGGTAACTATGGACGCTAGATTAGCTTACAATATTGGCCGAAACATTCATATACATAATAAATTATTTTGTTTATTAAGACAGAAAATGATCTATGAGCATATTGCAGTTCTTTGACTTTTATTTTACCTGATGAGTTTCTCTACAGGTTACACCATTCAAACACATTCGTTTTACTTCTTGTTTCCATCGTGTATTTGTTGACGTTCGAAAACGAAAATAAGTCGGTTAATATTCTTATTTGCTGTTATATCTGTCCTTATTAAAATCCATCGCGGCTCAAATTTCATACTTTTTGCAATCCTTTCATGAACACATGATTTAAGTTTTTATATTAATACATCGTTTATTTATATTTTACACCGTCAGCTGATTCGCATAATTTATCCGCCATTTTGAATATTCGTCATCGAACCTTGTAACTACGTAACCGCGTGACGTAATGCTTAAGAGGTATTGTCAACTACCAAAGGGGAAGTCAGGTAATAAAAATAATAATGAAAATCAATAAAAAAATCATTTATGCAAAACTCGCTCAATGAGGGGTATTGGAAAAGAAATAAATTATTCCGAACCGTGCTCAAATGCCCCAGATAAAGCACTTGAGTTTGGGTTGTATCCATTTGAGCACTTGCTCGCTGCGCTCGCTCGTGCTCAAATGGGTACAACCCAAACTCAACTGTGCTTTATCTTAGGCATTTGAGCACGGTTTGGAAAAATTTATTTCTTAAATATATCACAAAATTTTGATATTGTTTTCGGTGTTGGTTTGAATGAATCGTTTTTTTTTTTTTTTTTTCAGTTTGTAAAATCGACTTCAGTACAGACAATAAAAAGGTATAGATTCTTTTTTTTTTTTTTTTTTTTTTTTTTTTTTTTTTTTTTGAGAAATTCAACCCATTTACATGTATGCCTAGCGTCCTATGAATTGAACATTGGCAAACAGTTAACAGAGTCTACATTGTTTGCATTAAATAAAACATGATAACATGGTGTTGTAATTGGCAATTCGGTACAGACAATAATTTATGCAAATACATGGAGCGTAACACGGGCTATTTGTGTGAAGATCGAGGGCCTAGATCATCCTAGGCAGGTTGCAGTTTGCCCAGGGTCTTCACTGTTTGTCCTTATATTCAAGAATATCCGTTAATAGCTGTAAGCTGTTCTGTTTACAATGCCCGAAAGCCAAGACTGATCTCAATTTTTTAGATATGTAAGGGCCCTTTTTTGCGTTCTACGTCATATTTTCAAAGACATTAGACACTTTGTAGATTTTCCGTGATTCGTTCAAGGTATATAACTGTTGTTAATTCTTATTTGCCTTCTTGCACACCACGGCCCTTCTGAAATACAGTTCTAACATTGAAGAGCCTTGATACAGTGTTTCCTTTTAGGGTAAATCCCTTTTCAGAAGGGGACAACATCAATTTAGGCAGAGTTGAAAGCGCGCCCATTCCCCATAATGCATGCTTACGGTCGATGTATATACCGTTATTGTCCCAAACATTTATTGTCCGTATCTTAACACTTAGCATGCTGGGTAAAAATTTCAGCAGACGACAATTTGAAATAGGTATCTTTTTTCCAGAAAAAAGGGTTGACAAGTCATGAAAATTGTCGCCGCCTAACGATACAATTTGGAAAATAGGCTTTGACAAGTCATACAATTTGCATGAAATGTCAAAGCCTGTTTTGTAGGAAAAATTAGAAAAAAAAAATATCGTTTCCGGATGATAACTTGAGTAAACATCAATGGATTTTCACCAAACTCCGTATGTGCATTGACATTAAGGAGATCTGGTTTGGGATTGCTAATGGACAAATTTCGTCATTTTTTTTACGGTTATCTGCCGAAGACATGCCCATATTTTCGTTTCTGGACGATAACTTGAGTAAATAACAATGAATTTAAACCAAACTTGCTATATGCATTGACATAAAGGAGATCTGGTTTGGGATTGCTAATGGGCAAATTTCATCAAATTTTTATGGAGTTATCTGCCCGAGGCACGCCCATATTTTCGTTTCCGAACAATAACTTGAGTAAATAACAACCTCATATTTTCGTTTCCGGACGATAACTTGAGTAAATAACAAGGGATTTTAACCAAACTTGCTATATATATTGACATTAAGGAGATCTAGTTTGGAATTGCTAATGGGCAAATTTCGTCAAAATTTTACGGAGTTATCTGTCCGAGACATGCCCATTTCTTTTCGTTTCCGGACGATAACTTGAGTAAATAACAAGGGATTTAACCAAACTTGCTATATGCACTAACATTAAGGAGATCTGTTTTGGAATTGCTAATGGGTAAATTAAGTTAAATTTTTACGGAGTTATCTGCCCGAGACACGCCCATATTTTCGTTTCCGGATGATAACTTGAGTAAATAACAAGGCCTTTTAACCAAACTTCCTATATGCATTGATATTATCAAGATCTGGTTTAGGATTGTTATCTGTCCATTGATATTATCAAGATCTGGTTTAGGATTGTTTTCTGTCCCTCAGTCATTTTCTTTCCAGACATTTTCGCAATGATAACTTTAATACATAAACAAATAATTGCTGTGGCCGGGTATTTTATTTTAGTAGACTTACTAGTGACGTGCCTAACTGGTGATGGATGAATTGCAGACTGTTCAAAATGTGACTTACAGAGAATCTTAATCTTGTGTTAGACGATTTTTTTCCGTTTGGGTTAATATGGTAGTTTAATTAAAACGATATTCACAACGTGATTCATCATATATTAAGCAGAGTGCTAAAATTACCGTGTATTCTGACATTTTGACGAGAGCAAACCGTAGAACTTGGCTATTTTCCGAAAATTTGGGCAAGTAATGTAGTTTAATGAAATGCATTGCCAATATGATTCATGATACAAACAAGAAGACTTAAATGTACCCTGTTTTAGTGTTTTTTTAGTATTCGGAACATGTTGATAAAACTATGGGTTTAGGCTATCTGTCCGAATATTTTAGGTTAATAAGGTAGTGTTATTAAATAGGCATTCCCAAATAATTCATCATATAAAACATACTTCGCTAAACATTATCCAGCAGGTTGTAAAATGGGCTTGTTCTTTAGATTTCTGAAACATCTCACTCAGATAAAACAGGGATGCGTTCTAAAGTACAAGTATCTCGCGAACGTTTTGCCCTGGATCCCTGCTCTTGTTGGCGTTTGTCATTAGGTACAGGGGTCCAGCACTAAACATTCGAGATTACTTTGCACTTCTGATTAGGACGTACATGCTGACATAATGGCGGATGAGTGTGGACAGGCCGTACAATTTGCCAGTCAGTCTGTGTCCTCATTATTTATTCTTTCTTTGAAAAAAGAAAAAATGAAAATGCAATTAGTCTAGAAATATAATCTAAGTGAGTACATATATGCAGCACTGTGTAGATGGAATGGCATTTGGCATGTTGGTGTGGATAGGCCATATCGTGTGCCAGTCATTCTGTGTCCTTAGACTGTGAAATACCCGTTTATTACTTGAAAAAAAAATATATATAAAAAAAGAGAGTTGAACATTAATGCTGTTATAATAATAATAATAATTATTATTATTATGATTATAATAATTATCATTATTATTATTGTTATTATTATTTTATGTACAGAGTTAAATTGAGATATGTTCGCCTAGAACTTATGTGTTAGATAACTACTGGTAGTGTTAGATTTTGGAACGGTAGATTGTGGCCAGTTCTGTGCGGGATGTGTCTTGCATAAGGAAGAAAGAATGCAGGGACGTGCTGTCTGGACATTGGTCCGACACACATTCCTGTAGCATGAGATTCTTAAAGATGTCTGGCAAGAGACGGCTGGTGCAACTAAATTTGTTCACTGTTTTAATTTTCTGATTTCCCTGTTTTATGAGATATCATCTTCTCTACATAATGTTGATTACCCCATAATGTTAATTATATACACAATGTATCGATTTTTTTCAGGTAATAACAGAAAATGCTATTGTATCTTAAATGGGAATGTCATATGCCATCGTATATGTTTGTATTATATCATCAAGGGCTTTAACGTCTATTGGAATTTTGAAATAAATCTATTCTATTCTATTCTATTCATAAATAAACACTTTTGTACATATCCTTTGGTAGCTCATGCTCCAGGTTACAAAGCAAAAGTAATAAATCAAAGTATAAAATCATTTTAAATTGTATACACCTTCTCCGTATGTTACTATTTCCTATATTATGTCTTGTTCACGCCTACCAAACGAATGAATGCGTAACCACCGGTTAAGAACGTGAAACAATTAGATCGACATCCGGTTAGGGATAAGATTGCTCAAAAAGGTAAACAAACTTTGCATTTTCTGTGTTTCATGAGCGATATAAATGTTTTGAGGAAATTATTTAAAAAAACGGGGAATTACATCAAGTGCCCATTGATATTGGCGTCAGTGGTGTAAATCTCAGAGCACCTACTTCACGCATATTGGCTGAATTGTTTTTCGCGTGCTGAAGGTGTACCGAAAGGCAGAGAAAACACGTGGTAATTCGTGGTGTTTTTTTGTCACCCGTAATGGCCCCTGGATAATGAGGTCAATAAAACTTCAAATGTGATTCGAAAAAAAACAAAAAACAAAAAAAAAAAAAAAAAAAAAAAAAAAAAAAAAAAAACAAAAAAAAAAAAACAGCGGATACCATCTTAGTTCTGCCCTCCAACAGTAACCTGGAAAGACGAATATAGATCAAAATAAAGCATATGTATGTAGCAGTGAACAACAACATTGCAATTGCAGGAACCCAAAGCAAACTCTCAGTGGACATAATGGATAAAACTTATCTTAATTAGTTGTTGAGTTTGCTTGAAAGTCTTCTAGCTCATCAACTAACTGTAATAGGCAACGAATAACAGTAAGCCTGAACTCGGTACAAAGTAATCATGATATGCACAGATCAAACGAATTACAACATCTGAGGCTAAATAAACCGTCACTTTTACAGACAGCGATACAAATAATTTGTTTTCAAGTGTAGCGTGGAGTGACTTAGACCCGTCGATTGCCCTGACCGGCGATCCAACCAGAAATCCTTGGACCTCAAATCTAGCATCTTCACCACATGCCATAATGTCAGAACAAGCAAGACTCGTCAAACAGGCATGCTATGATCTTGCAAATATTTTATCATTTGTACGTCACTTTGCCGCATTTCTACACATTCAACGAGTTTCTAATGCTTAACCGGGTTCTCCAATGCTTAACCATAGAAAATGATATAAGGTTATGCGCAATTATGAAAAGCAAACTGGCCTTTTGTCTTCTACGGAAGCAAACAATGACCTCTGATATATGAATTGATGCTCCATTCGGTCAAATAAGCTTTCAAGCAATGGCCTTATCCAGAAAACCTTTTTTTTTCACCAGGACTTTCTGCATCTGATGATTTCACGACAACTTATAAATCAAAGGTACACCATCTGTTATTGTAGTAAATCGCTGGCATTTACAAAGGGTACAAACGGTGTGTTTGTCTCCTTTGGTCATCTAATTCTTAACCAGACAATCTACTTCTTAACCAGCAAAAATAGGCAGATCAGCACTTTTTTGCGGGAAAAAATCCAACACCTGTTAAATTTGCATTACAGACAATTGCAGGGCCATTGAATTGGTGTGAAAACACAAACAAAGTCATGATACACTATGATTCTGGAGATTGAAGATGTTTGCATTCAATATTATGTTATTTCCGAATCAACAGTGCACTGCTTATCAGGTTGGCTAAAAATGGTTCCGTAGAACAAGCTTCGTGTGTTCCTGGAGACGTGGAGGTGAAATCAGACCCGCTTTATAGCTGTAAATTTTGTTATTATTTATATAGAGTTATGCGTAACCAGCCATTTTCGTCCCTTCCCGTGCCGATTTTTCAACAATGCTGCATTAACAACCAAAATATCCATAACACAAATAACCACATGCGTCTATCGTGAGCGCGTGATGGTATGTTGAACTTCTAGCAAAGCGCAAAATTGAATAAAGGACAAAAAACACCACGAATTACCATGTGTTTTCTCTGCCTTTCGGTAAACCTTCAGCACGCGAAAAACAATTCAGCCCATATGCGTGAAGTAGGTGCTCTGAGGTTTACACCACAGACGCCAATATCAATGGGCACTTGAATGTAATTCCCCGTTTTTTAAATAATTTCCTCAAAACATTTATATCGCTCATGAAACACAGAAAATGCAAAGTTTGTTTACCTTTTTGAGCAATCTTATCCTTAACCGGATGTCGATCTAATTGTTTCACGTTCTTAACCGGTGGTTACGCATTCATTCGTTTGGTAGGCGTGTTGTTAGTGTCTGCAAATATTTTGTCTGAAGGATAGATAGTATGATGTATATTACAACACAGATTTCTACTCTACTGCTGAAAATAGCTACCAAGACAGATGAGCAAAAGTAGGTAGAGACAAGCCCCAATCACTATGGCTTGTCCTTTCTGGGTAGTTATTCAGATAACTAATTTTTTTCAAATCATTTGGATCAATATATATTTACTAGTACTGAGCCTTACTACAGATTTGTATATGTAAAATGCTGTCATTGTGTATATTCGCCATCACACTGTTAAATGTTGTGTCCTGATGGGCTTTATAGCCCTTTGGAGTTCTCAATAAAGATCTGTTCTGTTCATGTATATCCTGGTTGATTTATAACTATCGCAGCACGCGTCAATAAAATAGGATTTGCTTGAATTCTGTTTTATGGCTTCCAATCTAAGAGTTTCTGTTTAATTATAATTCAATTGAAACATGTTTTGGATGTTTCTTCCTGTTTACAAATGTTCCTCTCTTGCTGCTCAAGGTTATTTTGGACGCATGCGGAGTGCTTGTTACAGTTCCGGAGAATAAATTCAGAGGAAAGGTAATGCAAATGACACGTATCAAAACATAACGCTTAGCACTCTTGGTAAAACATTCAGCAGATGGCGTATTAAACTATTATCTTGTTTTTCCAACAAGACAGACTTCGACATTTCATACAAATTGCATGAAATGTCAAATCCTGTTCTCTAGGACTAATAGCAAAATCTCATCTGCTTAAATAGCCCAGGGAGTGGTTAAGACTACGGTCATACCAAGAAAGGGCACTGTTTGAAATATTTATTTTACTTTGAAATAATTATTCAAAATATAATTTATGTTTATATGATATCGGCTACGCTTGGAAAATTGTTCATCATTTCTACAAAGGGGGATCACTTTTGTCACTTCCTGTGCTTTAATACACGCAAAGTCCCTTATGAAAATGTGTCTATTCTATAAAATAGGTACAGGCCATCATTGATTTTCCTTATGTACTCTATACATTACATTTTTACGAATGTCTCAGTTCAAGTTTGTTTTTTTTTAAGTTCAAATGATACTTGACACCTGCCCAGCAGCAGTCTCTCTAAAATCTTCAAAACGAGAAACGGAAGGATATAGATTATGCTACATATAATGAACCTCGCCTCTTCGGAATAAGTGACACCTATCTTGTACGAGGTCACGATAGTTGTAAGAGTTATTTATCCAGGATGATTTTCTACTTTCATAGTGAAGGTTACCACCCAAAATATACATGTCCTACAGAATGGCATGAATTATATATTTTGACCAATTCTGGCAAAAAAAGCATGCAAAAAAAAAAAAATCACTTCAGAAAAAGTTCGTTTTGCAACTATTAAGTATGGAACCAGACCATAGCTCTATAAATTTTAGCAGTCCGTGGCCTTTAAAATACCTTATAAAGTTATAAACGATCATTTAACGCACAGTTTCGCAGCTTGTCCCAGCGGGCACATGACGTTTATACAACGTCGGCTCAACATCGATGCAACGTCATGACGTTGCATCGACGTTGAGCCGACGTTGTATTAACGTCATGTGTCTGCTGGGGTAGCGTCGAATTTTATCAAAGGAGTATCGTATTTACCTTAAATGTTGGGACAGCATAACTCTCCCTAATTGTCAAACTTTCGACAAGTCCATTTACTATCGGATGACCTGTCTACAAAATGCTAGATTGGTGGCAAACACTGCAGATTTTAATCACACACCACGTTCTGTGGTGTCTGATCTTGGAACACACTGTTTGCGCAGGGCTCTCTGTTCCAATACTTCGGGGTATTACGATTTGTAACACGCATAACTTTGTAATTTGCAATATTTTTTTACTATTTTAGGAAACAGACTTGAAAAAATGTAAACATGGTGAAGATAATTCTGCATAAATTTAATAACTAAACGGCTGATGGACAACTAAATGTCATCCGACGTTTAAAGTTTGTCTGAAATATTCGCGGGTGATTCAATAAGTAACCAGCGCAACGGATTTCTAATTGACCAACACGGCCACTGTATTTACAATTATTGAAACGCACGAGTTAACAGTTTTTTTGTTTGTTTTTTTTTTTTGCTTTTTTTGTTTGCCTAGCGTCCCATTAAAGGACATTGGCAGATTGTGTAGATCCAGATCAGACGCCACAGAACACGGCGTCTGATCCCCGTCAACTTTTTTGCATAATATACAGGAAATTCTATAAAAAAAAATGTAATAATACAAACTATCGCTAATCAGACGCCCGTTATATTGGATGCGGTTGGTCCATGGAGTAAAGGCAGAAGAGTCCATTGGACATAAATGGATTAACCACGTGTACAAATTGTATCAGTGTTAGTTTATATATTGATAACATATCGGATGTTAAACATGGCCAGTGATACACAACTAGCTTTTCGTGTAAATTGGACGACAGCTACAATAGACCAAATTCACAATCGCGAGTTTTACCGCTCTCGCTAATCCACGCATAATCTCGTTAATACAGAACAAGGCTTGCGGTGTATCATCGATAAAAATGACGGCTCGTCAGACCGTGACTAAGTACACCATAGAAGATTTGTAGAAATGTCCGTGTGATAAGCAGTCCCATTTCTTCTTCATGACTCTCCTCTACATTGGTTTTCAGTTAAATTCAGTACCCACCCAAAGAAGATCGTTGCTGTCTGTATTAAGTCATCTTGAATGTTATGGATTTTAAGTGAAACATATTTTAAACAAAACTGATCTAAGCTCTAGCAATCTTGTAAATGAAATATATCCGCAACAGCAAAAACACATGCCAGCCTCAGAGGATAAAAAACAAGATACCTGCGTGTACATCTCGATGTATCAGTCGGTCGGTAGAGCCAGTACACAATGATGGAAGGAGTGCATAACGGTGTCAGTCGCACACTTTAATTGCTCGACCAGTTAACGACTGCCAACACCTGTTTAACTACCGCTTGCCCAGCAACTTGATAACTGTACTGCCGCAGGTGTCAGAAACACGCGGCGGATTATTCTTTTTAGATGCTACCGACGTTGCGGGCATCAGTCAAATAATCCAATAACTAGTAGTCCCACAGGGAAAAACATGCGTCCGGCGGACTTGGCTTTGGGAATCTTTAGGAATCAGGACCCGAATTTATACGTCCAGAGACGCAGGATTCTGCGTCCTCCGAGAACCCTGAATTATCTTAGGTTATAGCGAGTGTCTTTCATTTCCGCATTGTCAATACACCGCCAGCCTCGATCTCGATACATTTCCGGAAATTTTCCGCTCGGCAATTATCGGAAATTATGATTGTGAAAAGTGTCCATTTATTACTTATTGGGTCAATTTTTCGCAATCAGGTCAGAGTATACAAACGCTTAAATTTCCTTAAGATAGTTGTTCATGTGATTATCACTGACCAATGTAATCAAACCGAGCGTTAGACGAATTCCAGGTTTTGGTTATTTATGGCCGCGCTGTTCTAGTCGCTGTGACGTCAGATGATCATCTGTAAAACATGGACTGAGAATTGGCTAACAGAGCAGACCCAGATCAGACGCCACAGAGCGCGACGTCTGATCAGGATCTGTACTGTTCCCTCAAATTACAGAAAGTTAAGGATTAAATAAAACAGTCGTAAGTCCCCATTGAGGACCATTTTCCCAGTCTACACTCAGAGATAATTGACCCATCAGTATTGTCAGTGCTTTGATCTTTGAAATAGAATATGGGCTAAAAAAATATATACTAAACTAACAAAATGCACGAAGTAAACTTCTTGGTTAGCGAGTTCAAACGGGTTAGAACTTCCTTAGAGGATGATAATCGTTTCGGGCGGCCACTAGATGCCATAAGGAAACGTGACGAAAACGCGAGATCTTGCGCATTGTAATAGGCATGTACTTTTACTTTTTATGGACGCCCGTAGATTTTTTAGGATATCTTTTTGCACAACTGCAGTAATCATCACAAAAACATGCCTATATAGTTTTGACCCCATCAAACCCCACTTTTATATAGTAAAACTGGGGTTTACAAGGGTATACATTATTTTTTCTTATTTCTGCTCAAAACATAGATTGTGGGTACTCATTAGAACCGCCTCGGCGAGGCGGTTCTAATGAGTACCCACAATCTATGTTTTTAGCAGAAATATGAAAAATATGAGAAATTTTTATCTAAAATTTTTCATTTGTTTGGTGTTTAAATTTTTCAATATATTTGTATAGGTGTGTTTGCATAATGATTGACAGGTTGGGGCAAAGTATGGTAAGCAGGCCAGGGTAGGTTATGAGCTGCTAAATGGTAAAGTAATGCTACCTTCCCCTGCCCTGTCCTAAGAGATAATTTCTGCAAAACGTATACGGGTCCCCGTTAAAATAACGGTACGAGTCATCACGAAAACATGCCTATATAATTTGATCCCCTTAAATCCCACTTTTATATAGTAAAACTGGGGTTTACAGGGGTATACATTATTTTTTTTATTTCTGCTCAAAAACATAGATTGTGGGTACTCGTTAGAACCGCCTCGCCGAGGCGGTTCTAACGAGTACCCACAATCTATGTTTTGAGCAGAAATATGAAAAATACCAGAGTTTTTTATCTGAAAATTTCAGTTTTTTGGAATTGAAATTTTCCATATATTTGAATAGGCGTGTTTTCGTAATGTACTGGCAGCTGATTGCCAGTTATTTTATTGTAAAATCTACGGACAATTTTATATTGTGTGTGTGCGTGCGTGCGGACGTGCGTGCGTGCGTGCGTGTGTGTGTGTTACCAATAAAGAGTCCACAATCGCAAGGTTTCAATGGATGTTGTATAGCAAAAACTTGTATGAATTAATACCACATATTGCTTATTCTTCTGGTTTGGCACATGAAGATAACGTTTTGTTCCCGAACGTAAAATATCTGTGGACATCATTTCCGATCCAATGAAGACATGAAGGAAGCGGTTGTGGTGTGGGTTAACAACTCAAAGGGCCCGAGTTCTACCAGTCTGGGATAACCGTTTGATCAAATGTATCATACAGTGGAATAATGATATAGAAAAAGGTCTGTCTCAAACGGAAGTAAGGTAGACTGGTTACTTATTGACTTACCCTCGTACATGTATAATCCTTCTCATCATTTGCTTTTTATTTCGAATTCCCATCTTGCAGTTATAAAATGCCATTAGAAAAGAATGAAACAAACATTCACCACATGCGAAAGGATACAGTGTTAACTGGCTATACTTTATTTTCACTAATCAACAATATCAAAGAATCTAAGCAAAACAGATGTAGCATTTTCTCCCCAAGTTAAAAGCAGACTAAATGCCAAGGCTGTTGTTGTTGATCTCGTATTTCCTTTTTGTTACATATCTTATATGTCATGTTGCTTTGTGTGTCTTTGAATTATATCCTTGTTTTGTATCCTTATGCATATCTTATTTCACTTTAGCTTACTTTTAACTGAATGCTTAGGCGTTTCCTTAATTGTTTCTTAGTCTCTTTAGAAGAAGCCTCGTTGCTTCCTTTAGTGGATTGTTTATTTTCTCCTGATCCCATTAGCGTCGGATTTGACGTCAACGTGTCAGTTTCTGATGTATCTGATCTCTTAAACCGTTGATGGATTTTCGTCAATCTTTGAAAGGGATTGGTAATAGCATTACGAAAACACGCCTATACAAATAAATAGAAAATTTCACATCCAAAAACTGAAAATTTTCACATAAAAACTTTGATATTTTTCATATTTCTGCTCAAAACATAGATTGTGGATACTCGTTAGAACCGCCTCGGCGAGGCGGTTCTAACGCGTACTCACAATCTATGTTTTTGAGCAGAAATAAGAAAAATAATGTATACCCCTGTAAACCCCAGTTTTACTATATAAAAGTGGGGCTTAAGGGGGTCAGAATTATATAGGCATGTTTTCGTGATGTTGTTGAAAATTCAGAGCGGCTCTAATACCTCTTTACGTGATCCTGGGACGTCATTTTGTGTTTTTTTGTTTTTATTTCTTTTGCCTTCTTACGAATTTCTAGTTTTGAGAAACGTGGCAAAGGTCTGTATAAAACTATAAGTGAAGATACCTATGAAAACCACAACATTACAAAAACACGCCTGTTCAAATATACTGAAAATTTCACCACCAAAAACTGAAAAAAAGTACGAGAAACGTCCAGGGAGTATCAGAATCACAAGTCGCAGCCCATCCCAGATACGAAGAGAAAGAGGAAACAGACAAAACCAAACAAGCGCAAATCAAACAAACATACGAAAAACATTAAGATTAGCTCTCTCTTCCCCAAGCGAGGTAATAGCAATGCTAAAAGGACTGAAAATACAAAAACAAAATAACACAAGGCAAGACTTAAAACAAATCGTCTCATAGAATAAACCACAAAGCAACAAAGAGCAAGAATAACACCGAGACCACTGCCTTAGAACGGTCAGTAGAATAAACCACCGGGTGTTTAAAGCACTTTTACGGCCAGCCAATTTCACCCTGGGTCCCGATGCTACTCTTAATACAGAAATACATTAAAATTCGGTTCGCATAAAGGCTCCCAACTCAGTCAATGCATCAAAGCGAAAACATACTGAATTACTGAGACGATTCTAACTAAAAATTCAAAGCATATGTTCCACGGGGAAATAAAAATAAAATAAGGTTTTTGTTCTGCTGTTTAAGGATTTATTAGAACAGTAAATACATTTATAGGCAAGTTCACTGGGAAAAAAAGCTGTCGTTGTGACAAACGTACAGTGCATACGAAAGATGTAGTAAAACCTCTTTGGTCAATTAGAAATATATTGAATTTTAAGGAAACTAAAAACTAGAAATCAAAATTTCATTGACTCGAACACCGGTTAACTCGTTTACGTTGGCCGATTAGAACTCGTTGTTGAGTCCCTATGTAGTTCTTCCAATAGCTCGAGAAAACAAATATTTAACCTTTACCACTCTCTGGGCATTTTCAGCAGACGACAAAATGATGTTATTTTTCTTATTTTTCCCAGAAAACAGGATTTGACATTTCATGCAAATTGTCTCCTTAGGAGACAATTTGCACGAAATGTCAAATCCTGTTTTCTGGGAAAAATAAGAAAAATATTTCAAAATGTCGTCTGCTGAAAATTTTACCCAGAGTGCTAAGCGTTAAGGATGTTTTAGGGAAATTTTCATATCATGAAAATGTATGTTGTTTGTGTACTTATTTCATATATCAATATTTTATAGCTGATCGAAAAAAAAACATCCCTAAATGATCCCATTTTCCTCCTGACCTGGCGCTATGATTACCCTCAGTGGCTCGAACTACCGATGTCTAGAACAAATTTCCATAGTTCCAAAGATGTTCGAGCCATTGATGTTCGACTGTACCTCCGCGCATCTTCATTCAAATACTTCATATATTAAAACTAACTAAAGGCAATTTATTGTATCTATTAATCGGTTTTGGGCTCTGTGGGAAAACTTTTACCTTTCCATGTGTGTTTGTCTGCGAGAATACTGGCTAGTTGTAGAACAAAAAGATACCATTTTATCCGGCGATACCTTAAATTTTCTGGATAGTGTAAATTGGATTATGCCTCGGTCTTTTTTCCTCGATAAACACATTCTCAGCAAAGACCATTTTATGATGCAAGGTTATTTTCAAAGGCAATTTCATCCACCAGTTGGTCATGAATTTCAAGAAAATGAAAAAAAAGTATTAGGAACCCTTCTGGTAAGACTACTTTCTTATCATATGGCCGAACCTGCATAACTATTATCTCTTTGAGTGTTTGACAATTTCAGCAAAGTTTATGTATAGATTGAAGAATCGGCAATTAGAAGAATGTATGTAGATCCGGATAGGCTACTTTTCATGTTCGATCAACCTAGCCTAATAATTTAAACAAACCATTTTTCCTACCCACAGTCAAACGTTTCTCTCTTTATGGTAGCGAATCCAATGGAAATAGCGTAATCCGGCGTGATTAGGCCGATATACTAGCGTTGCAACAGATTTCCGGTGTTACGGTTGGACGTGGTTTACCATGTGAATGAGTTCATTTTACTTCATGATGACTAGTTCGAAAACAGCTAGAAGAGTGGCAAACAGTTCAGGTCCTGATCAGACATGTCGATCTCTACCGTTTATTCAGACTTGCTTGTCCTTATACTTAAAGCTTAGCACTCTGAGTAACATTTCCAGCAGACGACATGTCAAAATATTTTTCTTATTTTCCCAGAAAACAGGTTTTGACATATCATGCAATTGTTTCCACTGGAAACAATTTGCATAAAAATGGCCAAACCTGTTTTCTGGGAAAATAGGAAAAATATCATTAAAGTGTCGTCTGCTGAATAAGCCAAGGGAGTGGTCATGAATGAAGAAAAGTACGAGTATCCAGGCTGTTGCTGCGATTCTTTTACAAATGTGTGCTATCAGTTTCGTATCTTGTAGAGCTGTGATTCAAACGACCGGTTTTTATGTTATAGATATAGCTTAATTCTTTCAGCGCCAAATTTCAGACTACATTTGTCGTCTGTTTCTTTTTTTTTTAAGACAAACTCTCGCTTGGAAAGACGTTTATATGTAAAACTTAAAGACTGAATGTGAGACAGCGTAGATCCAGATGAGACGGCTCATTACTAACCGTCTCATCTGGATCTATGCTGTTTGCAAAAGCCTGTTATTATCGCATGTAGCAGTGATAGAGTTTTAAAGATACGAAACACTACGTGAATAAACCTACCGTCTGACATGTGCGCCCAACGAAGACTCAAATTAACATACGCGCAGTCTGATCAGAGTCTTCTTTGTCCACATGAAGAAACTTTGCACACTTGGCTATCAAAAATGCGCCCAGTGAAGATTCTGATCAGACTGCGCGAATACAGTCTGATCTGAATCCTCGCTGGGCGCTTATGTTCGAAGGTACGTTTTCTGACTCATACAAAATTTAGCAGTGCAGCATGTTTCAAATGGTATATATTAATATTGTCGCAGGCATTCAAGCATTCAAAAATCGATCTGCTATTATAAATGTAAAATGAAAATGTGAAATAAAACGCCCAGTAAACAGCTATCACGTCATAAACCCGGTAGGTTTTTGCCACTTCATATACGTTGTACCACTATCGTTGGTTTAAACAATTATTTCTTGTGTAAGATAAACATATAAAAAATATGATTATATATGATGTATATATATATAATAAAACATATATGACTACTACATTACAATGTTATACAATGGGAAAGTCAAGTGACTTCTTAAGTCTGTCTTCAATTTGTGCGAGTGAGGACCGTACGTTTGAGCGTTTTAAAACTTAAGCGTGGTCTTCAATACACTTCGCGGTAGACCGGTCGCAATGTTTGTTGATCTTATAAGCGCTAACCTGCATTTTGCGTGATGATACTCATATTCATTCATAATTCATACAGCTCTATTATCATATGATGCGTAACGCACAAAAGGGTCCTTATAGAATATGCAAACAACGCAGGTCCAGATCAGCAAGCGCAGTTGCGCACGCTGATCAGGGCCTTCGTTGTCCGCTTACAGAATCAATGGGTACTGTAGAATATGTCGGCGATCAGAGAAAGCCCAGATCAGGTTGCACGGATGCGCATGCTGATCTGGACCTTTGCTGTACGCATATAGAATAATAGCCCCTTTCCAAGCTTGTGTGTTATGGATCAGTGGATAACGTCGTCATAAAAATGAATTGACCCTACGCTACGTAACTCTTGGTAACTGGCGCGTAAGGTCATCACGACGTCCGCCGTCCGTTATGTTATCTGTCGAAAAAACGGTTCAACTTCTACGACAGTAAATACAGTTTAAAAGTGATACGATGAACAGAAATCGTACATTCGTGGTCATTTCATATGAAATTTATGAAACGAGCCGACGGGTTTAGTGTCGGTGTTGCTCAAAGATCAAATAAAAATGTTTTGGGTCCAGTGTGTAAATCAATTTCATTCTTGTAGTTTGTTTCCGAATCGGTATGGCCTTTTTTGTGCGTGTGTTATCATTTGAACCAGTCTTCCCTGGGATATTCATCTTTTCGTCAAACCAATCATGGTAACATATTGTACCACTGCAGGGCCAGATCTATTATTATTTAATAGGGGGTTCAACATTTCTGAGGGTGTGTGTGTGTCGATTTGATCAAATCACTATATTTACTTACTCTTTGTATTCGGATAGACAGGCCTAAGCGAACAGTTCAGACCCATAACAATCGCCATAGATCTCGGCGTCTGATCAGGTTCTATACTGCGCCACTCACACTGCAATTAAGACACGTTCTCAGATAGTAAAATACACATGTTGAAATTTTAGATATATATGAGATAAAGGATAAGGTGAGGACATATTTATGGGGTAAATACGCAATGAGCAGTCCCTCTCGCAATGTGCTCTTTCAGTCGCGTTCTCATAAATGCCTTATCCCTGAAAGTGCTAAGAAAATATATCAAACGAGATTCTAATCCTGTTATTACTATTTATTTTTCAGAGAAAATAAGGCTTGACCTCGCAGACGTTTCACATGAAACATCGTCTCATTTTCTATGAACAATTCAATGAAATGTCTGCTTCAGTTGTGATTAGCACTTTTAGGATTAAAATCGAAACCATGCAACGATATATCAAACAGCAAACACAGGAAGCTTTTAATAACAGCAGTTTCATTAAAACTGACGCCAGTGATATATTGCATGACGGCACTGGTTTGCAAAATGAAAATCAGCTGACCTGTTAAGTTAGAAGCTGCACCATATGACATGTGCGCCTAGCAAAAAGCTCACATCGTCCTGCAAACCCAGTCTAAGTTCTGCGCTAACTGCAAAGAAAAGCCTTCCATGCATGACTTATACAGAGTGGTCGTCAATCATGTGCAGGTTGATCTTAGTGACTACTTGGCGCGCATGGCACAGGTGTTTTGTGCTGCAATTTTTGTTATCTTAACGCAATGTTCCGACAAATTCAGCTTTGCTTTTGACAACAGCAGGCTAGTTAAATCTTGATTGTGATGATACAACAGCGCAACTGTGTCGTGCAGTTGTGCAAACAGACATGGGCCAGCGCACAAAGAAAACCTACAAAAAGACTTGTGCGACCAGCGGAGACCCAGATCAGCTTGCGCTTCCGCGCAGTCTGATCAGAGTTTTCGCTAATCGCATGTGCCTTTTACAGCATCCGGACTAATCAAAGAGGGATAAACGAGGACCCTTGTCATACTTGGTGGATGTACAGGCTAATCTGAGACAATACTGGTCGCACCAGTCTTATTGTAGGTTTTGTCGTGTGCTGGCTCATATATAAAAATATGAATAAAACTAACCAGAGAAGGCCACATCACGCAGTATAGCATTCCCGAGACGCCGAAAGAAGAAAACAGTCGAATCTCGTTATCTAGAAGTCCAAGGGACTCTCTGAAATAATTCTAGATATCCGTACTTCGACATATCATATTTGCAGAATTGAGGAAAAAATAAATCGAATAACCATATTTTACAATGAATATGTACTTTGACTCCTGAAGTTAGAGATATATTGAAAATATTGTAGAAAAGAGGAGAAATTGCTCCTAAGGAGCAATTTCTCCTCTTTTCCACAATATTTTGTTACACATTGTTAAATTTCTATGTTGAAAAAAAATGACCCGATATTCACTTCGAGATAAGCGGTTAGTCGAGATAAGCGAAGTCGAGATAACGAAAGCCGACTGTATGAGGAATGAACAATGATAAGTCACAACGGGAAAGTTACAATAACCGACATACAAACCATAAACGAACTGAAACAGACGTCCAGCCTTGAAACGGTCAACAGAAGCAATATGTGTGTGTGTGTGTGGTGGGCGGGGGTGATGGGGGGGGGGGGGGGGATAGACCTCCTGCAGAAGCGCCAATGTTACTGTTTGAAATTAATTCAGAATGACGGCAATAAAATTGACTTTATTTTAACAGTTCAAAACATCGATTGTTCCTTTCCTTGTTTAAAAGGTAGCGTCCAGCCGCATCTTAAATAAAACTTATGTAGCTGCTTGTGTGTGTGTGTGTGTGTGTATGTGTGTGTGTGTGTGTGTAAGTTGGGAGATGGAGCATAACATGTAATAACATGTAATAAAAAATATTTTTGTAGCACTGGATCCAGAAAGGATGATATAATGATAGGGGTTAAACTACATATTGAGAGCTAATTATTAACGTGCAAATGATTTATTTACATGAGGCTTTTCGGCTTTCGCCTTCTTCAGAGGTTTATTATCGTATATTTAAAAAAAGATATATAAAAAAGATGCAAAATTCAAAATTTACAAAAGTTATATGGGTTGAAAACTCGGAAAACAGATTATGCCGTTTTTGGGCCCATGTTATCTAGCCCACTGCGACTTGAAAAAAATGAGCGTGTTTGGGTACATATGAAATGCCTCGGACCCATCAATACCCGGACTGGTAACTATAGTGCTAAATACCTATTTTATCGATATGATGATGTCGTGGCTATGATTTTACCGATATTGATGGGTCCGAGAAAATGCATACATTGGGCGATAAACGCAGCGTACAAAGAGGAAAGAGCTACACTTCCTTATCAACATCAAAATAAGTACAGCGTACAAAAAGGGGAAAAAGGCTTACATTTTCCTGTCAACACAGGAATGTTTTCATTGCGCTATAAACCCTACACCGAAAAGGATATACATGTACGCCAAATACGCCAAACTGAATGTTTCTCACCAATATATATATATATATATATATATATATATATATTTATATATATATTTGTGTGTGTGTGTGTGTGTGTGTGTGTGTGTGTGTGTGTGTGTGTGGTAGCAACACTTAAGAAGTTCTTTGGGAGACATCATGATCTGGTCATTCACTACAATATGGCAATATGAAGGTATTTCAGCTATCTGGATAGTGAAATACTTATCAAACACATCAAATAAGATGCACTGCAACCTTCTTCTACGTTGAAATACATAATAAGCTAAGCTAAATTTACCTAGCATTTGTTCCGGGGACTGAAATATCTGTGCCGAATATGACTTACGAGGCCGACTAACCCTTATGGGGTCATTAACCCTTACAGGGACCAGAAAGCCAACTGTCAAGGCCTGATTATCCCTTATGGGAACATTAGTCAATATCAGAATGTCTCGCATTTAAAAATAAAAAAGATTATAGACAAAACCAGTTTCAAAATATTTCATTTACATATAATTAGTCAAACACCAGGTTTTGCAAATGAGACAGCATGTATTTACAGAGTTTAGATATGCCACGTTTGCATATATTTGAAGCTCTCAATTGAGCAAAATCATATAAAAGTTTCATTGTATTGCCGTAAAATCGCTTTGTGATGTATAGGCTCTCTTGTCCCCATAAGGGTTAATGCCCCCGTAAGGGGTATTCGGCCTCGTAAGTCATATTCGGCACAAATATTTCAGTCCCCGGAACAAATGCTTGGGAAATTTACCCAGCAGGCACATGACGTAAATACAATGTCGCCTCAACGTCGACGCAACGTCATGACGTTGCGTCGACGTTGAGCCGACGTTGTATAAACGTCATGTGCCTGCTGGGTAGCATCTTATGTATTTCAAAGTGGACGTGGGTTGCAGTATGTCTTACTTGATATGTTAAATAAGTATTTCATAGCCAAGATAGCTGAAATTACCTTTATTTTGCACTCATAAAAAAAGTCAAAATAGGAATATTGGACTACCCTTCTCCGGGTGAAATTAAAATAAAAATTAGCCGCTTGTTTTTCAAGTCCACACCTACCTTTTCCGACGCAAAAAATGGAAGTTTTTGGGAATAGCATTGTCCGATTTTTCCAAATATGTCTACGAAGTTTATTAAAATTCAATAAATCAGGAGAATTTATCCGTTTGTTTACATTTGGATGTCTCGTAAGTCATAGCCAGAAGTTCGCGTAAGGATTTTGAGTGCATAACTAGCGGCTATCCCTTACGAGATTACCAGGTGTGTGTATATAATTTAGGAGCTTTTGCTACTATAAATTATCATATTTAATATGCTAAACAAAAGCAATTACATTGGTATATCTAGAAACAATATAATGATAAGATTGACATGCCCGAAATATTTGAATTAATCATACTAATACGAACGTAATAGATAAAATGAATAAAACATTTCTAACCTTTCCGAAAATAACATAACCGTGATATGAATTTAAATTAAAATCATTTTAGATACTTTGGTAATACTGGATAATTATCCCAGCTCGTATCCAGCATAAATCTGAATCGGACCGTTATTGGCCTGACAAGAATGATAACAATCTTATAGAGATTATTAAAAAGAATGCTAACTGAGATATTGCCTAACCCCTCTACAAGAGCGGTTTTGGAAGACACAGAGGTAACTGTTGTGTGGAGGTGGCTGTTGTGGTATATATATATATACGGTAAAACAGTACAGCACCTCTCTCTCTCTCTCTCTCTATCTCTCTCTCTCTCTCTCTCTCTCTCTCTCTCTCTCTCTCTCTCTCCATTACGAAAACATGCCTATTCAAATATACTGAAAAGTTAATCACTGAAAATTGCAAATATTCAAACAAAAAATTCAAATATTTTTCTTATTTCTGCTCAAATCATAGATTGTGGGTACTCGTTAGAACCGCCTCGCAGAGGCGGTTCTAACGAATACCCACAATTTATGTTTTGAATAGAAATAAGAAAAATAATGTATACCCCTGTAAACCCCAGTTTTACAATATAAAAGTGGGGTTTAAGGGGGTCAAAATTATATAGGTGTGTTTTCGTGATGTCTCTCTCTCTCTCTCTCTCTCTCTCTCTCTCTCTCTGTGTATATATATATATATATATATATATATATATATATATATATATATATATATATATATATATATACGGTAAAACAGTACAGCACTTTAGAGGATCAAAACAAATGTCATTACGATAGCAGGTCTATGTAATGTGTACCAAAATAAAATATAATACAAACAGGGGTTTGAGGGCGTTTACATTATAAGGGGTGGGGGTTGTAAGTTTGTAGTTTTTAAACCAGCTTTAAAATTTATGACTTCTACCAGCCTTTGTTTGCTGCATAAATCTGTCTTAACATGATTATAAACTAGCTTATATCTTATTTCTTATTTCCTATATTATACGGTGAAAAGGACATGGCTTAAAGAGCTCTAGATAAAAGGGGTAACAATAAATCTGTCTTATTATTCCATGATAGCTTCTGTTACGGGTACTCATTAGAGGCTTTTCTAATGAGTATGCTTAACAGGCGTTCATAGAAAAACAAAATTATTATCTAATACATCATGGTTAAAACATCACGAAAACACGCCTATATTATTTTGACCCCCTTAAACCCCACTTTTATATAGTAAAACTTGGGTTTACAGGGGTATACATTATTTGTCTTATTTTTGCTTGAAAACATAGATTGTGGGTACTCGTTAGAACCGCCTCGCCGAGGCGGTTCTAACGAGTACCCACAATCTATGTTCTGAGCAGAAATATGAAATATATCAGAGTTTTTATCTGAAAATTTTCAGTTTTTGTAGGTCGAAATTCTCTATATATTTGAATAGGCGTGTTTTCGTAATGAAGTGCCTTATCTAATGTACTGGCTTAGAAATATACATTTCTTATAGGTGAGTTATTGTAGGAGGAGGCCATTACGGAAAGGTGACTATAAGTGGCTCTTCTACCTTATAATGGCCTTCGTCGTCAACATGCAAATTCGCAGATCCAGATCATCTGCGCATGTGCAGCGTCTCATCCGGGCCTTTGCTCTCCACTGATACATTCTATAACATGCGATTATTCTGGTAGCAGACAGCGAAGGCCCTGATCAGACTGCGTGGATGTGCAGTCTAATCTGGGCCTTCGATGCCCGCTAATATGCGCGAAGACACATTTTCGTTTGATGTAGTCTATATAAGTTCTGTGCCATGCGAAGATGTTCTTCGGGCGATGTGTGGACAGCGGAGGCTTGCCGTTTTATGGAGACACTATTACCAGCGATTTCAATTATGTTTTTCATCGCTTTCAAACACATACAATCAGCGGACTTCAAATACTTGAGCTATGTTATAATGTCTTCCATAAATGTTTGTTGTCACTGAACTAAGAAGACTACTTCAGATGTCTCGATACAAATATACTCAACAAAATAATTAAAGGGTCACCAGTGTCGGTTACCCTCTGATTAACAATCAAATGCAACCCGTAAGTTGTTAAAGTTATTATGTGGGCAATACTGTTGTTTGCAAGCCCATTTAATAAGCTCAACATGTTAGCAATATGTTTAGCTACCAAAGTGTCAATGGCGCGAACATTGTCTTTCTAGAAGATTCTAAGAAAAATGAGAATTTCTGAAAAATGACTTTTTACCCCCAAATGATGTTGTTTTTTTTTTTTTTCAGAATATCTGAAAATTTCTATTTTTAGTCAAAACAATGATTTACCTCAAACACTATCTTGCAAATTCCACTTTCTTAGGGGTAACAGACACACAGATATGGCAAGAAAAGGAGGTCATCCCTTTAACAGGCTAAAATTGCTTAGATGATTCCCCATAGAGCGTGAATAATCTACAGAGGGTTCCTGTAGGAAAATGTAAGTTTCTTGAATGAAATTAAAGTTTCTCTATGATTTATTCAAAGTTTAAAGTCAAGACATTATTTATCATGTTTAAATGTAAATTTTTCTTTTTTTTTTTTTTTTTTTTGGAAAAAGTAGCATTTTTACGAAATTTAAAATGAAAATTTTCTTTTCAAAATTTGTTGTTGGAAACACTCCTTTTCGGGTTCCACTTTAAGAAACAATCAACAATATTTTAATATCTGCTGTTGTTTTGCCAATAGCCTCGGTCAAAGTTTGCATATATGGAGATTTGCACTAGGTGACCCTTAATTATTTTGTTGAGTATAAAAGATTTTCCACCATGTTATGCACTGATGAGTCTTTCTTTGCTTTCCTGCACCAACAAGCCCCTTATAAAAAGGAGTCTTCTCTTGCAGGAAACATTTTGCTCCCAAACCGAAGTATTTTTTAAACCAAAATAATTGAATGTCATAAGCACAGATGCGTATATCTCAAAAATTGCTTCAATAGCATATCTAAGGTTGTTAGGAATATGGGTTGTTTCTCTACGACTGGAAGCTGTATGTCAGTTCTATGTGTTTTTATCTTTTTTTTTATTTTTGACATTTGAAAGTTTACAACTCAGTTTACACTTAGTAGATTATTTTTTGACATAAAAACGCAAGAACATAGTTCTTACGGATGTTACATTGTATGAAGTGTTTCCTCTTTAAAATAGCTGAAATAGTTTACAAGCATTTTCATGTGAAACCACCGTTAAGTGATCACAAAACAATACCATATAAATCCTAAATATTCGGACACTTCAGCTATGTGTCATATTTGTCCTAAAAATTAAACAATTCCATTTACAACCTGTTCCTGTGTCTAAAAATGATGGATAAGTATCTGCGGTGTCTGAACCGGGTCCCATCATGAAAACATGCCTATATAATTTTGACCCCCCTTAAACCCCACTTTTATATAGTAAAACTGGGGTTTACAGGGGTATACATTATACTCGGCGAGGCGGTTCTAACGAGTACCACAATCTATGTTTTGAGCAGAAATATGAAAAATATCATAATTTTTTTATCTGAACATTTTCATTTTTTTGGTGGGAAAATTTTCAGTATATATTCGAATAGGCATGTTTTCGTAATGCACACCGTTAGTGAAGGCCTCTCTGTCCGAATACTTAGGATGAATACGGTAATAACTGCTCTTTAACTACTAGTTTAAGTCCACTAAAACTATAATTGAAGATACCCAGGAAATGCCACAATCTTGAAGCGCATCCCTCCCGATACACCAAAGAGAATGGATACAGAACAAATTATGACAAAACAAACACAATGTTTTAAACCACTGACACACAAAAAAAGAAGAACTGCAACAGAGGAACCGCCATAAAATGGTCAAACTACTCTCTCTCTCTTTGTGTTTGTGTGTTGTGTGTGTGTGGAGGGGGGGGGGGGGGTTGGATTGAGGGGGAGGTGGGGGGGGGGGGGGGGGCTGGGATAAGGCTAATAGACTATTTCACTCGCGCGAAACTTCAACTGTATTTCAAATAGAGCACAAGATAACCAATGTATGTTCAGTCCGCATAGGAGTGCTCTACCTCATCCATGATACATCACATAGAATCATATAATCCAAAACACTGTGATGAATTAAAGCAAAAGGCTCAATGGCGATCTGAAGCCAGAACACATGAAAACCACAAACAGGACCACAACGGACTCGACCACAGACACTGATGGTCAGGCGCCAACTATCTGAATCTGATTGGGGAGGGAGCATATATTTAATCTCTGGACACTTCCTTTAAATGTATTGCCAAAAATACAACGTCTTGCAATACAATAAAAATGATTCTGTATTTCTGGTACTGTAACTTGACAATAATGCCAGAACATACAAGAAGAGTGCCTTTGGCATACTTTCACACAAGCAAATATGTAACAAAGCAAAATTAAGTAATCCTTATCCATTAATCAAATTAACCATTTAAAAGACAGAAATATCAAAGGAACTCATTAGCAGATTAATCTTGTTTTCGCAAATTGTTGTACCGTAGTAGTGCTTAACATCCTTACCATATTTTGCATTAAACTTGAACAAAACCATTTTACTGTCTGTTGACGTGTTAAATACTGCTGGTCAGAGTGACAAACAGTGCAGACCCCAAAATCAGACGCCGTGTTGAGCGGCGTCTGATCTGGGTCTACACTGTTTGCTTAGACCTGTGTGTCCCACTATTTAGGGTCAATATGGTATCTACAGATAATTGAATGTCAACTCCAGTTTCATCATGGCTTTTGTTCGTTTTCTCAACAAATTAGTACTAGTATTTGGTCATATGAGCCACAACGCAAGGTAACGTATGTTATGATGTGTGTCTAGTGTCACTCTATAAATCATCCTGAACAGTCCAACTGGCCTTTGCTTGATGATAAAGGCCATACGGCCTTTTTGAGGACTTTTGTTTCCATCAAAAGCTTATGTTGTGGTGCACATTACTCCATGCAATCGATTCACTAAGGAGCGCAACACATATATATAATATTATTCTGGATGAGATCATTTCTGCAGCTGTTATTAAAAATTATTTCATCTTCGTATCTGTTGCTTGTCAGGCTGTTGTATCTACAATCAATTAAATGCTTTAAATTAAAGTACTTTTAAATGAAATAACCGAACGCCGTGGGGACACAATTAGATATATATAGAACAATACATCTGAATTCCGCTAACTGAGTGTAATCGTTTTTGCGATCGAAACGTTCATGATGGAGATTTGATGTGTTGACGGTACATGCACGCATTCTATTGGAACGTCGTTTTTATCTTGTTTTGCAAGATAGAATTATGCAGCAAACATATTCTATAGTCTCCTGAATAGTGGACCAGTCAAGGGCATGCACTATTCAAATATGAATCTGTTTAGCAATTCTAAATTCTCTTGAATTTTCCTTGACAAGAGCCCAGCGGATACATGACATTTATACAACGTTATATCAACGTCGATGCAACGCCATCGACATTAATGCGACGTTGTAAAATCGTCATATACCCGCTGAACACATTGTCGTTTACCTTTTTCTACTTTTTTTTCCCTGTATTCTGTAGGAGCGGTTGTTTGCAGACGCTGAAATGGGCGTTTTGTTGAATGTCTCAAACACGAAAGCATCGAGCACTAAACTTTAAATAGCACGTTACTTCTTTATTAAACACACAACTAATGCATTTTTTAATGAATACATTAAAAAATAATACTATTCAAAAGCACACCTTTGCCCGGTAACTGCGTTTTGTAACATCAATGAAAAAAGAAATACTTACGATACGATACGGCTTGTTACGATACGAGCCGTCTAATCTGATCTACACTGTTTGCATAGGTATCTGTTTAGATCTGCCTTGCTGAAAGAGTTAATGTAAATATTCCATGTTATGTGGTCTTAATTTTTACATGTAATTTATAAGACATCACGAAAACATACCTATGCAATTTTGACCCCCTGTAACCCAACTTTTATATAGTAAAACTAGGGTTTACAGGGGTAAACATTATTTTTCTTATTTCTACTCAAAACCATAGATTGTGGGTACTCGTTAGAACTTTTGAGCAGAAATATGAAAAATATAAGAATTTTTATCTGAAAACTTTGAGTTTTGGGTGGTGAAATTTTCAATATATTAGTAAAGGCGTGTTTTCGTAATGCAAAGGCATAAATGAGACCAGATGAAACTCTGGAACCGGTTATGTAAAGGGAATAAAATATCATAGGCCCTTTTACGCCTCTACTGACAATACTGCCTACTACAGCCACTGGTACTTCCTGTACAGAATACACCTACATTTCTAGCGACAACACTGCCTACCACAGCCACTGGTTCTACATGTGCTGGTGCCACTTACACTTCTATTGACAATACTGTCCACCATAGTCACTGGTACCGCCTATACAAACTCCATATACACTTCTGCTGACAATACTGTCCATCACAATTTATTTTCGGTACTGGCTGTACTGACTTACACTTTTACTGACAATATTACCCACCACATCCTTTGGTACTGGCTGTACTAACTTCACTTACACTTCTATTGCTAATACTGTCCACCACACCCACCGATACTGTCTGTATAGACTCAACTCATTTCTACTGACAATACTATCCACCACAGTCACCGGTACTACCTGTACTGACTACACTTACACATCTACTGTCATTACTGTCCACCACATCCACTGGTACTACCTGTTCAGACTCCACTTACACTTCCTCTGATATTACTGTCCACCACAGTCACTGTTACGGCCTTACTGTTGCCACATACACTTCTGCTGTCTAATTAAAGAAGTACCAATATCCAGTGCCTGTTTAATTTCACGAAAGCGACCAAATTACTTAGGTATATTTCCTATTTAGGGATAATATTTAATCAGTAAATATTCTGAGTTTTTCTTTGTCTCAGGATGTCCTTTACTGACCGTCTTCATATGGGCCGCGTCAAGCGCTTTCGAATATGCACAACATGCGCAGATTCAGACCATTCTGTGCATGAGTTAAGTTTCAGCCAGGGTCCAGTTGTTCAAAGCATCGTTAGCTTAACGAGCTCCTTAGTGGTCAAAATGCGAACTGTTCTAGTAAGTACAAAATATAATTCACAGGTATTTTTGTTGAAAAAATGTGAGTAGCTTCAAAGTTTTAACGATACCTTAACTATCGACATCGTTAAGTTTGAACAACTGGACCCAGACCTTGCTCTCCATTCATACATACAGTAGTATCCAATGATTCTTTTAGCGGAGAGTGAAGGCCCTGATCAGACTAGGCTTGTCTCGGCCTTCGCTGTCCGCATATGCCTGAAGACAAGTTTTTGCATCGAGCGACTCATTTGTCTCGGCCTTCGCTGTCCGCATATGCCTGAAGACAAGTTTTTCTATGGAGCGACCCATTTGTCTCGGCCTTCGCTGTCCGCCTATGCCTGAAGACGTTTGTCCATGGAGCGACCCATTTGTCTCGGCCTTTGCTGTCCGCATATGCCTGAAGACAAGTTTTTCCATTGAGCGACCCATTTGTCTCGGCCTTCGCTGTCTGCATATGCCTGAAGACAAGTTTTTGCATGGAGTGACCCATTTGTCTCGGCCTTCGCTGTCCGCATATGCCTGAAGACAAGTTTTTCCATGGAGCGACCCATTTGTCTCGGCCTTCACTGTCCGCATATGCCTGAAGACAAGTTTTTCCATGGAGCGACCCATTTGTCTCGGCCTTAGCTGTCCGCATATGCCTGAAGACAAGTTTTTCCATGGAGCGACCCATTTGTCTCGGCCTTCGCTGTCCGCATATGCCTGAAGACAAGTTTTTCCATGGAGCGACCCATTTGTCTCGGCCTTCGCTGTCCGCATATGCCTGAAGACTCCATGGAGTTACCCATATGATTATAAGTAAATTACGGTATGTTTTGTTTCTTATGACATGTAGGTGGCAAGCCATGAAAGCTGGATCATAGGAATTGGCCGACTTTTCTTGAGCCAATGAAATACCTTGTAACAAAGTAAATAAACATATCGTCTGGTGTAATTATACAATACAAAAGTTATTGAATATAAACTGCAAGACGACTAGAAAACAAATGTTAAGTGTAAAATATAAATGAAAGCGCGTAGAATAGAAGTACAAACACATGAAATATAAAGATACAAATGTGAATTATAGAATATAAGTTAAAAAGAAATAAGAATGGTAATGAACAGATTGAATAAAAATAAAAAATGTTATTTAATAAAGATAAAAAAATCTGATATTTTTCATATTTCTGCTCAAAACATAGATTGTGAGGCGGTTCTAACGAGTACCCACAATCTATGTATTTGAAATGAAATAAGAAAAATAATTTATACCACTGTAAACCCCAGTTTTACTATATAAAAGTGGGATTTAAGGTGGCCAAAATTATATAGGCATGTTTTGTGACGTATAACATACAGATATAGTAAACGTAGGATAGAAATGAAGCTTATGCAATAAAAATTGAACAATGAAAAGTTTCCGAAACAGATTAATAGAGACTGAATTCAACTATAAAATATTCAATAGAAATGAGTAGAGATTGAATATAAATATGAAACTTTATAACAGCGCTGGATTTAGATCGAATATATCTATTGACATGTTCCCACCATGGTTGAGGGTAGTAACGTTACAAATCCACACTGAAAGCCTCTTAAGGATTTTATTCTTAATTTTCAGTCCATTTCACTAGATTTAGATAAAACATATTTTATTGCAGATAAACAATTGACCTGGACACACGTTTTAAAAAATATTAGATTGTCCCCTCCCTACGAAGAGAATAACATTCAGAATATGGTACAACAGTGACATTTATGTAAAGAAACGATAAATGTAAAAGAAAAAAAAATGCATTACCTAAACAATAAGTGTAAAGTGGTCGGTCAATTTCACTACCCGTTAATATATCCAAACCTTGCTGAATAAGTACCGTGTAGATCCTAATCAGGTAATGGTCTACACTCCTTTCTCAGGCATGTCTGTCGCAATACTTAGAGAAATTACAGTAAGTAACTCGGAACTTATGATAAGGTTTATTCTACGAGGCGATTTGTTGTATGTCTTTCCGTGTGTCGTTTTGTTCTTGTGTTTTTTCAGTCCTTTTAGTATTGCGATTACCTCGCTTGGGGAAGAGAGAGCTAATCTTAGTGCTTTTCGTACGTTTGTTCGGTTTGTGCTTGTTTAGATTTGTCGGTTTCCTCTTCCTCTTGGGGTCTGGGAAGGGGTGCGGTTTGTGATTGTGGCACTCCCTGGACTTTTCTCTTACCTTTTTTGAAAATTATCTATCCGCAGATATATGAAGTATTTGCTCACTGGTAAGTTTCGTTTGAAGTGGTGTGAAGGAAATTGGCTATTATTTGTGTTTTTTTACAGTAATTTACTCTTAATTTTGTAACATCAGAGACTGACATACAAAGGGTATTTTTTTTCATATTAAACAATGTTATATGGCCGAAAGATGAGAAAAGGAAATGTATGACAAGTTCCAGCGAAGACTCCGTCCATCTGGCCTCTATAATTCCGATCAGTCCTTAGAGCTCTTGAATGATACCGGTATCCTTGGCTATCCAAAGAAAATCCGGTGAAAGTGTGCGAAAAACGCAGTTTCGTCAGATGCAATTATCATATGACGCAGTTTATGGGGGTTTTTACAAGCATAACCAAAGAACACTTTCAACCCTGAGTTTCTGAAATGGCATCGCTCTTCCATCTTTTGAATTTGGACATGTCTACAACTGAAATTAGGGTTTCAGTAAAAATAAATAATAAAATATAAATAATGGTCCCGATGTTAGTCTTACTTTTTGTTGCTTTGTTGTTTATTCTACGAGGTGATTTTTTTTTGCCTTGCCTTGTGGTATTTTGTTATTGTATTTTTCAGTCCTTTTAGCATTGCGATTATCTCGCTTGGGGAAGAGAGAGCTAATCTTAGTGCTTTTCGTACGTTTGTTCGATTTGCGTTTGTTGGTTTTTTCTGTTTCCTCTTCCATTTGGTGTCTGTGATGGGCTGCGGCCTGTAATTGTGTCACTTCCTGGACTTTTCTCTTACCTTTTTCCATAAGTTTTGCCTCTTTCCGGGATTTTTTGCTGTTACATGTTTTGGATGGCTCAGTGAATTGATCAAAATATATAATTCAGGCAGTTCTGAGGTAAATACAGTCGAACCTAAATAGCCCGAACACTGATGGCTCGTTTACCAAGGTTAATGCTAACTCGTTTTTGAGTCCCTACGAAATTCTTCCGATAGCTCAAAAAAATATATATTTAGGGATTTTTTTTTACTTTTTCATGAAATTGTATGTTGTTTGTGTTCATAAGTATCACATCATTTGCGCAGTTCCAATGAGTACATTCAACATACAACATTGTGTATAAAATCGAAAAAAAAAATTTCTAAATCATTGCTATTTGCTTCCTGACCTTGCGCTATTATTAACCCTCATTGGCTCGATTTACCCATGTCTCATATCAATTTCTCATGGTCCCAAAGATGTTCCAGCCATTGAGGTTTTAATTTATTGGATCAGTTGTTTGTCTAGACTGGCTGCTTTGAACATGAAAGTAGATAGGCACCTGGAGAACATATTGCCTTTACACTGGTCGACACCTGGTAACCGGTATGGGTGTAGTCATTTCAGTCACTTTGAGGACACGGAAGCCTATTACATGTTACATAACCTACTACAGTAAAATCTCAATGTTCACGATCAGCACAGTCTAATCCGAGTTTTCGCTGGTCGCTTTTGCCATGATGTCTTTATCTGCGTGCATGGTCTCTTTTGATTAAGAAAAAATAAAGGTAATAATCAAACTATGTAGACGTGCGGGATATTCTAAAAAAGTATTGTTCAGCTACAGAACTAAAAAGGGAAAGAGAAAAGTCCAGGGAGTGCCACAATCACAAACCGCACCCCTTCCCAGACCCCAAGAGGAAGAGGAAACCGACAAATCTAAACAAGCACAAACCGAACAAACGTACGAAAAGGACTAAGATTAGCTCTCTGTTCCCCAAGCGAGGTAATCGCAATACTAAAAGGACTGAAAAACACAAGAACAAAATGACACACGGAAAGACATACAACAAATCGCCTCGTAGAATAAACCACAAAGCAACAAAAAGTAAGACTAACACCGGGACCACCGCCTTAGAACGGTCTGTAGAGCAAACCACCGTGGGGTTTAAAGCAGTTTTACAGCTAGATAACATCACCCTGGGTCCCGATGCTACTCATTATACAGAAATACATAAAAATTCGGTTCGCATAAAGGCTCCCAACTTAGTCAATGCATCAAAGCGAAAACATAAAAATCAAATTAATCACTATAATAAACAAAAACGAGTACTCATGGCTAATTCTACTGTATGCCAGAGTAAATGAAAACCAATAGCTGAACCACGGCGGGCCAAGCCAAAGACATATCATCAAGCCCCAACCCACTGGTTAAAGTTTTACGAAGAGGCCGTCATTGAGTCTGAGGCCCGAACCGCCGTCGTGAAATTAAAGAGTGAAGCGTAGCCATCAACAATGATTGGGTTGACAACTAGACAACTAGGCATGCAGTCTGCCGCATAATATCCAGGCGGTCTAGAAAGTTTAGTTTTGTGTTTTCGCTTTGATGCATTGACTGAGTTGGGAGCCTTTATGCGAACCGAATTTTTATGTATTTCTGTATTAAGAGTAGCATCGGGACCAAGGGTGAAGTTAGCTAGCTGTAAAAGTGCCTTAAACCCCACGGTGGTTTGCTCTACAAACCGTTCTAAGGCGGTGGTCCCGGTGTTAGTCTTACTCTTTGTTGCTTTGTGGTTTATTCTACGAGGCGATTTGCTGTATGTCTTTCCGTGTGTCTTTTTGTTCTTGTATTTTTCAGTCCTTTCAGTATTGCGATTACTTCGTTTGGGGAAGAGAGAGCTAATCTTAGTGCGTTTGTTCGGTTTGTGCTTGTTTAGATTTGTCGGTTTCCTCTTCCTCTTGGGGTCTGGGAAGGGCTGCAGTTTGTGATTGTGGCACTCCCTTGACTTTTCTCTTACCTTTTTTTTATACAGGAAAGAACACTATTCCTGCATGACCGGGGTCGCTATGGGTCAAAATCTTAAAACTTACCCCACCATAGAAATCAAATGTTTGTTAATTTTGAAAATAGGGGTACTCGTATTCATCAGTGCCTCCTGGATGCAATGTTTTGAATAAATTTTAAACATTTTGTAATATGGTTTACTGACAAACTGACCTATCTGGATATGCAGGTATAAATGTGAGATTGTTATGTGTTTGAAGAAAAATGATAAAAAAACTAAGTGGCCGGTTAGAACTTTTGGATGGTATATATATCTCAGTTATTTCGTTTTAACTGCTATACTTCTTAACCAAGGGTACCGCTATCATAAACTAAATACAACATTTTCGAAGTTTTATTCCGTGATTCTGAATTAAAGTCCGATTATAACATTGGTTTGAAAACACTTCTGCAAGAAGATCTGCCTGAGCCTGAATTGTATTGCGTCTTAATATATAAATTCAGAACGATTGTTGATAAAACTGAGTACAATTCGGAACAATTTAGAAAAGTTTGTCACTCGCTACAATAAGATAGTTTAGATATATTACGGCATCCAGCATGCATGGTTGTTAACCCAATTATGATTGATAACTTTGGTTCCCTCTTTAATAGTACGACAGTGGATCGGTCCTCAGACTATATGCCGGCTCCCTGTTTAATCTGTTTCAGATGGATGGTGTCTGCCCATTAATTTCTATATTCGGGCGTATCTTCGTTCTGTATGTAGTCTTGGTTCTATATGTGCTTTAACCCTTCGCCCCCCCCCTCCCCCCGCCACCCCCACGGTTGTTTACTCAGCTGACCGTTCTAGGGCGGTGGTCCCGGTGTTAGTCTTACTCTTTGTTGCTTTGTGGTTTATTCTACGAGGCGATTTGTTTTATATATTAACCTTGTGTTATATTGTTCTTGTGTTTTTCAGTCCTTTTAGCATTGCGATTACCTTGCTTCGGGAAGAGAGAGCTGATCTTAGTGCTTTTCGTACGTTTGTTCGATTTGTGCTTGTTTGATTTTATCGGTTTCGCCTTCCTCTCGGTGTCTGGAAAGGGCTGCGGTTTGTGATTGTGGCACTCCCTGGACTTTTCTCTTACCTTTTCTGTTCTTGTCTTGGCCCGCCGTGATTCAACTATTGGTTTTCATTTACTCTGGAACACAGTAGAATTAGCAATGAGTACTTGTCTTTGTTATTATAGTGATTAATTTGATTTTTATGTTTTTGCTTTGATGCATTGACTGAGTTGGGAGCCTTTATACGAACCGTTTTTTTTTTTTTTTTTTTTTTTTTTTTTTATTTATTTCTGTATTAAGAGTAGCATCGGGACCCAGGATGAAGTTGGCCGGCTGTAAAAATGCTTTAAATCCCGCGGTAGTTTATTCTACTGACCGTTCTAAGGCGGTTGTCCTGGTGTTTTTCTTACTCTTTGCAGCTTTGTGGTACCCGCATTGCTTTCTGTTTTTTTTTTTTTTTTTTTTTTTTTTTTCTTGTATGTGTTGTGATGCTAGAACTGTGGTCACCGTCTTCAATAGCTGCCCACTTTGCTTTCTGTTTTTGTAGTCTTGTGATGCTAGCATTTTTGTCACCTTCAACAGCTGCCCATTTTGCTTTCTGTTTTACTAGTTGTGATTAAGAGTGGCATCGGGACCTAGGGTGAGTCGGCTGTAAAAATGCTTTAAACACCCCACCCCACGCCCCCACCCACACCCCCGCAGGTTTATTCTACTGACCGTTCTAACGCGGTGGTCCCGGTGTTAGTCTTACTCTCTGGTGCTTTGTGGTTTATTCTACGAGGCGATTTGTCTTAAGTCTTGCCTTGTGTTATTTTGTTCTTGTATTTTTTTAGTCCTTTGAGCATTCCGATTGCTTCGCTTGGGGAAGACAGAGCTTATCTTAGTGCTTTTCGTACGTTTGTTCGAATTTCGCTTGTTTGTTTTTGTCTGTTTCCTCTTCCTCTTGGTGTCTGGGAAGGGCTGCGGCTTCTTATTGTGGCACTCCCTGGTCTTTTCTCTTACCTTTTTCTGGTCTCAGATTGCCCTATAGTCCTTTGCATTACTTCATCGTAATGTTTCAGAAGGGAGGCAAAATGATTTTTACAGGGATGCCTCCCTGAATGATACAATCACATTAACACATTAATACCAATAGAGATAACAGTGCAGAGCCTGGTGAGATAGCCATCTAATCAGGATCTACACTGTTTGCCATTCTGGTATTAATTTTTGACTGAAACCCTATTGCAACAATTGATGTGTCCAAACTCAGATAGAAAAGTTTACTTCAGAAACATGGGGGTGAAAAAGTTAATAAAGTCTTTGAAGCTGCAGTGATTGATCTGTAACTATAGATTATTTTTGTCGAGACAGTTCCAATTTTATCAGAAAATGTAATAACCGTATTGCTGAAATCAATCGGGCTGCACATGTGAAAACAACCTTATCGCATACGCGGAGATCAAAGGATTTGATCAGCCTAATGATTTGCATAATCTGTTCATTTTCCTCATTTCCTATTGTAGACGCAGTAGATCGTATATGATGCTTAATGCACGAAAAGGGTCCTTATGCAATTTGCGGACAACTAAAGCCCAAAATCAGCCTGCGTGTTAGAGCATAATGGTCTTGGCCTTTGTTGTCCTGCTTACAGAATACATGATTACTGTAGTATATGTCTACGGACAGAGACTGCTCAGATCAGACTGCATCGATGTGGCATAAGCAGGCGGACCTGAATCTTTGTATGTGAATAAGGTACATTTTGTCAAGTCGCGCTTCAATTATTTATTGCCCAAGATCTTATTTTCTTCACGCTTAATCATTTCTTCTGTCCTATGAAGTGCTTCCTAGATTTTATTTAATAAACTCTTTGAATGGTTAATCAATTTCTTCTCTCTCGTTCAGTCATTTTACGACTGTGTTCATATACCACAGATGCACTAATATTCGTGCAATAGTGTCTCAGTAAACAGTGTGGATCCTGAATAAAATAGCAGTTCAATATGCATATGAATAATAATTTATCCATTTAGTCAACATTTATAGACAAAACTTTAGGTAATTGTTATGTCAAATATTGATTAACCTTTTCCATCCTGAGTTTATTAAATGTTCTTTCCATTCCTTGAATTTGGATATGCCCATTGTTAGAAATAGGGATGACAGTTAACTTTTCAGTCATTTTACGACTGTGTTCATATACCACAGATGCACTAATATTCGTGCAATAGTGTCTCAGTAAACAGTGTGGATCCTGAATAAAATAGCAGTCCAATATGCATATGAATAATAATTTATCCATTTAGTCAACATTTATAGACAAAACTTTAGGTAATTGTTCTGTCAAATATTGATTAACCTTTTCCATCCTGAGTTTATTAAATGTTCTTTCCATTCCTTGAATTTGGATATGCCCATTGTTAGAAATAGGGATGACAGTTAAAATATCAAACCGAAATGGCAAACAGTATAGTCATTATGGACCGTCTCTTCAGGATCTACACTGTTTACACAGGTATCTGGTTTGGTCTACAGGGATAAAAGGATTAAGTAACTTCAGTTGATGAGTCTGAATATTTAGGATAATTACTGTAAAATATATGTAATTAAGGGGAACTGATTCACTTTCAGGGTGTGGCGACTCTGTCAAAAATGTTTGCCTCCTCTGGAAAAAGTGTCTACTCTAAAACAAAGGAATATTCCACAAGTGCCACAATCACAGAACCAATAAGCTTTACAAGGGTAAACAGAACAGCTGTTATAAACCAACGAAAGCAATCAGCTCACACGTCCCCATCTAGGTGATTACAACGCCATAGAGGATCAACCAAACACAATAATAAGACATTGAACTGGGGAGAATAGACATACCCCGAAAAAGGCCTTGCAACCATAATATCGCATAAACTGCGACTAACATCAGAAACTCCGCCTTAGAACGGTCAGAAGTAAAGACTACCAGAGGATTTAAATCGCCTTTACTTTGGTCAAAATATTCTCCACAATCGTAACAAAACACTAAAACAGAAATTAAAGTGGGCAACAAATGATACTAGCATCAGCACAGGACATCGTGACATGTCACAGCAAAACAGAAAGCAATGTGGGTTGCTATACATCGAGTGACCATAACACTTGAATTCAAACAGGAATTAACACGCAGCGAGGATCATAAAACATTGCTAAACATCGGGTGTCGTTCTACGACACCTGTCACTCAATTACAATTACGCGCATTTAATAGTGCTAAAGCGCACTGTGTAGACCTCACATTTCTCTTTTTTTGCAAACTAACCCGGGACCCTCTCAGGCCGGATATGTCCCGCCTTTGCAAACAATGTAGATCCAGATCTAGCCAACTGATCTTGATCTGCACTGTTTGTCATGTATGTGAATTCATATCAGCAACCTGAATTAAATAATCTCATCACCTGACAGTTAGAAGTGGGTGTGAAATCTTAATTTATTCGGTATGACAATGGATAATATATCAGTGCTAAAATTGGATTAGTAAAGTATCAAAAGAAGCTAAGCGGATTTTCACATGACTATAAATACATTAAGGTTATTTTTGGATTCAAATCAAGAGACTTGCAATTCTTAATATGCTGTCTGGTACCTGTGCATCGACTCTATCTAAAAACTGATTGTGTGCATAGGACTTGTCAAAGAGTGATATGTAAAAGTATTTGATGGTAATTATGGGATAGTGTTTCTTATTTCTTCACAAGAATACAATCATCGGTACTCATTAGAAGCTCCTCGTTCAGGCGTACCCACAACATATATTTCATTGGTAAGTGGATACAATTATCACAGAAATACCACCAAATACTCATCTTTAACTAGTCCTCTGTTTTGTGGCTTCTTTATATTGTGTACTACATTTTTATCTTAAAATGTTGATATTGTGTCAGCAAGTATACTCCACAAAATAATTTAAAGGCCACGAGTTTTATTTTCCCTTTGATTATCACTAAAATGCAACCCTCAAGTTTTAAAATTATTTCATGGACGAAACTGGAAGTCTCAGCCCTATTTCAATCAGCTCAACATGTTCGCAACATATTCAGCTACAAAAGTGTGAATGGCACCAACAATGCCAGACCAAAGGATTCTAAGAAAAACGGGAATTTCCAAAATAACGATTTTTACCCCAAAATGAAGTTTTTTCACAATACCGGAAACATTCTTTGTTTAATGAAAACAATACTCTGTCACACACAAAATCATGCAAACTCAACCTTCCTTCGAGTAAAAGACACACAAATATGGCCAGAAAAAGAGGACAACCTCTTGAGAGGTTAAAAATGCTTCGAAAGTTCCCCATAGACAACGAATAATCTGTATAGGGTACCTCTAGCAAATGTGCGTTTCTTGATAACAAATAAGGCTTTCTCTATGATGTTTTCACAGTTGAGAGCCCAGACATCACTTTTGAGGCGAAAATGTCAATTTTTAATTTTTGGGTAAAAAGTAGTGTTTTTTTTTTTTTTTTTTTTTTTTTTTTTTTGCGAATTTTAAAATAAAAATTTTGATTTAATTTTTTTTTGTTGGAAACACTCCTTTAGGGTTTCCTTTTAAAGAAACTTTCAACGATATCTTGATACCTTCTGTGGTTTTGCCCATGCAGCCGGCAAAAGTTTGTATATACGGAAATTTGCACTATGTGGCCCTTAAATTATTTTGTTGAGTATATTTTTCTTGATATATTAACCTCAGACAAGTAGCATGAGGTCGTTGTTTCCGCATTACAAATAGCAACGTACATTACTAAGCTTTGCAGCTGTTTGTATCATGTATTATAGCTGTCGCTTCTAAACAGAATGACCATTTTCCCTCAATATCTTTGGCGTTACTTGCACGCATTGTGCTGAGTGCAAAGGCAATTTTACACCTATAAAAACGTCGTAACAGTCGAAATTCAGTAGCTCAATATCTTTGGGACCATTGAAATTTGTTTTTGACATGAGGGTCAATCATAGCGTCAGGCCAAGAGACAAATGGGAATAATTTAGGAGATGTCTTTTCGACTTTCTATGAAATAATGATATGTTATGACTACTTATTAGAATTGCCTTGATGAAGTGATTCTAATGAATACATACAGTATACATATCCATGATAATAAAAAAAAGTTCCCTGAAATATTCCTAAATATTTGTTTTCTTGAACTATCGGAAGAAAACGAGTTCGAATCAACCACGGTAAACAAGCTATCAGAGTTTATAGCGCTAGGCCAGGAGACAAACGGGACAATTTGATTTCTTTTCGATTTTCTATAGACCAATGATATGTTGAGTGTACTTATTAGAATCGCCTTGATGAGGCAATTTCAATGAGTATACACAACATACAATTTAAATAAGAAAATTTCCCCGAATGTCCCTGAATATTTGTTTTCTTGACCTGCCAGAGGTTCCCAGGAACTTGAAAACAAGTTCGTATCAGCCACGGTGAAAGGGCTTTCAGTGTTCAAGTCATCCATTACGAAAACACGCCTATTCAAATATATTGAAAATTTCACCACCAGAAACTGAAAGTATTTAGATAAAAAGTCCGATAGTTTCATATTTCTGTTCAAAACATAGATTGTGGGTACTCGTTTGAACCGCCTCGGCGAGGCGATTCTAACGAGTACCCACAACCTATGTTTTTGAGCAGAAATTAGAAAAATAACGTTTTACTATATAAAAGTGGGGTTTAAGGGGGGTCAAAATTATATAGGTATGTTTTCGTGATGGAAGTTTTACTGTATATTTAGCAGTCAATTCGTTACGGTTTGTTTGTACGCACATGGAAAAATCCTTGGAAAGCAGGCCCCGGTCTATACTGACCTGTTAACACTTCACACGCACGGAAAGAAAAAATCCATAGGGTAGGTAGATTGAAGACATTATTTATTATACTTAAAAGACATATGTTTCGATTTTCGCATAATTTGCAACCATTTTACTTTGGGAGAAACGAAAATATTCGATTTTTTTAGCAGCAAGGAATATTATAAAACTTTTGAAGCAGAGGTTCTTACGGCAAAAGGTTTTGCATCGAATCATGACAAACGTTTACAAATTTACCTGTTCTGAATAAAACGGCATGCACAAAACGACTTTCAGAAAGATGAGTAGATGTTTATTGTGGACGAATGCCATCGCGAGTTCGTTAGCAAATATACAAACATATGCATTTTTGGCATTTTGTATTCCAAGATGGCTGCCATTTACCCTAGGTAGTTTCTCTCTTGATTAAGTGTGCACTTGTTTCATTCAAGATGTCTAGACCATTTTACATCTTTCTGACTAATGGGTATAATGGTTTAAATCCTGTGTTCCTTGCAACACAGTTTATACAATTCATGATTATACAATGTACCAATGGCGGCCAATTTAAATTCAAAGTCGGCGCGTTAAGGACTTTTCTAGTCTGCCTCACAGCATGAAATCGATCTGAAAACGTTCATCTAATGATACTAAACATACCTCTGCATTTACGTCTAAAACCTGCTGAACTGTATTAGCTGATAGGGAACGCTTTGCGTACAGGTGAATACCGTAGAACTTCAGTGGCTCGAAAATCTGTGGGACCATGGATTTGTTCTAGACATGGGTAGTTCGAGCCACTGGTTTAGTCATAGAACCAGGTCAGGATACAAATGGATTTAATTCAGAGATGCCGTTTCAACCCTCTATAAAACTATGTTATGTTGAATGTACTCATTAGAATTGCCTCAATGAGGCGATTAAAATTAATGCTGCAACATACATTTTCTTGATGAAATCATATTTCCCTTAAGTGTCCCTAAATATTTATTTTCTTGAACTATCGGAAGAATTTCCTAGGGACTGAAAAACGAGGTCGATTCATCCACCGTAAACGAGTCATCCGTGTTCGAGCCATTGAGGTTGTATTGTATGGAATTGTGTTGTTCACGCATGTTCGAAGACACGTTTTCGCTTGGGTGGTTCGAGTTAACGGGTTTGACAAAACGGGATTATGTACAAGAGAGATACTTTTTGTGACTTCCTATCTGCTTTCCTGCACATCAGTTCTCATCTGAAAAGGGATCTACTCTATAATGACAGAATTTACTCCCTCTGGTTACTTCAGGATAACTGTCAAAACACAAAACATCTGTCACTCACCAAATGGTTCGCATCCAAAATATGAATACGTAAAATACCCCAAATACCCAAGCGCTTGCTGATTCAGCAAAAGACAGCTATATACGTGGATATAGAATTTTTCCTGGTATTCACATGTTCTATTATTATTATTATTATTATTATTAGTAGTAGTAGTAGTAGTAGTAGTATTTCAAGTGAAAATAAGAATTAGCATTTCATGTGAGGTGTCTGCCTAGAAGATGATCCACACGAATACCAAATAAATAATAATATAAATAAATAAATGTCGTCTGCTACAATTTGGCTTAGCGCTTAACCCATTTACGCCGAGCCTGAGTGGATTCTTCTACCTTAACTCTTTGGACTGTTACATTAGCAACAGAAAGTGGTCTAGATACTTTTTTATTATAACATTTTTTTTATAAAAATTCCTATATTTGATGAAAACAGTGTAGACCCTGATCAGAAGCCGCGTTCTGTGGCGTCTGGCCTGGGTCTACTCTGTTTGCCGATGTCCCTTTTATGGGACGCTAGGCATAAATTGGTTATCGATTAAATAGCAAACATTTTCAGTGCTTGTAAACTGGCGTTGGCATGGCGAAACCGATTTAGTTTACAATCGAACTTCAGTACGAGGGCAAGTCAATAAGTAACCAGCCTTTCCCATTTCCAATTGACCGAGACACCCACAATTTCCATGCCTTGTTTCAATACATGTTTTAGGCCTGAGAGCAGAATTGCACCCTTATCGTGTCATTCACTCATATGATATTGAATGTCAAACCTGGCTAGCGATGCAAAAGCAAGCTTTTCGTCAAAGGTGAGTACCTGTACGTGCTGTAATTCGGTACTTGTATTTGAAAGGGAAAACAGGTCAGGAAATACATTACGAGTTGACCAATGTTTATGGATCTTCTGCACCATCGTATGCACAAGTTAAATTCTGGATTGGGGAATTCAGACGCGGTAGAACGTCTTTAGAAGACGAAACCAGGTCTGGACGCCCATCAGATGCCACCGATGAAGAAATGTATAACAAAGTACGAGATCTGGTGTACTCTGATAGGCGAGTTAAGGTGGAAGAAATAGCGAATGCATTACATATTTCACATGGTAGCGTTTCAACAATTTTACATGATCGCTTGGGTATGCGCAAGCTAACAGCCCGTTGGGTCCCCAAATCCCTTAGTGATGAGCAAATGGCAACCAGAGCATCAGTATGCAGCGCCTTGTTGAAGAGTTTTAGGTCAAAAGATGATTTTCTTTTGCGTCTAGTGACTGCAGATGAGACTTGGATTCATTATTTTGAGCCAGAGAATAAAGCTCAGAGTCGGCAGTGGGTAGGACCTGGGTCCCTGAGGCCAAAGAAGTTCAAGACGCAACAATCTGCTGGCAAGGTGATGGCCACAGTATTTTGGGACGCAAAAGGCGGTATTATGTTAGAATTTTACCCAAGAGAAGTACAATAATACAATAATTGCAGTGTACTATGCAAACTTGTTAGACCAGCTGAGAACCGCCATCCGTGAAAAACGCCGAGGTAAACTCTCTAAAGGTGTTTTGCTGCAACAGAACAACGCGAGAGTCCACACTTGCAAAGTTGCAATGGATGCTGTAGAGCGAAACGGGTATGAATTATTACCACATCCTGCCTATTCGCCTGACCTAGCTCCTAGCGACTTCTTCGTATTCCCAAACTTGAAAAATGATATCCGTGGACTTCATTTCCGGTCTGATGAAGAAGTCGTGACAGCTGTTGAGGAGTGGGTCAATGGAAAGGACCCTGACTTTTTCAGTTCTGGGCTGATGGCACTTGAACACCGTTGGTCTAAGTGCATCAAACTAGAGGGCAATTACATCGAAAAAGAAGAGGTGGATCTCAACCGGAAATAACTTAGGCTGGTTACTTATTGACTCACCCTCGTAGCTCGAACATGTTTTGGATCATAGAAATTTGTTCTAGACATAGGTTGTTGAAATCACTGATGGTTAATCACAGCGTCAGGTCTGCAGGCAAATACAGATAATTTAGGTATAACGATATATTAAGTGCACTCGTCAGAATCGCCTCGATAAGGCAGTTCTTATTAGTGCACACAACATATATTTCATGAGAAATTTAAAGAACATTTTTTTCTAAACTATTACTACATTTGCTTTCTTGAGCTATCAAAAGAATTTCTTACGTAGAGAATCGAAAACCAGTTCGAATCAGCCACGGTAAAAGCGTCAAGGGTGTTCGCGTCATTGGTTTTACTTTTCTGTTTTATTCCTCACATTACTCTTACAGTTGAGCCGGGGCACTGCAATTCCTAGAAGAATGTATGTGCGCCCAGTGAAGACTCAGATCAGTCTGTGTACTCATGTAGTGTGATCAGAGTCTTCGCAGGACTATCTGTGTTTAACCAAAGCTCCAAAACGTCTTCAGGCGGACAGCAAATACTCTGGTCCGTTTTTGTGGATGCACAGGCTGTTCTGAGTCTTCGCTTGGCGTTAATACAGTCTTGCAGGAAAGCTTGTGCATCTTTCTCGAGTAAAATTTTCAGAAGACGACATTTTGAAACATATCATCAATTTATCGTCTGCAGTATTAGCTCAGAGACTGGTAAAGGTTTATACAAGATAGTTTACTTGTTGCACTATTCTACATTTAATACCTCTTATTTTTCGAAGACAGACACGATTAGGTTTGCAATAAACCCGTTTGATCGAATGTCCTGTGTGTAAGCAAGCTTTCCATGCTAAATTCCTTTCAGTCATAACGCACAGAAATTATTAACAAATAAGGGAACGAGACCATAGTAAATGTTGATTGGAAAGGTCCCTCAGGATCTTTCCATAGTGTTTTCTTTGAAATTGAGCATTTTTGCTACAGTGCTGATTATTCCTATAAGTTACTAAATAGCATTCATCTTTGGCTTTAGGAAATGACGTGAACCAGTCCAAAACTGACAAGGATACTTCTATTCTCCAACTATCGCTGCGGTGTGTATAAAGTAGCCGAAATTCGTTGAAATGAACCCAAACGCAAGTTACTATTCAATAAGTATTCGCTTTCGCAAATAGTTTGGGCTACATTAAGCTTTTTGAAAATCGTTCCAGTCAGCAATTAGAGATGTACTACAAATGCACTACTCTGGTAGAGGAAGCTAGGTGAATGATTTGAACAGCTGTCGGACGTTTTGCTACCTTGCAGTACCGTGGCTAGAGGTTTCGCTACTTGGTTGTTTTCACACTTTTTCGTGGAGGAGATTGCGCCACGGTGAAGGTTTCGCGTATTTCTGGCTCGATGGGCAATTTTCGGTTGACCGTTATATAAATAAAGGGTGCTAAGCGAAACGGTGTCGTCTACGTATATACCGTAATTATTGTAAATGATCGGTCAAAGAGGTCTGAACAAACAGCGTAGACCCAGATCGGATCAAAATGCTTCCTTTTTAAGCCACAATAACACTTTCATCCCAGATCAGATCAAGAGCACTTACTACTGAAAACAATCGTACTAACAGGCCTGAGCAAACAGTATGTACACAGAACAGACTATACTGCTGTATAATATTCTCGACCTAGGTCAGATCAGGAGCAGTTTTTACCATAAATTGTTGTAATATTTTGATAAACAAGCCTGATAAAAACTTAAATACAAGTATAGACCTAGGTCAGATCAGACTGTTTGTTTTTATGCTATTTATAACAGTTTCAATTTAAATCAGATAAAGGTGCAGCAATATTATTACTGTACATATTCCACAGAGAAACAGGCCGGAGCAAACACTAAAAACCCATATCAGATCAGACTGCTTTATTTTATGTTATGTCCAACCATGTAGATCCAGCTCATTTATGAAGCACTCTAATCAAGATCAGAACTGTTAGCCATTCCATCAGAGCATCAGGCATCTAACCATTTCTTTGCATATTCACATTTCTATTCACATTCTATTGTAGTTGATTAATGTGAAAGAAAACAAAACACACAGCTTCATCATCTACACCCTAAACAACTCCTACCATGCTCAAACTGTGATACATCTTTTAGTTCTAATGACTGGTATTTTGGTTGTGATTCTGAGTTCTTTTCAGTGTCAGTAGAAGTGAGAGTAATTAAGCCCAACTTTTCATACAGGTAATCCGCGTGACTAATTGCTGTAACAGGTGATGTGCGCAAACGATAGATGCCAACTTCCCAGGTTATATTTCTTCATGTGCTAAAATAAAGTTTATGAACGAGCAGCTTTTTAAAAATATTAAAGCATGCCACTATACCATACTACACAATGATATTTATAAAACAGTGCAATTACAGTAAAATTTGATAGTTACCATAAACTTATCATACTTATTTTGCCACTTTGGTAATAATACTTGGAACTGCGGCAGTTTTAGAAGGGACAATTTGGGTCTGTTTCGTCTGTAATTCGTAATTGTATTTTAATAATTTTATAATATATTTTTTCACGTATTTAGTATATATTAAACGTTTGAATTTGCTCCTGCAAGTACATTTTAAACTACTTTCATCCTAATTAGTGGCGAAAACACACGTAGCAAACTTTCAAGAATCGAACACGTGTAGATACTAGGTAGCAAAACCTCTTTCCACGAAAGTGTATGAGGGGCGAAACTGTACATATTGCAAACATGCAGGTCGCGAACCTCTGTTAACCGTTTGGACACCTCTGTAAATTCTAAAGCAACCACAATAGGGAGCATACCATTATTATTCTAATAAACTCCAAATATTTACATCCTAAAATGAGTATTCATTTCGGTCCGTTTCGATAAAATGGTTTCGGTTCTGTCCGTTTGTATAATCTTAAAATTCAGGCTTTGTTCAATAAAGCCAAAAATTATATCCCATCTTCTGAAAGAATGTTATAAACACCACGCTTTATGTGACTTCACATTAGAGAGTAGCCGTTATTCTCGTCGGCAAGTCTTAAGATTAGATCGAATAAATTATATCAATAATTCTTAATTTTATATAGAATCAAACAAATAATATCAACCAATATCAACCCAGCAAACATATACATATCTTGCCACGAACGAGCATATAAAAATTTATTCGCATATACCACCATTTTGGTTGTGCCAATACAAACGACAGCTTGAGATTAGTTTGCGCACATTCTCTACCTTCCCCAGAAACCGACGGAAAGTTTGCTTCTGTTTGCGAGTAATTGCGAACGACTCGCTTAACTGAACGCAGCTCATGTCGGGTAAACAAGCGAAATGTATTTAAACCAATATTTACAGATTATATACAAAAATGACTTTTTACGGTCGTTTGTGTATATGATCTATACATGTTTGTTTAGATAAGACATATTCTGGGCTCCATTTGTGAACTGTCTTATATCCACAATTCTGGGCTCCATCTGTGAACTGTCATATCCACAATCGTGCTATAACGAACACTATTATGATGACGCTCCAGTGTGTTTGTTTCATGCTGGGTAAAAATTCAGCACAAAATATTTTGTAATGTCTTTCCTACTTTTCTCAGAAAATAGGCTTTGACTTTTCATGCAATTTGTCATAGCCTATTTTCTGGGAAAACATAAGAAAATAAGAATTTATCGTCTGCTGTATTTGCTCAGAGAGGGATGAAGATTACTTTTCGTTATGATATTATGTCAGTATATTCATAGCTGAATGGCACACTTTATATTGTTTAACATTGCATTACAGTAATTATACAATAAACAGAGCAGTTCACTTTCTCGTTTTTACTCTATTCAACAGACAGCAGCAGACCTTTCGTTTGGATTCTTTTTAAAGAAGCCAGCATGTATTTATTAGTTTCGGTTTAATAATTAAACCTGCCGACTCAAGATCCATTTTCACTTGTATTGCATGCACTAATCAACTGTCAAAACTATTATTTGCAACTGCCCCATCATCAAGAAACACAGTAATTTTAATTCCTTTACCCAGCCAATGCTAAACAAGGGGACACATAATCTTGGAAAAAATAAACGGACCTGTCGTCAAGTCGACATAAAGCACTTAAAACCTGAGAAAAAAATAGCGGATTATGCCATAAATGCAGAAAGAACGTCCTGTATATTTTGGTGGTCAGGAAAAATATCAATGTGATGGTAACCATTTTATTAAATCAAAAGAAAACTGGCGTTGGCATATACTACATCATAGTTCTTCAATGACCCATTTTGTAACTTCGTTTCTACACAAACATATTGACATATCTTAAATCTGAAGATAAACGTTTTTCCCCTGTGAGTTTTCAGACACGAAAAGTGGATTTACAATAATAGGAGGAAGACATTTGCTTAACAATACGCTCTGTGAGTAAAAGACCCAAAATCGCATCCGCCACAAATTCTGAATTTCTTAGAGCTGACTTATTTTTTTTTTTTTTTTTGTTTGTTTGTTTTAACTAGCTCGTGACAGAGACAAAAATGGTATCTTGTATCCATTTACAATTACATCTGAAACACTGTCATTAGCACTAATATTTCTTCAACAGTCTATACGCTGATGAAGCCCGCCCTTAACATTGTTATCGGTTGATAAATACTGCTGATATTAAAACTTTTCACAGTATTGAAGACTACCAGTATTCTGATACAAGGAAAAGTACTTATCTTTAGTTTGTTGGCTTTCTTGTGCTTCCCGTCTGTGCGAAAGGTATCGCCTGGATCCCCCAGAGAGCTGGCTCTTGGAAATGTTGTATACCTGCGCGATCTGATTGCAGTCAACTCGGAAATGTCCCCGGCCACCGACGGCAGTAAATGTCTGACTGTCCTGTCGTTTTGATTCTGTTGTAGGGACGAAAAAGGTTAGGACCAGGAACATCAATGGAATGGGTGGATGATCGTCTCTGCAATGTCCGTGTTTTTTTTTTTTTTTTTTTTTTTTTTTTTTTTTTTGTTGTTGTTTTTTTCTGGAGAGCTCGAGAATTGGCCTGTCGGATTTTCAGGTCATCACATCACGAAAACAAGCCTATATAATTTTGACCCCCTCTAACCCCACTTTTATATAGTAAAACTGGGGTTTACAGGGGTATACTTTATTTTTCTTATTTCTGCTCAAAACATAGATTGTGGGTACTCGTTAGAACCGCCTCGCTGAGGCGGTTCTAACAAGTACCCACAATCTATGTTTTGAGTAGAAATATGAAAAATATCAGAGATTTTTTTAACAGAAAATTTTCAGTTTTTGGAGGTGAAATTTTCTACATATTTGAATAGGTGTGTTTTCGTAATGATAAAAATCGTCAGCCAATTTACTTGGCTGATACTCCTCCACTGTACTCCACCTTTCTTCTATTTTATCCTTGATCTTAAACAGTTTCTACTCTGAATATCCTTAATAACTTTATTTAGTACTTTTTTCAATGTCATTTATGGCACTGTCTGCAAGGCGATATTTGATTGATAACTCTTTGTCCCAAACTGACATGTTAAAATTATATTGCTTATTTATTTATCAAATATTTCAACACTAAACCTTCATCTTGATGTCTTCGCTTTAATATTTCTACATTTTTGTCTTTGTGAGCTTAGTTCAAATGATGAAATGATTGAACGCACCAATGAAACAGGTCATCTTGTCTTAACTTAGCATCATTACCGTCCTGGCTATTAAAATTTGTAGATTCGTTATTTATAATCATTTATAATCCAGAAACACTAAATGAAAATGTCAATGTAATACCTTCAAAAAAAAAGGGAAATTGCTTTATCTATGTCGCTTAAATATTTTCCATATAAGTCATTTGTGATTATCTGTGCATGTCAATATAGCATATTGCAAACACTCTTTGAAATCATAAAAAAATGTCCAGAATAATACATCTCAAATGCCTGCCTGCTTGCATGCACTTATCCCCTAGCAATCGAATGCTAACTCGGACAAAAACAAAATTATATGTTTGAAAAACAAACAAAAAAACTGTCAGTCAAAACTAAGGGGCGGGAACACTATTTGTCTCATATCCAATGCCTGTAAATACATATATTTAAAGAGTGCATCATTTCCGGTACATTACGGTACAACTCAGCTAAATCCGAAAGAAACGCGCACACACAATAAGTATCCAGCTGCTCAGACTGCTTATTCTCGTTATTAAAGAAAAGGAGATTAAAATTTATCGTTACTTCTTTTAAATACACCAAGCCTTTTTACCTTCGACAATATCTGTTTTAAAGACACTCCATGTTTTTGACTTATCATCTGCGCACTCAAACGTTTTCTGCCCATAATGACACGACAAAGAGTAGGTCAAAACTACTTTTTGGAGGTTTTCTTATTACTTTGTAAGCAAATACATTGTGTGACAGCCATGAACGAGTTTAATATTTCGTTTGTTTTCTGCAATTAAAAAAAACTAGGTCTGTGTTGCAAGAAATTTTTGGGACCATGGAAATTTGTTCTTGGCATGGGTAGTACGAGTGACTGAGGGTTAGTTATAGCTCCAGGTCAGGGGGGCAAATCAGGATAGTTTTAGCCTTTTTACTTTTATTTTACTCTACTGTAGCTGGTGTTGTGCCGTGTGGCGGCCGTAAAAGTCTCCCCGCACATCATCATAGTGCAGGTTATATTTCATTTCCTTTGGGGTCATTGAGCCCGTTCTGGTTTTTTTGAAAATCGAATACCGCTTAAGCCGGCGCTAGGGGCGTACGCAGCCTCGCAAACTACAGTGCTGCATACGAAGAGACTCAAACAAACCGAGTCTCCGATTTTCGTGATTTTTGTGTGTTCTTTGTTTCCAAAGGCAATCCTTTTTTTGACTTTTATTTTAGGATGTCTTTTCAATTTTCTATAAATAATGGGATGTTGAAGCGATTCTAATGAGTACACACAGCATACATTTTTATGATAAAATAAATACATTTCTCTAAAATATACTAAATATTCGTTTACTTGAGCTATCGGAAGAATCTCCTAGGGACTCAAAAACGGGTTCGAACCAGCCACTGTAAACGAGCCATCGATGTTCATGGCATTGGTTTTAATGTATAAAACGAAGCTTAAAATGATTCGGGAACGTATATAAGGCCTAGAACATTTGCAATTACTAAAACCAGACTGAGTCTACAGATCGTCTGCATAATGTAGCTATTACGAGGGACGATCCAAAAGTTCTCGGTCACAGTACTTTGAAAATGACCAGAAATGGTATCATTGTTTTTCAATATAATCTCCCTCTGCCTTGATGCACTTTCTCCAACGCTGTTCCAGTTTGCTGAAGCCTTCTTCCTGGTCTCCCAAGTACTCATCAATTGTATCTATGACGCCTTAACTGCTTCCGAAATTTCTACCACGAAGGTTAGTTTTCAGATTTGGAAACAGATAGAAGTCCGAAGGGGCTTAATCTGGAATATACTGGGGATGAGGAAGGACTTCGAAGTTGCGTTTAGTTGCAGCAGCCATAGTAACGAGAGGTGTTGGCTTGAGAGGATACGTTCATCTTAGAAAAGTATTTTATAATTGCTCTAACTTCAACTTTGTCTTTTTTCTCAGTTTAACACACCCTTCCCCTGTTTGCAGCGAATTACTACTGACTTCTATAGCTTTGAAATTTTAATCTTTCTATCAAATTTGTTGGGTATGATTTCACTTTATTCATTCTAAATACATCAGGGCGAGAATTTCTTGACCGTACCTCGTATAATGATAAGATAATATAACAAAGAATAGCAGAGAATAACAAAGAAAGTGGAATGTCAAACGGGTGTAAAATAATCTCGCGAATTAACCATATGGGCAGCGTCGTGCGAAAAAGTGTCTTTTGGCATATGTGGACAGCGAAGGCCCAGATCAGCCTGCGCATCCGCGCAATCTGATCAAGACTCACTGTTCGCCATCAGAACCATTGAATATTACTAAATGTATGAATATAGAGAAAGGCTTGGGTGATAATTTGTACATACGCAGAATTATCTGAGTTAGCGCATTTTGCTCATGTTCGATGGTGGACTTTTTCGCTTGACACGGCTTTTGTTTTCTTACAAGTCGGATTCCAATCAAACAGGTATATTATATTTAGACATAAACCAGAGAGTTAACAAATAGGCTGCTGTGCATAAATCAATTCATTAATAAATTGGGGTTTGTCTGAACTTTATGTTTATGAAAATGGTATCTGTACACAGCACCAGATAAGGCTTTTTTTTCAACAGAAAGGTACTGATATTTATTTTTTTATTTCTCATTGAAAACTTATGATGTAGATACTCATTAGAAACTTCTAAAACAGATGTTTTGAAGATATATATTTCTGGCGTGTGACAAAGATATAGAATCTGGGCAAACGTTTCTGTTAGAACCCCATCTGGAGTGTTGAAATCTTGATGAACGTCAGGTAATTTTATGCAACAAAAACGTTATTGTTTCCGTTTTTGTATGAACCACGATTATTCACCCGATGAAAGGATTGGCAGCAAATCAGCATAGAACTATGAAAGGCAGCATATTTCTTTATTCTACGTTTTTGGTCATTGTTTACAATCGAGCCTTAGTATACATACACCAAAACTTCCTTAAGGTTGTTGTCCACATGATTGTCATTGACCAATGAAATCAAACAATGTCCTCGTTGTTACTTATAACCGCGCCCTTATCGCTGTGATGTCAGAGTGCTGTGAACAGAAAGATATCTGTACAACCTGGACTGGGCTTAGTGCTGGGACATTGGAAACCAGGGTCTGCTTTGTTTTCTCAAATTACAGGAAATTAAGGGTTAAACGAAAGGACCATTTTCCAAGCCTACAGACAAAGACAATCGACCTACAAGTGCTTTCAGTGCTTTGATATATGCCAAATTTATACACGAATTGCGCTGGCGTCATCAATTATCGGTCCGATGGTATTCGTCACGAAAACATGTCTATATAATTTTGACCCTCTTCAACCCCACTTTTATATAGTAAAACTGGGGTTTATAGGGGTATACATTATTTTTCTTATTTCTGCTCAAAAACATAGATTGTGGGTACTCGTTAGATGATTTGAGCAGAAATATGAAAATTATCAAAGTGTTTTATCCAAAAATATTCAGTTTTTGGAGGTGAAATTTACTATATATTTGAACAGGCGTGTTTTCATAATGTTGACTGTCAACGGCAAGTTCTGAAACTAGCTAGCCTGGCACAGAAAACTTGACACCTCCGCTGTCATATCTCTAGCTGCTCCAGTTTTTAAAACTAGCAAGTCTAGCCCAGAAAACTTCAAACTTCAGCTACTAGATTTTTGATTGTATCCATTGCTCTCAAGAACAGTTCCATTTAGGATCTGTTTGGCTTCACTACAGCTGTTGGCAGTGCCGCGTGGCGGCGTAAATGTCTCCCTACACAGAACTACAGTGTATTTTATATATTTTAGTCCTTTGTGATCATTGAGCCCATACCGAGGTTTTCGAAAAAAAAATGTATAAGGGTCACTGATGAGGTCTAATGTACCGAAACTGCCTAGGCTGGCCCAGAAAATATGACACTTCAGTGGTTTTTCAGTTTTGTGGATGTATTTTCACTGGTCATTTATTTTTGATCTATTGACCTATTAAACGAATGCTAAATTGTCATTTTGAGGGTATATGTATATAGATGATATTGTTTAACATGACTTAAATTTAATGTAAATAAGAATCTTACGATGAAATGTAACTGAAAAAGAATAACTTTTAGCAGTTGATGACTACACACATTTTTTTTTTTTTTTTTTTTTTTTTTTGTTTTTTGTTAATTGCATTGATATAGTTTTGTCACAAAACTGTAAAACTAAAGGTTGAAAAATATATGTGAATATATGTTTGAAAAAAGTAACGATCAAACAGCCGACCTAACATTACCTTTCGCCCCCGAAAGCGTTTTAACACTCGCCTACTGTTGAAGTACATGTATATAACTGCAGTGGTAGTAATAATAATAATAATAATAATAATAATAGATAAATAGCAGCAGCAGCTGCAGTAGCAGTAGTAAAAAAATAATTATAATAATATCATAATAATCCTTTAATCACGACAAAAATAAACAAACTACTACGATGATTTCATTCAGTTTCACTGATATGACTCTTCGACCTTACAAACCATACTATGAACATTTTATTTTGTCTTGTGACCAAACGCAACTGACAAAATACTTATTTTAGGTAAGCAGTAGATTTACGTTCCATATGAAGGTATGATTTCTCTATACACAATTAGCCTCTCCGTATTGAAAACCACTTTATGAAAAAATGTGACCAGCGTAGACTCAGATCAGCCAGTCTAATTAGAGTCTACACTTGTTGCTAACATAATCTATGGAGCCTGACTATTCTGTTTAAGATAGAGAAGTCTCTCTTAAGACCTCCTGGATAGGCAGGCTGATCTCGGCCTGTGATAGTTGCAAGGTAGGTAGTGACTGGGATAGGTTCTGTCTTGCTGCACATGTTGCATATAATATTTCACACTTGACGTTTAACAGTGTGCACTTTGCACTGGCAAGATCACATTTCTCAGTTCATATATCACAACTGACATTATGAAATTGTTCAGAGGCGAATACCACAATTGGAAACCGGGACCAGCTGTTGACTACTTCCAATCTAATAAAGAAAGTGTCAGTAGATAGATATACCGTATTTATTCGAAGTACAGTAAAATTGTATTGACTCGAACATTGATGGTTCGTTTACAGTGGCTGATTTGAACGTCTAGTTTTTGAGTCTCTAGGAAATTCTTCTGTATCCAAAGGAAACAACTATTTTCGATGCGATTCTAATGAGTACATTCAACATACTATTATTTATAGAAGCTCGAAAATACACCCCTAAAATATACCCATTGCGTTCTGATATGGCGCTTTGGTTAACCCTCAGTGGCTCGAACTGTCTAGAACGAATTTTCATGGTCCCAAAGATGTTCGAGCTATTGAAGGTCGGCTGTATTCGGACAGACAGGTCTGATCAAACTGTGCAAACCCAGGTCAGACACCTCAGGGTCTACTCTGTTTGCCACTCATCTAGCAATTTAGACTCGGGAACAGATAGTTAAACATGCCTATTTTAGTATTTCAGTATTTTACAAAACCTACAAAATGGCATCCGCCCAAACTGATCAGTCTTCGCTGTCCTCATGAAGAAAGCTTGACTCATTTGCTACCCACTGAGTGCACAACGAAAACTCCGATCAGATTGGGCGGTTGCCCAGGCTGATCTGATTCGTCGCTGGGAGCACATGCTATTTTATGGCTTTGTGATGAGGTGGCTCAATTTTATCAATGTGATTAAATAGTCTCTATAACCGTAAGAGCCGTGAACACCCTATCAGACACGAAACTACAGGTACCTGAAATGAATTTGGGGGCCATGCAACCTAATTTCGGCCAGAGATTTTATCAGTGACACTTGATTTTTTCAAGCGGAATGAATTAAATGATCACAAAGGACAGGACAAGAAAATATACGCTACGCTATATAGTAATTTTACGGCCGCCATGCTGTACTGACGCTGTAGGGGCACATTCAGGAGGGTTTCTGGGGGAGGGGGTGGGGGTTCGATTTAATCATGTTACCGTACTTACTCTTACGTATTAGGACAAACAGGCCTGAGCAAACAGTTTAGACCCAGATCAGACCCCACAGAGAGCGGCTTCTGATCAGGGTCTATACTGTTTGCCACCTACCCAGCACTTTTGCACGCAGTCACAGTTAGTAAAATGGACATTGAAGAGAAGTATAAGGAAAGGTGTCCAAATTTTACGAATTTATCCAAAATTTCGCATGAAAATGAAATTTTGAGCCAAAGTGGGGAGGGGGGGGGGGGGGGAGGGCGGAGGGGTTTCGACTGAACCCTTTGAACACCCTCTGGTTCCGCCCCCGAGTTGTGAAAATAAATGGATTCGTAAAGACATGGCCCTTGAGAGCAATGAAAAGGCAAGCAAATAAACCATACCGTGGTAGATTAACCCATTTATGCCGAGTGGATTCTTCTACCATACCTCTTTGGACCGGTTCATTTCCAGTAAAAGGGGTGTCTGATTAGTTTTTATTATTTCCTTGTTGTACAGAAATTCAATTCCTGTACTTAATGCAAACAGTGTAGACCCTGATCAGACGCCGTGTTCTGTGGCGTCTGATCTGGGTCTACACTGTTTGCCAATATCCCATTTATAGGGCGCTAGACACAAATGGGTTAGTTTACTTGATGTACATAATAATATTACAAGACAAAATATTTAGATGTAAACGTAAAAGTACCGGCGCAAATTTTGTTCATGTTTACATAGAGATATTATGGGACAAGGGTATACTAAAGTTTAATAAATTCTCAATGTAACAGGTAAAATCGAACAACAATATGATTCTTTAACTTTCACTGCCACAGGCGACAATAACAGGCTTTTGCAAACAGCATAGATCCAGATGATACGGCTCATATGAACTTCTTTTCAAGCGATAAACTTCTTTTCAAGCGATTGTTTGTTAAAAAAGAAAAGTAGACGACAATATCGTCTGAAATTTGGCACCGAAAGAGTTAATGTTTGCTTTTATTAAGCTTTATGAAATTTCTTGATTGAAATGAAAATAAAATAGACATTAATCTGTTCATAACACAGTTTGTAATAAGATTTTTTTTTATATTTACCGGGATCGTCACAAACCGACGATCCCGGAAATTATAAAAAGTCCTTAGTGAGCTAATCGAACAAGCTCCCATATGTAAAATTCCAAAGATATATTTAGAGACCGGCGCGATTCCCGCGCCGGTCAAGCATACTAAGATTTGAAAAACATTTTCTACCTGTTGGTGTGTCCTAAACCTGCAGGATTGATGCAAACAGTGTAGAACCTAACCAGAGTCTGCCTCTGCATCGTTTGCTAAGACCTGTCTATTCGAAAACTTACGATAAATACAGTGAACGTAAGATATTTTTGTTAACGCTTATCATGCTTTGAGTAAACAAAAAAAAACAAAAAAAACAAAAAACAAAAAAAAAAAAAACAAAAAAAACAGCAGACGAAATTTTAAAATAGTTTTATTAATTTACCAGAAAATAAGTTTTGAAATTTCATGCAAACAGTCTGCTAAGGATGCACTATGCATGAAATTTCAAAACCTATAGTTAAAAAAATACCACCAATTGTCGTCTGCTGATTTTGCCCTTAAACTCATAGTTACTATGGTATTTATAAATCTAATTATTTAAATCGTGCTCAATATTTTTCTCCTGCTGAATTTGCCCTTAAATTCTTAATTACTAATGTATGTATAAATCTAATTACTTACATCATACTCAACATGATTAAAGTCACAACTGTTGTTGCATGCTTATTTATTGGTTCTTCAATACTCAGTTTGTGGTCAATAAACTCAGCATCATTTAAATCACTGCTAGACTGCTGTATGACATTCGGTATTGAATTCGTGAAGACGACTTCGTCTATTCAAGTCGCTCGGAGTTTATTGTGCATTAAGATAAGACTATAATTAAGAGCAATTTACTACTTAACTGGCATATAATTTGTAATCAGTTATTCGCGCGTATGTTCTGCAAAGGCATTGATAGTGAGAAATGAGTGCGTCAAATGCTGGTATAAAAGTATTTTAGCGAGGTTGAAACTGAACGTACGGAGAAGTAATTATACTTACACTTTTGGATTTCTTTCAAGTCAGTTAAAGTACAATAGCGTGTGCGGTTACTTCATTAAAGTTTAAAATACATCCAAACGTTGTTCAAAAGCAAAAGGTGAGTGTATAGAAAAATATATTTTCATAAAAAATGCAATTACTCTGCTAGCATTTAAAATGGGGTGGTTTTCTTTGTGATAATGACTTCTTATGAAATATATCAAAAGCTGTTATTTCTCTTGTTGAAGTTGTTTTGTTCTTGTTTAAAGCTTTCAAGGTCAGTGGATCCCCCAGGATTAGTTTGCTGCCAGTTTGCAAGGGGAAATTTATTTTGGAGACAGGAACTTCCCTTCTGTGTATTTTACATCACGAAAAACACGCCTATATAGTTTTGACCTCCTTAAACCCCACTTTTATACAGTAAAACTGGGGTTTACAGAGGTGTACATTATTTTTCTCATTTTGCTCAAAACATAGATTGTGGGTACTCCTTCGAAACGCCTCGCCGAGGCGGTTCGAACGAGTACCCACAATCTATGTTTTGAGCAGGAATGTGAAAACTACCAGAATTTTTCGTCTGAAAGTTTTCATTTTTTGGTGGTAAAATTCTCAATATATTTGAATAGGCGTGTTTTCCTAATGACCTATCAGAATTAGGGGCAGATTCTTTCATTTAAGAGTAGCCCTAATGAAAAGTGAAGCACATCCATGTAGTTTCAAGGAAAATTATTTTTTTCTTGACAGCCTTTTAATATTGAGGCCAGCTCTTATAACATATATTTAGCGTGTTTGTGTCATCCGCTCAGTCAGATTAGGATCTGTTCTGTCCGCTCATAAAATCTTCAGTTTACATTATATCAGCAATCACCGTAGACCGTGTTCAGATTGTGCGGATGGGACGTTTTGTCTGATTTTGTGCTGGTCAGATACTTCAAAATGTTAGGCCTCGCAAAACGAATGACTGTATTCATGCATATGTGAACAGTGACGGATCAGAACAGCATGTGCTTCCGTTAAGTCTGGGCTAGATTTTCGCTGTCCGCTTACAAAAACATCGGAAACTTGCTACAGCATGTATCAACGGAGAACAAAGGCGGAATTATAATTTGATACAATGTGTAAAATGTAAAGTCCCGTGTTCCTCCATAATATATAGTGAAAATCGGGGTCTGCAGGGGTTTACATTATAAGGCGATTTTTTTCGTAGATTTTAAACATGATTTGAATTGTTATTTCTGTCAATCTAATCCTGCATAAACGTCTTAATACACAATAGGAAACCAAATATTCCTCCTTTTCTCTATATTATATAGTGAATAAGGCATAGCTTACATGACTCTAGATAAAAGGGATGTCCAAATAAATACTTTTCTTATGTCTCCCCGGAAACATTTGTCGTTGGTACGGTTTAAAAGTGCCTTGCAGTGGCGCTTCTGATGCTTTCCTGGATATATAGAGGTTGACTTATAGGAAATATTTCCCGAGAAATTTGCAAATCCGATAAACAAACGAGTGCATAGCACGAGTTTGTTTATAAGATTTGCAAGCCTCGAGGGAAATATTTCCTATATTTTAAACATCATTTTAATAACATATATTACATGTCTTTTTTTTTTTTATTTATGTTTTTCTCGGATTCTGTTTTATGCTCTTGCAAATGGTGTTGAAAAGTTTTGCGACGTTACGCCATCTACACTCGTGGCGCGGCGTGATAGAGTTCTAAAGGCAATATTTCCTCCATGGAATTATAAGTTATATTCTCGCAGAAAATACTAAAAGTAGCTTCAGATATGTAATATAAGAACATATCACTATAGTATGGTAAAAGAACTTCCTTATCTGGAGCCATGGCTACAGTGTTTACATTTCACATAGGTATTTTAGGAACCAGGAGCCTAAGTACTTTTCCTTATGTTTTCATTTTATTATTTGGATAAATTCTGACCCTCGCGATATTCTTTATCTTGTCTCAAATTAAAGGTTAGCTTTAGACTGATTAAATATAGAAAAGGTGTTTATCAGCATGATTTGTTACTTCTCTGCCCTTGAACACATCTACCCTCATTTTGGTGGAAGATAAATATAAGATAGAAAGGACTTTACCAGGTCGTTTTTGTTTCAACACTAGCACACTAAACTACCACTGAAAAATTTAAAAAGGAATAAATAAAATATATTATTGTGTAAAACTGACAGTCTCATCCATTATCATCGAATAAGAGTCAAGATTTTTTATCAAATATAGCCTTGATATCTGTATATTTTTGCTGGTTCCTGTCCTCACATCCCTAATTGATACCCTGTTCCCATTAACGGAATTATTCGTATTTCACATATGCCGGAAGACACCTTTCAGTGTGACGCGGACCGTGTAGTTCTTGGCAAGGCTCATGCGAAACAAAGCTTACCGCAAGATTCTTCCCTAATGAAGATTTGTTTTCTATTTCTAAACAGGATCACGTTTCCACTGTGAAACCGGCACAAGAGAAGAATATAACGATGCTACTTATGTACGTCATCTTAAGACGTCTCCCATTGCTTTCCTTAATAATGAGAAAACAAGGAAACATAATACCCATTAAAATGTGCTTGAAGTAACACTTGAACTAAATAAAGCATTTTATATATTTGGAAAGACAGTTCGAATGTGGATTTAACCAGTGTCGTTGTGATAAAGAAGTGTGCGATTTACTGTCCAACTAGACTAGTACAGTTTCTGCCATTGTGATAAAGAGTTGTGCGATTTACTGTCAAACTGGACTAGTACCGGTTCTATCATTGTGATAAAGAGCTATGCGATTTACTGTCGAACTGGACTAGTACAGTTTCTATTATTGTGATAAAGAAGTGTGCGATTCACTTTCCGATTGTACTATTACAATTTCTATCACTGTGATAAAGAAATGTGCGATTTACCGTCGAACTGGACTAGTACAGTTTATGTCACTGTGATAGAGAAGTGTGCGATTTACTGTCGAAATGGACTAGTACAGTTTCTATCATTGTGATAAAGAAGTGTGCGATTTACTGTCGAACTGGACTAGTACAGTTTCTATCATTGTGATCAAGAAGTGTGCGATTTACTGTCCAACTGGACCAGTACAATTTCTGTTATTGTCATAAAGAAGAGTGCGATTTACTGTCCAACTAGACTAGTACAGTTTCTATCATTGTGATAAAGAAGTGTGTGATTTACTGTCCATGGACTAGTACAATATCTTTCGAGTGCTATAAACTGTCCAATTGGACTATTACAGTTTCTGTCATTGTGATAAAGAAGTGTGCGATCTATTGTCCAACTGGACTAGTATAATTTTTCGCAACGGCCTTTGTGCGGGTATGGTGAATATATTTCCATTTCATACGTGACGTGATTCACGAGTGGAAGACATAATTATAGTGATTCAAAAGTTCTGAAGCTTGCTGTATGTAGTTTCGACAATATATAATATTCAACCTTACGTTTAGAATTAAGTAGTTTCCGTAACACCATTACCTGATGTTAACGAAAACAATGTCTGAGTTGTTTCCGTACTTTACGTTTAATGCGAGCTTCAGCGATATAAATAAAACCAATCACACGTTTTTCTACGAAGAAAATTTACCGATTGACGACGGATACGGGCTTTCTCACAATATACTAGTAATTCTGATGTGCTTATATACATTGACTATCTTATTATCGATTGGCGGTAACGTCATTGTATGTTACGTCGTTTTCGCGTTACAACGTCTACGTAGCGTAACGAACTTCTATATTGTCAACTTGTCAATAAGTGACATCACTATTACAGCCGTTTGTATACCCTTTACTGTTTTATCTAATCTGATATACTGTTACTGGCCGTTTGGTCCATTTCTGTGTCCTTTTGTAATGTATCTACAGGTGGTAGCTGTTTTACAACGCGCAATGACGTTGGTGGCGATGACACTGGACCGTCATTACGCCATCTGGAAGCCATTAAAGCGCAGAATTTCTAAAGCTGAGGCAAAAGTGATAATCGTAGCGATATGGCTTACGGCTGCCTTGGTATCTCTTCCAACGGCTATACGTACAAAAATTATTTACCTGGACTACGAGCCTGGAAGTCGGGGTTTATGTACGGAGGACTGGGAGAACCATACCGCAAGATTCTGGTACACAGTAAATATCATGCTTCTGCAGTACTTTATTCCTCTTGCCATCATGTGTGGCACGTATTTTCACATCGGAATCATAATATGGATAAAACGACCCCCTGGAGAAGCGGATAATACCAGAGACAAAAGGCTTGCAGCTTCCAAGCGAAAGGTATATTGCTATTTCTTTCCTGAAATTTTAGTTCCGTTTCATGACACATTGCATTAACCCATTTATGCCGAGCGGACTCCTCTACTTCAACACTTTGAAGTATTCCATTTCCAATAAAAGGGGTGTCTGGTTAGTTGTATTGGTAGTATGTTTTATAAGAAATACCTTTATTTAATGCAGATAGCGTAGACACTGATCAGACGTCGCAAACGCGTCTGCGGCGTCTGATCTGGGTTTACAATGTTCGCCAATGTCCCTTTAATGGGACGCTAGGCAAAAATTATTTAAAGTCTATGCAATGTGTATCTCCATGTTCCCTCATAATGTATAGTGAAAACAGGCATTCGCAGGTGTCTGCATTATTAGGCTGATTTTAAGGATTTTGCAGCTTTTAAATCGGCTTTTCTGTATGTTTATTACTTTTAGTAACCTTTTCACTGCATGAATCTGTCTTAATTTGTTTCAAAACCAAAAACAATTTCTCTTCCTGTAATATATGGTAAAACAGCTATGACTTATGTTTCCTAGAATTGCCAGAGGAGTCTTATGCGGATCGTACATATGTTTGTAATTTGGAGCTGCAGCAGAATTAAGGGTGGGGTTTCACGCGAGTAAAACTGGTTTGAGCTGCCTCTGTTGTTTTTCTCCTGACCGTTCCAGGGCGGTACCTCTGTTGTAGTTCTTCTTTGTTCGTCTGTGGTTTAATTTGTGGCGTTTGTTCTTCCATAAGTCCTTTTTTTGGTACCTTGGAAGGGCTGTGCTTTATGATTGTGGCATTTCTTAGGTGTCATGGTATCTTCACCTATTTTTAGATAAGTCTAGACATTACGAAAACACGCTTATTCAAATATATTGAAACTTTCACAACCAAAAAAGGAAAATGTTCAGATAAAACAAATCTGATATTTTTCATATTTCTTCTCAAAACATAGATTGCGGTACTCATTAGAACCGCCTTGTATCCACAATCAATGTTTTTTAGCAAAATAAGGAAACTAATGTATACCCTGTAAATCCCAGTTTTACTATATAAAAATAGGGTTTAAGGGAGTCGAAATTATATAGGCATGTTTTCGTGACTTAAGCGGGGTAACCAGCTAAATATTTTCTGATTAATTATTTTTTTTTTTATAAATGTCTGAAATTCCACACATATTATAAGTACCTTGGGAAAGCTGCGATTAGTGTCTGTAGCCTTTCCTGCGCCATGGATAATTTAACCTCAATTTTATTAGACCTGCAAAATTGCCAGGAAAATGATTGAATGCGATACGAAGAATACATCGTTCTCTTGTGTCAGAGTCTATTTATACATTGTTATGTCATTTCACGTAATCATATCTCATATGACAACGTGAGGAAACGTACCTTCTGACAAGTGTGACCAGCAAAGATTCAGATCAGCCTGCACATTCGCGCAGGCTGATCAGACTCTTCAATGGGCGCATTTTGGATGGTGAAGTATGCAAAACATCTTTTATGCGGACAAAGAGACTGTGATCAGATTGCGTGGGTGCAGAGTCGATTTGGGTCTTTCTTGAGCGCACGTTAGAACGTACGTTTTCTCCTGATGCGGATCTTATGATCTGATAGTTCGCATTTCCCAGTACGAAAACACGCCTATTCAAATATATTGAAAATTTCACCACCAAACATTGAAAGTTTTCAGATAAAAATTCTGATATTTTATATATTTCTGCTCAAAACATAGATCGTGGGTACACATTGCAGAGGCGGTTCTAACAAGTACCCACAATCTATGTTTTTTAGCAGAAATAAGAAAAATAATGTATACCCCTGTAAATCCCAGTTTTAGTGTATAAAAGTGGGTTTTAAGGTTTAAGGGGGTCAAAATTGTATAGATATGTTTTCGTGATGTAATTTTCTTTTTCTGCATTACGTGGACTATTTTGATCTCGAAGTGGTGAAGACAATGTGAAATGACGCCATAATTATGGCAAGATTCTTTCCCTATGAAACTTGGTAGTTTTCTTTAGCACCAGTATTCCAGTGGTATTGTTTGACACCCCAGGAATCTCCAGGTGTCTCAGCACGTTGTTTCTGTCCTCATCTTTACTTCACTAAAGGCTTTATCTGTGATTTGTTTGTTGCCCATAATGATTCATGGATAAGTTAGAAGACCACCATGCGACCGAAAAAATACATGCTTTTTACCACCATGGAAGCTGAGGGCGAGGTTGGGATCCCGTAAAGCTAGCTTAAGTCCCCTTTCCACCCACCTCCACGCGCCTAGTAATTCATTACTGACCGTTCCAAGGCGGTACTTTCATTGTGGTACTCATTACGAAAACACGCCTATTCAAATATATACAGAAAATTTCATTTCCAAAAACTGAAAATTTTCAGATATAAAACTCTATATTTTTCATATTTCTGCTCAAAACATAGATTATGGGTACTCGTATATAAAAGTGAGGTTTAAGAGGGTCAAAATTATATAGGCATGTTTTCGTGATGATGTTTTTCTTTTTACAATAATGGAAGTTAAAGATATATTCAGTTAAGTTTAGGTAACAGAGTTGCCATCTTTTTGGGAAAAATCCAACTATGCTTGCCATCTGTTCTCTTTGTGTCTGTTTAATTGTGTTTTTCTGTCTTTACCGTTGATGTTGAGAAGTTGATGTGGATCTGATTGTATCAGTTTCTGAGTTTTTCTTTATTTACTGAAAGGACTAGATTTGCACTATAAATATAAACAATAAACAATATAACGATGTTACTTATTATATAGCTCACGTTGAAACACCATCCGTCACTTTCCTTAATGATTAAACATCTTTGAAAAAAGACCCTGAGGCTTTGAATGTGAAAATACATTGGGCGTCAATTAACCATTAGGTAACATATATATATATATATATATATATATATATATATATATATATATATATATATATATAAACGCATTTCTGCCTGAAGGCTAAAGTGTAATTTTCCTTTTTTGTGGACATGCATGTCAGCTTTTACAAAACAATGCGGTTCTAATTATAAATTTATTACTTATCAACAAAAGATGAATGATATAGAGAATCTTACATCAGTGGTAATTTAATATGGAAATTATGAAATTAGCCTTTGGCAAGTTTCATATTTTATCTAAAATGACCACGTAAACTTCTGTTTATCATATGACTTTAAAACCGAATTTTACGGCTATAGAAGTTAAACCTTTTTTTTTTTTTTAAACAGAAAACAAAACGGTGTCGTGGACTGCGTGATGACGCTACGCGCCAGTAACCAAGTATTATGTAACATGTGGTCATATCATTTTTATGACATGACGTTATCCGTTGAATAATAGCGTTGTCATATGATAACATATTTTAAATGTACCTATATATTTTTTCAAAGTTTCCTAGCGACAGTCAGGAAATTGCTAGATATATTTTTGAGTGACATTTTTAATGCTGTTATATAGTTGGTCCCCATTTTTGTTATTTTCGAATAGATACACGTAACCTTAATGCTGATAACGTCATAAGCGATTAGAAAAGCTATTCAATTGCTTGGAAATGATTGCTTTGCTACATGTATACAGATCCAAACAAAGAAAACAATTATTTCAAATGTAGTTATGAAACGCCAAAGATGTCTGGTAGTTAGAAAAAAAAATCCATGAGATGCCCTTATACATTTATTTAGTGCTAACTATCGTTTTATACTACTCACAATTTTAGATTTACATTCTCAGTGCATTTACAGAAAAAAAAAAAAAAAACCTTACCATTACGAAAACATGCCTATTCAAATATATAATTGAATATCGAAAATTTCATCTCCAAAAACTGAAAATTTTCAGATTAAAAATTCTGATACTTTTCATATTTCTGCTCAAAACATAGATTGTGGTACTCGTTAGAACCGCCTCGACGAGGCGGTTCTAACGAGTACCCACAATATATGTTTTGAGCGGAAATAAGAAAAATAATGTATACCCCTGTAAACCCCAGTTTTACTATATAAAAGTGGGGTTTAAGGAGGTAAAAATTATATAGGTATGTTTTCGTGATGGATAGTAATTATACGACTTTGTTTTTCTTTATATGTGATATCCAATACATTTAATTATTTATTAACTACTTTATATGTGTATTTTTTTTTTATATATGATAAGGAATTAATACAGCATATGCGCGATTTTCTTTATTTTGCTGAGAGACATTTTACGGATCATTACGAAAACACTCCTATTCAAATATGTAGAAAATTTTACAACCAAAAAAGGAAAATTTTCAGATAAAAAATTCGTATATTTTTCGTATTTCTGCTCAAAAACATAGATTGTGGGTACTCGTTAGAACCGCCTCGTTAGAACCGAACTCGCCGAGGCGGTTCTAACGAGTACCCACAATATTTTTTTTTGAGCAGAAATAAAAAAATAATGTATACCCCTGTAAACCCCAGTTTTAGTGTATAAATGTGTGGGTTTGAGGGGGTAAAAATTATACAGGCATGTTTTCGTGATGTGAAAAACCTGGCCATTTTACTTTTCACAATATTGCGGCCTCCATGAAATAGTACGGACTCCAGTACTTAATTTTTGCTAACCCTAGCATCAAAAAGATATACGATTTATTTCAGTAGAGGAAGAAAGCCTGGACATGTCTGTATATAAAACAACGGTATAACAGATATGCATACATTGCATTTCGCGAGAACTCGCACGTTTCTATGGAAGCCCAGTTGATACTTAACAATTTCCAAGTATACAAAACCTTGTGTATTCAGGTTAAATCATAAACAAGAAAGAAAAAATGCTCAAAACGGAACGCAAAATGTTTATTTTCTCATGTGATTATGCAAACATGACGTCATTAGTGACACTTCTTTGGTTTTCTACATTTAAGGGAGAGTACCCCATTTTCCTGTCTGACATACTTTTTTTTAATTTTGCATGCAAACTGCGTTTCAAACAAACCTTCTACTGTTTCCTATAGCCTATATAAAAGGTATACAGAAATGGATTAACACCAAAATGTTTGATTTTTCATCCAATATGGCCGCTACAATAAACTTGTAAGAAAACGTTTGATTGCAAATTTTATGATACCATTTGAATGACACGTATTAAATTTTACCAGACATGTTTCGGGCATTCGTGTTTATGGTTGTTCAATAAAACATATTCATATATAACCCTGTATTGTACTTACGTAAGTCTTAAACATGCATAGTGAGGGGAATCGCCGAGCATTTCTTCATATCCATACTTTCGAAACCTTTGTTGACGAACTCTACTTTATAAGAATGTTTAAGACCTAACATAATATTCGACGTAGTTTCCGCAAACTAAAATGTTTATCAAAATTCCATAAAATACACGCCGTTTTACAAAACGCGACATGAATTTTAAACAATCAGTGCTAATTTATATTCAGACATCAACTGTACAGATTAATTTATCGCGAGTTAGGTGTATATCGGGTGTACTTTACCTGTTAATATATACATGTGTACTATACGCTTAATAGAATTTACAGTTGCTAGGCAAAACTCTAAACCAGTATCATGCCAAATGCATGCTTTTCTCCAAAATGCAATAAGTTTCGCATTGCTATACAGCGGTTATGTATGAACCAATATCCAAGCTTTATATATACAAAAATTCAGCCGTACATCTTTCCGATGCTAGGGTTACGTTTTTTACAAGGTACAGGATTTGAGAAATCCGACGAAAGTTATCCTACCGTTGTTAGAGAAAAAAAATGACAGGCAGCATAAACAAACTGTCCATGTTATGAATTCCAGTGTCTTGGTCTCACGGATAGAGTAACAATTATGAAATTATGAACAGAATGTGAGAAATATGAAAGAGGCTAACCACCTGTCATAGACCAAGGGTGGTTCGCCTGTTCTATATTTCACATTCTGTTCTTAATTTCATAATTATTGCTACTCTATCCGTTAGACGCAGATACTGGAATTCATAATATGGACGGTTTGTTTACGATATCTGTCGATTTTGTTTCTCTGTGAAATGCTGGAACCACGTTTCCATGTCTAGTAGCACGTAAGATTACTTTCATGGAGGCCGCCATATTGTTGTAAGTATCTTTGGAGGATTTTTAAAATACGGAGAACATAATTCTCAGACTTTGCTTGTTTATTATATAATGCTTGAGCCTTGTACAGTCGAACCTCGTTATCTCGAACTCGCTTATTTCGAATTACCGCTTATCTCGAAGTGAAAATCTGGTCCTTGTTTTTAAATGAAACTATGAGCAATTTCTCCTCTTTTCCACATTATTTTATATATATATTTCTAACTTCAGGAGTCAAATTACATATTCATTTGTTAAATGTGGTTGTTCAATTTATTGTTTTCCTCACTCTCTCAACTCTGATATGTCGAGGTACGGATATCTCGAAGTGTTTCAGTGAGTCCCTTGGAATTCGAGATAACGAGAGTCGACGGTATCTACTTTTCAAATGAAGCTGCTGGCATACTTTATTACTCTGTTTTTTGCCTGCTTCTGTATTATGTTAAGAAGTCTATGAAAAGTATACTCCGCCCCTTGTTTTCCCATTACAATATACAGTCGAACCTTAATGGCTCGGACATCTTTGGGACCATGGAAATTAGTTCTAGATATTGGTATATGTAGTTCAATGCCTTTTCGATCTTCTATAAAATAATGGCATTGAGTGTTCATGAGGTGATTACTGGACATACATTTTCTTGATAAAATAAGATAACTTCCCTGAAATATTCTTGACCTATCGGTATGAATGTCCTTGGGACATAAATGTTGCATATGAAGAGACTCAATCAAACCGAGTCTCCGATTTTTGTGATTTTGTGTATACTTTGTTTCCAAAGGCAATCATTTTTGACTTTTAAAACCGAGTTCAATTCACCCACGGTAAACGAGCCATCGGTGTTCAAGTCATTGAAGTTTCACTGAAAAGTGAAAACAGCGGTACACATAATCAGGCGATATTTAAGAATTTTGCATAATCAACTTTTTGACTTAAGCTTAAGACTTTATTTTTATGTACTTATTAACCAAATATTCATGATTCCTCATATTATATATAGTGAATCTTTCATGTCTTCATCCATTTTAGACTGGTAAAAAAACTCCCCACACTATAGATGGAAAGAGTCCAATTTCAAGTCAAGTCAAGTCAAAATTTTATTATTCTTTGGTATACAAAGTATACAGCAAGAGAGTCATATGAAAATACATAATCTAGCTTTAACTAAACATCTACAGAGTAAACAATTTTAATTGGAGATAGTATCAACCATTTCGGAATATTGACCAAATTTCCTGATCAGGATGGAGGTCCTGAAAATGTTTTTTAAGCAACCTCCATCCCTACCAGAATTAATATCTCGGTTTATTTGTCAATATAATCTTCATTGGGAGACTAACTACCAATTTCAGCAAATTAATCTATACGTCCTAACATACCATATAACGGTTGATGATGAAATAAAATGTTAGATACAGTTGTTGGTACTTTATCGTCACTTTTGTCGACGGACAAAGAAACATATTAGAACCAGACGGCCAAATCATGTTAAACGCTTTATAAAGGCATGCAATACACGTGCCAGTACACACGCACACACACACACACACACACACACACACACACACACACACACACATACTTGTACACACATGTAACCGTGTATGTTTGTTTATATATCTGCTTTCTCCTGCATTTCTATATAACATTAGCCGTTTCTACTACCTTACCGAAACGAAATGTCAAGCTATGTTATTTATATATATTTAGATATTTCTAGAGAAAAGAATGGCTGAGCTATTTGCAAATAGTGGATACCCTGATCAGATGCCGCATTTTGTTGCGTCTGATCTGGGTATGCAATGTTTGCAAACTACCCATTTTTGAGTCTCAAGACAAAAATTATTAATCTACAATGTGAACGAATGTAGGCAAATTATTCTTCGTAACAATGAAAATCATACGAGTTCATACAAAGAGACTGATAACATGACAAGGATGTTACGCTATAAGCTGCATGCAATGCGATACGTATTGAGGTGGACTTTAGCTTAACACAGCATTTCCTACAAGATTGCATGTGAGTCCAGCGAAGACACATATCAGTATGTGCGTCCGTGTGGGATAATCAGAGTCTTCGCAGTCCGTCGAAAGACATTAGTGATCCTTGGCTACCCACAGAGTGCCCTGCGAAAATTCTGATCGGACCGCAAAAGCACAGGTTGATCTAAGAATTCTTTGGGCGTACATGCAATCATGTAGGAAATGGTGTGCCCCGGCTCGTAACATTTCCTACATTTATACAAGGTCAGCTTTTTTAAAAACTTAGACATTCATCGTTTGGCACTCTTATAGGGATGAATTTTGTTTTTATGAACTTTATCGATGTGTAAATCCGGCGAATTACTCACAAACTTAATAAACCTAAAAGGGCTTTATATTTAGTTTGTGAGTGGTTTTGGAGTTTACACATCAATAAAATCCACAAAAATAATAATCCATTCCTTATAATTACAACTTTGACATCAAAATGTTACAAATATTGCCAAAATGTCAATCTGTTGAGGCGGTGAAAGGAAAATTGATCCAACAGATTCCTGCTTTGCATTTTAACTTTATTGAAATGTAATATGTTTCCTTCAACCAACCAAACTGCGTATAATGTGTATAAAGTTGAGGAATTTGAATTATTTAATAGTGCACTGGCTTATTGTGCTATTTCAACGAACTAAACAAAAGTACACATCTTGCCATCAATCTCTATTAATCCATTTAGTTGGGAGACCCCGAGAGGGATAATTGGCAAATAGTGCAGACCCAGATCAGACACTACAGAATGCGGCGTCTGATCAACTGTTTCCAAATAGTTTAGCCATTTTTCTTCAGGAATGCCTTAATCACAGCCTGGCACACCTAAAATTGAAATTCCACTCTTTCAAAATATAGTGTGTTGGGAGATTATTCGGTCTAAAATGGATTTAACGTGAATGAAGTCAGCAACATTGTAAGTTATCAGGGGATGCATTTTGATACTTTGGAATATTTAGGCGCACCTAAAATTTTCTAATTCGTGCCACCTCACCTAAGTAACTTAGACAGAAACGCTACATTCTAAGTCACACAGACACCCAGTTTAAGGCTGTCGTCATATAGTCATCATTGAGGAGATGATTAATCTGAGGTTTAGCGCCTGCCCATCGATACCGTTGCTCGGCTCCACTTGCTAATGACCGATACAGTCTGATCAGGGTCTTCACTGTCCACTTAAGAAGATAAGAATCTTTCATAAGTGTGTTTGTGTGAGAGGACGGGGTGCAGACAGAAAAACATCCGCTCCAAGGGTAACTTTTTAGCATCACGAGGCTTATGCTGAACATGTATTTTACTCTGCACCAAACATCCGTCTTAGTATAAGGATCTATCAGTTGTCTGAGGTGTAGACAGAAACATCCGTCCAGAGGATCACTGTCTGACATCACGAGGCTTGCCGAGTGATGCCAAACTGTGATCCCGAGGGACGGATTTTTCTTTATACCCCTAAAACCCATGATAGATTCTTTTTCTTGCACACTTTCATTTCTGAACGTAGATGTTTTTATAATGCAGACACTTTGATTGCTGACGGCCGCTATATTGTGACGACATTACTGTGGCATTTTATGACGTCATTACGTTAAGAGACGTAAACCTTACTGATGGCATACGTGACGTCCATTACAACCAGTGCATATCAAACACGTGAGAATTCTCGATTCTTATCCTACCTGGGTAGGATAATAATTTCTGTCCCAGGGTTAAATCCAGGATTTCCTTATCTGGTGTGCAAGAAATGCGTTTTCTTACACACCTTTAGGTATAAAACACCTTTAGATTTTAACTAGAGCTATTTAAATGCAGAATTTAAGCGTTTGTAAGGGACATCAACCGTCTGTGCAACAAACGTATTGACGATGCAAATACGTGACATCCTATACAAGTAATGTCATAAATGCAGTTAAAACATTCCTGTCTTATCCGGACCGGATAAGCGGGTTAAAATACGATTTGTCAGCACTCATGAAAAGCCAGTCTGGTATGCAAGATTTCTAGAATACTGTAGAAATATAGCAGCCGACAGCAACTGCACTATCAGATTACACATATTGCAGCTCTTGGATCTTTATTATTCGTATATGCCCCGAAAACAACTTGTCGCATAATGCATCTCACAAACTACTATGCTTAATCTGAGTATTGCGACGCTGAAACTCCTTACTAGATTCCTCCTAAAATGTGAAAGTGTCTTGACATCTATATTTTTTTGACCCTTTTAAACCCCACTTTTATATAGTAAAACTGGGTTTTACAGGGATACATATTACTTTTCTTATTTCTGCTCAAAAACATAAATTGGGGATACTCGTTAGAACCGCCTCGCCGAGGCGGTTCTAACGAGTACCCGCAATCTATGTTTTGAGCAGATGTATGAAAAAAAAACAACATAAAAACCCAGAATTTTTTATCTGAAAATTTTCAGTTTTGGTGGTGAAATTTTCAGTATATTTGAATAGGCGTATTTTCGTAATGTGTATCTAAAATATAGCTTGGGTGACAGTGTAGATCCCATGATCAGACGCCGCATTCTGTGGCGTCTGACCTGAGTCTTCACTGTTTGCACAGGTGTGTCCGTCCCAATACTATTTACCATATTTGTCCTGAAATGTGAGAATGTCCATTCTACTGTCGGTTGATGTGTCTAAAATATCGCTGGATGGGTGGCAGTGTAGCATGATGCGGCGTCTGATTTGGGTCTTTTCTGTTTGCTCAGGCCAGTCTGTCCCAATAATCAGGGTTATCATGGTTGATTAGGCAGTTTTTAGTTTTGACAAAAGAATAAGCACAAGGACTGGTTAACCGTTTAGACGACTAACCCTGCCCAAGAAAAGTGTGGTCAGTGAAAAGTGTGTTTACTGCGTCGAAAAACTCCACACCAACCGACCCAGTATCTAGAGTTGTCAAAGTACAGTAGAACCTCGATAATTCAAACTCCAATAATTCAAAATTCTCAATAATTCAAAATCATTTTGAAGTCCCGACTTAAATATTTATATGCATTTTAACCCTCAATTATTCAAAGTCTCAATAATTCAAACAAAACTGTTTGGTCCCTTGGATTTTGAATTATCGAGGTTCCACTGTAGTTCATTGTTGTTATTCCGCTTGTTTAACTGCTTACGTCACGTATTTGAAAATTACACCATCGCGGAACCCGTAGTTTAGAATTGTTATTATAGACATTATCAATTTTACGCTAACAATACATCTTAAGGCTCTAGATTGATTTTCCGCCATGTTTTATAAAGGAGACAACTTTTGTCACTCCCTGTTTGCTTTTCCCTGCTAGCATTCTTTATAAATCTACAGCGGGCCGTTATCGGCCCGTCAGCTACCCTGACGGGCCGATAACGGCCCGCTATAGATTTAAAAATAGTGCTTACTGGGTCCTGCTCAGCAAGTCCCTTCTGAAAAGACTGTTGACAAGTCTAAAATTACTGAATGATTCTAGGGCTGATTGGGAAACAGTGTAGACCGGTCTTTTCTAAAAGGAAAGAATTTGTTCCCAAGGGGAATAAATTCTTTCCTTGTAGAGAAGAACTTTTTTTCAGAAAAGAACTTTTTTGAAAGAAGTACTTCCCTTTAAAGTGCATTTATCCCTCCATGATTGTATTATACAATATATCTGTTTTGAACCTTAATTACTCTCTAGGCATAGTCAGCAGACGGCAAACTGGTGATTTTTTCCCTATTTTTCCTAGACAAAAGGCTTTGATATTCCATGCAATTTTTTGCATGAAATGTCAAATTCTATTTGCTGGAACAAAACTAGGAAAATATTTCAAAATGTCGTCAGCTGAAATGTTTTCCTAGCATGCTGCATGTAAATGTTACCCGCGCAGTACTATCACAGCATGTCGCAAACAAAGTTATTCATAACGTTTTAATTTCATTTTCGACACGAAACAGAACGGTATAAATCTTGAGTTTTAATTGGATCTTAAATGTGTAGTGACGCAGTTTGTTACAATTAGTGACAGTTCTGTCCTTCATTGACGCAAAATTCCCATCTGTCTTGTGCTATTCAGCTAGACTGCGGAAACCATGCCGGCCGTCTGTTCGAAGAGTACTTTTACTACATATACAAACAATATCTCTCTCTCACTGTCTAGGGGGTGGTCGGGTGGTGCGAAGGTGCTGTGTATCTTACATCACTGGGGCGTCCAACTGATATTGGCTTACAGTTGGGCAAGGCCTGCTATCCTTGTAGTGGGTAAGGGTAGAGGGGGAATGTTTTTATTTCTTCTGTTTCTTCACTTTCTTTCCTGTTCCTCTTTCTTCCCTGTCCCTCCCTTTCATCTCCTCTGCTCTCTCTTCTATCTCTTTTCTCCCTTTCTCTGGGAGACGACACAAAATGACCCTCAAGGGTTGACGTGTCGTTAAACCCCAACACGATCAATCAATCAATCTCACTGTCTATGACGAAACACGCCTATTCAAATATACCTAACAAAATAACTAAGGGGTTACCAGTTTCAGTTACCCTTTGATTAACATGCAAATGCGACCCATCAGTTGTTAAAACCATCCTGTGTGCAAAACTACAATTTGCAAGCCCACTTCTATAAGCTCAACATGTTAGCAATATGATCATCTACCGAAGTGTCAATGGCGCTAACATTGTCAGCCTAGAAGATTCTAACAAAAATGGGAATTTCTGAAAAATGACTTTTAACCCCAAAATGATGTTTTTCAGAATATCTGAAATTTTTCTATTTATAGTCAAAACAATGATTTACCTGAAACACGGTCTTGCGAATTCCACTTTCTTAGGGGTAAAAGACACGCAGAATGGCCAGAAAAAGAGGTCAACCCTTTAAGAGGCAAACATTCTCTCGACGATTCCCCATAGACCGTGAAAAATCTACAGAGGGTACCTGTAGCAAAATGTGAGTTTCTTCATTGAAATGGAAGCTTTCTCTATGATTTATTCACAGTTTGAAGTCAAGACATTATTTATCATGTTTAAATGTCAGGTTTTTATTTTTGGGTAAACAGTAGCTTTTTACGAATTTTAAAATGAAAATTTTCTTTTCAAAATTTGTTTTTGAAAAAAATCTTTTTCGGGTTTCACTTTAAGAAACAATTTTTCAATATCTTCGTGGTTTTGCCCATAAACTCGGTCAAAGATTTCATTATCGAAAATTGCACTAAGTGACCCTTAAATTATTTTGTTGAATATATATAGAAAATTTCACTTCCAAAAGCTGAAAGTTTTCAGATGAAAAAAATAAAACAAAAAAAAAAAACTCTGATACTTTCTTATTTCTGCTCAAAAACATAGATCGTGGGAACTCGTCAGAACCGCCTCACTGATATGTTCAAAGGAACCACCCGAAATATATAATTTTGCTAATATCTACCGCAAAAGCGCTCAAAGTATACATTTTGAATATAACTGACAGCAAGCAGGCACAAAAAGACCTTAGAAACAAGCAAAAGTTTAGGAACCATTTACTGTGGAACTATATTTGTAATTTTTAACCCATTGTATACTGAGTAGAATCTCCCTCACTGTATATTGGAAGAGTCCAATGTCAATTTTAGGTACAGACACCCGGCTATGAGATTTACATATTCCTAGAGAAAAATGGCAAAACTGTTTGCAAACAGTGGAGACCCTGATCAGACGCCGCGTTCTGTGGCATCTGATCTGGGTCTGCACTGTTTGCCAATTACCCATTTACGGGTATCCCGACTACAATGGGTTAATAGTCTGTGACATGTATGAAACTTTCATGGCTTAAAAAGTACTGTATAACAGATATCCAGATACATGTAGGTAAACATTATTCTTTTTAATTTTTAATTGTTGATCTATTTAAACATACGAGTACTGATTAGACGTGCTTGCTGACTTTGCCATGTTTGCATACTCAAAACCTTTGGTAAGAGCTATAATAGATCATGGCTTAAACGTAAACTCTTTTAAAATGTTTGAATTCCTTAAGGAAAGGGGTCTGTCATGACAGGAAGACAGAAAATAATCTGCACCACGTTGGAGCTAAATCTGACCTTTTACAGTAGATCCTTTCCAGAGAGCAGCAAACAGAGAGTCACAAAAAGTGCCTCACTTGCCGGAATAGATACAAAGTGCGTCCGGTACCCTTTAATGTGTCAAACTTTGCCACAGCACCTGCCTCAGCCCTATTCACACAGCAGTGTAACTCGGGTGAAAGCTTAAAGACCATCTTAGCCTTCTTGATAAGAGAGTTAAGCCGTTTAATTTTAACTGAATAAACTCCTCTGCACTTTCTACTGGGAGAGTCGAATTTCAATTTAAGGTATATCAGGCTAAGCGATTTAGATATCCCTAAAGAAAAATGACTAAACTATTTGCATACAGTGGAGACCCTGATTAGACGCCGCGTACTGCGGCGTCTGAGCTGGGTCTGCACTGTCTATTACCCTTTTTAGCTCACCTGAGCCAAAGGGTCAGGAATAGCTATTGTGATCACTTGCCGTCCATCGTCCGTCCGTCCGCCTCTCCGTCCGTCCGTCGTCCATCCGTAATGCCTTTAAAAGACTTCTTCTCTGAAACCCCTGGGCCAGTTTTCTTTATTTTTTACAGGGAGCCTTCTGTTAGTAGCGGATTGAAAATTTATTCAGATGGTTACGGCATATTAATTAGATGGCCGCCATGCCCATATATGATAACAACACTTAAAAGCCTTCTTCTCCAGAACCAAGACAGCTTTGAGGCTAAATCTAGGTATATAGCATTTGGGACTCAAGGTTTACCAAGTTTGTTTAAATGATGACCTTAGGTTGACCTTTGACCTTTTTTATGGCAAGGTCAAATGTACGTCCCTGTGCATTTGTATGGGAAAATATTGAAAACTCATTTTCTCAAAATGTTTTATCGACTAATGGCTGACTCTTACAATGTGTGATTGACGTAGCAACCCCTTTTAGTTACGATCAAATTTTGTCACGCAGGATTATCTGCCCTTATCCCTGGGCTATATAAATATATAAAATATTTAAATGTTTTCTTTTTGCTTGACCAATTTTCCCCGATTTTACATGGAGCCTTCTTTTGAAAAAGTATTGTCACTATGTTCAAATGGTTCAGCACCATTTAATAAGATGGCCGCCATGCCTATATATGCTAAAAAAGAACTAAGAAAGCTTTGAGGCTGAATCCTAGTTATAACATTTTGGACTCAATGTCTACTAAGTTTGTTCAAATGATGATCCTGACATCTGACTTTTTAACGACAAGGTCAAATTTGCGTCCCCATACTACTGTATGGGGAAAGTGTTGAAAAATTATTTTCTCAAAATGTATTAAAGACTAATGTCTGAAATTAACAATGTATGATTAAAAGAGTAAAACGTTTCAGTTACAACCAAAGTTGTGTTCAAAGGGTTCTGCTCTAGTGAACAAGATGGCCGCCTTGCCCATATATGGTAAACACAAAAAAACACTTAAAAGTCTTCTTCTCCAGATTCAAGAAAGCTTTGCGGCTGAATCTTGGTATATAGCATCTGGAATGCAAGTTCTACCATGTTTGTTCAAATGATGATCCTAGGATTACCTTTGACTTTTTTTTTTTTTTTACGGCTCGGTCAATTTTCTGCCCTAGTCACTATGGCAATAATGGAAGAATGTTGCATGACATTTGCAGATATGCAACGGCTGTTTTAATCAGGTGAGCGAATCGTGGCACGTGGGCCTTTTGCTGAGGGTTTCTTGACTAAAATGGATTAATCTACATGTTCTAAACAATTGTAGGCAAATTATTTTTTAAACAATTTAAATCCGTACTACTACATACAGAGAGATTGGTGACACAATATGGATGTTACACGACAGATTGCATACAATGTGGTCAATCCTAAAACATATCAAAAGCAGGGGCAATATAGTGAGCAGGACGAGGTAAAATGTCAATATCGTCCTACATCTATATCAGAGGATTGGCATCCTTGAGGTCCTACATCTATATCAGAGGATTTGCATAAGAAGTATTAAATACTGTAGAATATACCAGCTGAACCTATCAGATTGTACAGATTGCTGATCTGGCTCCTTACTGTTCGTATATGCTCTGGAAACACCTTTTTGCTGATTCCTCAAACTACAGTCGAACCTCAATAGTTCGAACACGGATGGCTCGTTTACCATGGCTAATTATAACTCGTTTTAGAATCCCTACGAAATTCTTCCAATAGCTCAAGAAAACAAATATTAAGGAAAATTTTCTTAGTTTATCATGAAATTGTATATTGTGTGTACTCATTAGAATCGCCTCATTGAGGCGATTCTAATGAGTAAACTCAACATACAATTATTGTGTAGAAAATCGAAAAGATATCCCTCAATTATCGCCATCTGCTTCCTGACCTGGCGCTATGATAAACCCTCAGTGTCTCGAACAACCCATATCTCGAAAAACTTATCATGTTCCAAAGGCTGTTCGAGCCATTGAGGTCCGATTGTACCGTGTTTACCCAAAATATATCGGAAACGTAACTACTAACTAGACCTAGACTTTGAAAAAAAAGTATATTCTACTACTAGTTGATGTATATAAAATACAGCTAGATGGGTGGCAAACAGTGTAGACCCGTAATCAGATGCCGCTTTCGGCGGCGTCTGATCTGAATCTTGACTGTTTGTGCAGTCTGTCTATCCTACTGTAGTTTATTGTTACTATTACTCTTGTTTGACTGCTTATGTCACGTATTTGAAAATAACATCATCGCGGAAACCTTACTTCAGAACTGCATTGCTAGACAATAGCTATTTTACGATAAGAACAGATCTCAAAGATTTCTGGGTAGATTTTCCACCATGTTAACAAAGAAGACAACTTTGTGACTTCCTGCTTGTTTTCCTGTCCCTTTTGAAAGGGCTGTTGACATATCTAAACTGTTGGATGAGAGGTACGAGGGTCCTGCAAAAAGTTTTGTTACATGGTTCGGATTACTTCAGTGCTACGTTTTATCAAACATATTTTTATTACAAACCTTCAAAGTATTCCCCCTTTACTGAAACATATTTTTGTAACCTTTTAACCCAGTCGCAAAAAGCAGATAAATAGTCTTCTTTTGGTATTTGTTGGAGACACTAATAAATAGCGCTGCCAAGAGAACTTCTAGACGTATACTTATTTCCAGAAAGCATTTTCTTAAGCCTTGGAAATAAAAAGAAGTCACAGGGACTCAGGTCAGGTGAATAAGGTGGGTGGTTTAAAACTTTCACCTTTTCAGAAGCCAAAAAAGACTTAACAACCTCACACTTATGAGAGGAGACATTGTCATGTAAAAGGTGGACTCCTGACCATCCTTTGCTTGATCGTTCTTATTGTAACAAGTAAATTGGTTAGTGTATATGACTGCATCTATTTCAATTTGAAATAACTCGGTCAGTTGGAAAGCAATTTGTACGAAATAAATGGGTATCATTAGCTATTCAACACACCATTCAAGTGCAGTGAAGCATTTTAAAATATACCTGGGATAAAACCAAGGAAGCCTATTAGTGGCAGACTTTTTTGCAAGACCCTCGTAAATAGTGTAGACCGGTCTTCTCTGAAAAGAAAGAGTATACTTATTTTCAGACGCGAGTCAAACTATTTATGACTGACGTACCTCCCTTTTAAGTGTATCTGTTTGCCTTAAATATGATTGTATTGTGCAATATCTGTTTTTCAAACAAAATGATTCATAAAGTTTAATTTTATTTTCTACACGAAAACAGAACGGTATAAACTTGAGTTTTAATTGGCTCTTAAATACGTAGTGACGCAGTTTTATTGACGCAGAATTCCCACCTGGCTTGTAATATTCTGCTAGATTGCGGAAACCATGCAGGCCATCTTGTTTAAGAGAACTTTTACTACATGTACATTTCTCATTCTCTGTGTCAGCGGGTCACTCTCCTCTGTATGTCTGCCTGTCTTTCTGTCTCTATCTATGTCTCTGTGTGTGTGGTGGTGGTTGGCGGTGAGGGGCGGGGGCGGGGGGGGGGACTCGCTCTGTCTGTCTGTCTGTCTCTCTCTCTCTCTCTATCTCTCCGTGGCTGTGTGCATACGTGTGTGTATTTGTGATATATTTGTTTTACGTTGCCTTCAACGATATTTTCGTCACACCATAGCGATGTTTACATGTGACAAGCAGCTCAATGATCATTTTCAAAACTAACGAATGTATCCAGTTTCCTAGCTACCAGCTTTAATAATGCTTCTTTACAAAATCAAATAAATATTTTTTACCGCGCTTTTAAATCCAGATTAATGAGATCCGAGCTACAGTGCAAGGCTTTTCCGGAACATTGCGGACATTTGCACTTTGGGGGGGTGGGGGGGGGTGGGGGGGGGGGGGGGCGGGTGAGGGGGGGGGGCGAGAGGTGTGTGTGGTTCAACTATTGGTTTTCATTTACTCTGGGATACTGTAGAATTAGCCATGAGTACTCGTCTTTGTTTACTATAGTGATTAATTTGATTTTTATGTTTTTGCTTTGATGCATTGACTGAGATGGGAGCCTTTATGCGAACCGAATTTTTATGTATTTCTGTATTAAGAGTAGCATCGGAACCCAGGGTGAAGTTAGTTAGCTGTAAAAGTGCTTTATACCACCCCCATCCCCCATCCCCGGTGGTTTACTCTACTGACCGTTCTAAGGCGGTGGTCCCGGTGTTAGTCTTTGTCTTTGTTGCTTTGTGGTTTATTCTACGAGGCGATTTGTTTTATGTCTTACCTTGTGTTATTTTATTCTTGTGTTTTTTTTTTTTTTTTTTTTTTTTTTTTTGTTTTGTTTTTTTTTTCAGTCCTTTTAGCATTGCGATTACCTCGCTTGGGAAAGAGAGAGCTACTCTTTGTGTTTTTTCGTACGTTTGTTCGATTTGCGCTTGTTTGGTTTTGTCTGTTGTCTCTTCCTCTTGGTGTCTGGGAAGGGCTGCGGTTTGTGATTGTGGCACTCCTTGGACTTTTCTCTTACCTTTTTTTTAGAATTTCAACCTTGCTTACTTCCTGTGACATCAGTAACTGACTAGAACTAAATAGGACGCAGCTAAACGGCGTATCTAATCAATGGGACTGTGTGCATGTACAGTGAACTCTTCTTACTACGAAAGCATTTCCAAGATGTTGCCGTTAAAATAATCATATCCGCCGTCTACGAAGTATGGCGTGGGGAGGTATACTGTTTTCAGGTTGTCCGTGATTCCATCATTCCGAGTTCGCTTCCGTTCAATATCTTGAGAACGACTAATAGAATTACACCTAATTTTGCATATTCAATGACCCTGACCGGATCTAGGTTGGGATAGTTACGCGTCCATTTTTGCAAATTTACAACTCAGTTATGGCCCATGGTTATCGTCAGAATTTCGATTCCGCCCACTATCTTGAGAAGAAGTCAATGGAGTTCGGTCAATGTTTCGCAAATTTACAACACAGGTATTGCACACAATGGAATTCATCACGAAAACATGCCTATATAATTTTTACCCCTTGAAACCCCACTTTTACATAGTAAAACTGGGGTTTACAGGGGTATACATTATTTTTCTTATTTCTGCTCAAAAATATATATTGTGGGTACTTGTTAGAACCGCCTCGCCGAGGCGGTTCTAACGAGTACCCACAATCTATGTTTTGAGTAGACGTATGAAAAATATCAGAGTTTTTTTATCTGAAAATTTTCAGTTTTTGGAGGTGAAATTTTCTATATATTTGAATAGGTGTATTTTCGTAATGTGATCAAATTTTCCATATGCATTGACCTTAACCAGGTCTAAATTAGGATTGTAACGCGTCTGTTTTCGCAAATTTACAACTCAGTTATGGCCCTTGGTTAACGTCAGCATTTCGTTTCTGCTATATATCTTGTTACTGAATCAATGGATTTAGATCAAATTTTGCATATGTATTGACCTTACCCAGATCTGATTTGGGATTGTTACGTGTCAGTTTTTGCAAATTAACCACACAGTTATGTCCCTTATTTATTGTCAAATTTCGTTTCCGCTCAATATCTTTTGAATGTATTTTACGTCGCCGGGCGTTCAACTGATATCGGCTTACAGTTGGGCAAGGTCTGCTGTCCTTATAGTAGGTAAGGGTAGAGGGGGAATGTTTCTATTTTTTTCTGTTTCTTCTCTTTCATTCCTTGTCCTCTTTCTTCCTTGTCCCTCTCTTTCATTTCCTCTACTGTCTCTTCTATCTCTTTTATCCCCTTCTCTGGGAGACGACACAAAATGAATCACACGGGTATACGTGTCGTTAAACCCCAACACAATCAATCAATATCTTTTGAATGAATCGATGGAATTTGATCAAATTTTGCATATGCATTGACCTTAGCAAGATCTAGGTTGGAATTGTTACGCGTCCTTTATAGCAAATTTACAACACAGTTATGGCCCTTGTTTATTGTAAGAATTTCGTTTTCGCTTAATATCTTGTAAACAAATCGATAGAATTTGATAAAATTTTGCATATGAATTGATATTAACCAGATCTAGGTTTGGATTGTTACGCGTCTACTTTTCAAAAATGAACAAAACAGCTGCATGCATTGCCCTTAGTTAACGTCAGAATTTTGTTTTCGCTCTATATCGTTTGAACGAATCTATGTACTTCAAATAAATTTTGTATATGCATTAAGCTTGTTCAGATCTAGGTTGGGATTGTTAGGCGTCCATATTCAAAAATTTACAACGCAGTTATGGTCATCGGTTAACCAGAATTTCGTTTCTGCTCAATATCTAGTGAACAAGTCAATGGAATTTGATCAAACTTTGCATATGCATTGACCTTAGCCAATGCTAGATTGGGATTGCTACGCTTTAATTTTTTCCAAATTTACAAAACAGTTATTGCCTTGGTTAACGTCAGAATTTCGTTTCCACTCAATATCTTATGAACAAATCGATGGGATTTGATCAAATGTTTAATATGCATTGACGTTACCCAGATCTAGATTGGGATTGTTACGCGTCAACTTTCGCATAAATGCTCCTTAAGTATTGCCAAATTGCGTTTACGCACAATGTCTTATGAGCAAGTCGATCATGGAATTTAATCAAATTTTGCATATGCATTGACCTTCACCAGATCTAGGTTGTAATTGTTACGCGTCCATTTTCGCAAATTTACAACACAGTTATGGCCCTTAGTTATTTTCAAACTTTCGTTTCTGCTGAATATCTGGTGAACGAATCCATGGACTTTGATTACATTTTGCATATGCATTGACCTTAATCAGTCTCTAGGTTGGGATTGTTACGCTCAATTTTCACAAATTTACGACACAGTTTTGGTCCTCGATTATCGTCAGAGTTTCATTTGGAATTAGACCAAATTTTGCAGATGCATTGATGTTGACCAGATCTTGCTCAATCAAATCGAGTCTCCGATTTTCGTGATTTTATGTGTTCTTTGTTTCCAAAGGCATTCCTTTTTTACTTTTATAAGGATCCTTGGCTATTGTCAGTTTTGTTTCCGCTCTGTATCTTGGGAACATGTTGATAGAATTCGACCAAATTCATGAAATTCTGCATTATTGTTGACCAGATCTAGGTTGGAACTGTTACATATTAAGCTTTTATTTCCTCCACAAACCTTTTTTGTGGGAGCGTATACTGTTTTCACGTCCGTCCGTCTGTCCGTCCTTTACGTTTTGGTTTCTGAGCGGCGGGTATCTAATAAGCTCTGCTTATTGATATTTCTTGTTTTCTGTTGTAACGAATTCTTAATGAGCAGAATGATATTTCAGAAAGGCCATGCTTTATTCTAATTTCTTCATAGAACATATGTTTTCGATATTTGTCAAAAAATATATGTTTCTTGAAGTAGTTACTACAATGTTCTTGCATACCTTCTGATTAACTGTTACCTCCTGAGCGAAGGTTTCGTGCCACTCAAGTTATCATTAATATGAATTTCGTCGTTGTATCGAGTGTCGGTATAAAGAGAGTTGACTGTATATTGTTAGCCTCTCAGTTATTTTTGAATTCATCACCAGGTTGCCAACTCGGCTTGTTTATGGCGAATGGAGACACTTGATAGATTCTTCGCCATTTCCATCAAAGGAGATATTTTTGTGATATCCTGCTTGCTTAATTGCAGACCAAGCTTCTTTTGAAACGTGGTCTATTATAAAAGGAAAGAATTTGCTCCCTCTGAAAAGTGTATCTAATCTCTTTACATTTTAACCCAATTTAGACTGAATAACCTCCCTCCATACTGTACATTGAAAGAGTCGAATTTCAATTTTAGGTGTATCAGGCTACGTGATTTAGATATTCCTAGAGAAAAATGGCAAAAGTTTTTGGAAACAGTGGAAGCCCTGATCATTCGCCGCGCTCTGTGGCGTTTGATCTGGGTCTGCACTTTTACCCTTTTAGAGGACTCCAAACTAAAATGGGTTTAGAAGTATTGTTAGGAGTTCAGCCACTCAAATATACAGCGAAACATATTGTTGTGTCATTTATTTTATGTTTCTGATGATTCGACTGGGGATCGCCTGCACTTTTACAAACATTGTGAAAGAGTACAGGTGACTTCAATAAAGAAAGTATTTATGATTCGTGCAAAGTGGAATTACTATCTTAACGCTAATTTAAAGGTTGTGATACATCTTCAGCAGCGGATGCCACTCTGTGAAACTGTTTCCCTTCTGAAATGGGTCTACTATAAAAGGAAATAATTATCTCGGGAACATTTGTTTCCTTTTAGAGTAGAGCCCTTTTCTGAAGTGAAGGAACGTGCAAAGTTGTCTCCCCTGAAACAAAGTACATGACAGAACATTACCAAGTATATCAAGAAGTCTTAATCAGCTCAACGTATGTTCTGCAGCTTACGTTTAAAAACGTTCACCAACAGATACGAATTAACCCATTTATGCCTGGTGGAATCTTCTACTATAACTCTTTTGACCGGTCCATGTCCAGAAGAAACTTGTCTGGTTAGTTTTTTATTATTACTATGTTTTATAGAAATACGTGTTGTTATTGCAAACAGTTGAGACCCTGATCAGACGCCGCGTTCTACTGCGTCTGATCTGGGTCCACATTGTTTGCTACTGTCCCTTTTATAGGACGCTAGGCATAAATATAAATGGGTTAATTCTATTGGTTTTTAGCCGAGACGGTAATCAGGAGAGACTAAGTACGAACATATAAACACAAGCAATGAAGAAGATAAGAAAATGATCAATTCAAGTCCACGGCGCCATGCCACAAAAAGGTGTCTTCAGTGATATACGGAAAAACGAAGGCCCAAATCAGCTTGTGCAGACACAGTCTGTTCACCTTTATGTAGACAAGTCTATGTTATCTCTATCCTCGATTCCGTTAAAATATATAGTGAAAAGCAAAGCATGGTGGTACCATAGGGCAAGTTTTATGATATTTCTGTTTTTGAAGCCGAGTTCAACAGGTTTGTTACTTTATCAGCCATATGTACTGCATAACTCTTTATTAGTGGGCGCAACCAATAAATATTTTGTCATTCCCCGCTATTTCATATTTCAAAAAATGATACCGCATATAAATACACGTTTCCTGAGCTTGCAAATGTTAAGGTTTCGTTGTCTGCTTACAGATACACTTGACTCTGTGACCGTACGAACAGAGATCATAGGTTCAGTCGACTTTTGTGCATTTTGTTAACACAAACATGTAACATACACCCTTCTTAGCCATAGCTCGAGATATGCTATTTTTTTTAACAAAACGGTGATAGATTTTTCATATTTCTGCTCAAAATTTTATTTTGTGGGTAGTTATTAGAAGCGCCACGCAGAGGCCTAATGAGTATCTATAACATACGTTTTTGTGCAGAAATATTTATGTAGAGGTAAATAATCCATGGCATTTTTACTATAATATAGGGAGTGCGGATTATATCGGTTATGAAGCATTTAAGACTGATTAGTGGAATAAAATAAAGGTTGCCTGAAATCAAAACACATCGAATAGCTGATTTTAAAAAAAATTCAAAATTCTGAAAATCGGCCTTTTACTATATGGGTCGAAAATGTGTCATACGGCATATGCGGACAGCGAAGGCTCAGATCGGTCCCACGCAGTCTGATCAAGGCATTCACTGTCCGCTCACAGAATCAATGGATACAACAGAATGTATGGAACGCAAAGGTCCGGACTTTATAGTGCGCATGCGCAGGATGATCTGAATGCGAATTTCGCGCAGGTTCGATAGCACTTTTTCGCTCGATGTGGCGCCTATATAAGGACGGATAAAGATATATATTACATAGGCTTGTTAACGTAATGGATGCACAGTATGATCCGAATATCTTTACATGGCATATGATGGAAGACATGGTACATCCAACACCCACCCATCCTCATATCTAGTTTTGGGTTTATGAGAATTTATCGTCATCACTATCTCCACCCATCACGCCACACCCACCCATGTGGCACCGGTTAGTTTTAACCCTATGCTTAGTGTAACCCCTCAACAAAAAGTGTTGTAACTGCAGCGCTCACTGTTCACCTTGCTGTGGTTACAATAAGCGTCAATCATGTCGATAAAATAACAGGATCAACCGTTCCTGTAAACCTTGTGCAGTCAATCATTTTAGCCACACCGGAATGATTTGCTTTTCAGTTTTGACTTAAAATTCAGCATTTCTTTAACGCTGAAAGGAGCCAAAGTATGGCAAGCCAAATGCACAGTTGGTCTCCAAACCTAGATTTAAAAGCAGGATTTAAGATTTGAAACCTAGGCGTGAATTTCAAACCACAGATACATGTTGTATATGGCCTGTCGAAGTCTTTGTTGAACTATTAGTCCAGATACGATATTATATAGTCAGTTAGTTGTCCATCATCACGAAAACACGCCTATATAATTTAGACCCCCTTAAACCCAACTTTTATATAGTAAAACTGGGGTTTACAGGGGTATGCATTATTTTTCTTATTTCTGCTCAAAAACATAGATTGTGGGTACTCGTTAGAACCGCCTCGCCGAGGCGGTTCTGACGAGTACCCACAATCTATGTTTTGAGCAGAAATATGAAAAATATCCGATTTTTTATCCGAAAATTTTATGTTTTTGGAGGTAAAATTTTCTATATATTTGAATAGGCGTGTGTTCGTAATGGAACCATGAAATAAACTTTATGCTGCCCAACTTTTCTTTGCAGACTATCCTACCCTGAAAATGAAATATGTATATCATATGAAAAACTTGAAGGTTTCAAACACTAGACGAAATCACTGGAAAATAAAATACAGGCTTTCGTTTTCAAAGATAAATCAGTATTCCAAATATGCTATACCCTTCCAGATACAAGGCAAAGTCAACTGACCGTGAATTACCGGTCACTTTCAGTAATATTTCCTTTATAGCCAAGCTTTTAGGTTGAGAAAAATCTTTCAAGTAGTTTTTTTCTGAAGAAGACAAAGTTACTGGACCATTAGCTGCAGATAACTTTGGCAGGCACAGTTTATGATGTCTATGTAAATCTCACTTAAAACTACAGCAAGTACATGTATAATGGTTATCGATCAGATAATCTTCAAGGTCACCCTAGAATTACACACGTATATGTAACATGGTAACTTAGTCAGCTATAGTATCACAATGCACTGTCATCAATAACGAATACTTTCTAATGATACGAGCGTATATGAACCTGAAAAACATGAAGCGAACAAGTAAAACAATGATGGCGGAAACTGGCAAGGTAATATTATGCGTTGGTATTCCACAATCTATTGACAACTTATTGTCATCCGTTAACACTTAGCATTGCAGATGCAACGATTACATAACGAAAACATGCCTATTCAAATATATAGAAAATTTCACCTCCAAAAATTGAAATTTTCAGATAAAAAACTCGGATATTTTTCATATTTCTGCTCAAAACATAGTTTGTAGGTACTGCCTTAGAACCGCCTCGGCGAGTACCTACAATTTATGTTTTGAGCAGAATTAAGAAAACTAATGTATATCCCTGTAAACCCCAGTTTTACTATATAAAAGTGGGGTTGAAGGGGGTCAATATTATATAGGTATGTTTTCGTAATGAGTGTTCACGTACAAAAGTAAGAGTTACAGCAGCAACGTTAAGCGTTAACGGGTAGCACTAAGCGTTGCTTTTGCGAACACTTAGCGTTGCTCTTGCAACGTTAGTTTTAACAGGTTACACAAGCGTAGGGTTAAAACTATGCGGCTTTACACACCAACACCACTCTCAATAATTCTCCCTTTCTAGTTTATAAAGTGGTGAAATGGGGATGGGTGACTGAATTGTGCCATGGTTGCGTTTAAGACCGCACAAATAGGTTAGGAATTGTATTCGCTTATTTTACCATCCACTGATCCTAACTTTGCGAAAGCAGATTAGAGGTTCCAAAACTATAAATAAAAGCGGACAGCACTTTTAGCTCAGACTGCACAATTTGGAGCAGTTTGGTCTGGGTCTACACCGTAAACTCAGGCATTTTGTACGAACACGTAAGGATAAATATGATTGCTTGCATTACGAAAACACGCCTATTCAAATATATAGAAAATTTCATCTCCAAAAACTGAAACTTTTCAGATAAAAAACTCTGATATTTTTCATATTTCTGCCCAAAACATAGATTGTGGGTACTCGTTAGAACAGCCTCGAAGAGACGTTCTAACGAGTACCCACAATCTACGTTTTTGAGTAGAAATAAGATAAATAATGTATACCCCTGTAAACCCTAGTTTTACTTTATAAAAGTGGGGTTTAAGGGGTTCAAAATTATACAGATATGTTTTCGTAATGATTTTCTTTATATAAGGTAGAAAAATACCTAGCATAGTTTTCACTCAACGATTCTCTGAGCAAGTTCAGTAGACGTCAACTTGATGATATTTTTCCTTTTTTCCAGATAATAGAATTTGACAGTTCATGCAAATTGTTTCCACTGAAGAAAATTTGCATAGAATGTCAAAATATGTTTTATGAAAAAAAAAAAAAAAAAAAAAAATAATAATAATAATAAATCAATGTCTGTGTTTGGTCTGCCGAAATTTTACCCAGAGTGCTACATGTAAGCATTAAAGACGTTTTAACCGAAACAAACTGTATGATATAAAACTTATACGTTGATTGATGGCAAACCTGGTTTCCGCTATTTGTAAATTCCGCATGCTCAGACCATTACGTAATCAAGCCTAAATAATTTTGGCCCCCTTAAACCCCACTTTTATATAGTAAAAGTGGGGTTTACAGGGGTATACATTATTTTTCTTATTTCTGCTCAAAACATAGGTTGTGGGGCGAGGCGGTTCTAACGAATACCCACAATCTATGTTTTGAGCAGAAATATGAAAAAGAAATCAGTTTTTTATCTGAAAATTTTCAGTTTTTTGGAGGTGAAATGTTCTATATATTTAGACCATTACGTAAACACGCCTATATAATTTTGGCCCCCTTAAACCCCACTTTTATATAGTAAAACTTGGGTTTACAGGGGTATACATTATTTTTTTTTTATTTCTGCTAAAAACATAGATTATGGTACTCGTTAGAACCGCCTCGACGAGGCGGTTCTAATGAGTACCCACAATTTATGTTTTGAGCAGAAATATGAAAAATATCAGAATTTTTATCTGAAAATTTTCCTTTTTTTTTTTGGTTGTAAAATTTTCAATATATTTGAATCGGCATGTTTTCGAAATGCTGCCCGCCAAACACATACATTCTGGTCAGACATTTACACTTCTGAAATGGAAAAATGCTTAGGTATTGTCTATGCGTAGCAGACATTTAACCACTCACTGAAAAGCGCCTAACTTTGCGCGGGAATAGTAGAGAAGTTCCAAGTTTGAAAATAAAAACTTTTACCTGCCGAATATATAAAATAAAAGCAGAGAGCATTTTAGAACATTTGTCTCAGATTTCACTAAAATTAAAATTAAAATTCCTTCAATTTATCTTTAATTTTCATATTTTAGGCTACCCAGTGCCATTGCTCAAAATCTATAGGGGACGGAATACGTAATGATATGTAAACATATCTTTTCGCTTGACACATCGCCATTCTATTCTTATCCCACAATAACAAGTACCGTTTAGCCTGACACAAAGCAACTCTTCTGTTATCTTGTAAGAACAAATGCATTTTCGCATGACACAGCGCAATTCTAACCCTATCTCGAAAGAACAATCACTCTTCCGCTTGACACAGCGCAGTTCTAATTTTATCCCCATTACGAAAAGATGCATGGCTATTCAAATATACTGAAAATTGTGCCACCAAAATATGAAATTTTTCCGATAAAAAAATCTGATATTCTTATATTTCTGCTCAAAACATAGATTGTGGTACTCATTAGAACCGCCTCGGCGAGGCGGTTCTAACGAGTACTCACAATCTGTTTTTAGCAGAAATAAGAAAAATAATGTATACCCCTGTAAACCCCACTTTTACTATATAAAAGTGGGGTTAAAGAGGGTCAACATTATATAGGCATGTTTTCGTGATGCGAAAGAACAGGTACCTTTTGTTTGACAGAGCGCAATTCTAATCTAATCTCGAAATAACAAGTACCTTTTTGCTTGACAAAGCGCAGTTCTAATCTTATCTCAAAACAACAACTTGGAGTGCTGAAGAGTGCATTTTGCTATCTTCATTGAACATTTGTCAGACATTTGGTAAAGTCATTATTGGGACCCACTAAAAGCAATATTCCTGTATTTAAAAGATGCAAATTGTTTTGAACATCATAACTGCCATGTGGCCATTAGTTTAAAAGCGAAATGATTTTTAAGGTTCGCTTTGAAAATGATATTAAGACGTCTTCAAGTTGAACGACAAAAAATATTTGGCTTTCTGCATGCATTGCTAAATTATCGCGAGATGTATGTCGTAAAAGTTTTCTGTTATGCTAAATTATACTGAAATGCATATATGTACTTCTAACCAATCGCCCTAGATAAGACACTTGTTCAAACATATGTGCAGTCGAACCTCAATTCCTCGAACACCGATGGCTCGTTACCACAGTAAATTCGACGTTGTTTTTTTTTAGTTCCTAAGATATTCTCCCGATAGCTAAAGAAAACAAATATTAATAAGGATTTTTTTCTTATTTTATCTTGAAATAGTATGTTGTGTGTACTTATTAGAAAGGCCTCATCGAGGCGATTCTAATGAGTACGCCCAACATACTATTTTTGTAGAAGATCGAAAAGGTTTCCTTAAATCATCGCCATTTTGCTTCCTGACCTGGCATTATGATTCACCTGCAGTGACTCGAACAACCCATAACTCAAATTAATTTCTATGGTCCCAAAGATATTCGAGCCCTTGAAGTGTTTCTGTATAACATGTAATAATGTTCTTGTTTCTGTTATGGTACTCATGAAAAAGCGCGTTTTAAAAACATAGCCATAAAAAAAAAATGCTTCACTTAATTTGAAATAAGGCCGATTAACCAATTCACATTTCTGTACAGTTAAAAGCCCCATATTACCTCAAAAAAAGACATTTTATTATTCAAGAAAGTTTTAATAAATTGATATATGATATTAATACAATCATAAAATGTGGCACCTGACAGCCTGTAAAATTTCAGTTAGTCTCTCGTTCTTGAACTGGATCAAAAATGAAATGATTTTTTATCATATCACTGAAAATGTTGCCAACATTCATTCAGAGATATGATAAAAAATCATTTCATTTTTCGCTTGATGCGGCCCACATACAGTAAACAGTCTGACCAACCCTACCAAATTTACCCTAAGTTTTCGGACAGACAGTTCTAATTAAGATCTACACCGTTTGGCACTCAGCCAACAGCTTTTAGATACGTCACCACTCAGTGGAATGGACGTTTTCAATTTTTAGGACAAGAACTGTAGGAAAGTTAGGTATACATCACGAAATCAAGCCTATATAATTTTGACCTCCTTAAACCCCACTTTCATATAGTAAAACTGGGGTTTTACAGGGGTATATATTATTTTTCTTATTTCTGCTCAAAAACACAGACTGTGGCTTCTCGTTAGAACCGCCTCGCCGAGGCGGTTCTAACGAGTACCCTCAATCTATGTTTAGAGCAGAAATATGAAAAACATCGGAGTAAATCATTTTCTCTTTAGTAGACAAGTTTGTTCCCCTTGGGAGCACATTCTTCCCTTTTAGAGTAGACCCCTTTTCGGAAGGGGATTAGTTACAGTAAAGTAAACAGACAGTCATAACAGTTGTATCCCTCGTATAAAATGGCGGAACAGCTACAAAGTATATCGTCTCCTCAAGTAGTAGCATCAGTCTATATTAACATCTACTTTGTCTACCTCTTCTTTATCCTTTCCCCGATTTCATTGCCATCTACCCGAGAAATCAATCTTGACAGCTAATCGGTAACCCCCTCATGATTAAATGACATTAGCGCAGCTAACAAATCTGCATTGTCACCTAATTACTAATTAACGTCTTGGAAAATGGATTCTGTAAAAGCAAATAACACATAAAAAAAAAAGCGAAAACAACAGATTCGGTTTTATGGAGTCTGTTCATGAACTTGTAACACTGTTCCTCCTTGTTCTCACCTGATATCCTTACTAATCCTGATAAGCTGACCATAACACATTACGAAAACATGCCTATTCAAATCTATAGAAAATTTTACCTCAAAAACACTGAAAATTTTCAGATAAAAAACTGTGATATTTTTCATAAATCTGCTCAAAACATCCACAACTATGTTTTGAGCTGAAATAAGAAATATAATGTATACCCCTGTAAACCCCAGTTTTACTTCATAAAAGATGAGTTTGGGTGGGGCTGGGGGGGGGGGGGGTAAAAATATATAGGCGTGTTTTCGTAATGATGATTATCCTAATTCCCGTCTGATATATTGACCTCAGTTGTCGAGAGTATCATTCTCCCGACCTTGTCAGCTACTTTACTTTACCCTAGCTTACTAAATCAATTCTACCTGATATCTCGACCTCAGCTGTTACATGTAATAATAACATTTTCCTGATAAATTGACCTCGTCTGGTACTTACCTATCATCTAGTAACATTCCACCTATATATCGACACTGTAAGCTTTTTACATTTCCTCGCTTTCTAAAGCACCTATACCAGGTTTATCGACCTCGGTTGTCAACACTAACATTTTCCCGATAAATCGAACGTGTCAGCTGCTTATGTTTCTCACTAACTAAGTCAACAGTACCAGATTTATCGACCCCAATTGTCAACAGTAACATTTTTACGATAAATCGGTCGTCAGCTACTTACGTTTCCTCACTAACTAAGTCAACTCTACCAGATTTATTGACCCCAACTGTCAACAGTAACATTTTCCCGACAAATCGAACGTGTCAGCTACTTACGTTTCCTCACTTTCTTCCTTACTGTACCTGATATATCGACCTGATTGTCAATATTAACGTTCTGCCGATAAATCGACTTTGTCAGAGCTTAATTTATCCTCGCGTACTAAATCAAATTTTGCCGATACGTAAATTGAGCTTGTCTGCTTTTTTTACGTATTGTCGAATAACATTCTCCCAATACATCGACCTTGTCAGCTACTTACTGTTTTCTCTCTTGACCTCAGTTGTCAATAGTAACATTTTCCTGACAAAGCGACCTTGTGAAATATTTACTTTTTCTTACTTATAAAAGCAACTGTACCAGATTAACAAAAAAAAAAAAACAACAAAAAAAACACCCTAAAAAACAGACTACCTAAGAAATAGGTGGACGCAGTATTGTCCTCAATTTTGAATAGTTCCAATGTCTAAGTACAATTGAATTAGTTATAAACAGTGTAGACCCTGATCTGCAACTGCAACTGCACTACTAATGTCTGTCTTCCCGAATACTTAGAATTAATATGGTAGTCACGAAGGTACATAATTTATTTCCGTCAGTTTGTTCCTTACAGAGACTGAATATATGTTTTAGTGTTTCAAGTCAACAATTTATTTGAAATTACTTAAAATAATCTTCTTTTTATTTCTAATTTGTTCTTAATGTTTGGTCTTAATATGCAGCACGCTTTTATAATTTAAATTCCATTCTTTTATTACGGAGCTAAACTAGAATCATTAGTATTGCATTACTTCAAATTACATGGGATAAAAGCGGGCTATATTATTTAAATTTTAAAAAGCAGTGACGTGTAATTCGAAGTCAAGAAGACTAGAGATACACTTGGTACAGTTTCTATTATTTTTACATAGGAGATACATTTCTGACTTCCTGATTTAGTTGCCTTTCTGTGCACAAGGGGTTTACTCTAAAATTAAAAAAATAATTTGCTCCAAAGGGCCCAAAAGAGGTGTACTATCACATCACGAAAACATGCCTATATAATTTTGACCCCCTTAAACCCCACTATTTTATAGTGAAACTGGGGTTTACAGGGGTATACATTATTTTTTCTTCTGCTCAAAAACATAGATTGTGTGTACTTGTTAGAACCGCCTCATCGAGGCGGTTCTAACGAGTATCCACACTCTATGTTTTGAACAGAAATAAGAAAATTAAGATTTTCCTATGTGAAATTTACAGTTTTGGGTGGTAAAATTGTCAGTATATTTGAATAGGCATGTTTTCGTAATGAAGGAAATAATTTACTTCCAAGGGGAGTAGACTCTTTTCAGAAGGCGGCGAAAGCAATTTTCGCACAGTTGTCTCTCCTGAAAATGAATCTATTCCCTTAAATACGTTTGTGTATGTGGCAGCTTGAACAATTGTTTGTTGTGATGGGGCCAGTACATTGGTACTGGTATGAAATTAAACCTACTTTTAAGTTAATATAGAATGTGACAAAATCTCACATTGGTCTTCTAATTGGAGTAGTTTTCTTAACGATTTTTTTTTTAAATTTCCATTTTTTTATTTATTTATTTATTTTTTTTTTTTTTTATTTTATTTTTGTTTTTTTGTGTGTGTTTTTTTTAGTTAGATCTCGAGTATTATGTGGGTTGGAAAACTTCTGCAATCTGAGGCCTTCTTATTGTTTGGACATCATCACGAAAACACGCCTATATAATTTTGACCCCCTTAAACCCCACTTTTATATAGTAAAACTGGGGTTTACAGGGGTATACATTATTTTTCTTATTTCTGCTCAAAACATAGATTGTGGGTACTCGTTAGAACCGCCTCGCCGAGGCGGCTCTAACGAGTACCCACAATCTATGTTTTAAGCAGAAATATGAAAAAATATCACAGTTTTTTTATCTGAAAATTTTTAATTTTTGGAGGAGAAATTTTCTATATATTTGAATAGGCGTGTTTTCGTAATGATGGCAACACAGGTGTGCTCTGCGAGGATGTTCCTGTTTATTTTTATTATCGACGTAAACTAGATTTGGTACTAATACAACAATATTAAGCGAATTGTGGGTATTTTGAATTGTGTCCCACGTGTTGCAGAATGATGTGTTCTCTGTTTTATTATAGGACTTGATTTCATTTTTGTGGGTTTTATCGATGTGTAAACACCGGTTCATCACTCACAAATTAAATAAAGCCAGATGGGCTTTATGTTAAGTTCATGAATGATCCGCCGAATTAACACATCTATAAAATCCACAAAAATAAAACTGATTTTTATTTTTTTTATTTTTTTTTTTTATATATAATTCTTATAATAATTTCTTATAATTGCAACTCTTATCTACGTTAACAAAAAAAACACGAAAACAAGCCTGTATAATTTTGACCCCTTCAACCTTACTTTTATAAAGTAAAACTGGGGTTTACAGGTTTATACATTATTTTCTTATTTTTGCTAAAAACATAGATTGTTGGTACGCGTTAGAACCGCCTCGGCGGAGTACCCACAATCTATATTTTGAGAGAAATATGAAGACTGTATTCCCTTTGCAAACCATGAAGTAGACCTACTGCTGAGGTACGATTTACAGCTGAATCCAAGCCGTCCTGTTCTCATATTTTTTTTAGCGAGCCCTTTTTCAGTTTTTTTGGCTAGCCTGGGACGTGACTTTTTTCAGTTTTTCTTTCAGTTTTTGTTTTCATAATTGCTTCTGAATAGTATCTAGCAGTCATAGTTTGACCTTTAGGCAAGCCAGTATTATTCCACGTGAATTCCCAAAAGCAACCAGCAAACCTTTCCCAGCAGACTAAGACAGCTTAAACTTCTTGGAAGGTGGTGAACCAGCTCTTTTCCACTGCTTTGACTGAGTTGTTTCGGGTTCAGCATAATGAACCCACATTTCACCCAGTGACAATACAGTTCAAAACCGGATTTTCATCATGGTTAAAACACCCCAAATAATTTTTTTGTTATGGTCAACCTGAATGACTTCTGGTCTTCTGTCAGCTTTCAGCACCCACCTAGCACTAACCCTGCTCATACCTATTTTTTTGAAAATCTGATGTACACGCGCTTTATTGATGCTAAACTGATTAACTAACTACCACTTGAAATGTCACTCATTGATCCTTGGTGACAAAACTTCAACATTTGCGACCGTCGAAAGGGTCACTGCCCCAGCAGGTATCCCTGGCCTAGGCTTGTCTCACACTCTTGTCCTACCTTCCCTTAACTATAAAGCCCAGCTATAACAGTTTGAAAGGGAATGCACCCTTTAGAAAAAAAATCTGCAAACTTTGAAATATGTGGCAAGGTTTTTCCCCTTCTAAACGCAGGAATTTTACCCTCTAAAAGCAGAAATGTTTTACAGATCTCTTTTCCTCCGGCTTATAGTCCGTGGTAGGCCTAACACCTACTTTGTTTTAATTGTCAAAACTATGTGTATACAAATTTCTCATTAGAATAAACTGACCAATTTATAGGCTATAAAATGCAGTTTTTGTTCTTGTATAATATGTGCAGGCAACTGCACGTGAAAAGACAGGAGTATGAAAGTCTTTATATTTTTCGACCGCCCCTCGTATGTACTTCACAATTTGTTCGTTTTGCCACGTGACTTTTCCATCGATAATGAACTTTTAACTGCTAAACTACTGAAAAAAGGCCGTTAGTATTATAAACTTTGTATTCTCACATATATCGTTAATACTATGAAAAAATTTCAAAATTGACGCCGCCATTTCAATCCAAACCAACAAAAATATATAACACTGGAAAAACAAACTTGTCCTATATAAGCCCCATCGGAATCCGAGTTAAATGGTGACCCACTCTGCCTGATTTGTGTTGTTCATCACGATTGAGATCAGTTCAGTAGGAGCGAGGGATGCAAGCTGTTTACCATGATCGAGTATGCATTCTCTTTTAAAACATTTATACGTTTAGTATTGTCACAGAAACGTTGATGAGGGTAACATACCACGCAACCTAACGCAAGCTGTGGACACGCACTTTGATCTCGATATAAAATATTTAAAGTCCAAGAACAATCTAAGCGAATTATGCTTGCTCTGCCTACAATACCTGCTTACTCCTCAAATACAGACTTTGTGTTAGTGCGGTTACCAAATACAATGTACCGATAAAGGATATCTATTTTAAGTCGTATATACATAAACCTGGTAATAAAATTAAGCAATGTTTGTTCTTCATCTCTTAATCTATTGGTGCTTCGTGATTTTGGTATTCCCTGGTTATCCATTTATATTTTTACTATGACAAACAATGGTAAAACAGCATACAAGCATAAACAAATGATAGAAACATCACTGACAGGGGTTAAATTTAACAATCTACGAATATGTTCAAATGCTTTGTGCATATGCATGCATCATATATATGCAATATATATATATATATATATATATATATATATATATATATATATATATATATATATATATATATATATATATATATATATATATATATATAGCCGACTGGATACACGTTTAAAGGCGCCAGCTCAATCATAATATTTTATTCTCATTTTGGAAAAGAGCTCTACCCGTTAGAAGCAAAGTCTATCCTAACAGAGTAAATCCCTTTTTAGTACATATAGGTGTGAAAGAAAGCGAATAGGAAGTCTCTCTAAGGACTTGTAAAACCGTGATGAAAAATCTAAGTGTAACCAGTCTCTTTAATGCTTTACATATCAACGGATGTTCATTCCATCGACCGAAAAAAAAATAAGTAAAATCAAAGAAGCACACTTTTGTCTGACTTTTTAATGAGCTCTACCGAGTTTCCTGTTTAATGTTTTTCACATGGCTTTAAGGGTTATTTGTGTAAAGTCAATTGTGTACGGACAAAGCCATAACGAGCCATTTATTAGGCCTATATACGAAATCTTGAGACCGACAGTATTCAGTAGTCGTCTTAACTCTATAAAGTGCCAATCACAGCTGTAGCAGAAGACAATGTTTATTTTTATATATGTTTTCAGAGAAAACAATTCTTGACTTTCATGTGAATCGTCTGCTAAGCAGGCGATTCACATGAAATCTCAAGACTTAATTTCTCTGAAAAAAAAAAATGAAAATTTTAAAATGTCATCCACTACATATTTTGCTTGGCGCTTTAAGGGTTAATTCACAAGATACCGTTGCCTATCGTTACTGGCAATCACTTTTCATTCTGGCAATGTGGTAAAAGTAAATTAAATTGAGTCACGCTTTGGGAAAACCAAGATGGTTTTCTTACACGTTTCAATGAACTGTTCATTTTCGCATACACGGTGCTGAGATCCAGTAGAACTGTTCCAACAATAATATACACACTCCTTGTCTTCGAGTGCTTAATAATTGATACTCAGCGGGAGAACCGTGACATTCTGCCATGGGCTAACTAGCACATTTAAAAGCAGAATTGAAGATTTGAAACCTAGGTGTGAATTTCATTCTACTTAAATCTATATCGGACTGTTATCGGCCCGACAGCATTCCTATTGGAACGCAAACGGTCCAATGTATATTTAAATAGAATACTAGCTTAGAAGTCCAAAACCAGCCTGTGCATTCCTACAGCATTTGTTTTCAATATTTTACAATGTCCACTGATTTTGTAAGCTGCAAGGAAGGGCCTGACCAGGCTGCATGAATACGCAGCTGATCAAGACCTTCTTTGCCTGCTTATTTGAGCCGCAATTTAAGAAATCGTGCGGCCAGCAAAGATCCAGATTAGCCTGCGCATTCGCGCAGTCAGATCAGAATCTTCAATAGGCACATTTAGGATAGCCAAGACTATAATGTTTCTTCATGCTGACAACAAAAACCCTGACCAGACTGCGCGGACATCCAGGTTGATTTAATGTTTCGTTGTGCGCACAATTAGATGTACGTTTTCTCACGTTGCGGTTCATTTGATTACGTTGCGTACCAGTTGTGAAGAAACATTCGTTTCCGTACAGCCTCCTTCGATGACTTTCTTTTTTAGTTTGTTGCCTAACGGGTTGTAACTTCGAAAATAAGTCAGTGTCCGAGTAGATTTATTTTTTTATTTGAACAGTATGGGGTAATGATCAAAAGAAAAAAAAATCATAGAAAAAAGTAAAGATGATTCGCCTCGGGGTTATATAAAACTTTAATATATGCTCAACTCAGCTGAGCATGAAGATTTCTCTGCTAATAAATATGACAATGCCATTAATAGTGGGCATTTTCATATTTATTAGCAGAGAAAAGTTCATGCCCACCTATGTTTAGCAACAAAAAAACAAAACTTTTCAGTTGATAGTAATTTGAAATTTATTAGCAGGACCAATTTCATGCTCCGCTGAGTTGAGCACGAGAAACGTTTTATAACCTCGCGGCCAGTAAGAGTCAAAATCAGAAAACAAAGCCTGTCCGTAACACCAAGAGGAATAGTAAATACACCACGACGGATTGTATACGTTTTGCTCAAATCTTAGGACAAGTATGGTATGAATGTCCCAACATCTAGAATAAATATGGTATTTGTCAACACAGCAGCGTTGGGTATATTAAAAATAATTTGTTCAGTGCACGATACATGTATTATTCTGTAGGTGTTGAGAAGATTGTTTAGTAATATATGTAGCCATTAGAACGAATTTCTAATCATTTTAATGGCTCATTTTTTATGGTATGCTGAAGACTATACTTTGTTTCAACTTTGCAGTTCTGAAATATATATCAGTTATATATTAGTTATAATGGTGGTCGACGTAATGATTGAGTTTGAGGTCAACATTCAAAGATCGTATTTCGGAAAAAAATAAACTTGATATACACAGACAAAATTAGGAATGTTCAGACAGACAGACATGGACCAAAAAATGGGGTGTAATCAAGCGTCCAATGAAAGTAAGCATTACTTGGTACGCATGCTTCGCCCACCATGCCTATCAGCCTGAACAGATATTTAGGAACATACGGGAAGAGTAATGACCCAGGTTTAGAAAGTCTGTTTATGGCGGTGCTGTGGCAAACATCAGACAACACAGCCACATGAAAGGGATTGACAAAAACGGAAAAAATATGTATGAGTCGTCCCGTTTGTCGTAAAATCTAGTAATGAGCTTTCCATTGTCGATATAGAGGTATAAAAACCAGTATGAGGAAAAGATTATCTCTCAGGTCGTTCTTTAATTACAACTTCACGCTGGTAGATGATTTCGATGTACTCGTAAAACATTGACTTATTCAGAGATAATAACATCATCTATGCATCTGTAGATAGAATTGAATTGTTGGGTACGGCGTTTTTGTCTGTGTTCATGAGATCCTTATAAACTCTGCTTCATTAGAGTATAAAACAAGTCAGCAAACAATGGAGCACAAGTAGTTCCCTTTAGTGCACATTGTTTGTTGAAAAATGCGTCTACTAAACTCCACAAAGATGCTGTCGATTAGGTATTCCAGCATCTTTAAAGCATCTGCATCAGAGTGGCCCAGAACAAAGAATGTATCTGCATTGCCAAGGACAAGGTTAATAATATATCATTAACTAAAATATAGTTTGTTTACTAGACTGTAAGCACCTGAGTCACATGGAAGCAGTGCCAGAAATCCGGGTTAGTTTTTGCCGCGGCCTTGTCCTGAAACGACCTCTTTACATAATTTATAGCCATCCGGCTAGAATTTAAGCTTTCAACTCCCGAATCTCTAGTAAAGTATTTGCCCGTTTTAGTCTGGAACCGCCTCCGCTCCCGAAAAAAGGGTTATTTGCAAACAGTGCAGACCCAGATCAGACGCCGCAGAACACGGCATCTCATCAGGGTCTACACTGTTTACATTAACTACAGCAATTTCCTTACAGCACAGTATTAATGAAAACTAACCAGATATCCTACTACTGGAAATAAACCAGTCTAAAGAGATGTGCTAGACGAGTCCACTTGACGTTAATGGGTTAATGCTGTATGACTAAATAATCCTCATTTTCACTGCATTGTATGGTAAAATACTGTAGCTTGCAAAGCTCTAGATATGGGGGTATCAAAATTATACCTTTTTTTTTTTTATTTCTCCATGAAAGTATTTGTTGTGGGGCTTTGGCGAACAGCATAAGTTTTCGTAGACAAATAATGTTTTGATTGACGCATGTCATCTACTGATTCGATTTAGCAGTATAAATTTTACATCGGGGAGTTAACGTAATGGATGGAGTTGTTCCTCAAATGGTGAGCGTCGTTCAGTTGGAAACCGTCCTCAATAGTAAGCCAAAAGAAGCAACTATCAATCGTATTATACATCATTAGCAAATAATTCACACTTAATTAGCGATATGTTTCGAAAATCGGATAAAGCACCAGACATCGCATGCTCTGGTTTTCATGACATACGTTATCTTTGCTGTGCGCACGCGATTTCACAACAACAGTCTCATTTGGAACTTCTACCAAATAGCAAAAGACGCATATTTATTACAAACTGACTACAAATATCTCAATTTATTTTCTGCTTATATATTTTGCAAACTTTTCCCCAGCTTATTAAAGAAAATGTCTGACGTGAGTTGCATTCCGGTATAAAAATTAATAAACCCATCACAGTTCCAGACATTTTAAAATACTTTGTATTGACATGCAAAAAGGGGACTACATCACATGCGAACAAAGCAGTCAAAGATCAAGCTGCGAAACCTTGAAAATCAATTTGGACATACAGGTTAAAGGCGGTATCAAAACATATGCTCAGTTTGTGATTGCAAGTAACAGGCTTAGCGCATATGTGTTGGCTCAGATCTAGATAGTTTTGTATATTCTAATTGTGGTCTTCTCATTCGTAGCGTTCCATGCGCAGGAACATAATTACAGCTATGAATTACCAGACACAAAGGAAAAGTCAACCATTTCCTTTTAAATAGTTCAATATTTTAAAATTCTATTGTTATTGTTCTGTACGACCCTAGGATTGGTGTCAGCAACTAATATCCACACCAGCTCGGCGCAAACAAACATTTTGACTGGTTGGTTACTTTGCTTTTAATCCATTACGAAAACACGCCTATTCAAATATAAAATTTGACTTCATAAAACTGTAAATTCTCAGATAAAAAAAAAAATTCTAATAAAGGGGTATACATTGTTTTCATATTTCTGCTTAAAACATAGATTGTGGGTACTCGTTAGAACCGCCTCGGTTCTAACGAGTATCAACACTCTATGTTTTGAGCAGAAAAAGAAAATAATGTATACCTCTGTAAGCCCCAGTTTTACTATATAAAAGTGGGGTTTAAAGGGGGTCAAAATTATATAGGTATGTTTTCGTGATGTGCTATCCGTTATAGTTCCCGCCATAACTGGTAGTCTATGTTGTTTGGTTGTGGCGCTTTTAGGAAATGTTCTCGTTTGCGTATAATATTGAGCCCCTCCCATCACGAGAAGGTCTCCGTATTAAACGTACCCCGTATTTTTGTCCCCCGCCTTTTCGAAGAAAAGTGGAGGGACACTGTTTTTGGTTTTCCGTGGTGCGTGGTGCGTGGTGCGTGGTGCGTGGCGCGTGGTGCGTGGTGCGTGGCGCGTGGTGCGTGGTGCGTGGTGCGTGGTGCGTGGTTCCGAGTTTTTAGTAGGTACTTTGTCCCCTTAACTCCTCCCACAGTTTCTGTCCGATCCTTTTGAAACTTTACAGGTGTTTTAAGGATGGTCTGAAGATATGCATGTGGTTTTTTCAGAATCCTGAAATAATTTTTTATTACTTTTTCCGCATTTTTAACTTAGACATTTTTTGAGTTCTAATATTACAGAAGTCTATAGGGAGTAGGTACCTTGTCCCCTTAACTCCTCCCACAGTTTTTGGCCGATCGTTTTGAAACTTTACATGGGGTTTTAGGATGGCCTGAAGATATGCATGTGGTTTTTTCAGAATCCTGAAATAATTTTTTATTACTTTTCCCGCATTTTTAACTTAGACATTTTTTGAGTTCTAATACTACAGAAGTGTATAGGGAGTAGGTACCTTGTCCCCTTAACTCCTCCCACAGTTTTTGGCCGATCCTTTTGAAACTTTACATGGGCATTTAGGATGGCCTGAAGATATGCATGTGGTTTTTTCAGAATCCTGAAATAGTTTTTTATTACTTTTTCCGCATTTTTAACTTAGACTTTTTTTGACTTCTAATACTACAGAAGTGTATAGGGAGCAGGTACCTTGTCCCCTTAACTCCTCCCACAGTTTTTGGCCGATTCTTTTGAAACTTTACAGGTGTTTTAAGGATGGCCTGAAAATATGCATGTTGTTTTTTCAGAATCCTGAAATAATTTTTTATTACTTTTCCCGCATTTTTAACTTAGTCATTTTTTGAGTTCTAATACTACAGAAGTGTATAGGGAGTAGGTACCTTGTCCCCTTAACTCCTCCCTCAGTTTTTGGCCGATCCTTTTGAAACTTTACATAGGCTTTCAGGATGGCCTGAAAATATGCATGTGGTTTTTTCAGAATCCTGAAATAATTTTTTATTACTTTTTCCGCATTTTTAACTTAGACATTTTTTGACTTCTAATACTACAGGAGTATATAGGGAGCAGGTACCTTGTCCCCTTAACTCCTCCCACAGTTTTTGGCCGATCCTTTTGAAACTGTACAGGTGCTTTAAGGATGGTCTGAAGATATGCATGTGGTTTATTCAGAATCCTGAAATTATTTTTTATCACTTTTTACACGTTTTGAACTTAGACATTTTTTGAGTTCTAATATTACAGAAGTCTATAGGGAGTAGGTACCTTGTCCCCTTAACTCCTCCCACAGTTTTTGGCCGATCCTTTTGAAACTTTACGTGGGCTTTTACGATGGCCTGAAAATATGCAGGTGGATTTTTCAGAATCCTGAAATATTTTTTTATTACTTTTTCCGCATTTTTAACTTAGACATTTTTTGAGTTCTAATATTGCAGAAGTGTATAGGGTGCAGGCACCTTGTCCCCTTAACTCCTCCCACAGTTTTTGTCCCATCCTTTTGAAACTTTACAAGGGCTTTTAGGATGGCCTGAAGATATGCATGTGGTTTTTTCAGAATCCTGAAATAATTTTTTACCACTTTTTCTGCATTTTTAACTTAGACATTTTTGGAGTTCTAATACTACAGAAGCATATAGGGAGTAGGTACCTTGACCCCGTAACTCCTACCACAGTTTTAAGCCGATCCTTTGAAACTTTACAGGTGCTTTAAGGATGGTCTGAAGATATGCATGAGGTTTTTTTCAGAATCTTGAAATTATTTTTTATCACTGGTTTCCTGCTTCAATACTTAGGTATTTGATACAGGACCAGTGGTCCTCTGGTTAACTTTACCATTTTTAACACCTCAAATAAAAATAAGGCGGGGGACATAAATTCCCCATGGAATTTGCTTGTTTTACTATAAGCCGACCGTACTTTACACAGTAAAACCCAGGAGAAAGCGAATTTCGTGGGTCAAATGAAATAGATGATTGTATTGTGTATATCATTTAGACCCCCTTATATATATATATATATATATATATATATATATATATATATATATATATATATATATATATATATATATATATATATATATATATATATGAAATCGCTTAGAAATACCAACATTTATATTTTTAAATTTGATATTCAACCGGCTGCAAACAGATCATCGGGAGGACGATAACGTTGACATTGAAGGTCAAAATAGCGTTGCGTAAGCGACGTTCCGGTAGCGTCGTTCTGGAGTTAGAATAGATTAGAATAATTACGCTAATATTGCTAATGTCGTGTAAAGTTCAGATCCGGAGCTAATAACCATATGAAACATCTTTTCTCTCTGTTGCGTCTCATGATTGTTTGATTTTGCGTTCCTTGACGCCTTCAGTTTGGTTGATTATTTCCAGTCTGTTTTCGTCTATAATGAAAGGATGTTTTGTGGTATAATTTACTTTAAAATCCTGTTTGTATTTTTCACACTAGGGTTTGTTTTTTCTTTCTCAAACAGCCTTCTTCTTGCTTCACTCCTTCTTTCCACATTTTAGTTAGTAAATCTTTGCGTCTGCCTTGATATTTCTCGTCAAAAAATTTTTTTTTTGTTTTTTTTTTCAAATGACTGCTGATTTTTACATGTGACGTTTGTTTTCTTTATTATTAGTTCCTCGTCCCTTTTTCTTTTCGTACTTCAGGAGGTCCGTATTTCGTGGTTGTGGATTTCCTGATATATTTACTCACAATTGTACAGTTTGTTTGACCAACTAAAGCTCGAAATAATGGTTGTCTTGAATATGATGTACGCTTTCAAATAGAAAGGAGGGCAATTATCAGGAAATTATACAACTACATAATATATAATTCTATCCAAGAACCAAAGAGAAAGAAGGACGCACTTAAAGCAACGGCACCATAATCAAAACATTACAAACAGAAAGCTAAAAGGACAGTTTCTTTCCAAAACGAAAAAGGCAAACGGTTATCCAAAAACGGCTATCCAAAACAAAAAAAAAAAAATGAAAATTTCACCAGGACATATATGCAACGACATATAATGCAGACATAGTAAACCACAGCAGAAGCACGGCCTTGGAACGGTCAGTAAAAAGTTACTTGGGGTGTTGTGGCCGGGGTAGGGAGCTTAAATAGAAATTAAATTTACTTGGCCACAATCCTCGCCCTTAGTTCTGCCGTGGTATACATTTGTTCATTAGACATTTGTTCAGTCCGCGTAAAGAGTTTCTAACTCATCAGTGCAACATTTCTGAGAACAAAAAAACTACACTAATAAAGAGATGAAACAACCATTAGGACCCGACAGCAAGAAATAACTGAAATACTGAAGCAAAAGAAAACCAACAATAGTAGAGTATCTGGCACCAATCGACTTACTTAAAAATATTTAGGCCGGAGTCGTCATAGGGTCTGAGGCCCAAGACTGAAAACAACAACACTGTTCCTCTTTTGAAAATTTACAATCATTTCAAAATAAAGCCTTTTTATCAAACCTTAAAATCATAATGAGCATTTCACTGGCGTCTTTTGTGTTCTGTCCGCATTACTCAGCGCATACTTCTGTCATTGCAATTCGTAAACGAATTTCCTATATAATCCAGTGACTAAAGAAAATCAAGACTGGTATCTCTATGGAAAACGCACTGCTAAGCGAATTGCAGGAAAATGTAAAGTAAATTCAAACTTGATCTTGGTGAAATACGAACATACGTACTTTGACACTTCTTTATTCATTCATTCATCTTTGTACTTATGATACAGGCTTCATTTTGTAATGACATATGTTTGAGATCTAGACCTAAAAAATAAGCAATGGGTAGAAGCACGGACAAGAAACTGTTTGCTGTGTCTTTTTGTTTTGTTTTGAGGTCCAACTTTATTTGACATGTCTTTTACTGAGATGTTGTGTCCTTTGCTCAGTGATTATATTTTATGTGTAGGAAAAGCCGTTTGCATTTTATGGGGATCGGATACTGCGGCTAGTTTCCTTTCCACAATATTTTACAAGAATACAAATTTTGTGTTTGTCTATTTGCTTTACACACCAAATCCCTTCTGAAAATGGCCTTTTATAAAAGGAAGGAATTTGCTTCCAATGGAGCAAATTACATTTTAAAGTAGACCACTATTTCAGAGAGGAGACAAAAACCAAACAGACATAGTTGCCTTCCTGAAATTGTATCCGTTTCCTTTTAATATTGAATTATCTATTGAATCAAGCCTCCATATGTGACCATTATTATCTTGTTTGTTCAGTATAGTCATACCCATGTATTACGATGTTGTATAGGCACATAATAGAATAGGACGGTTAACTGGCGATACCGACAGAATGTCGATCTAGTGCAAAGTACCTTTTCGTCTCAGCCCATAACGTATTTTAGTATACTGACCCCAAAAAGAGACATTCACTACTCCAAACTGCAAAGAAAATTCAATTAATACCATTTTAGTTTGTTGCAGTAAAATGATCTATACGCGTTGGTCAACCATTTCATGTATGTATACTTTGTAGAGTAAGAAACAATTCGAATGCGCCCTCAACCGATGATTATCATGTATGCATTACACCCCGAACTACTTTTACAATCGTACAATATTAGTTTTCGTTTCTTTTGCCATTCTCGTACTAGTGTTGTATTTAATTTTTGGGCCGGTATATATTGCACACGGCGGAGAGTATAATAGCCATTTTTGCCCTCAGCAAGAATGAGTAAACAGTGTAGATCCAGATCAGAGACAAAGAATGCGACGTCTGATCAGGATCTATACTCAACAGTTTGCCAGTCATTCAGCAGTTTGAAGACACATCAACAGGTAGTAAAATGGACTAGTTCATTTTTAGCAAAATTATAGTAAGGAGTTATGGTGTACTGATATCTACATTACATCAATTTATATTTTGCCATATTTCAGACTGTGAAGATGTTGATAGTTGTTGCCATGACGTACGCCCTCTGCTGGCTACCACTCCACGTGATCACAATATTAGGAGAGAAGGATCCCTCCATATATGATAGCCAGTATATGCACGTGATTTGGCTGTTTATACATTGGCTTTCCATAAGTAACTGTTTCTCAAATCCAGTGATATATTTTTGGATGAATTCCGGATTCCGGCAAGGTCTCATGCGCATATTACATAAGGCATGCTGTCTATCTCGGCGAAGTTACGTACCCCGTCAATCGGCGGATTTAACCATGTTGAGTTGGCACCGGCGACAATCCACAGAAGCGGAAGGTTGTTTGAATACATTCCGGCTCTCGTCCAGTCCGAGCCGGCGCTCACTGAACTCAATTATATTTTCCAATACAAATAACTCTTCAAAATGCCTTGTTTATAATGCTAACAAAACCTCAAAACGATCCTATCAGTTTGTACAGTATGATTGAACCATTGTCACTCAATCAGCAAGCAGAATATTTGCCATACGGAAAAGATGGAATTAGAAGGAACTGAAACATGTTTTGAAGGGAGACAACCGTTAAAATTGTTTTGCTCTCTTCTAGATCTAAAAAGGGTCTATTCTAATTGGAAAGAATTCGCTTCCGCTTGGAGCAATTATTTTTCTTTTTGAGTACACCCATTTTCAGAAGGGGATTAGTGTACAGGAAAGCAGCCAGGAAGTCACAGAGTTGTCTTTCCTGCAAAACAAAACAGTGAAAAGTCTACAAAATGTGCGGACGGAATTCAGTCTCCTCGGAAAGTTTGTGAAGTACAGGAACGTGTTTCTAACTGACAATTTCCGCAACTATTGGGGACCATTTACTAGACAAAATGCATGGAATGCTATAGCAGTGTAGCTGACTGGAGATGTTGATTTTTAAATCAAGTTTGTTTTGCTGAAAGATCATAATGCACATTTATTACATTATAATGCATCTGTTATGAGGCCGAGCTAGGTGCTTGGTGATAGGAACAAAACAGAACGAGAAAATGACGTTTTTGACAAATGCAAATAGTGAAGTCCCGGATCGGCTTGTCCAATCGTGTTCCCATCATGGCCCCGTTTGTGGTTTTCTTGTGTTCTGGCTTCAGATCACCATTGAACCCATTTGCTTTGTTTCATCGCGCAGTGGGTTTGCATATATGTGTTTCACTGTGATGTTTTACAAGACGATAGGAGACCCATATGCGGGCCGAACATACATCTGTAATTTTGAGCTGCATCAGAATTAAGGGTAAGATTTCGAGCGAGTAAAACTGGCTGCATCAGAATTAAGGGTAACGTTTCGAGCGTGTAAAACTAGCTGCATCAGAATTAAGGGTAATGTTTCGAGCGAGTAAAACTAGTTGCATCAGAATTAAGGGTAATGTTCCGAGCGAGTAAAACTAGTTTCATCAGAATTAAGGGTAAAGTTTCGAGCGAGTAAAACTAGCTGCATCAGAATTAAGGGTAAGGTTTCGAGCGAGTAAAACTGGCTGCATCAGAATTAAGGGTAAGGTTTCGAGCGAGTAAAACTAGTTTTACTCGCTCGGAACCTTACCATCAATTCTGATGCAACTCAAAATTCTAAGGCGTTTCTGTTGCAGTTCTTCTTTGTTTTTTGCGTCTGACGTGTGACATTTGTTTTGTCATTATTTGTTCCTAATCTCTTCGTCTTTCACTTATATTTTTGTGAATCCATATAGGCTAATAAGGGTCTTTTCCATTCTTTGATATATTGCACAGTATAATATTGAGCCCCTCCCATCACGAGAAGGTCTCCGTATTAAACGTACCCCGTATTTTTTTTACTATAAGCCGACCGTACTTTACACAGTAAAACCCAGGAAAAAGCGAATGCCTCTAGTGTGAATATAAAATGACTCTAGCAGGTACTATTCATGTGAATGATGTATTTTTGTGGTTAGAATTCCTACATACATTTAATCCAATTAAAACGGAATAAGCTCCCCGACATGGGAAGAGACGAATTTCTACATTAGATATGCCAGGCTGTGTGATTTAGAGTATTCTTACAGGAAAACTGGCTAAACTATTAGCAAACAGTGGAGATCCCGATCAAATACCACAATCTGCTGCGTCTGATTTGAGTCTGCACTATATGTCATTTACTCTTTCGGGGTCTCCAGACTAAAATGGGTTAGTTTTCTCGTAACTGGAATCTCAATAATTTTGATCTTGTTTTGGATGATGTATAGCCAAAGAAATGAACAACGTATAGTTATTAATGACACGGAGAGGTTGTAATGAAATAGATAAACGGCTTTACTAGAACCATATCAGTCTGGAGATCCGCGCATTGTGACCTGGGTCTGCATTGTTCGCGGATAATGTATTTATGACCATGTATTATGTCAACAACCAATAAATATTCTGATTAGACTTTCCTGGGTCTACACTGATCGCATATGTCATATGCAAAGTTCATTTCTATTTGAAAGGGCTCCTATGTCGAGTCCGTAAAGGCGAATATATACACTTTCAATGGAAACAACTGTCAAAATTGTTTAAAGTTCCCTCTCATCACGAAAACATACCTATAATATTTTGACCCCCTTAAACCCCACTTTTATATAGTAAAACTGGGGTTTACAGGGGTATACATTATTTTTCTATTTCTGCTCAAAAACATAGATTGTGGGTACTCGTTAGAACCGCCTCGCCGAGGCGATTCTAACGAGTACCCACAACCTATGTTTTTGAGCAGAAATATGTAAAATATAGAATTTTTTATTTGAAAAGTTTTATTTTTTGGTGGTAAAATTTTCAGTGTATGAATAGGCGTGTTTTCGTAATGAAAGCAAAAAGTCAGTCTTTGAAAAAATGGCGGTGTATCATGAAAATTTAGAGACACATAAAAACCTATCGGGGCCGGAACAAGAAACAGTATGCATTACGAAAACACGCCTATTCAAATACATTGAGAATTTTACCATCAAAGAAATGAAAATTTTCCGATAAAAAAAATCGGATATTTTTCATGTTTTTGCTCAAAACATAGATTGTTGGTACTCGTTAGAACCGCCTCGGCGAGGCGGTTATAACGAATGCCCACAATCTATGTTTCGAGCAAAAATAAGAAAATTAATGTATACCCCTATAAATCCAAGTTTTACTATATAAAAGTGGGGTTTAAGGGGGTCAACATTGTATAGGCATGTTTTCGTGATGGGTGACAAAACATGAGAAAAGGAAAATGGACCAAGCATTTCATGTCTCCTTCATTGGGCATCGAGTTCTCTCATACGATGCCCAAATAAGTAGGCTGATCTGGACTGAGTACCGGCGTATAAAACGGCTCCAGATAAAAGGAGGTACCCACATAATATTTTTTCTTATTTCTTCATAAAACATATCATATGGATACTAATTAGAAGCGCTACAACATGACTTTTTATAGTAAAATAAGAAAAAATTTCAGAAATTTTCTGTTGAAAAAAAAGTGCTTTATCTGGGCCTATGACAGGACTGTCGAATTTACCCAAAGTATTCGGGCACCTTAACTCCTTACCATGTTTGTCCTTCAATCGCGTTCTGCGGCGCAGTTCTGGGTCCACACTATTTGCTCAGGCCTGTCTGACGAAATACTTAGTGAACACTGTAACCCAGGGATTGTAATATTTCAACCTAAGTATTCGACTTACTTACCTCCGTACAATTCTGAAGTTTGAACAAGTGCATTTTACTACCTGTTGGTGCGTCTATAAAAGGCTTTATCATACATTTACTAGAAAATATGGTTATTTTGCATATGTGATACTAACGTGGCTTTCAAGCACATATCACTCTTTTGGAGCGCAAAAGGTGAGATAATGAGTCACGTGGGTGATACGGCTTTTTTGCCCGGCTGAAAACCCATATCACCAGGTCACGTGGGTGATACGGCTTTTTTGCCCGGGCAAAAAACCCATATCACCAAATTCGAAGCACTCGACGGTCTAGCACATTCGGAGCACTCGGCGGTCTATTCGTAGTACTAGGCGCTCTAGCAGTACACTAGTATGACTCCACATACCGTATCAAATAGACAAACTTGTCAGAAAGAAAATGTATGATAAATAGATTACGATATGGAAAATGTCATATCATACCCCATATCAACCCGAGACACCCATATCAGCCCGAGGGTATGGGTATGATATGAAAATTGCCATATGATAATCTCTATGTATCAGTGGGAAAGTAGAGAAGATGTAAAACCTGATTAGACACCGCGTTATTTAATTTGCACTAGTTGCTCAGCATGTCTGTCTGAATACTTAGGTTAAATTTCGACTTATAGAATAGAGAAACGAGAGAGTTGTAACAGATGTTTAATAGGCGGTAAATCAATAAACATATTTTGTTTCAATAAAAGAATGCTTTGTGTAATTGTTTTATATATATAACTGCCTCTTTATAAAATGTCTAAAAATTAATATGGCAGCTTGAGGAAACGATGTGACATAAAAATATAGATTTTTATTTAACCTGATAATCTTGGCCTTTGTCCAAATAAGATAAGGCCCTTGTCCCAGAATTATAACCGTGAACGTGTTGTTGCAAGTGGGCAACAACCCGAACTGTCTTGACAATGCCCCCGTATCCGTCTTCTTAACCCATCTTAGACTAAATAACATCTCTCTACCACCACCGTATACACTACATGTTGGTCGAATCCAGTTTTAATTTTAGGTATGTCAGGCTACATGATTTAGGTATCTCTAAAGAAAACTGCTATACTATTTGCAAACAGTGGAGACCCTGATCTGACACTGCGTTATGCGGCGTTTGACCTGGGTCTGCACTGTTTGCTAATTACCCTAAGGGCATATTGACTTTCAATTTATGAGTTGCTCATGTCATTTTGATTCGATGACACAAAGAAGAAATGCAGAACTTCTGAACTGCAAAGAAAAGTATTATAAATATTTTTTTGTTTATTTATACCTGTTAGTCCATAATTCCGTGTATGTGCTCTTTATTTTAAGGAATATAGTCGGAGCAACACTTGAGCAAATTCGCTCAAAAAAGGGGACTACCTTACACGGACCCCACCCCTCCACCCCCTCTTTATATGAAACCAGACTGTGCATGAAAGAAAAGAGGTGCGAAAGTAGTCAGTTTTGGGTAAAATATCGATAATTTTTATATTTATTTTTATTTGTGTTGAGGTTTTACGGCCCAGTCAACTTAATGTGGTCATGTCGAGCGCGGTCAGTTTACCTAACCATACGTTTACTGGACAGGCTTAGTTCTCTAAGCGGTTAACCAGTATTGTGCACATTCTTTCGCCAGAAACTGACAACCGCTCTTATTGAATGATAATTTTTATAAAAATCACGAATTTCTGGAATTCTTTTAAAAATATTTTCGCATCTTATGCTGACTTTCAGAATAGATTTAAAGTATACAGATCAGCATGCATCATGATAATATGGTAAGATAAATACCGTCTGGCACTTACAATTATAGAAATATTGTCTTTCTATTTTAAATATATCATTAAAGCTTATATGTACAAACGCATAAGGGGAACTGTTGCATAACCATCAACGTAGGCAACGTACTTGGTGTCGGCATTGACGTCGGCGTAAGCTTTCGAAAATGACTGCGTTTTATATTTAAATATTTAAGAACCATATTGTTCAAAACTTTGTTCGACATAGTTCATGATTGGGATGGTAGTATATATTGGCCCAAATATGTTTTTAGAAATACTCTCACCCATGATTATGCTTCAAGGTCAAGGTCAAGAACTTGGAACATTTATGCTAAAGTTTTGTGTAAAAATCTAAATCTCTTGAATTTCTAAATGGAATTATACAGTTGATACTTGGATTTTTATTACATTCTAGTGCAGTGTTTTATTGTGAGTCAAGCTGCCATAGTCCTCTTGGGGTCAAGGTCATGAACTTAAATGGATTTATTATGTTTAAGTTTTATATTAAAGACTTTGAAGATGTATATCTCCTGAAATCCTAGATGAATAAGGTAAATACAAGACTGTTGTTGGATACTGATACAAAGATTCATTGCATGACCCATTCCCGCTTCTCAATCTAGAGTGTAAATATTGAACAGAAGATACGCAGGAAAAACCACAATCAATCAATAAATCCATCCCGAGCTCATAAAAGAAGACGCGACATGAACATATTAAGCTCACTTACACACTTTATATGAAATACAACACACCATATGTAGACAATTACGTATAAAAAAGCAAGAGAGGAACCGCTTTGGAACAGTCAATAGAAAAATAAGACCTACAGGACAGACAGACAGGACAGCTTGCCTAATGTTGCGCATTTTCTTTCTGAAGCACTTGGAATATCAAATATTTTTATTTCACTGAGGTCAATGATGACAAACTTTTGGCTATTATGTTTTTTTCGGACACAGATGTGAACGCCATAAGCAGTCTGGAGTCTTATGAATATCAGTCCTTCTCATTATTACGGTCAGCATACTGCATAAAGTTTTGGACCAATATCTAGCGTCATACCAAACACAAACAAATTCATCAAAGATTTGGAAATAATGATATCATAAAAAGTCCATAACCTAGACCTTCAAGTCAAGTAAGGAAATTGGGACGGTACTGTATATATCATACCATATAAGAACTCGATCTATCAAAGGGTTGGGAAAAAATGATATCCTAAAAACTTTGACTTAAACTTTAACATAAAAATTCTGTCTGTGACCTTGATCTTGAGGTCAAATAAGGAGTGGGGATGCCATTGCGCAAAATATTAGACTATATCGATCATCATATAAAGATAGACAAAATCTGTTAAAGATTTTGGAAATAATGAGGTTCCAAAAACTTAAACTGGCATGAAAATTTTAACTTCGTGACCTTGATCTTGAGATCAATTAGGGGGTAGGGGATGGCACTATGTAACATTTTGGCTCCATATCAATCATCATACCAACCATGAACAAAATCCATCGCCGGGTTTGAAAATAATGAGGGCCTAAAAAGTTTAACGCAAAACTTTAACTTTTGTGGACGTCGCTGCGACCAACGCCGATGCCGGGGGTAGAACAAAAGCCTTTACCGGACGTTAAGGGGAGAAATGGGGGAAGGAGGCTTAAACCAATTTTACACGCACTAAAACTTGCCCTTATCTCGTGATGCAGCCCCATGCATTAAAACAATACAAGCGAAGAAACAAAAAACAAAGTGTGCAGCCACTGAAATAGATTACTAAAATGCTAGAATTACAAAAAAATAATAATAAACACCAACAAGAAAAATAATAGCCAGCAAAATGGGGCTTAAGCCAGTTTTACCTGTAAGAATACTCACCATGTTATTATTGTGAAAATTTCAGAAATTTGAACAAGTTGAAAACGTGCCTCCAATCTGCCAACACAATCAATTTTTGCTTAAGTTGCAGACATTTCTTCAATAAGAAAAAATAAAAATATTCATTTTCAACAACAAGTAACAGAATGAAATATTTATTGCACAGGTAGTAACGACAAAATTTTGGCATTAAATCATGATAAACGTTTAAAACTTTACTTCTACTTTTGAGTAAAACGCCCCGCGATAAAAGACTTTCTGTGAGCTGGAGACAGCGGAGTAAATCCGTTTTATAAAGTCTAAAAGTAAATTGGATATAGCACTTCAGTCGATTCAGTATCGATTACCAAAGCATAAAATAAACTTGAAATCCAATTTGCCAGAGCCATTTTGTTCTGTTGCAGTGGATTTATGGAATGGATTGTGGTGCTCCTTAATGTTCGCAGTTATATGTAGCTTATGAATGTCTGCTACACCAGCAGACAACAAAGTAGTGATTTTATTCATGGAACGCAATGCTTCATTGTAGTCCTGTTTTGGGTTTTCTTGTGTTCCGGCGTCCGATCGCCATTGGACTCTTTGCTTATTTCAGTAAAGTGTGTTTCACTATATCCGTTTCACTGTGAAGTCTTACAGATGAAGTAAATGTCCCTTTGCGGACAACATGTATTTGTGATTTTGAGCTGCATCAAAATTAAGGGTGTTGTTTCGCGCGAGTAAAACTACATTACGAAAACAGGCCTATTCAAATATATAGAAAATTTCGCCTCCAAAAACTGAAAGTTTTCAGATTAAATACTCTTATATTTTTCATATTTCTGCTCAAAACATAGATTGTGGGTACTCGTTAGAACCGCCTCGGCGAGGCGGTTCTAACGAGTACCCACAATCAATGTTTTGAGCAGATATAAGAAAAATAATGTATAACCCTGCAAACCCCAGTTTTTTCTATATAAAAGTGGGGTTAAAGGGGGTCAAAATTATATAGGCGTGTTTTCGTGATGTACTTTAAGTTTAAGCGCCCAGGTAGTTTTCTTACTGACCGTTCCCAGGCGATTCTTCTACTGCAATTTTTTGTTTGTGCGTCTGTAGTTTCATGTGTGGCATTCGTTTTGTCCTTATGTGTTTTTAATCACTCATTCTTTTGATGCATTAGGAGGGTTGTGCTTCGTAATTATAATAAGCATTTCCTAGGTATCGTCACTTATATTTTGGCATTACAGTCGAACTTTGATGGCTCGAACATCTTTGGGATCATGGAAATTTTTTTTGAGATATGGATAGTTCGAGCCACTGAGGGTTAATCCTGGCACTAGGTCAGGAAGCAAATAACGATAATTTAGGGAAATCTTTTCGATATTCTACCTAATAATGGTATATTGAGTGTACTCACTAGAATTGCCTTGATGAGGCAATTCTAACGAGTACACACAACATACAATTTTGTGATAAAATAAGAAAATTTTCCTAAATATTTGTTTTCTTGAGCTGTCGGAAGAAAAGGAGTTCGGATTGGCCGTGGTAAACGAGCCACTGGTATTCGAGTTATTGAGGTTCGACTGTATTTTCAATTGTCTTCCAAGCAGACATTTTGACTGAAATATTAAGTCCTGGTTATTGTGAAAAATAAGAAGATATTTTATAGTGCTGCCTGCTATTATTTATAGACATAAGATTTAAAAGCAGCACATATTCGGATACTTTGTGATTCGCTATTAAGTGGGCGGGATTCACCTGGTAGATCTTCATTTCTTACAGAAGAACAACGTTTTGTGACTTTCTGTTTGGCTTCCTACAAGCCAGACCCTTCGGAAGAGGGGTTTACTCTAAAAGGAATGAATAGGCTCTAAGGGGGGCTCCGAGAAGAGCATTTTGTTTCTTTTAGAGTAAACCTCTTTTCAGAAGGAAAGCAAATCAAACTTCACAGAGATTTCTGCCCTGAAAGTGTATTTGTCCCTTTTAAGCAGGGTTCTTTTTTGACTATTAAACCAAAATGTCCACTAAATTATTTTTGATGCATTAAAATAAAATCATTAAAAATGTTGCATATATTCAGAATCAAATGTAATCCCCTTATTCATAAATTATATAATAAGAAGTGGGGGAGTGCAGGAAGAGGCCCAGAAAAAGTGGGTCAATCAACTTATTCGCGGGCTGCTAGATAAATACTGTATGATAAAATGGCACAAGCAAAGGCTTTGATCAGACTGAATGATTTAATGGACTAACTTTTCGCAAATATCAAAATAACTCAATTGTTCATGGCGCGACTCTATGAATAAGGACAGTTTATATCGAAACAACGAATGTACCTTACACGCCCAGAGCAAATGGATTTCCAATTCAAATCAAATCAAATTTCAAATAGCCGAACAATAGTGACATTGTTGCCATCTCTCTTCTGCCACTCTGTCTATCTTCACACTCACATACACATAAAATTGCCCCATTCTAGTTTAAACTAGAACATTGTGTTTCTAAACCCTATGCCCCTAATAATATTTTTGTCCTTACAAAATGCCAAACTTGAAGAGGACATGTCTCTTACAGAATATATCCCATTGTTTTCTTAAATTAACCAGCTGATATATGCCTCAACCCCAGTTAGTCTGCTAAATATCAAAGTATCAGTCAGATACTTTTTGGGATATCTTCATCTTGTACACAAGACAAAATGCGATGAACGGACGAACAAAACAAAAGCTTTATGGCCTCCCCACCCCCGACCCCTCCCCCACCCTCAACTCGATTTTTCAAAGTTTGGGGCATACGAATATTATACGGCTAACATTAAACCTGTTTTAGACTGAATAAACTCTCTCACTCTATATATCGGAAGTCAAATTTTAAGTCTAGGTGCATTGGATGTCAGGCTATGTGATCTAGAGAACAATGGTTAAATCATTTGAAAACAGTGGCGGTCTGTTTGCTAGTTACCCTTTTGTGGGTATCCAGACTGAAATAAATCCAGAGATTATGTTGGATTATCTATACCATTGGCGTAATTATAATATAAATGGAGGTAAACATTAGTAAAACTAAGGGCCCACTGGACTAGCTGTTCTATTGAATAAGTATTTAGATTTTGCAGAGACAGTAGATTGATCCACTGAATAAATGTGCAAAACGAGCATTTTCAGCTCGTGTTCTTCAACTTTATGAAAATACACTTGTGCCTGTAATAGACTGCCTATCAATTGCGGGAGGAGCTGAATGTTCTTTTAATGTAGACGTTTCTAACATAGTGATCAACTTATTTGGTTCTGCCTTGGTGACTTTAAATTTACACCAAAGGCTATCATTCCAAGCCGTACAGCGGCACACTGTCTGCGATTGTAAAGCAGCCATCTATGGAAGATAATAGACTTAAAAATGTATATTTCAGTGAGAAGACGTGAACACATCTGGTGTCATGGTATAAATATATATAAAAGTCTCACAATGGAGTGATATTTTCTCGAAAATAAAAGATAAGAGAAAAGTCCAGAGAGTACCACAATCACAAACCGCAGCCTTTCTAAGTCACCAATAGAAAGAGGAAACAGACAAAACCAAACAAGGGCAAATCGAACAAACATACGAAAAGCACGAAGATTAGCTCTCTCTTGCCCAAGCGAGGTAACAGTAATGCTAAAAGGACTGAAAAACACAAGAACAAAATAACACAAGGTAAGACATAAAACAAATCGCCTCGTAGAATAAACTACAAAGCAACAAAGAGTAAGACTAAACCGAGACCACCGCCTTAGAACGGTCAACAGAGTTAAAAAAGAAGGTAAGAGAAATGTCCAGGGAGTGCCACAATTACAAACCGCAGCATTTCCCAGACACCAAGAGGAAGAGGAAATTGACAACTCCAAACAAGCACAAATCGATCAAACGTACGAAAAGGACTAAGATAAGCCCTCTCTTCTCCAAGCGAGGTAATCGCAAGGCTAAAAGGACTGAAAAAACACAAGAACAAAATGACACAAGGTAAGACATAAAACAAAATCGCCTCGTAGAGTAAATCACAAATCAACAAAGAGTAAAAAAAAGGTAAAAGTCCAGGGAGTGCCACAATCACAAACCGCAGCCCTTCCCAGACCCCAAGAGGAAGAGGAAACCAAAAATCCAAAAAAGCACAAATCGAACAAACGTACGAAAAGCACAAAGATTAGCTCTCGCTTCCCCAAGCGAGGTAATCGCAATACAAAAAGGACTGAAAAACACAAGAACAAAATGACACATGGAAAGACATACAACAAATCGCCTCGTAGAATAAACCACAAAGCAACAAAGAGTAAGACTAACACTAGGACCACCGGGTTTAAAGCACTTTTACAGCTAGCTAACCACCCTGGGTCCCGTTGCTACTCTTAATACAGAAACACATAAAAATTCGGTTCGCATTAACGCTCCCAACTCAGTCAATGCATCAGAGCAAAAGCACAAAAATAAAATTAACCACTATAATAAACAAAGACGAGTACTCATGGCTAATTCTACTGTATGCCAGAGTAAATGAAAACCAATATTTGAACAACGGCGGGCCAAGCCAAAGACATATCGTCAAGCCCCAACCCACTGGTTAAAGTTTTACGAAGAGGCCGTCATTGGGTCTGACGCCCGAACCGCCGTCGTGCAATTAAAGAGTGAAGCATAGCCATCAAGAATGATTGGGTTGACAACTAGGCATGCAGTCTGCCGCATAATATGCAGGCTAAAGCCAATTCTTTTATAACGGTTAATAAGTTTTCTGAATTGCTCCGAAAAGTTAGATTTACCTACAAGTTTTCTAAATCTGTACACTAAGTCACCGTAAAATTCTGGTTCCGATATACCTTGTTGCAGAAGTGTTTTCAGACTGACGCTATATTTTTCTAAAAAGGCACTGTGTCTGCAATAAAATTTCGAGAACGCCTTACGAAGTTTAAAATAACGATAGCCCTGCCTAAGAAGTTTGGCAGTAAGGGCTTTATTACGGTAGTTAAAGTCATTAAGATTAAGAAGCTCTGGTGAATCTAATAAGTTGAGATATGTATACCCCATATGAGGTACGCCGGGGGACATCGCCATCCGGAAAAGGGAAACTGACTATATCAAAATCAAAATCGTCTCGTTTATCATAAATTTTGGTGGAAACCGTACCATTAGAAATACATAGATTCAAATCCAAAAAAGGTGCCTTGGTATCGGAAGAATTTGCTCTATTTAATTGGAGTTCCGTAGGATATATCCGGTCCACCATTTTGTCAAAGTAAATATTGTCAATATTTAATAAATCATCAAGGTATCTTGAAGTTGAATTGAAAGCCTCAGACTAACACCGGGGGATGGGGAGTGGGGGGTAAAGCACTTTTGAGGCCAGCCAACTTCACCCTTCGGCCCAACTCTTAATCACAACTTGTAAAACAGAAACAGAAACGGGCAGCTGTTAAAAGTGACCAAAAAGCTAGAGACAGTAGAACTTCAATAGCTCGAACATTATTGGGACCGTAGAAATTTGTTCTGGACAGGGGTACTTCGAGCCACTGAGGGTTAATATAGCGTCAGGTCAGGAGGCAAATGTAGATAATTTAGGGATGTCTTTTCAACTTCTATCAAAATGATAGTATGTAGAGTGTATTCATTAGAATCGTCTTGACAACAGACATTCTACTAATAGATTAAGAAACTTTCCCTAAATGTCCCTTAATGTTTGTTTTCGTCAGCTAATGGTTATGCCAGAGCCTGTTCAAATTATCAGGACTTCATGGAGCGTGGGGAAGTGCTCACTACAAAGTTGTTGAGCCAGGGGTATCAAAAAAACCAAACTGGTAGCAAAACTTAAGAAGTTCTATGGGAGTCATCATGATCTGGTCGGTCCCTACAATGTGGCAGTTTCCAGAATTGTTTCTGATGTTTTTGTCACTGACGCACCGTAAGTAGACTTCCAAAATCCCGGACATACGCTGCTACCGATATTTCCTTCGTTTAGGCCTATGGGCATGGTGGGTGGCTTGCTTACCAAGTAATGCTTACTATCCGCAGACGCCTGATTACTTCCTTTATTCTGGGATCCATGTCTGTTGGTCTGAACATTCTGATTCGTCATTCGTTTGCGGATTTATGAGTTTGGATTATGGCTTAGGTACCATGACCGCAACTACTATCTAAAGAATTTCCATGGGAATCAAACACGTTAAATAAACCACCGGCGTGCGAGTTATTGAAGTTTTACTATAGATATTTAGACAATAGTTGAACACCAATTAGAAGAAGTACATAAATGAGTTAAAATGGATTTGAAGAGACCCTGGTAGTTTATTTACTCCTCCTCTTGGTGTATTCCTCCATTTTGCTGTTCAAGCAAACATTCAACAAAGTCATATCAAATCCTGGTTTGTCGGTTTTCTTAACTTTTTTTTTTTTTATATGCTCATTTGTATAATCCAAATGACATGTGAATAAAATTCTCGTATTTGTTTATGTACGTCCTTATAAGCATTTTTAGCTGGTAGTGCTTTTGTGTATAAGTTTGTGGCGCAAAAGCAGCTTATAAAGTTTTATGCTGACATATGGTGAAGCAAGCATTTGGTTCCTTTAAAACGTTCATATAAGCTGTATACAGTAGTAAAAATCTCAGTACTGTATCATTTCACTTTTCGTTATATTGATTTTGTTGTGCTCATTGCTCAGTGCAGACCTTTCTACATTCATAAATTTATACAATATTTGATATATTTTCCTTTTGACAGTTTCTGCTCCAAGAAATAAAACATCATAATCTATGTAAAAAATGTCTCAAGCTCTGCTTGTAATATTAACCGCAATCTGAGAAAACTTATCTTCGGACATGTGTGCCTGCGAAGATTCTGATTAGCCTGTGGGTTCTCAAAGTGTGGACAGAATCTTCACTGCGTGCATTTTGATAACCAAGAATGCACAGTTTCTTCATGCGGACAACAAAGACTCTGCTCTGCTACTTTATGTTCGAGGACGCGTTTATAAGTTCTCTGAGATTTCTGGTACGTTTCTCACGTTGCCGCACACCTGTTTTAAGGGTTCGATAACAAGTGACTCGTGTCTTGAACACGTTTGGCCATACAAAAAAAATAATTCATATTTGTGCATTCATTGTATTTTTATTTTAGTGTATCTAATATGTACTGTGTGACTATATATATAGTCGGATTTCTCAATTCCTGTATCTTGTAAAAAAGCGTACCCCTAGCATCGGAAAGGTATACGGCTGAATTTTTGTATATATAAAAGTTGGATACTGGTTCGTACAAAACCGTTGTATAGCAATGCGAAACTAATTGCTTTTTGGAGAAAGACATGCATTTTGCATGATACTGGTTAATTGTAAGCTCTATTAAGCGTATAGTACACATGTATATACTAACAGGTAAAATGACCCAATATACACCAACTCGAGAAAAATTAATCTGTACAGTTGATGTCTGAATATAAATTAACACCGATTGTTTAAAATTCTTGTCGCGTTTTGTAAAACGGAGTGTATTTGATTGAACTTTGATGAATATTTTAGTTTGTGGAAATTACGCCAATTGTTATGTTTGGTCTTCATTAATTCTTACCCAGTATAGTTCGTTAACAAAGGTTTTGAAATTATGGGCAGGAAAAAATGCGCGGCGATTGGCCTCTACATACATGTTTGAGACTTACGTAAGTACACTATAGTGTTCAATACGAATATTTTTTATTGAAAAATTATAAGCATGAACGACCAAAAGATGTCTGACAAAATGTAAAATGTGCCATTCAAAACGATTTTATAAAATGTGCAATCAAACGTTTCCTTACAGGTTTATCGTAGCGGCCATTTTGGACGAAAAATCGAACATTTCTTAGTATTAATCCATTTCTGTATGTCTTGTAATAATAGCTGTAGAAAACGGTAGAAGGTTTATTTGAATCAAAGTTTGCATGCGATATTTCAAATTTGATGTCAGACAGGAAACCGGAGTACTCTCCCTTAAATGCGGAAAACAACCGGGGTGTTACTAATGACGTCATGTGTGCATATGCTCATGAGAAAATAAAGATTCTGCTTTCTGTTTTGAGCATTTTGTTTCTTTCATTTTATGATTTTAACCTGAATACACAAGGTTTTTTAAACTAAGAATTTGTTAAGTATCAACTGGGCCTCCATGGAAACGTGCAAGTTTTCGCGAAATGGAATGTATTCATATCTGCTATACAGTTGTTTTTATTAAGATATGCCCAGGCTTTCTTCCTATACCGAAATAAATCGTATATCTTCCCGATGCTTAGAATAGCAAAATTTGAGTACTAGAATCCTTACTAATAACCTAGAGCGGGATAACATGTACTCAAGGAAAATATAAATCTAAAAGGTTACCTTTGGAAAACAAAGAACGCACAAACGAACACCCGCTGGATACTCGGTTTTATTAAGTCTCTTCATAAACCCATGTTCTTCTAACCAAAACCGCAACAAAATGATTTCAAGTAAAGTTTTGCCCACTGTGGTCCTAATTGTGGTTTTCTTTTGCTTTGGTTAAATATCGCTTTTGAGCCCACTACTTTGTTTTATTACCGTGATAGTATGTTTAACTTGAGTTTCACTAATATGGTAGAGTATAAACGGACGGAACATATAGTTAACTTCTTATGTATTTTACATAGATTACACAAACAGCTCAGATCTTAGAAACGCATCCTCGAAGGTGCGGATGTTGGCATTGTGTAGTGGAGGAAACCAGAGTACCCGGAGAAAACGTGCTGAAGGAAAAGTCTTGTTTCTATATCCAAAACTGCAAGAAATTGACTGCAAGTCCTGTCTTGCCCATTGTAGTCTTACTTGTTGTTTTATTTGCTCCGGGTTTAGAAAGATTTTGGGTCCACTATTTAATTTTATCACAGTGTTTGTGAATATATGTGTTTAGCTGTGATGTTTCACTAATGAGGTAGAGGGCGTCTATCACGAAAACACGCCTCTTTAATTCTGACCCCCTTAAACCCAATTTTTATATAGTAAAACTTGGGTTTACAAGGGGTATGCATTATTTTTCTTATTTTTGCTAAAATATTATCGATTATGGCTACTTGTTACAACTGCCTCGCCAAGGCAGTTCTAACGAGTACACACGATCTATGTTTTGAACAGATATAAAAGCTATCAGAATGTTTTATCTGAAAATTTTCCTTTTTTGCTTGTAACACTTTCTATATATTTGAATAGGCGTGTTTTTGTAATGCTTAACGTGCCGAAAACATAGTTAATTATACGTCGTTTACACTGTAAACTCGGCGAATTTATAAACGCGTTCTCGAAGGCGCGGATGTTGGCATTTGCTGGTAGTAGAAATCGGTCTACCAGAGAACACTATCAAGCTTGGAGGTGCAAAAACTACCTACCACATGTCAGCGTCGGGAACCCGTGCAGCAGTGGTGACGTGCGCTATCCATGCCCCACACGTATTTGTAATATTGAGCAACATCGAAATTGAAGGCGAGCTTCTGCGTGATTATAACTACATCAAAACCGCAACATCGAACTCCAACACCGATAGCTCGTGTACCATGGTTGATTCGAACAAGTGTTTTGTCCCTAGGAAATTCATTTGATAACATTGAAACAAATATTTATGGATATTGTAAGGCTTTTTCTTATTTTATCATGAAATGTGCGTTGTGTGTACTCATTAAAATTGCCCTTAACGAGGTGATTCTAATGAGTACGTACAACATACATATAATAATGGTATGATGTGCTTAAAAGTACTCCCATTGTTGATTTTAATGTAAAATCTTGAAAATAATTAATCTTCAGTCGAACAAAACGCGGTCATTACAACACTATCAGTATTGTTTTTTCTACTTTCGTTTCAACCGGATGTCACGTTACGCGCTGGGCATTATGGTCTTCTGGTATAAAGCGAATGAGTAACCCTTAGTGGCTTAAGCTACCCATGTCTAGAACACATGTACATGGTCCCAAAGATGTTCGAGTGGCAAAAGGAATACCTCCTTGCAACGATCAATGGCAAAGTTATTGTAGATTTTATTGACTTACCATTATACCCATTAATTCTGATACAATTTCAAATACACTTACCTGTTGTTAGGTCCGCGTAGGGGGTTCCCTAATCATCGGTGGGTCACCACAAATTTACACTGTGGAAGCAGAGGGCGAGGGCTGGAATCCCTTACAGCTGGCTTAAGCACTACCCCACCTAATCCGGTAATTCATTCCTGGCCGTTACAAGGCGGTACTTTTATTTTTGGGAAAGGGTTGCCAACTCTGCTTTCCATCTGTTCTTTTTGTGACCGCTTAATTGTATTTGTCTAGAGAGGGCTAGTCTTCGTGCTTTTTGTACGTTGTTCGGTTTGTGCTTGTTTGGTTTTGTCGGTTTACTCTTCCTCTTGGTGTCTGCGGTTTGTGATTGTGGCACTCCCTGGACTTTTCTCTTACCATTTTTTCCCTTTTATGTTGCAAATTTGATTCGGATCTGATTGTGACGGTTCATGAGTTCCCTTATTTACTTTACAAAAAGTCAACTAAATCAACTTTTCTACAAAATAAAGATTTGATTACAAAAATATAATATAAGTAAAAATACGCAGGAGCCAAAATCCCGAAGCACAATCTTCCAATGGCACAAAAAGAAGCAGAGGTGAGGAACAAATAATGACAAAACAAACGCCACATATGAAAAACTTTACTTCACCTGTAAAATCGAAACAGTTGGGTGGCGGGGGGTGGAAGAGGGGCGGGGGGGGGGGGTGGCAAACATTATAAATAGTTGCCAAGTGTATCATTTCCCCTTAGACAAGAGCCTTAATTAAGATATTATCAAGAAGAAAGAAAAGATCCTCACAAAGTTTTGACAAAATCACAAGGTATAATGTGCATGAACCACAGAAGTGAAAATATTACAAGCAAGGTTTGTGCATTTTTAATTCAGATAACTTAAGAATTCTTATATCACTTTAAGTGGCAATGTTGTACAAAAAAAAAAATAAGAAAATTATTTACAAACTGCTCAGATGGAAATACCTAGAATTGAGTTTATTTAAGCAGAAAAGAAAGATAATGATCGGGAAGCGATACAATTACATAACACCTTCCGACACCAAAGGGAAAGAAGGACGCCTTAAAAGCCACGGCACCACAATCAAGACACTACAAGCAGAAAGCCTAAAGGACATATATCATTTCCCAAAAATTGGTCAAACGGCTATCCAAAATAAAAAGTTAACCAGGCCATACATGCAAAGACATACAATGACAGAAATAGCGAACCACAGCAGAAGCACCGTCTCGGGGGTGGTATTGGGGGGCGGTGGGGGGGGGGGGGTGGGGGTGTTCAAATCTATTTTACGTGGCCACAATTCTAACCCTTAGTTCTGCCGTGGTATACGAAAGACATTTGTTAAAACCTCACCAGAATGTTCAATTGACCAAAATAGTTTCACAGAATATAAACGTTACTATTTTGGGTATTTTAATAAGACAATATGACAATATAACGTCAGAACTAAATATACAAATCTTAGATGAATTAGATGTACAACAATTACATTATCGAATATCTGCCAATGTGCTTCTTATAAGAATAGCAACTGAAGTCGATTGAAGATTGATTGTGCCAAGTGAAGATTTCTATTTAATTAAATTCTCTGCAATGTTTTACTTGTATCTATTAAAACGACATTCAAATGACGGGGCCCTCTGGGAGCAATACTACGGTCTTAAAACTTCAAAGGTTTTTAGCTGATAATGATTTACAACATTCATTTCTTTTGGGAAATGTTTAAATTAAACAAAATACTATATCGGGGCTTTCTGTCTAGCTATGTGATCACCTTGTTGTGAAAGACAGAGTTGATTGCTCTGCTGGTATTGGTCTGTGACTGGTGTACTGTCCGTTATAGTTGGTTTACTCTTCCTTTTCGTGTCAATGGTAAGCTTTTTCAGTTTCCCGTTGGTAGCAGACTACGTATTCTTTCCCAATTCAAACAGATGAACGAGGCTGATTTCTTGTACTGATGTTTGTCTGAAAGTACAAAGTATTTTAAAGTTTTATCTTTGTGGTAAACGCGAAATATAAAGTACAGAATAACATGTGCAAATGCATTTTATGTTGAGGTTAAGTAAATAATAATTAACCCGCAAAGTGAGAAAACGTACCTTCGAACAGGTGCGTCCAGCGAAGATTCAGATCAGGCTGCGCATTCGTTACGCATTTTGGATAACCAAAGATTCAAACTGTCTCCAAGACTATGCTCGGACTCTGCGGATTGTTTAGCACACATGTCAGAGGGCACGTGGCCTCACAGTGCCGCTCAGTTGATACATTTAACCCTTGTCATGCTGAATAAATTAAACTGCCATTCCCACTTCTGATTTCCAGCCAATCAGTTTACTTGATCCGGATTTTTTACATAAATTCACATATTCAATGACAAACAGTGCAGATCCAGATCAGTTGGCTTCTTCAGAAACCAATTGATCTGGATCTACACTGTTTGCTATGACAGGACATGTCGTGTTTAGCAAGAGAGGGATTAACAATGTATTGTTTCGAGGTAATAAAGACTAATGACATATAACAATGTTAATCACGCGAATTTCTGACCTCACCCTTCACCCCTCATTGATTCCCCATTTTACCGCATAAAGTGTGGATTACATGACTTGTTCAGCATTAAGTAATATTTCATACTGTTCACAGGATATAGAATTTGACATATTCTCTAAATTACCTCCAAATCTGAATGAAATGTCAAGTCTGATCTTCTATGAATCACAGAAAATAAATTCGCCACTTTTTTATCTGATGATTTTGCCTATATGTGCTAAAGCTCTAAACGAATTTATGATGCGCGCGTTCGCGTGCGCGTGTGTGTGTTTAGATTTATATGTAAGTATCTTGGCAGTCACTAGTCAAACAACATTCGTATTTGGAACATAGTTGCCTGGGCAAATCTTCATTGATTCCGTAAATACTGTCCCTAGAGTTCATGTCCAGTAATGGGGCTAGACTTAAGATATAGAACACCTTTGTAAAGTGGTCTAATGCATTTCTGTAATGCAAACAGCATCTGAACACAGTAAGTCATAGATGGCACAGGCGATTTACATAGACTTCAATGCCATGAGCCGAATCTCTTTATTTCACAGTCTAGCGATTTTGTCTTATATCTTGAAGAGTATTTGATGGATAAATATCTTGCTGGAAATATTGGTTACAATGTGACCTTTACTTTATGCTTTTGCCTTGTATTTTTAATTCTAGTTGTTAGATGAACTTCATACTTAGAATATTAGTTCAGTCATATAACAAAAGTGACCTGCCAGTATATGTAGGTCAATGTGACCTATATTTTGTGGTACAGTATTATGTTTTGTATCTTGAACACCATTTGATAGATGAAAATCGTACTTAGTACATTGTTTCCATTCAACAAAACGTGATCTATATTTCATGGTCGAATTTGAAATTGTTTGATGGGTAAATCTCATTTTTGGGTTATGATTCCATGAACTATTTGAACTATATTTCGCAGTCCAGTGATTTTCCTTACATATTGGACATTGTTTGGTGGATAATGTCGTACTTTCTATAACGGTTTCAAATATGTTACCAGAAACTATGTAGGTTGCCATGACCTATATTATTTGGTCCTTTTGGTCCTGTTATTTAGACTTTGATCTTCAAAACTATTTATGGGATCAATTTTGAATTTGATATAAGTTTTATGTTATACCAAAATTGTAGGTCTGTGTGATCTTTATTTTGCAGTCCAATAGATTGTCTTTTTATATCTTGGTAACCGTTCGATTGATAAAGTCATACTTTTCATAATGGTTTCATGTCATCATGAATATGCTATCATAAAACATGTACGTTGTCATGACCTATATTACTTGATCAAGTCTTTGATCTACAAGATCATTTGATGGGTTAATATCAAAGTTAGGAAATTGGTTCCATGTGACACTAAAAATTATTCCTCACAATATGTGTAGCTGGAGTGAACTTCTGTGCAATTCTGGTGTTGAATTTTTAAAGAACTGATAAAATGGCACGATACAAAATATGGCCATCAGTCCAGCTACTCTGTCTCGCAACAGCTATGAATTTATAACACGGGTCATGTAGCCAGGACAAGCAAAGCATGTTAAAGCTTCTTAAACCTTAAAATAAGCTGCAATGTGACAAATAGTACCTGCGGTCATGTGCGACCAGCGAATAATCAGATCAGCACGTGCTTCCGTCGTGCGCTTGTAAAACCTTAGATCCTAGGAACTACAGTGAACCCTCGTTACAACGACAGCATTTGTTCCCAAAAATGTTGACATTAAAATGAATTTGCTGTTGTACAGAATACTTAATTAGCTGATTGATATGTAAGAAAGGTCTTGTTTTGTTCTTATTTTCTCATAGAACACATGTTTTGGATAGTTGTTAGAATCGCCTCACTGAGGCGATTCTTACAAATATCCAAAAACATAAGTTTCTTTAAAGTATTAAATATTCTTGCATAATTTGTGACTAACTTTTACCTCTTAAGCGAAGGTTTCGTGAAAGTTAAATTGTCATTAAAACGTATTGTGTCGTTGTATCGAGTGTCTGTATAATGAGGGTTGTCTGTACACAAAACTCTGGGTAAGATATCTCATTAGACTGAGCCTACTGAATCATATATCCTGTAAAGCATATCGACATACATCGAAGTTAATTTTGCTTTATTGAAAGCCTTCACTTCTAGTCAGTTCGCCACTCATATTTAGTCAGTGCAGGCATAAGTTTTAAAACTGCTTTTAACCACTTATAGATACATTATTTAAAAAGCAACAGTGAGACGATGCTCTACACCTACTGGAAGAAAACAAAGATGTAGGACAGTGGCATTATTAGTTTCATACCGAGCCTACTAAAATGATAGGTGGACTGAATCAAAGGAAATTGGCTTTTGGGGATATACAGTCGAACCTCAATGGCTCGAACAGCTTTGGGACCATGAAAATTTGTTCGAGATATGGGTTGTTCGAGCCACTAAGGGTTAATCAAAGCGCCAGGTCAGAAAGCAAATGGCGATAATTTAAGGAAATCTTTTCGATCTTCTATACAATAGTAGTATGTTGAGTGTACTCATTAGAATTGCCTCGATGAGGCGATTCTAATGAGTACACACAACATACAATATCATGATAAAATATCCCTAAATTATTTGCTTGAGCAATCGGAAGAATTTCGTATGGACTCAAAAACGAGTTCGAATTACCCATGGTAAACGAGCCATCGGAGTTCGAGCTATTGAGGTTCTACTGTATTCGGAAAGCGACTAAACAGATCAGTACTTATTCGGGCGATATTTCGCGGAGTGCGGTGCCTGATCATGCCATGCGACTGCACAGGCTGCCTTAGAGCTTCGCTGTCCAAATACGTCTGGCTGCATGCAGAATAGTTTCTACCATCTGAGCCGTGTCAAGCAAAAAATTGCCTTTGGGGCATGCGCGGACAGCAAAGGCCCGTATCAGACTTCCCAGTCTGATCAGAGCCTTTGTCCGCTGCCAGAATCATTGAATACGATAGAATGTATCAATGGAGAGCAACGTCCTGGATGAGTGTGCGCATGCTCGAAGGCACTTTTTCTCTTGGCGATGACCATCTATTCTACCTTCAGCGTCACCCTTGTCCGATAATGGCTTTAAGTGTCTCTTTAATTCAGCAAATATGTCTATCATTTCTCCTTGTGTGGCTTTACCAGTGTAGATGAGAGGGCGGATTGATCCTTGTATAGTAACGCGGTCTCGTTTAGTTGCAGTTTCAGTTCACACACCTACACATGTCTAACATTCGTGTGAGTGTCAGTGACATGTTTAAAACACGCAACATACTCAAAATATTTAATATTGGCAATAGACGTTTGTTGAATGGGACGCATAATGTAGCAAGGAAATCTGTTTTAGATGGAAACAGCCAAATACTTGGGGGAAAAAAAAGGGAACCAATGTGGCCCTGTATTGCCCACCTGAGTACCAGACAAGTTTGATTTTTCAGTTCAGGAGAAGCCGTTCAAAGTACATTTTAATATGACGGCTGTAACGGTCATCTTGGAAGTCTGACTGCAACGAGCTTAGTTCTATTTTTTTTCTACTAACTTCTAGTAGATTTTCGATCGAAACGATTTTAGCTATTTTTGAGTCGCCCTTTTACTTCCTACCATGTTTCGAGTCAGTTTGCCCTGGGGTGTAGGAGTAGTCATTTAAAGCAATTTGTTGTCGCCGGATAACGGGCGACATACGACGGACAATGACCGATCACAATAGCTCAATTTGAGCACTTCATGCTCAGGGGAGCTAAAAACAGAAAACACAGAGTAGGTTTGATTGAGTCTATTCATGAAGAAAAAGAAAAATGCAACGTCATCCCTCACTACCTCTGCCCCACAGCTTTGTTTGGAGCTCTGGTTTACATATACTGTAGCAGCATGGGAGTGCCAAAGTGCCAGATCATAATACGATAAAAAAATCTAAAAGGTTGCCTTTGGAAACAAGGAACACCCAAAAGAACGAAAATCGGAGACTCGGTTCTATAAAGCGTCTTCGTATGCAGCAATGTATTTTTCGAAGCTGCATAAGTCCCCTAGCACCGGCTTAAGCGGTAATCCTTTTTCAAAGAAAGCATAAGCACTGTATGTACGCCTCCATAGAAGCACAAAACAACAATTCCTGCGATTGCAAACTATTTCGTAGTAGAAAAAGTAGTTGAAAATACAGAACAGATTAAAAGAACATCCCTCACTTCTTCTAGAATCTTAGGTCGAAACTTTATTTTCACTTACAAAGTAAGATGCAAATAGTCCAAAATGACCAGATAATTTGATAATATCGACATTTTATCCATGGGGTGACATTTTACGGTCTTCACTAAGAACTTAACGACAGCTGCTGAGATAAATACTCCGAAATAGGGATACCTTGGAAGAATAGGACAAATAAAAAAAGAGAGAACTGACAGACTCGTTTTGACTTCAGCCTTTCTTGAGGAAAACAAAGCAATGACACTCACGTCCTCTAGCTTTTTTAGTTGACTCTTATTTCGAATATACTGTAAGAGCCCAATAGCCCCAGAGAAACAGTACATGTATAATATTAGCACTATACCGATGCATGGGGTGATGTTTTACGGCCCTTACTTAATCACTTAAAGGATTTTAATGTATGTATGAAATATGTTCTGAAAGGACTTGTTGACAAACAAATTGTTTATCACTAGCACCAAGATTTCATATTTCTAATCTCAAACAAGAATGCTGGCCGGCCGAAGACTATTCTAAGAGACATTTATCACAAAAGAACTATTCTACTCAAATAATTACAGTTTGTATGCATCTATTAACGTTTCTTCATCTGCTATATTCTTGACACCATGTGGTTAGGATATAAAGGTCTTGATTGCAATCTAAAAACCCATTCTAGTCGGACAAAAAGCCGTCTACTATATTTACTCTAAATATTCGGACAGACAGACCTTGTAAACAGTGTTGGCCTAGATCAGACGCTGCAAAAAGTTGCGTAGGATACACTAGTTCATATTCATCCAGCAGTTTTAGAGACTTTAACGTTTAATATAAAGACGTATACAGTGAATCTTCAATAACGCGGATACCGATGACTCTTTTATCTAGTGTTGATTAGAACTCATTTTTGAGTCCCTAGGAAATTATTCCAACATCTCAAGAATACAAAGGACGCTTTAGGGAATTTTCCTATAAATTATAATAATTCTTATTTATCTTGAAAATATATATTGTCTGTACTCATTATCGAGACGATTCTAATGACTACATTTTACTAACCATCATCTTATAGAAGTTAAAAAAGACATCCGTTAAATAACCATTTGCCTTTTGACCTGGCGCTATCATTAACCATCAGTGGCTCGAACTAACCATGACTAGAACAAATTTCGCTGGTCTTTGAGATGTTCGAGGCATTGAAGTTCGATTATAATCGTTTATTAAGCTGTTTGAATATTATGTGTACATATGGTAATATGAGTTGTTAGGGTACATACGGTTGTATGAATATTTAAAGTACAAACGGTTGTCTGAACATTTCGAATACATAGTATAATATGAATATTTAGGCGGGTACATACGGTTGTACGAACATTCCAGGTACATACGGTAATATGGTACATACGGTAATATGAATATTTAGGGTACATACGGTAGTATGAATATATAGGGTACGTACAGTTGTATGAAAATTTCGGATATATACGGTAATATGAATATTTATGGTATATGCGTTTGAATGGACATTTCGGGTACATACGGTTGTATGAATATCTAGGGTCATATAGTTGTATGAATATTTTGGCTACATACGGTATTTTGAATATTTAGGATACAAACGGCTGTTTAAACATTGCGCCGGAGTATATACAGCTGTATGGATATTTAGAGTCATACTGTTGTATGAATATTTAGAGTATATACGGTAATATTAATATTTAGGCTACATACGACTGTATATTTATATTTTCGATTTAAGACCTAGAGAAACCTATAGAACCCTGTGTAGTTCATTCCTCCATGAACGCAATGGATCACGCGAAGTGACGTGAAGTCAAAATAACACACGCTTTCGAAGATTTGATTAGACGCTGCTACTGTTGAGATAACGTCGCCGCTCTTAAGCTATCCAAATATAATCCGCCTGCCCTTAATGCAGCCTATAATGTGAAGTTCCCTCTAGGTAAATTTATTGAGGTATGGACGATAGTGAGTCGCTAGCAAAGTTTACATGAACCCGGGGCTTATTCACTTTGCACGCGACCCACAGCGGTCATACCTCAATGAACTTCGAAAAAAAAATCATTTCTAAAATGAATATTTAGGGTACACACGGTAATATGAATATTAAGGATACATACGGCATTATGAATATTTATGTACATACGGTTGTATGAATATTTAGGGTACATTCGGTAATATGAACATTTCAGGTACATTCAGTTGTATGAATATTCTGGGTACATACGGTTGTATAAATATTTTAGATACATACGGTAATATAAGTATTTAATTTACATACGGTTGTATTAATATTAAGGGTATGTATGGTTATGAGTATATTAAGGGTACATACGGTTGTATGAACATTTCAGATACAAACGTAATATGAGTATTTCAGGTACATACGGTTGTATGAACATTTAAGATACAAACGTAATATGAGTATTTCAGGTACATACGGTTGTATGAACATTTCGGATACAAACGTAATATGAGTATTTCAGGTACATACGGTTGTATGAATATTTCAGATACAAACGTAATATGAGTATTTCAGGTACATACGGTTGTATGAATATTTCAGATACAAACGTAATATGAGTATTTCAGGTACATACGGTTGTATGAATATTTCAGATACAAACGCAATATGAGTATTTCAGGTACATACGGTTGTATGAATATTTCAGATACAAACGCAATATGAATATTTCAGGTACATACGGTTGTATGAACATTTCAGATGCAAACGTAATATGGGTATTTCGGGTACATACGGTTGTATTAACATTTTAGATACAAACGTAATATGGGTATTTCAGGTACATACGGTTGTATGAATATTTCAAATACAAACGTAATATGAGTATTTCTGGTACATACGGTTGTATGAATATTTCAGATAAAAACGCAATATGAGTATTTCAGGTACATACGGTTTTATGAACATTTCAGATACAAACGTAATATGGATATTTCAGGTACATACGGTTGTATTAACATATCAGGTACTTACGGTAATATGTGTGTTCAGGGAACATACGGTTGTATGAATGTTTAGGGTACATACGGTAGTATGAATATTTATAGTATTTATGTTTGGATGGACATTTCGGGTACATACGGTTGTATGAATATTTAGGGTACATACGGTTGTATGAATATTTAGGGTACATATAGTTGTATGAATATTTAGGGTACATACGGTAATATAAATATTTCGGGTTCATACGGTTGAATAAACATTTCGGGTACATATGGTAATGTGAAAATTTAGGGTGCATACGGTGTATATACCCTGAATATTCATATTACCGTATGTACCCTAAATATTCATACAACCGTATGTTCCCTTAGTATTCAAATTACCTTAAGTACCCTAAATATTCATACAACCGCATGTACCCAAATTATTAATTTTACCGTATGTACTGTAAATTATTATTCAACCATATGTACTATTAGTATTCATACAACGTATGTACCGTGAATATTTATACAACCGTATGTACCCTTAATATTCATACAACCGTATGTACCATTAATATTCATATTTTCATGTATGTATGTACTCTAAATATTAATATTATCGTACGTACCCTAAATATACTGTTGTATGAATATTTAGGGTACATATGGTTGTATGAATTATTAGGGTACATACGGTTTGTGACCATTTCTGGTACATACAGTTGTATGAACATTAAGGGTACGAGGTACATACAGTGTATGAATATTAAGGGTACATACGGCGATATGAATATTAAGGGTACATACGGTTGTATCAACATTTCGGGTACATACGGTAATATGATTATTTAGGGTACATACGACTGTATGAAAACTTAGGGTACATATGATTGTATGAACATTTTGGTACACACAGTTGTATGAATATACAGGGTACATACGGTTGTATAACACAACATGGTCCAGCGAAACCTTGAAAATAAAATGTCTAATGTCTAACTTCTTTGGGAACAGCCAACACGCATCAACATCAACTGACTGTTTTTTTTTCACAAACAGATGTATGTGACTTCCGTCTGCTAGTGGTTTAGTACTTTTGTATCAAAATACTGCACGAAACTCTATTAAGTTTGTGATATAACAATGAATGCTGATATTGTTGCTGCAGAACAGAATGCGCGGAAGGAAAACTGTTATTTTGAAGTTCGATTTAAGTAGATCTGGATTTTGCTAAATTCATTTTGTAATATCCTCACAATCCATTATTTTCTGCGTCTTAATAATGAAGTGTGAGGCAAATCAACATGATAGAACATGATTTAAGAGCACTACAGTGCTTATCGCATGTAATGATTTTTATGATGAAGTTAGAATTTTTGTACTACACTAAGTGCTTGAGACCTAAGCTTTAGGGTAGATAAGGCATTGAATGTCATTAAGGCCTTGTTAGATATTGACAATATGTATTTTCAACAAATGATTGATAACATTTATTCTAAAGAAGTAGAGCTAGCTAAAGCAAATTAATCTGATACCGAAGCTCCACTGCTGGAAAATTTATTATTGCATAAAAAGCAGTGTCGCAAGTTATTAACAGCCGTGCATTAACCGGCGAAAAGCCGTGTATTAACAAGGCAATTCATGCGCTGTTAATGCACGGCTACGCAACTTTCAATATGCTCGTACCGGGGTCATGAAATTGCTGCCGTCACGAGATGTGTACTGCCCTGCCCTAGAACGAGCATAGTCCGTGGAAATAGCGTTCGCGCGACATCGTTGAAAAGGGGAAACGAAATAGTGCAAGAAATAATGCGAAATGTAGCAAATGTTTTTCATTTTTATGCAATAATAGCGATCGAACATGGTTTTTCAATGCATTAACATTCGCCAGGTCCCTTGGGAGGTGTTGAAAGCCGCGGCCTTCGGCCTCGGTTTTCAACACCTCCCACGGGACCTGGCGAATGTTAATGCATGAAAAACCATGTTTGATACCCATAATAGTATATGGCATAATCACATTCAAAATATCATTGAATAGGTTCATCAGGATAAAACATAACATTAATCCAAAGATTCTTTTGATCATATCCAAAAAAGAACTTTCACTTACTGTGATAGTTTCGGTTCTAATCTGGAAACCATCATCAGGCTGTGACCTTGGCCTCGTGAAGTCAGTCTCGTCATGAGCCGGGGCCAGGAGTGCATACAACCTGAGCAACATCTGAAGGCCTTTGTTTACCACTAGTTGCCACCAGTCTGGTGGTAAGCAGTCTAGTAGTAAGCAGTCCTGTGTATAGGCCTTTGTTTTCCACTAGTACCAGTCTAGTAGTATTCGGTCTAGTGCTAAGCACGAGGTAAATGTAATAGTCTTATGAGAGTTCTCGCTGAGATTTGAATCTGTCACAGTATGTGAAAATTCTTCTTTGGATATGATCAAAAGAATTCTTTGGATGAATATATAGTGATGATTTTTATTTTGGCAGTTAAATTCACGTAAATAACGGTGACTTCCCACGTTTTAAATTTCCGTTTATAACGGTGACATTCTAGGTTAATTTTTCCTGTTTATAACGATGATGTTATACGTGTGACGTCACCATTATAAACAGGCAATTCACCATGACAAAATCAAAGCCATACATTGTAAATGTGATCAGGCCATAAAATACAAGATGGGACTTCACCGTTGTAAATGGGACATTTACAAATTAAAAATGCACGATTAGATAATCTTTTTAAACCTTCAGGTTTATATAAGGAATTCATTAGTTCGTGCGCAATTTATTGGTTGGCTTACACCTACAGTAAAACCTCGATAATTCAAACTCCGATAATTCTAAATTCTCAGTAATTCAAAATCATTTTGAAGTCCCGACTTAAATGTGTGTATGCATTTTAACCCTCAATTATTCAAAGTCTCAATAATTCTAACAAAATTGTTTGGTCCCTTGGACTTTGTATTATCGAGGTTCCACTGTATTTTATTCTGATTTTCATTTTGACATGCAGCAAAAATTACACAAAATAAAAGTTTAAAGGATTGGAATAAAAGCAATACGCTTATATGATTCCTTTCCCACAATTCATTGATGGTACTATCCGTTTTCTTTTCAGTACTGAAATAATTTCCTTGAAATGCATTTTATTATGTTGCCAGGTCTATGTAAAAGACTGATCATTTTAAACGAACTTATGCCACTAATCTTATAATGGTGAGACAGCACTCTTGACCCATAAGCTTAGATAAAACGTGTGCCTAGTCTAGTCAAAATGTGTCATTAAGTGTTCTTCAATCGGCTTTTGCTGAACGAACGTGACTAACTCAGCTAATGGTTAGATACGAGTTGCATCACAGAAAAAGGAGTGTTAACACAAAGTAACGGTTCGGTTAGCACAACAGTTGTACTTTAATGGCTCGAACATCTTAGGGGGCAATGGAAAGTCGAGCAACTATGAGTTACATATAGCGCAAGGTCAGGAGGCGAATGTGGATACTTCAGGGATGTCTTTTCGATCTTATGTAAGATAATTGTATGTTGAGTGTATTCATTAGAATCGCCTCATCAAACTCGAATTTTATGGTGACTTACTCTTTAAATTCAGAAGCAACAACAGAAGTTTTATCACCTTCAATTCACTTGTCGCAGATGTTTTTTTTTTGTTTTTTTTTTTTGTTTGTTTGTTTATTTTGCTTCACAGCCTGCGTTGTATATTTTGGTTATACACATTTTTTGGACGTAAAAGGTAAACATGTTTTACTACTAAACATATGCTACAACATAAATCTTCTGTGGCAGATGGCATGCATGGTAGTTAACCGAGGTTGGGTTGATAAATCTGCTTCCCTCTTTTAATTGTCGGTCCTCAGGCTGAATGAAGGCTCTTTCCACAAGCTGTTGCAGAAGTTCGGTGCCTGACTTTCGTCTGTGGCAGGGCAACCCGTAGTAAAACTTAGCTTATATAGAGTCTAAAAAACGAGACTCCTGTGTGTAATGTGTTCTTTGTTTCCAAAAGATTTTTAACTACGAGGGTCATTCAATATATAATGCAACTTACCTAATAATTTCTTAATTACGGAATCAATCACTTTCACAATTAACATGTAGATACGTCAATACAAATGCAATTAGTACGTAACGTCATGCAACGGCTTTTATAATGATGTCATCATACCATGACTTTATATGACTTTACTGTAACTGTCATGGCCGCGATCACGTCTCAAGATCAGCGTAGTTACATAAAAATTGAATGTCAGCGTAATAAAACAGCAAAGGAAATATTTAGATATTTAGTGCATTACAGGAATCTTGCTGCACATATGCTCTATCATATTATCAAGTTACAAGATGGGTGAATGAGTTCAAGAATGGCAGGGAGTGCGTTCAAGATGCCCACCGAGCAGATAGAACTGTGACGGCTACGGACAGTTATAATACTGAACAGTTAAAAAGGTTGTTGAAATCTGATAGAAGGATTACGTGCGAATAAATGACTCAGGAGTTGGAAATAAGTGTAGGGTCAGTTCATACTATTCTGCGTAACCATTTGAAGATGAGAAAGGTTTCGGCTAGGTGGATGCCACATCGCTTGACGTCGGATCAAGCGGTACGTCGTTTGGAAGTGGCCACTCATCTCCTTTCACGGTTTGATTCAGAAGGACAAGACCTTTTAACAAGAATTGTTGCAATTGACGAAACGTGGGTGAGGTCGTATGAACCGGAACTGAAGAGACAATCAGCCGAATGGCACACACCAAGCTACCAAGGCCGGCAAAGTAAAGATGTTAATGATTTTTACCCACGATAGACATGGAATTCTCACTAGTCACAAGGTCGAGTTTGGTAAAACCATTAACTGGAAATACTATGAGGAGAATATTTAAAAAACATTAGAACAAGTGATCCGTAAGAAGAGATCTGAACTTTTGGCAGCCGGCCAAATAATTCTGCATGACCACGCAAAGCCGCACGGCGCGAATGGGGTAACGTCATTGCTAGGGCGGTAGGAGTGGGAAACGCTAGACCACCCTCCCCCCTCCCCACCAACCTTATTCCCTGCGACTTTGACCTTTTCCCCAAACTAAAGGAAGATATGAGGGGTATTCGTTATAACGATTTAGAGGAGCTTGAATCCGCCGTGGCCGCGAGCGTAAGGGTACTTGAGAATGGTTGCCTAGCAACGGGTATAGATGACCTGCTGTGGAGGTGTAAGTCTATCATTGACACAAGGAATACTACTTTGAAGGAATGTAGAACGGTAACAACTTTAAAATACTTATTACGGATATTATATAATAGGTTGCATTATATATTGAATGACTCTCGTAGAAACTGTGTTTGTAAAACAATATGCCCCCAACCATATGCTTGCCTCTAAAGATAATACAATATAAACATGTTTTACTACTAAACATATGTTACAACATAAATGTTCTGCGGCAGACGGCATGCATGGTAGTTAACCAAGCTTGGGTTGATAAATCTGCTTCCCTCTTTAATTTGTCGGTCCTCAGGCTGAATGAAGGCTCTTTCCTCAAGCTGTTGCAGAAATTCGGCGCCTGACTTTCGTCTGTGGTTGGGTAAACCACAGTACATCTTAGCTTATGGAGAGTCTCAACAAACGAGACTCCTGTGTGTAATGTGTTCTTTGTTTCCAAAGACAACCTTTTAGATTTGTAACTAGAAACTGTGTTTGTAAAACACTCTGACCCCAACCATATGCTTGCATCTATAGATAATACAAGATAAAAATGGTTCAATCTACAAAGGCCATAACTCCTGAAATATGTTTTCAGAATTTATTCAAAAGTTAATCAGGTCATTTTCTTATCACTACCAATGAATTTATGAGGCTCTAGCTCCAACTCATGTCCAGAAGCAATAGGACTCTCCAACTTCCTTCTCATCACTTCCAATCATTCATCGTTATGAGGCTCTAGCTCCAAACAGTATTTGAGATATTTTGCTGATCAGGGAAAAATTTACAAAGGGCCATCACTCATGAAAACGTTTTCACTATTCAAAAGTTAACTAGGTCATCTACTCGTCATTACCAATCAATTTACCAAGATTCAAGGCTTTAGCTTTAAAAGGTTTTGAGATATTTTGCTGACAAGAGAAAATTGCCCAAATTTACAAAGGGCTATAACAACAGTTCTTGAGATATTTTGCAGACAAGGGTAAAAATGACCAAAATTACAAAGGGCCATAACTCATGATTTCAGAATTTATTCAAAAATTAATTAGGTCATAGATTTATTGCTACCAATGTTTTTATCCAGTTTTAAGACTCTAGCTTCAATAGTTTTTAAATATTTTGCTGACAAAGAAAAATGGCCAAATTTATCAAGGGCCATTATTCATGAATTTTTTTTCAGAATATATTCAAAAGTTATTCAGGTCATCTACTTACATTTACCAATAAATGCACCATGTTTCAAAGCTCTAGCTCCAACAATTTTTGAGATTTTTGCTGACAATGTAAAAATGCCCAAAATTTCAAAGGGCCATAACTCATGAAGTAGTTTGAAAAATTTTATTCAACAGTTAATCAGGTCGTCTACCCATCACTATCAGTCTATTCATCAAGTCTCAAGGCTCTAGCTTCAACAGTTTTTGAGATTTTTTGCTGACAAAATTGCGTCTATATATTTTCAAGGGGCCATGCCTCAGGAAAAGGGTATAATCCTGTCGAGAAAAAAATACGTGTCAGCTATTTTTTCATGATGAATCCATTTAAGAAATTTCAAAAAGTAGCATGCGTGGTTCTAAAGTTATGCTATGCATAAAAAAGCGTGACGAACGAACGGACGAACGCCCCAGAAGCAATATGCCCCTCCAACTTCAGTTGAGAGAATAATTAACTCTTGATAAGTTGTACATGTTGACAGGTATTCATAACTACACGAGTACGCAAATACTCATGTAGAACACTGTATTGGTTCTCATGTAACAGAAGCTGAATAATGGTGTCAGTACAAAAACATAAGCATTTCGACTATCCTCATTGCGCCAAAAAAAGGAAGTCAACAATAGAACAATAAACACGACAAAAACCTGCCTAGAGCAACCACACGCTCGCACAAAATATGAACGCCTAGAATCACTACCTTTGAACGCTCAGCAGTATTATCAGCAGGGTGGGAAAATCAATTTTGCTTGCGCCAAATATAATTGTTCGGCTTGCATAAAAGATTCCTAAATCAATCATAGAAACATTACAGAAAACTATGTAAATCAAAATAGGTCACTGTGATGAACACGGATGAGGCAAACACCCAGACACTGGCGACAAGATCAAAAGAAAACCACTAGTTGAATTACAAAGGACCGAACAAAGACATAACATCAGGTATCAACCTTCTGAAATGTTAAACTTCATTTACGAGGCCCGTAATTTAAGTTCGTAGACCTTTTGTATAAAATTCAGGGCCCGGTTGTTCAAAGCGTCGTTAGCTTAACGAGCTCGTTAAGGGTCATTTCGTTAACTGTTTAAGCGGATTCAATACACAATATTCTGATATTTTTTTGCTGAAAAAATGTGAGTAGCTTTTGCACTGCAAAAGCTACTCACATTTTTTCAGCAAAAAATTTCAGCATATTTGCGTATCACTCGATATAAATTTTACGAATCGTTAACTAACGACATCGTTAGTTTTGAACAACTGGGCCCTGATTTCTTAAATAGAATAATAAAGTAAACATCATTGGAAAATATTGCATGTTTCCTATTGTAAAAGCCATAGTCAGTTCTTAGATTTTCTAATCAAAATCATAATGTTTTCATGAAATGCTGAAATGTTTATTAATGACAACAGCTCATTTAATTTGTGTGATTTTATGCGACGTTACGTTACATCTCGCTGAACGGCTAGTTTCGGCAACATCTCCCCGCTGTAAATGTGATTACCTTGACAAAAATTTAAGACATCGTACCGATGCCGTTGACAGTTAAAGAAGAATTAAACAGTCGCATAGTAAGTAGGGGACATTTCAATTTTACCAAACAGTAATTTAGTTCATTTAAGTAATTCTTTGAAAATTGCATTAATTCAGAAATAATGCTAATTATAAACTTGGTCATAATCCATATAAATTTCGGAATGCAAATTAAGACATCCTCTCCTATCGAGTACAATGTAGAAAATAAATTGTCTTTATTTGAGTTGTGCTTATGTATGTATTTATCTGGAGTTATATTTTGCATAATTCCAGAGAATCGCCATTCCAACGCCATAACAATACTCTCCTATCGAGTACAATGTAGATCAACGTAAGTAAGTTGAAAATAAATTGTCTTTTTTTGAATTGTGCTTATGTATGTATTTATCTGGAATTATATTTTGCATAATTCCAGAGAATCCCCACTTCAACGCCATTACAATAATGTTATTTAAATAAAAAGAAACAAGAGGCCCACAGGCCACAGGTCGTGATGCGACGTTACGTTACATCTCGCTGAACGGCTAGTTTCGGCAACATCTCCCCGCTGTAAATGTGATTATCTTGACAAAAATTTAAGACATCGTACCGATTGCCGTTGACAGTTAAAGAATTTCGAAGAATTAAACAATCGCATAGTCAGAGACAATTCAATTTTACCAAACAGTAATTTAGTTCATTTAAGTAATTCTTTGAAAATTGCATTAAATCAGAAATAATGCTAATTATAAACTTGATTATAATCCATATAAATTCCGGAATGCAAATTAAGACATCCTCTCCTCTCGAGTACAATGTAGAAAATAAATTGTCTTTATTTGAATTGTGCTTATGTATGTATTGATCTGGAGTTATATTTTGCATAATTCCAGAGAATTGCCATTCCAACGCCATAACAATAATATTACTAAAATAAAAGAAACAAGAGGCCCACGGGCCACGGGTCGCTCACCTGGGTGGCATAGCGAGTGCAGATATACAGATGTTATGTAACATTTTTCTAATCCTGTCATCGCAACTAATTAAAAGATCCTCCTTTAATTAGTTCTTAATTTTGAAGAAGAATATTATATATGGCATGACAGTCAATGGAGCGTGATCATTTGAACAAACCCTCAATCACATTTCAACAATAGGATCAATGTGAAATTTGATTGCAGTTGCCTAAATGGTTTCTGAAGAATCATGATTTTATACAAGTAAACAGCAAAGTGGCAGGAAAATATAATAAACATAAACAAGACGGTAGCCATCTTGGATTTCCAATCAGAATGATTTTAGGTACTGTTGATCTACAAGTCACCTCGATACTTCCAATGAACTTTAAGTCAATTTCCCATTCGGTTCAGGAGAAAAAGTTCAAAACAGATTTTCAAGATGGCCACCATAGCCGCAATTTGAGATTTCCTATCGCAACGATTTGAGCTATTTTTGATCTACAAGTCACCCCGATACTTCCTACCAAGTTTCGAGTCAATTGGCCTTTCAGTTCAGAAGAAGAAAAAAAAAATAGATTTTCAAGATGGCCGCCATCTTGGATTTCCGATCGGAATGATTTTAACTATTTTTATATCAACAAGTCATCCCGATGCTTCCTACCTATTTTTCAAATCAACTAGCCCTTTGTTTCAGGAAAATAAGTGAAAAAAAGAGTTTCAAGATGGCCGCCATGACAGCCATCTTGATTTCCGATCAAAACAATTTAAGCTATTTTAGATCTACAAGTCAGCCCAATGCTTCCTACCAAGTTTCGAGTCAAATGGCCTTTCAGTTCAAGAGAAGAAGCGAAAAATAGATTTTAAAGACGGCTGTCATGGCGGCCATCTTGGATTTCTGAAAGGGATGATTTTATCTATTTTTAATCTACAGGTCACCCTGATGCTTCCTACCTAGTTTAAAGCCAATAAGTCTTTCGGTCCAGGAGAAGAAGTGTAAAATTGATTTTCAAAATGGCTGCCATGGTGGCCATCTTGGATTTCCAAACAGAACGATTTTATCTATTTTTAATCTATAAGTCACCCCGATTCTTCCTACCAAGTTTCAAGTCAATTGGCTTTTGGATTTAGGAGAAGAAGCGAAAAAAAGATTTTCAAGATGGCCACCAGGGCGACCATCTTGGATTTCCGATCAGCATGGTGTTAGCTACTTTTTATCTACAAGTTACCCTGATGCTTCCTACCAAGTTTGGAGTCAATTGGCCTTTCGGCTCAGGAGAAGAAGTGAAAAATATATTTTCAGGATGGCAACCATGGCGGCCATCTTGGATTTCCGACTGGAATGGTTTTAGCGACTTTTGATCTATAAGTCACCCCGATGCTTACTACCAAGTTTCGAGTCAATTAGCATTTAGGGTTAGGAGAAGAAACAAAACAATATATTTTGATTTACGATCGGCATGATTTTAGCTATTTTTGCTCTACAAGTCACCCCGATGCTTCCTAGCAAGTTTGGAGTCACTTGGCCTTTCGGTTGAGGAGAAGAAGCGAAAAATAGATTTTCAAGATGGCGGCCATCTTGGATTTCCGATTTGCACGATTTTAGCTATTTCTGCTCTACAAGTCACCCCGATGCTTCCTAGCAAGTTTGGAGTCACTTGGCCTTTCGGTTCAAGAGAAGAAGCGAAAAATAGATTTTCAAGATGGCGGCCATGGCGGCCATCTTGGATTTCCGATCGGCACGATTTTAGCTGGGTTTTTTTATCTACAAGTCACCCCAATGCTTCCTAGCAAGTTAAGAGTCAATTGGACTTTCGGTTCAGGAGAAGCAAACAAATAGATTTTCAAGATGGCTGCCATGGCGGCCATCTTGGATTTCAGATCGGCAAGATTTTAGCTATTTTTGATCTACAAGTCACTCCAATGCTTCCTAGCAAGTTTGGAGTCAATTGGCTTTTCGGTTCAGAATAAGCAAAAATAGATTTTCAAGATGGCTGTCATGGCGGCCATCTTGGATTTCCGATCGGAACGATTTTAGCTATTTTTGATCTACGTCACCCCGATGATTCCTACCAAGTAAGTCAATTGGCCCAGGGGTGTGGTAGGGGAAGGCTTTTAAAGCAACTGTTGACGCCGCACGACGGACGACGCACGACGGACGATGCACGACGGACGACGAACACTGACTGACCACAATAGCTCACCATGAGCACTTCGTGCGTAGGTGAGCTAATGATATGGAGGCGCATGCCTTGAAGATTATTTGTTGTCAGAACCGAAATCCTGTCCTTTTATAAAGGATAATAAAGGATAATACTTATTTTAAACTTGTCTAAAATTGGATATCGCAAATATCTTTCTTAATCAATAAATTAGGTCACAAAACCACTAGTTGAGTTATAAAGGACCGAACAAAGACATCAGATATCAACCTTCTAATGAAATGTAAAACTTCATTTACGAGGGCTATTATTTAAGTTCGTAGACCTTTTGTATAAAATTCAGATTTCTTAAATAGCATAATAAAGTAAACATCATTGGAAAATATTGTCTATTTCCGGTTGTCCTATTTTTTTATATATAAAACCGTATTGCAGAGTCTAAACACTGAGCACATTTTCTAATCAAAATTAAATTTTTTTCACGAAATGCTGAAATGTTTATTAATAACAACAGCTCATTTAATTTGTGTGATTTGATGTGACGTTACGTTACGTCTCGCTGAACGGCTAGTTTCGGCAACATCTCCCCGCTGTAAATGTGATTATCTTGACAAAAATTTAAGACATCGTATCGATGCTGTTGGCAGTTAAAGAATTTCGAAGAATTAAGCAATCGCATAGTCAGTAAGAGACATTTCAATTTTACCACACAGTAATTTAGTTCATTTAAGTAATTTCATTGAAAATTGCATTGATTCAGAAATAATGCTAATTATAAACTTGATCATAATCTATATAAATTTCGGAATGCAAATTAAGACATCTTCTCCTATCGAGTACAATGTAGATCAACCTGAGTTAGTTGAAAATAAATTGTCTTTATTTGAATTGTGCTTATGTATGTATTTATCTGGAATTATGTTTTGCATAATTCCAGAGAATCGCCATTTCAATGCCATTACAATAATGTTACTTAAATTAAAAGAAATGATATGGAGGCGCATGCTTTGGAGATTATTTGTTATCAGAACCGAAATCCTATACTTTTATAAAGGATAATACTTATTTTTATCTTGTCTAAAATTGGATGTCGCAAACATCTTTCTTAATTAATAAAGTAGGTCATTGTACTAGTCTTGTTCCTAAAGCCTTTGCTGTGAAAGTGTTCTCAAACCATTTTATATCTATCAATCAGTTCTAGGTGTCGGCGATAAAATGTGTACATGCACCGCTACATTGGTGCGCATTATGTTTCTTTTATCGTCGCGTCAGAGAAGCTTACAGTATACCACATAAGTTAAAAAAAGAACCTGAAAGAGATCTTTAGAACTACAGGCGAGAACAAAATATAGAAAATAGCTTATGCTGTGTATTGAGTGTGCATATCTCATATGGCTAAAATATGCTGAAGTAAATCTGAGGTCAACAAATCAAAATTGTATTTCGGAAAATTATAAATTCGATATATACAAAGGCAAAATTAGGAATATTCAGACAGATAGACATGGAACCAAAATAAATTGGATGTAAACAGGCGTCATGTAAAGTAAGCATTTGTTGGTAAGCATACTTGGCTCAGCATGCTTGTCAGCCTGAACAGAGATTTAGGAAAATAATATCCGGGGTTGAGAAAGTCTTTTTAGGGTTTTGCTATGGGCAAAAACATCAGATATAAATCTGGAAAGCACCACATTGTAGGGATTGATTGGGTTATAATGCCTCCTATGGAATTTCTTGACACCAGTTTAGTTGTTTGTCGACAGTCTATCAGTCAGCAGAGTTCTTCGTTCGTTAAAGTCCTGATACTCAGAGCAGACTCTAACATAGGGATTTAACTGTGAAAAGTAAACACCGTATGCTGATGCAGAAGGAATATTGCTGCTCAGAAATGGAAAATTATTTTTTGGAAAGTTGAAACAATTATTCAGAGATCATACATCATCTATGTATCTATATGTGACCTTCAACTTTTGGGCAAGGTGATGTTTGTGTGTGTGCGTGCGTGCGTGTGTGTGTTTGCCTGCTCTTAAGAGATCCTGTATAAACTCTGCCTCATACGAGTATAAAAACAAGTCGGTAGGCAGTGGAACACAATTAGTTCCCATAGGAATGTCGATTGTCTGTTGAATTATCCGTCTACTAAATTCCATAAACATGCTGTCGATTAGATATTCCAGTATCTTTACAACATCTGCTTCAGAGTATTTTTGTGACACATCAGAGTGGCCCTGAACAAAGTATATGTCTGCATAGCCAAGGACAACATACTGTAAAAACAATTTCCGTTCTTGTAAAAGAAACACTGGTGAAATATTTCTCGTAATTTGGATTTCATCATTTTTTGTATAAAGAGTTGAGAAATTAAAAGATTTGATACTTCCAGAACAGAATAACTATGATTGTAGATATTGTAGAAGCTCTTTGGAAATTGTCCGGCTCTACATCTGATTGATTCAGCTTTTCTTTGCGTTTGCGGTGTTGCAATACCTCTGAAGCTCTTTTTTTACCGCGATAAGAATTCTCGTCAGAATCTGTGAAGCGGGGGCCTTTGTTGAACACTAAGTTGAACCCGCAATGTAATGTTGTTTGTATGGATTCTTGTGCAATTGAGGAATCCAGCTTTTACCAATTCAGAGAGTGTATCAGCTTTTACGTCCTCCCGTTTGTCACAGCGTCGTGCGTACTCTTCAACAGATTCAAAAGATTAACTTTGAACTTTGTTTCCAAGTGAACGACCTGGCTTGTTTAGATTTGTCGGTTTCCTCTTCCTCTTGGGGTCTGGGAAGGGCTGCGGTTTGTAATTGTGGCACTACCTGGACTTCCCTCTTACCTTTTTTACCTATATTTAGGCCCCTTAGAAAGAACCTCTCTGACTCTGTCATTGTGTACGATATTGAAGTTACATAATGTGGCTAGCTGGCTTATATCAAAAATCAGAGGATAGCCAAGTATAGACGCAGGGACTGAATATAATGTGCTTGGTGTTTAGACTCTGCAATACGGTTTTATATCTATTTTAGGTACAATGGGGTTTGAATAACTGTAGGAAACAATTGGTGGGCTCTGGCTTTTAAAGTAAGGAAGTATAGCTGATTTCACTTTATTGTGGTTCAGAATACTATTAATATTCTAAAGAGCAAACTTTTGTTATCGACGGTTGATATAACTTGGTACAACTATAATGGAGACCTAATGGTTGCGGTAGGGGCACATCAAATGTGGCCTGTTTATGTTGATTAGGACGATTATAATGCCGATGTTCTTCGATATTTTTTAGTCTTTGAGAGCTACTTAAATGTATCATGACATCCACTAAGCTGCATCCTGGGCTAGTAAAGTTTCCTACGGACTTCTGTCATTGCGCCAATAGGGTGGTGCTGCAGTGCCTAATTCCCTGATACAGCTTTCCGCACGCTGTTCGAACTGCATCCTTGGCTATTAAAGTTTCCTACGTACTTTTGTCATTTCGCCCATAGGGTGGTGCTGCAGTGCCCAATTCCCTGACACAGTATTTCTTCCCATGTCAGAGCTGCATCCTTGGCTATTAAGGTTTCCTACGTTCTTTTGTCAGTGCGCCTATAGGTTGGTGCTTCAGTGCCTAATTCCCTGATACAGTATTCCTCTCGCTGCTTGAGCTGCATCCTTGGCTATTAAAGTTCCCTATGTACTTTTGTCATTGCGCACATAGGGTGGTGCTGCAGTACCCAATTCCCTGACACAGTATTTCTCCCCCTGTCCTAGCTGCATCCTTGGCTATTAAAGTTTCCTACATTCTTTTGTCAATGCGCCCATAGGGTGGTGCTTCAGTGCCTAATTCCCTGATACAGTATTCCTCTCGCTGCTTGAGCTGCATCCTTGGCTATTAAAGTTTCCTACGTTCTTTTGTCATTGCGCACATAGGGTGGTGCTGCAGTGCCTAATTCCTTGATACAGTATTCCTCACGCTGTCCGAGCTGTATCCTTGGCTATTAAAGATTCCTACGTACTTTTGTACTTATTCACATAGGGTGGTGCTATTCCCCGATACAATATTCCTTAGCTGTCCGAGCTGCATCCTGAGCTATTCAAGTTTCCTACGTACTTTTGTCATTGCGCACATAGGATGGTGCTGCAGTGCCTAATTCACTGATACAGTATTCAAAATGCTGTCGGAGTTGCATCCTTGGCTATTAAAGTTTCCTACGTACTTTTGTCAATGCGCCCATAGGGTGGTGCTGCAGTGCCTAATTCCCTGATACAGTATTCCTCTCGCTGCTTGAGCTGCATCCTGGGCTAGTAAAGTTTCCTACGAACTTTTTTCATTGCGCATAAAAGGTGGTGCTGCAGTGCCTAATTCCTTGATACAGTATTCCTCACGCTGTCCAAGCTGTATCCTTGGCTATTAAAGTTTCCTACGTACTTTTGTCTTTGTTCACATAGGGTGGTGCTGCAAAGCCTAATTCCCCGATACAATATTCCTTAGCTGTCCGAGCTGCATCCTTAGCTATTAAAGTTTCCTATGTACTTTTGTCATTGCTCACATAGGGTGGTGCTGCAGTGCCTAATTCCGTGATACAATATTCCTCACATTGTCTACGAACCGGCGTACTAATACTGAGATTGTTCGAAAGGTGATATGCTTGTTCAAGTACTCAAAATTTTAAGGGCAAAATAGATCTAGAAGATTGAAATTTTGATAAAGCCAATGATAGCCGGAATGATTCTACGACCAGACATTCTTGTGCGAAGTACTTTTGTACGCGATAATGTTTTGGCTATCCAACCAAGTTTATAGCAATGGTGAGACAGTTTCACGATGGTATGCTTGCACGGGTCCAAAATGATGTTGAGTTTTCTGATCCATTCCTTGTGACAAATGGTGTCAAGCAAGGCTATGTACAAGCCCCAACTCTGTTCAGTATGATGTTCTCTGCCATGCTCACAGCTGCTTTCCAGGATGGTGACAATGGTATACCTATTAGGTATCGCTTTGATGGGAAGCTTTTCAACCTAAGAAGGTTGTAAGCCAAATCTAAGGTGCAGACAGAGGTGCTAGACGAGTTCCTCTTTGCTGATGACGTGGCAAAGGGTACTCCAACAGAAGAGAAGATGCAAAAATGTTTAGATCAAGTACCTCACTACTGTGACAGCTTTGACTTCACAATCAGCATCACAAAGACCGAGGTGGTTTATCAACCAGCACCTGGCAAGCCTTACAAGGAGCCCACCATTACAATGAACGGTCAAAGATTGCAAGTGGTAGACAAATTCACCTACCTTGGAAGCACATTGTCAAGAGTCGTGCACATTGATGATGAAGTCAATGCCAGGATTGCCAAAGCTAGTGCAGCATTTGGCCGACTACATGGTAGTGTTTGGGATCGAAGTGGAATCAGGCTTGACACATAGCTGAATGTCTACAAAGCTGTGGTGCTGCCAACACTATAGTATGCATGCGAAACGTGGACAGTTTACCAACGGCACGCCAAAAGACTGAACCACTTCCATACAAACTGCCTTAGAAAACTTTTAAAGATTAAGTGGCAAGACAGGATTCCAGACACAGAAGTCCTGAAAAGATCAGGGATGCAGAGTGTACATACTCTTCTGAAACTGGTACAGTTATGAAGGACAGGCCATCTTACCTATGGAGAAGTAGAAATGGGAAAACGCTCACATGGTGGTCAGAAGAAGCGATACAAAGGCACCTTCAACGCCTCCCTTAAGGATTTCAATATTCCAACAGAGTCATGGGAACAAATTGCACAGGACGGAGCAAAGTGGCGAGGCCTCATCAGAAGAGGCGAGGCCTCATCAGAAGAGGTGCTAATGAATATGAGGCAAAAAGAATGAGCGAAGCCGAGCAGAAACGTGCATAGCGCAAAGCCAGAGCTAAGGCATCACCAACAGATCTTGCTCTGACCTCTGTTGTTCTATCTGCAACAAACAGTTTAGATCTATAATTGGTCTAATCAGCCCTCTTAGAACACATAAAAAGTAGCTTTTCCCGCACGTGATTAAGACTGGTCTTTGTCAGTAATTACAGACGAACTATGATTACTTTTGTACGAAAGGTACGATCGGGAGTATACAGAACTCAAACTAAACGACTCAGTGTTTAGGATGTATTCAAACATTTTGACAGAGAAACAGTTATAAAGTATTAAGCAAATCGCATAAAGATACATACATCAATTGCGCATTCGTTCATGTGATACTGATATTTTAATATAATCAAACTATAGTATAGAAGATGTCCAAGAAAAAAAAACAGCAATCACAGAACAAAGCCTACCAGTAACCTCAAGATATCTGTCTAAATCCAGCATTTAGGGAAATGGCTAAACTATCTAGCTTAAGACAGGTACTTACTTAATATAGACTGATTTATACTTAGACTGCTACTTTGTAACGTAGATGTTTTTGGCATCTTATGACAAGTTCTTGCTTAAGTTAGATGGCATTAAAGACAGATTTGACTGCATTTTACAACAAGGATGCGTATAGCGACTGGATTAATCCTTGACTACTAGTTTAAATATTATTTATGGAATTCTGATTTGATTCATATGAATATCACATATTATCATAAGGTACAGGAGTTGATAAAAAGCTTAAGCTTATATAAATCATCTCCTGAGTATACAATTGAATTGGAATGGTGGAATGGTGCGTATTTGTCTCAAGTATTGTTTGGACAAGATCATTTTACATGTATATTGATATGGAAATGTAAAAATCTCTTGAAAATAAAATTCGAGCTAAAGGGACAGACAGAATAATTTTCTAATTTGAGACATTCTTAATTAAGGTACAAATAATATCTACGATATACGTAGGACCTTATCTTTAGGCAAATAAATGTCCCTTAAGCATATACCGGTGTCCCAAATCAGCAAACGCATTCGCGCGTTCGTTTTCCGCTTATAAAATCAGTAGATAATAATACTAAAGAATCTATTGACAAATAGAGAAGGCCCAGGTCAGACTAAGCGATGTGCAGTCTGACTGAGCATTCTCTGTTCGCATAGGGCTCTTACACTTCGTTGCGTTTAATATGTTTTGTCGCGATGAATCTATTGTCTGAGCTTGCTTTAATCTATAAAGTACTAAGAGCATTTCTTGTCTTTTTGCTTTCAGGGATTAATTGCCAATAAATATAGGAGATAAAAGGATGCCATGCAATATATTACCAATACAAATTGTTTTAATTTCCGAGGTGAGTAGGCAGGATAAATATCAGCTTGGTTAGCAAAAACAACTTGGACCTCAATCAGCGTAACATAGCCTTATAAGATTTTTGAAGACTAATATCAGATTGCAGATTTGAACAGCATAAAAAGAACCATGGCTGACCGCATATAGAATTGATCTTGGTCTTGAACACACACGTAAGTGCACGCCCATGCGCGCACGTACGCATGTACGCACGTACGTGTTGGTTAGTATGGCCCGAATAGTTAGTATGGCCCGAATAGTTTGCTACATCAGCTGTTTTCCGTTTTGTGAGTGTGTTCATTTGTCTCACGGGTTGTTCCTTTTAGATTTATTTGTCCACATAACAGCTGGTGTTAGTGCCGTGGGACGGCCGTAAAATATATCCTTTTGCTTTAGTATAGTTTAGTGTATATTTTCTTGTCCTTTGTCATCATTGAAGGATTTGTTGAAAAGCTACTTTAGGGTCACCGATGATGACTAATTGGGCGAAACGCGCTAATCTGGACCAAAGACATTTGTGAGTGTGTTTTCATTGGTCTCAACGGCCATTCCATTAATACCTCTTTTCCGTGTGGTTTGCATAAAATGTTTCGTCTTGCTTTCCGCAGGGTATTAAACCTATATATTTTAGCTAAACATTTTCCCTGTTTACTGATAAAACCCAGTCTGACGTCTGTTTCTTTGTTGCATAGCTATAGCATTATCTTTCCATACTGTTTTCGTTAATTATATAGTCCGCTGAAGACCGTGTTTAGTGCGCTTTCTAAATTTACTCAGCTTGAAAAGAAAGACAAAGAGTGTAACTAATACAAATTTCCTTAATAAGTTGGGCCACGAAAACCTCTGATATACCGATATGGGTCTCCGTTGGCCGCATATGGCGTAAGCGCGATTTTTTGTTTACGGCAATCTGATATATAAGTTATTTTCTGAAGAGTGGAACACTATAAAAATGAACGGAGTATTGCAGTTCAATAAACACTTCGTGAAATGCCTGGCAAACAATGAAATTGAAGTCAATCAATCATAAACGCCCCTGTGTCACAGACGTTTTGTGATTGTAATAATTAGTTTATGAGGTGCATGATGCAAAGAAAGACATCGATGGTGCCTATGCAGACAATAACACTCAGAGATGTCAGTTCTTTCTCAGATCAGGGCCGTCGTTCTATTCTTTGAATTATGCGATGGAACTAACCGGACTCATGTAGTGCTGATCTAGGCCTATCTGTGTGAGACAACTCACAATTTAGATTTTAAGAAGATAATCTCTAGCTTGAAAGCTAATAAGAAATTGATTTTCTAGCTACATGTATGTATATAACGAATATAGCTACTTAATAAATCACTGATATTGATTCTCTTTCTCTGTTTATAATTACTGCTTAAGGTGAAGGTAGTTAAGTGGAGTTGTTGAAGTGGAGAATTTTGGTGAGAATTTTGGGATAATTGTTCTTATTTCTTCATAAAAAACAATGTTGCGGTTCTAATTAGAAGCGCCTCGCAGAGGAATCATAACATACGTTTTAATGAAGATTTGAATACAATTACCAGATTATCATCAAATACGCCTGAATAGCTATTATGAGCAAAAATCACCTTAAGTAGTGACCGTGTCAAGTTGTGTCGTATCATGAGAAAACATGTCTTACAAATAAGGCATATGCGGGTGGCGAAGTCCCTGGTCAGCCTATGAATCAGTGCAGACTGACCAACATACGAATATGCCGAAATCACGAAGCACAGCCATCCCGAGGCACCAAAAGAAGAAGCGATGAAAACACCGGCGCACAAACAAATTCGAACTGCAACAGAGAAACCGCCTTGAAACAGGTCTATAGAAAAACTACTGGGGGAGGCTTAGAACACTCGCGCGAAACAGCACCCATATCTTTTGATGAAACTCCAAATAGTAAAACAATACAAACAAAAAGGGAACAGAAAGCAAAGTGGGCAGCCATTTAAGACGAAGATCACAATGCTAACATCACATCCAGAAAACAATAAGCAAATGGCAATATTGATTCTCTGAGCAGATAGTTTAGACGCATCTAGCTTAAATATATACAGAAGATAGCTGGCAAGGAAATGCCAAAGGCAGGTAGCACAGCCTTCCGGAGGCATTACAAGAAGGAGTGATGGAGAAATAACAATGACAAACAAACGCAACATATGAAACCACCGACGCAGGAACAAAGAATAACCGCACCAGAGGAACCTAAAATCTAGCTGTTCAGTATTTTACTGCTATTTATTATTATTGGTATTCATTATTAGGAGTCGGAATATGTCAAATGTACAAATGATAGGTAGATGAACCTGACTGACCTGCTCATGTCACAATTGAATACACCAAATACAGTTGACGCTTAAATTTAAAACCTCCCTATATGTTTAAAATCTTCTGGAGTGTCTACACAGAAATAAATACATTATAGAGAATTGACCGTACATATATAATGCTCATGGAAACATTAATATTTATGTTCAAGTACTGCATTTAATATTACGGTTCGTCTCCTATTGTACCTAACATATATTCTTCTTCAATATCATTTGGCAAAACAAGACTTAATGGCACGTAGCATACTTTTCACTTGTCACTTTCACGTAATGCTTAGATATTGAAACATTGGATTACAAATGTTCAAGTAGTTTTTGCTACAAATTCAACCGTATCATTTAAAGCAGTATTGTAACTTTTTCTAAAAAAAAGGTAAGAGAAAACATGGGTTTTCATATATGTTAAATGCCGCACAAATAAAGTGTTTCAACGCTAATATATTTATCCATTACTCGAGATAAATGGTATAGAAACTCATACATATGAATTGCATTGAAAAAAGTTTCAGGACGAAAAGATATTATTAGTCTCAGGGAGAAAAGTTGAGTAGTCTCTCTTAGTTTAAAAAAAAATGCATCATGTATACATACACACACATACAGAGAGAGAGAGAGAGAGAGAGAGAGAGAGAGAGAGAGAGAGAGATTTTAATGCATGCATAACGGACAATGTCGTACATTCTTTGTTCAGTCGGTGCATTGTTGTTTTCCATCTTAACAATGGTAATTTGTCCGAATTAACAACTTTGTTACATATATAGAAGTGGACAAACATTGTCTAGTCCTCCGGAGAAACGTGCTAGTTATACTTAAATACAATCCATGCAAGCATATTATAGTGGTTTTATTAACCCTGTCCCTGCTGAACCCAGATATGCCCTGTCTTTGCAAACAGAGTAGATCTAGGAAACCAACTGATCTGGAGCTGCACTGTTTGTCATTAAGTATGTGAATTTCTATCAACAATCTGGATCAAATAATCTGTCTGGCTGAGATTTAGAAGTGGACGTGGCATTTTAATCTATTCAACATGGCAAGAGGTAACAACATTGTAAAAGCTTTGTTTCAGGCTGGAAAAAATGGTCCTGAACGGGGACTTAAGACTTTTATTTAGCCCTTCCTATAATTTAAGTAAAACAGTGCAGACCCTGATCAGACGCCGCATTCTGAGTTCTACACCGTTTGGCAATGTACCAAATGTCAAAGTCCAGGCTTAACAGATAACCCACTATCAACAGCACTCTGACGTCATAGCGACAATAATGGCGCAGCGCTATAAATAACCGTTATCTGGATTTCGTCTTACGTGCAGTTTGAATACATTGGTCAGTGATAATAATAGTCCGTCTGTCATTACTGACAATGACTAATGGTAATCACATGCGTGAAGCGCAAATGTTTGTGTGTCCTAAGATGGCTGATTAGACCAATCTGGGCTCTAAACTGCCTGTTGCAGATAGAACATGAGAGATCTGAGGAAGAAAGCTCTATTGGGGATGCCTTAGCTCTGACTCCGCTGAGCACGTTTCTGCTCGGCTTTGCTGATTTTTTTTGCTTCATATTCGTCTTCTTATGAGGCCTCGCCATTTTGCTTGATCCTGTGTAGTCTGTTATCACGACTATGTTTGTATGTTGAAGTCCTTAAGGGAGGCTTTGAGGGTGTCCTTGTATCGCTTCTTCTGACCACCATGGAAGCGTTTTCCCACTTGTAGTTCTACATAGGCTGTGTTAGGCTTTCCAGGTGCCCGATATACCACCTCAGTCTTTTAATGCTTACTGTGAGATAGCTGTCGCATGAATCAGATACTCGATCCACACCTTTAAGTATCCAACTCTTTGCCATGTAAACTGAAAAATAGAACCCGTCTAGCACCTCTATCTGCACCTTGCATTTAGCTTGCAACCCTCTTAGGTGAAAAGCTTCCCATCGAAGCAATACCTAATTGGTATACCATTGTCACCATCTGAAAAGCATATGCGAGCAGTGCAGAAAACATCATGCTGAACTGCGTTGGAGGTAGTACACTACACAGCGTTGGAACTAGAGCTAAACCTTGCTTAGCTCCATTTGTCATAGGGAATGAATCAGAAAATTCGCCATCATTTTAGGCCCGTTCAATCATACCATTGCTATGGACTTGGCCGGACAGCCAACTTTTGCCATAGTTTTCTAAAGTCCCTCACGGCTAATTGTGTCAAATGCTTTGGTAAAGTCGACAAATGTTATGTAGAGGTCCACATTATGTTCCTGCCATTTTTCTTGCGATCATGTCAATTGTTCCTCTGTCCTTCCTGAGTCCACTTTGGCTTTCAAGAACCCTGACTGTTCAAGGTGTTTATTCAATCGGTTCAGTTGGACTCTTGCAGGACCTGCTTAGCAACTGACAATAAACAGATGTCCGGATGATTGTCACAGACTTAAGGATTCCCTTTCCTTTGACTAGGTAGATAATTGATACATCTCTGAATTCTTGAGGGACTTTTTTTTCTCCACATAATGTGAAATAACTCATCTCTGCAACTGGAGAACCTCCAGCTTTGTAGGTCTCTGCAGGTATTGCATCCCCGGAACCTTGCCAGATGACAGGAGTTTTATTGTTCTCACTGTTAGAAACTCATCAAGCAAAGAATTACATGCCATCTGTGGTAATGTAGCCTGTTGATAGCTTCATCATTGATTGATGATGGCCGATTTAGGACACCAGCAGAGAATTCGGCCGATCTTTTCAAGATAGCTTCTCTGTTAGTCAGAAAACTAGTTCCAGCTGCACTAAGGAGTGGATGGTTCCTGAGTTCTGGGGACCATATACTATTTTAAGTGCATCAAAGATCTTCTTCATGTCTTTTCTTTCTGCAAACGACTGGATTTTTCATGAGCCTTTTTTGCTCAGCAAGGAGCCTTGCATGTCTCTGAACTTAGTGTGGACTGTCTTACATATGTTTGAATAAGCAGTCGTCTTACTAGAAACTGAGCTGGTATCACTAAAGTATGCTTTGTGGTTTTGGTGTTTCTCTCCAATGAGGCCCTGGATTTATTAATTCTCATCAAATCGGTCTTGATGTTTGCGAGATATTAGCCCTAGGGAATCCATTTCTGAAGAGTAAACAGTGTCTCTGAAGACTGTCTACTTCTCATGTGGATCCTCTGAACTGTGTTCCAATACATCTAAACGGCTGCAGATATAATTGATGAATGCTTGCCTCTTGCTGTCTTTTTTCAGTTTGGCGACATCCAATCTCTTTGGCACTTTTTGCCTTTTTGTCGCCGTGCATGTAAATGTGCAGGTTGAGTTTGCTGACAACAAGCATGTGATCTGTCGAACAGTCTGCACCACACATAGTCTATGTCACTTTGACATCCGGTCTGTCCTTCTTTCGCACTATAACATAGTCAATGAGATGCCAGTGTTTGGAGCGAGAATGCATCCATGATGTCTTCTTGCGAGTGGGTAGACGCAAGACTTTGTTTGTGATCAGTAGTTCGTGCTCTGCATATTTCCTTAAAACATGCTACTGCGTCGCCGTTTGGGTCGTTGAATCACAGTAATGATTTCCTCCACTCCCGCTGCGGAAGCAGACTTTAGATAATTGAAAACGGGCAAATCCGGACATGGAGGCTTTGTTTGAAGTTGCCAACTTCTAGATAGATTGCTGACCGGAGCTTAGGATAATCACATGGATAACTACCTCAAGGGCTTGAGAGGTCAATGATAATCACACGGACAACTACCTTAAGGAAATTTTGGCATTTGTTTATGACCCTATTGGCTGTATATCTTTTTATTCTAGGATTAGCAAACTTTATCCTTTAAGTCCCTGACTAAATGCCTTCTTTTTTTCTGTAATCTGCTACTGTACAGGTATCATTAGTACTGGCCGGCTAATAATATTTATTACTTTGGTGCTGCCTTTGTCTTATTGCAGATGGTTTTATGGACCTAAATTGTTCTTAAAGCAAGTATTAAATAACAGTAATACGTCAATGACTCCAACACCGATGACATCTTTACCGTGGCTAATTCAAACTCGTTTTTAAGTCCCTCGGAAATTCATTATTCATTATGCAAATCTATGTGGTGTGTGCTTATTAGATCGCCTAACCAATAGCTCGATTACAGTCGCTAATTTGAATGCGTTTTTTGAGTCCCTAGGAAATTCTTCTGATTACTCAAGAAAACAGTTATTTAAGAATATTTTAAGGACGGTTTTATAGTTTATCATGAAAATGTTTGTTGAGCGTACACATTAGAATCGCTTCATATAGGCGATTCTAATGAGTACGCTTAACATACTTTTATTTTATAGAAGATAAAAAAAAACATACCTTAATTATCTCCAATTTGTATCTTGACCTGTAGCTGTGATAAATCGTCAGTGGTTCGAACGACCTATGTCTAGAACAGATTTCCATAGTCCCAAAGATGCTCGAGTCATTCAAATTCGATTGTTCTGTATATCACCATTTTAAAACAATAACATAGCTTTGTTGTGTTTTTTCTTTGATTTCACTTCCAGTTTGGGATCGAGTTTTAATTGTGTCAAAACTTAATTTCTATGTTTTTTTGTTTTTTTTGTCGTTCAGGATATTTCTGCGCTTCCAAGCTTAGTCTGATCAGAACATTGACTTTTGATCAATATATCAGATTGGAAAAAAATTTGTTTTTCAAATTTAAGTGTGGGTGTTAGGGGTTCAGTGGGTTCAACTGAACCTCCTTGGACTCAGAATTTCATTTTCTTAGGAATTACTGGATGAGTTTGATAAATTATGGATACCGTATTTAACCTAAATATTCGCAAAATTCTTTACATTATATTTTTAGAATTTCAACGATTCCATTTTACTACTTATGAAGTACTGAGTGAGCGGCTAACAGTGTAGACACTGGTACGGCGTCTGGTCTGGATCTACACTGTTTGCTAAGGCCTGCCTGACTAAATACGTATGTAGTGAAAATTGGATCAAATAGAATCCCACTCCCAGAAATGTTGATCCCCCTCCCCTAATAAAAAAATCCTGCCTCCGCCCTAAAATTTGATTTTAAAAATGTAATGATTAGTATTGTAGCTACTATTTTGTATGATTTATTTACTCAGTGCATGTTAAAGTGCATCGCATATAGTAATTTTGGCCCGTTTCTTTTTTCTTCACACCTAAGTTACATGGTGTAAGAGAAATAAATTTTAAAATTTAAGAACGAGATATTCCTATCACGGAATTCCCTGATGAGAAACAATGGTTTTCTGGGGAGACTTTTCATCGAATCTAGCGAGGTGTTTATTGGCCCCACCGTGAACGTAACAGATATAGGACACAGAATCTATTTTATTGTCATTTTATTATACGTCTAACCTATACTCCTACAAAGACTGCCAAGGAAGAGTGCAGACTTTGAATCAACCTTTCCCAGTCTCTAGGCAAATTCAACAGACGACAAATGGCTAACATTTTTCTTATTTTTCAACGAAAACAGGCCTTGACGTTTCTTGTAAATTGTCTCCTAAGCAGACACGTTGCAAGAAATATCAAAGCTATTTTGTTTTGGTTTTCTGTTGATGTTGTTTTTTAATCAGAAAAAAATGAATTTAAATATATCGTCTGCTGTAAGCTTTTCCGAGCATGCTTAGAGTTCAACGATTTGTCACGCAATCTGCTTGCTACATTAGAATGATGGTGAAATCACTTTTTGGCATTTAGCCGCATGCATTAAAACATTTAAGCATTTCCGCTTAATTGCCTCTTACACAAATGGCCCTTTTAGTTGCCTGTTAGACAAAGGGTCGAAACCGATTGTATGTTCGCTCATCTACATTTAACACAAGGATTTGACAGAAACACAATATTTGAATACAATAAGGCTACTATATTTATACTGTAAATTGAAACGAATATTTATTCAATAAACGTCAAAAAGATTGCCTTTGTAAACATAGAAAACACCATGGATTAGAAAATGGGAGTCTCTGTTTTATTGAGACTCTTCATAAGCTATATTGAGGTTTGCAACACTGCTTACACCCTCTAGCGTATACATGAGCAGAACTACATTTTCAAATGTATCACAATGGGCTAAATGATCCCAAAGGAAATGAAATATAGTCTGCACTATGGTGAATGCAATGGTTGAAAAAAAAGGTAAGAGAAAAGTCCAGGGAGTGCCACAATCACAAATCGCAGCCCTTCCCAGACCCCAAGAGGAAGAGGAAATCGACAAATCCAAACAAGCACAAACCGAACAAACGTACGAAAAGCACTAAGATTAGCTCTCTCTTCCCCAAGCGAGGTAACCGCAATACTAAAAAGGACTGAAAAACACAAGAACAAAATGACACCCGGAAAGACATACAACAAATCGCCTCATAGAATAAACGACAAAGCAACAAAGAGTAAGACTAACACCGGGACCACCGCCTCAGAACGCTCAGTTGAGCAAACCACTGGGGGGGGGGGGGGGGGGGGTTAAAGCACTTTTACAGCTAGCTAACTTCACTCTGGGTCCCGATGCTACTCTTAATACAGAAACACATAAAAATTCGGTTCGTATAAAGGCTCCAAACTCAGTCAATGTATCAAAGCGAAAATATAAAAATCAAATTAATCACTATAATAAACAAAGACGAGTACTCATGGCTAATTCTACTGTATGCCAGAGTATATGAAAACCAATAGTTGAACCACGGCGGGCCAAGCCAAAGACATATCGTCAAGCCCCAACCCGCTGGTTAAGGCATTTATATTAAATGCTTTACACATAACCCGTTTAAAGTCTCGTAGTGTTTTCTAAGATTTTTATAAAGTATTGAAGTATAAAACACTCAAGAGTTATTTAGGGAGGTTTTCTAACCAGAACAATGTTTGCCAAAGCTGCAATAATAAGCAAACACAGCATTGATTATGTAATTTACAATTATATACAACCGTTTTGGGTATTTTCTTCAACAATATTTAAGTCTTAAAGACATGAAAATAAGACGGGTCTTAGCCATTAGTCTCATCACTGATAAGAGACTGGACACAACATAACCTGGTCTACTGTCGATAAAAGATAGGCAGTTAAAGGCCCAATAGGGGAATTTAGTTTGGCTCATTTATTTATTCCATAGGTAATATCATATAAGCTGGGGCACAATAGTAGTCCTACAAAGTTAATAACCACATCGGAAGACCTCTTCACACCCCCACCCCCACCCTCTTGGATTTCTCTTGCATGGGGTTTAGATAGGGACAGTAAAATCATCATTGAGTGATATCCCTTTTGGTCTCATTTTAGCTATGTCTTTAAAATGCCTTTTTGGCAGCACTAAGAAATAAAATATGAAGGTGAAAGATAAAAACCAGATTCTAATGTAATGTTAGTTTTTGCACAAACTAAATCACGTTGTCTAGGGAAATTCTGTTATTACAGAAATGTCATTGGTAATTACTTTTACATTGCAAAAATGTCAGTGTCTGCGATTTTAATGCATAGAAGTGGTTTAATGATATATTACCGTAATAACCCCAAGTACTGAGACAGACAGGCCTGACAGTGTAGACCCTGATCAGACGCTGCGTTCTGCAGAACGCAGCGTCTGATCACGGAGTACACTGTCTTGCCACACAGTCAATCAGCTTCAGACACATCAAGAGGTAACCAAATGGACTTGTTTTAGGACAAGTATGATAGATAGTTAAAATGCCGCAATAATTAGGGTAAATACGATACCAAAATTGTTTGCAGATGAAATTCTGTTCTAATCCATATTTTTGTCTACATTAAATTGCACTATTCAACGCTTGTTATTCTATAAATATTATCAGTAGAAAATGAGCGTTCAAATTAAATATACAAGCAGTTTGTCCCATTCTAGTAAAGGTTTTTTTTTGTATACAGAGTTCTTCCAAAACTTTCAACATGTGCAGTAGTGAACATGTTATTCTATAAATATAATCAATGGAAATAAAGGGGCGCCTCTTTGTGAGATTAGCGTTCCAATTTAAAAGATGATTCGCCTATACAATCAGTTTGTCCCATTCTAGCAAAGTGCTTTGATATTTTTGGTACACAGAGTTAGTTCTTCCAAACCTTCTCTTCCACATGCGCTGTAGAAGTACACGCTAGCCAGTAAATTGCGACGTTACATTATTGCACACATGTATAAATTAGGACATTCGATTTCCGTCATCAGATTCGGTCTGTACTTGGATAATGAGGGCGCTGCACTAGCTGTGTGGCAAGTCATCTAGGAAATCGTTGTTCCAGAACCTGTTCATTGTGCGTGGGCAATCGCTTGACAGACAGAATTTATAGCCTCTTTTTATTCAAGCACTCGCACACAATGCCCTATGTGCCTGAGCAAAAATATTACAATGAAGATAACAATGAATGCCCAAATAAGACGCCTACAAAGAATGCGACATGGGATCTATGTTTACTTTCTTTGTAACAATTGTCGCCTCTTAAACATCTGGGCCCAGTTGTTCAAAGCTAACGATGTCATTAGTTAAAGATTCGTTAAAATTTACATCGAGTGAAACGCAAATATGCTGACATTTTTTGCTGAAAAAGTGTGAGTAGCTTTTGCAGTGCAAACGCTACTCGCATTTTTTCAGCAGAAAATATCAGAATATTGTGAATATTGAATGCACTAAAAAAGTTAACGAAATGACCCTTAACAAGCTCGTTAAGCTAACGACGCATTGAACAACTGGGCCCTAGAGAGGTAGTAAAAAAGACGTTCAAGTCACAGAAATATGATAAGGAGGTATGGTATACGAATATTTACGGTAAATACGGTATATTTAACAGTGCAGACCCTGATATGACAGGCCGGTACGTATACCAATGTAAACCTACACATATGTTATAGTCGAGCTTCCATTGGCTTCAGTATCTTTTGGACCATGATATTTGCTCTAGACATGGGCAGTTTGAGCCACTGAGGGTTAATCATAACGCCAGATCAAGAGTCAGATGGTGATAATTTAGTGATGTCTTTTCGATCTATTGTAAAATAAGGTTTAGTATACTCATTTGAATCGCCTCACACAACATACATTTTAATGTTAAAATAAGCAAATCGTTAGATCCATTGGTTCCACTTCATTTGGATATCATGGTGGATCAAAGTATATGTCGTCACAGACATGTAACAAGTGGCTTTAAAGTGAGCAAACAATTATCATGCTGCGTTTTTCTTCGCAAAAATACGTTCAGAAACTATGATGTGGCAAACAACTTTGATGTCATAACTGAAATAATTTGCATGATTATAAATCGTTACATTCAACAAATCAAATACTTTTGCAATGTCGTATTAACGACTTGACTAATGATGCTTTAATATATCTGCATACTTTGAAATACAGTAAAATTTTAATGACTCGAACACCGATAGCTCGCGTGGCTGATTCTGAACGGTTACAGTGTCTAATTTGTGGATGGGGCCCTGGGAAAATCTTCCCTAAATACTCAGGTTATTTAGGGAGATTTTCTCGTTTTATCATATAAAAGGATGCTGTGTGTACTCGTCGGGGAGATTCTAATGAGTACACTCAACGCACCATTATGTTATAGAACAAGAGCTCCGCCAAGCGGGGCATTATACGTCCGTGGCAAGTAAAAAGATGTAGCACAAAAAATGGCTCCTGATAATTCAGTGCTCTGGATATAAACTGTAAGTGGAATTACAAAAAAAAAAAAATAAAAAAAAAATTCATTGGGGCATATCTCTGCTGATATTTGGTGAACTGTAACCTAAGCGACCAAGCTGGCCCAGAAATTAAGGAAGAAGTGACTTCTCCCTCCTGGGAAAATAGGGAGAAGTTTGCTGCTTCTAGGGAGAAGTGCTTTCTGACAGAGGACACACCACAGAAGCATGACTATGGCTGATTTGTTTTTCCTATACTTCAATATCTGACCAAACAATAACAAAACAAAAATAAACAACCCCCGCCCCCCCCAAAACAAAAAAAAAAAAAAAAAAAAAAAAAAAAAAAAAAAAAAAAAAAAAAAATGCTGCAAGAAATTTTTTTGTAAACCTTTAACTTGTTTGATACTGATTTTATTTTTGTTCTTCAAGAAAGCCAAATCAGAAGAGTATTATAAAAAACCAAAAAGAATTATGTATTCATAAAGATTTAATAATGGCAACCTTTCCTTGCAAATCTAATAAGAAAAAAAAAGAAAAAAAAGAAATAATCAATATCTTGCCCATATGACCAACACTTTAGTTATTTGCAAAAAATATACCTATTATAAAATAAAATTTGCACATTATTACCTCTAAACACTATGCTGAGGAAAGTTTACAAAAACTTTCAAAGGGGCTTAAATCTGCAAATATTTGCCACACTGTAACCTCGAAATCATATGTGCTGCTCCACATCATCGTGTAACTATTTGTGAAGTTTCAGCTTGATCGGATGTAAACTATAGAAGGATTTAGCCGGAAACAAAAAAATTAATAGAAATTAATAGAAATTTTCAACGGGGTTTAACTCTGCTAATATTTAGTGGACTGTAACCATAAAACAATATGCGCTACTCCACATCATAGTCTAACTACAAATAAAATTTTAGCTTGATAGGATGTAAACTGTAGGAGGATTTAGCCGGAAACGAAAATACTGAAATTTTCAAAGGGGCATAACTCTGCTAATATTTGGTGGACTGTAACCGCGAAACAATATGCGCTGCACCACATCATGGTCTAACTGTACATGAAGTTTCAGCTTGATTGGATGTAAACTGTAGGAGGATTTAGCCAGAAACAAAAAATTAATAGAAATCTTCAAAGGGGTATATCTCCGCTAATATTTGGTGGACTATAACCTTGAAACAATATGCGCTGCTCCACATCATGGTCTAACTACAAATCAAGTTTCAGCTTGATCGGATGTAAATTGTAGAAGGAGTTAGCCGGAAACGAAAAGTCAACTGAAATCTTCAAAGGGGCATAACTCTGCTAATATTTAGTGGACTGTAACCTCGAAATAATATGCGCTGCTCTACATCATGGTCTAACTATATATGAAGTTTCAGCTTGATTGGATGTAAAATGTAGGAGGAGTTAACCGGAAACGAAAAGTTTACAGAAATTTTCTAAGGGGCATAACTCTGCAAACATTTGGTGGACTGTAAACCCGAAATAATATGCGCTGCACCACATTATGGTATAACTATGTACCAAGTTTCAGCTTGATCGGATGTAAACTGAAGGAGCATTTAGCCGGAATCGAAAAAGTTTACGGACGGACGGACGCCATACCCCGTAACATAATACGTCCCGTTTTTCAAACGGGTGTATAAAAAGCAAAAAGACATCTCTAAATTATCCCACTTGCTTCCTGACCTGGCGCTGAAATTAACCTTCAGTAGCTCGAACTTCCCATATCTAGAACATACTTTCAGGTCTTTAAGAGTTTCAAGCCATTGAAGTTCGACTGTATACAATACATGGACATCACTTTTTCACCATTTCGTCATGTAGCAACTCAGGTCTATGTATTTCCACATCTTAAAATGAATGCCTGTACCGAACGGACAATGATGCATTTAGGAATCAAAGTACCGACAGCACTGGTGGGTCGATATCTCTGTGTGTAGGCTGGGAAAATGGTCCTGAGTGTGGACTTAAGATTGTTTCATTTAACTATTAACTTTCTGTAACTTAAGCAAATAGTACAGACCTTGATCAGACGCAGTGTTCTGTGGCGTATGACCCGAGCCTGCACTGTTTGCCAGTTTCCCAGAATTAAGCCCAGTCAAAATTTTACACGTAACCATCTTTACACAGCACTCTGACGTCACAGTGACAAGAATAGCGCGGCTTTAATAACCGTTACCTGGATTTCGTACTAACGCTATTTGCTTGGATTCACTTTATTGTTATTTATCAGCGATAAACTCGTGGACAACAGCAATATAACTCAGGTTCTTTTGTAGCTGGGTCGATTGATAAACTGCAAACGACAAAAACAAAGATTTTGAAAAACGTTCAGTTTGGGAATATATTTCAGTTCGGAGACAACAGCTTATGTGTTTTATATCGTGAACAATAGGTTGGTCTGTCTAACACGCGGTTCGGTTTCATTGGTCAATGATAATCACGAGGACAAGATTTTTAAGAACATTTTTGAGTAGGTATACTTTGGATCGACCCAAAAATGAAAACTGCATGGGAAATCATGCAAAAGATACCTGCAATAAACAGAATTTCAAGAGGTCAGTAAACCTTTTACTTGTCGTGCAGCAGTCAACGCAAGCCATTTATCATTTTTCGGCAGGTCGTTATTTTTATATCCGTCGAATTCTTAGATTTCTAAAACTTACATGTATGTTCAATTTGAATAGTGACAGTTCCATTACCTAAAAGTGCACAAATTATTCAATTTATTTGTGCATTGCATGTTTGTATCAAATACCTCATGCATGTTTGTTAACTTTACTTCTGCGAGTTGATGTGTAGATTGCTTTCAAAAATGTAGAAATGCAGCGATTTGAACAATAACGTAACAAAGAGTATCTACAGCGACTGTATCTTTTGAAAGACAGAAACTGACAATTTCGGTTTTGACGTAGAAATAAAGTGACATTGCATTAGAATAAATCATTACTGAATTGATAAATGGACCGCGGCGTTAGAAAATATACTTTTTGATATGTGCGTTCAGCGAAGGTTCGGATTAGACTGCACATCCGCTGGACACTCTATGGAAGTTAAGTGTTCAAAGTTTACTTCGGGGGTTCAGCGAAGACTGATCGTGTTGATCTGAGTGTTCGATGGGCGCACAATGTCCGAAGGTATGTACATGTCCGAAGGCACATGTTTTATTTTGCAGTTGATATAACCAAGCAGAACAAAAGTAATATACAGCAAACAAGAATATAAAATAAGCAGCGCACGAGAAAACCTACAATAAGAACTGTGTGACCGGCAAAGACGCAGATCAGCCTGTAGATCCATCCAGTAAGGCAAGGGTTCTCGTTAATCCCTCTTTGGATATCCTTGGGGCTGTAGAAAGCGCATGCGGCCAGCGAAGACTCTGATCAGATGGCGCGGACGCACAGGCTGATCTGGGTCTTCGTTGATCGCACCAGTCTTATTGTAGGTTTTGTCGTGCGCTGGCTCATTAATCAAATGACTGGTATGCATTAGGCATCTCAGACAATGACATATCATAGACAGTTGCTATTTTATAATGTCAAGTAATATAGCAGTTCCATTTCTGAAATAACAGACACTTCCTGCACCGACTTAGTTTCTAAATTTACATTTCGTCTGTATTGGTGTCAATACAGCGCGAATAATAAGTGAAGATACCCAGGAAACGCCACATTCACGAAACGCAGCCTTTCCGAGGCACCGAAATAAGGAGAGACGAGGAACATATAATGATATAACAAACTCCAAATATGAAAAGAGTGATGCACAAACAAAGGCATGACATCATAGAAACGGTAGGAAATTTATTTCATCCCGGGTTTTCTGAGCTTTGCTTCTAATGACAAATATGCTTTATATGAAAGAGATGAGTATCTTCAGTATAACATCATTTAACAAATTAAGAGAACAGATATACGGAATTTACACTTTGTGTAATAAGTCACCTTAAAAGCATCATTCTTATATTAAGTTAGCTTCATGTCGTGTCCTCAATATTCAGATTGTTTTTCTGTTTCTACTCTCGGATGGTTCTTTCTGTTTGTGTTTTATTTTGTTTTGTACACCGCGTGGTCACTATTTGAACCTAGGGTGACGCTTTGGTATCAGTAAAACTGATTTAACACCGTCGCCACCACCCAGTTTTCATTGCTGGCGGTTATAAAGCAGTGAGTCTTGTGTTGTTTGTTCATGACGGAGCTTTATGACAGCTCGCTGATGCGGGGTGTTTGGTTCTAGTTAATGTGTTGTTCTTGTATTTAGTAGTTCTATTTGGCACTGCGATAACCTCACTCGGGAAGACAGATACGTCGCTTCTTGCTTTGCTTTGTTACGTTTGTACTACTTGCTTATTTTCCTAGCTTGATGTCTACACTTCCTGGATATCTTTTTAACTATTCTGCTGGCAAATAAGAAACATTGTTTTTTTTGACAAACTACACAATTCAATTTGTCTACGTCCAAAGCTATTGGAAGTATCCTATTTGCAAAGAGCCGAAGACTCACATTTGCCTGCGTATTTACATAGAAAATAAACTCATCATACATCCATAGGACTTATTAAAGAGGAGTTGAAGATAATTCTGGGAGATTTTTTTTCTTATTTTCACAAAAACAACTAAGTTTTGGGTACTCATAAGAAGCGAGGCGCTTCTAATGAATATCCACAGCTTAGCTGCTTATAGAGAACGGTAATTAGTATTCTAGAATTGTCCGCAAGTACGTCTATTAAACATGCCCTCTGGTTTCTTTTATTCTACAAGACTCAGACAGTGTGAGCCACATCAAGCTATAAATTGTCTTCGATTTTATACGAAATGCACAGATTCAATTTATCTTGCACATCCGCATAATTCCATCAGGTCATTTGCCTTCAGTTATTACAATCTATAATACCTCCTTTAGTAAACAGTAAGGACTCTGCTCAAATTATGTATATTTGCAGCCTCACCTAGGACTTTGATGTTCGCATGTTAACTAATGGTCCGCATTTGCCCACCTTTACAAATGGTGCAGCTCACAAATTAGCTTTCTGAGACCTTTATTACAACTGTGCCGTTGCGCTGTCGTTCCGTATCTTTTCTTCTTTCGGTGCTTTGGGAAGGTAATACTTCTTGATTTTGGCATTTCCTAAGTAAATTAATATATATTTTGGTTTCGAAGTATACTTATCGTAGCCGATTCGTCGCCGAATCTGCTCGAACCGTGCCGGTACCGACGAGACAGTCCCTTTGCTCTCGCAGGTCGACCATGTGGCTCGGTAGTTCAGTTGGCTAGAGTGCTTGCACGGTCTACAAGAGGTTCTGGGTTCGAATCCCGGTCGAGCCACGTGTTGTTACCTCCCCTGTGACATTTGGTGGTTCATTGTTGGTCCGTGCTCGGGCTGCGAGCAGCAAAGGGACTGTCTCGTCGGTACCGGCACGGTTCCGAGCAGATTCGGGGACGAATCTATTTAAGCAAGGGGAAATTGTCGCATGTCGACCATGTGGCTCGGTAGTTCAGTTGGCTAGAGTGCTCGCACGGTCTGCAAAAGGTCCTGGGTTCGAGTCCCGGTCGGGCCATTTTTTTTCCTACCCTGTGACACAAGTATGGTAACAAACATTTAACTGAATGGCTTTTAAGTAAAGTCTGAAGTCATAAATAATTTTACGTTCTTGAAAACTTAGTTCCTTGAGGGAAAGCACTTTAAGTGTGGTCTGTAACCGTGTGCATTCAATGGAGCCACAACGTCAGAAAACGTACGCGTTTGCCCAGCGAAGATTCAGGTCTGCCTGCGTATTCACACAGTCCGATCAAAATCTTCATTGGGTACATTTTGGATTGCAAAGGATGCAAAACTGATTCATGCAGACAATCTGATCAGACTGCAGGCGGATTTAAGTCTTCGTTGAGCGCACATGACAAAAGCTATGTTTCTCAAGCTGCGGTTCATTTATGTCCGGTGGCGAAACTGAATGTCAAAAATTGCTTTCCAAGTAGTAAGAGAACATACGTAGGTGTATCGTTTACACATAGCTATGGCTAAGATTAAAAGTTCGTTCCAATATAAGATAGTTGTCGTTATATTGCATTCAGTCGCATACAAGTATAAAATTAACTGACTATAACGATGCGGATCTATGAATTTGCAATGCTATCGAAAAAATGTTGTTAAAAATCAAACATTATGGATAATTAGTTTAAACTACCTAAATAACTAGAAGTCTCTGCAGCAATGGACGATCCATAGTGTCTGGCGTAAACATTGTCAGCCCCGTTCTTCCACGTACTTCATTACAGTTCAGTTTATTCCTAGGGATCATTGAGACCATTCTGAAAATTTGTAAAGTCGAGTTCCGTTTAATCCGGTGCTCAAAGGCGTATGCAGCCCAGAAAACTATAGCACTGCTATATGAAGAGTGTCAGTGGAACTGAAACTTCAATGTTTTTTTGTTGATGTGCTTGTTATTGCCAAGGCAAACCTTTGTAAAATTCTTTGATGTTCTAAGATATGTCTTTGTTCATGCACTCCAAATGCATTTCCTTAGCGTTGGTTGTGATTGTCTGAGGTATATTTAACGAACCCTTATCGTTGTTTCATCGCAGTGATATAATTTCATTTACATTTTTCTGCGATGTGTCACTGATTCATTTAGGAACCCGTCGCAATGATATCTTGGCCGTCCAGGTAGGGATCCGGGTGTTGCACGCGGCACATGATCTTGTTGCAAGATAAGTTTGAACGAGCTGAACGTTACGTAATTGCACATGCAAGTTTTAATTCCTCATTATGGATTAAACACCACTGGGAAATCAACAAGTGTGAATTTTAAATGCCATGTGTGACTTCGTGTTATTCTGAGCATCGAAACTCTATTTTTGAAAACGCCTTTTGCTGTGTTCGGATAATATTATCCAACATCGAGTGGTTATTTTAGACTGATTTTTTATGTGGATAACCTATTTAAAGCAGTGTTGTAAATTATTGTTCCCTGTTCTTATCCGAAGTGACACTGAATGTTTTTATTTTCATTATAATCAAGGTAACACGACACATATTTTTTAAGTTGTTTTCTATCAAATAAGTTTGTGTGGCAAGGTAAAGGAAACGAAATCCTAAAGTTTGCAAGATGAGCATGTATTCAATGATTTGTAACGGTCTTCGGGTACGGGAATTATTCAACAGCAAAGACTGAGTGTCTTCTCGCTTTCTACAAAGCATGTGTACCCAAACTATTCCGTCACCTTAACCCTTTACCATACTAATTGTTGAATAAGTTTAATTGAATACCCCTGATATACCAAAATGTGATGGAATGGCAAGTCGTATAGATCCTGATTAAACTGCTTGTAATGAGCAATTTGACTTGGATCTACACTGTTTGCTTAGACCTCCCTGTCCGACTGTCTAGGGTAGACAGAGTATTCTTTATTTTCAAGCTCCTACCACTCTGCTAACAAAAGTGAAGTCCCTGGGCAAACCAAACGGCTTCGTAAGGTGGTTTTCTTTGATTAAGGTGACTGGGTACACTTAGTAGATGTTTGTTTCATTTATGTGCTTTTCTGTTTATTTTCTGCTCGCCAATCCTTTCTAAAAGGAGTCTACTCTATAAGGAAAGAATTTGCTCCCTTCTTTTCTTATAGAGTAGATTTTTTTTCATACGGATACAAAACAATTTGAAAGAGCTGTCTGCCCTGAAAGTGTATCAGTTCATCTTTATACATGTTGTATGGTCACGGATAGGTTTCTATCACGTATATTCGGTTTCTGTTGCAAACAGCTGCAGTCGACGCCCTTCGTGCGTATTCGCAGATTCCAATCCCCGCCTCTAAGTTAAAGTCGGTTTCAGAAAAGAATTCACTATCTTAATTATATCACAACAAGAATTAGTGAAACAGTTAGTATAAGACCACTAATGCAAACTCAAGAAATCAACCTCCTAGAATACTTTTATTCCTAGCCGGATATTGCAATCCAAGCTTGAACAGGATGACAAACAACTTTACTTTCAGTAAAGTATAAGTACAATAGGTTCAACCTTGTTATAGGTATAAAAAACAGACAGTTTAAATGAACCAGACATAGTTATTCAACGCAGAGAAATGAGACAGAGCTGTTTACTAGTCATATGTATGGCGTCTTTCGTTCCGCAAAAGTTCGTAAATATTTGAAGATTAGCGTAAACAGATCAACTGTACCTAAAGGAGTAGTTTGATCAGGTTAAACGCATGGCACCACATGAGACACATTAACAAGTATGCAGATAAATGAGTTAAAACTTTATGTTATGGTGTCATATTATACCACAGTGCAGATACGGTATTCAGTCGAACTTCAATGGCTCGAACATCTTTGGGACCATAGAAATATGCTTTAGTCATGGCTAGTTCGAGCCACTGAGGGTTAATCAAAGCATCAGTCAGGAGCAGCTGTGGCTAAATTAGGAATGTCTTTTCGATCTTCTATTAAATAATGACATGTTAAGTGAACTCATTAGAATTGCCTTGACGATGCGATTCGAATGAGTTTACACAAAACATGTTTTCTTGATAAATTAAATATCCCAAAGTATTTGGGTTTTTTTGAGCTATCGGAAGAACTTCCTAGGAACTTTATGCGTTCCAAATCAGCCAGAGTAAATGAGTCATTGGATGTATACTGAACACACAAACTTGGATCAGGTTTAAGTCCTACCAGTTACATGCATGCTGTTGACTAATCCAGTGCGATATTTTTGTTGCAGCTCCCCGTCCTTTGTTTGTTCGTTCTGTTTTCCTCGTCGTGTGTTTGTTTGTTCTGTTTTCCTCGTGTGTTCGTTATGTTTTCCTTATCTTAGACACTTCGTTCTGGTTTCCCCGTCGTTTTTTTTTTTTTTTTTTTTTTTTTTTTTTTCGTTCTGTATTCTTCGTCCTTTGTATTCTCGTTCTGTTTCCTCGTCGTTTGTTTGTTCTGTTTCCCTCGTCCTTTGTTTGTTCATTGTTTTCCTTTTTTTTGTGTACAAGATTTTCTTTTTTTTTCCTGTAAAATACTGTTGTGAGCCGAGGGTTAGCAGCATCTGTAGGACTTCTCCACAGCAATATAAACTGGGGGTGGCACTAAAGCTGGCTAGACAGCGAGAGTCCCAACCGCCTTACCGAAACACCAGACTTAGTCTAGGCCTCGCTTGAGGGGTAAAGTGAGTCTCAGAAAAAAAATGATAGTGTAAAATAGCACTATGTTCTATTCTGTTCTGCGCCAAGTGCAGTATTCTATTCTATTCTGTATTTCAGGGAGTTAAAAGAAGAAACAAGACAATGAATGTAGAAATAAAATATTTTTTTTATCCTTTAACGATGCTAAATAAAATATATGATAACAATATCAGATCTTTGTTGTGATTTTTGACTAGTATCGTATCACGCACAGTTATGGACTGCTGTATGAATTCATTCTATGGACGGTTGGACGTTATGAATAAAATGACATGATATGACGGCGGCAGAGATCGCAAACTAGTCAAGGCTAAATGACGGCAAACAGCATAATTTATGCAATGACAGATGGAAATTGTGGTGAAATTTGATGAACAGTAATGCAGAGCATGTTTCAGAATAAATCTCAATGAGACATAGATTACTAAAGCGAGCTGCCTCTTTAAATTTAAGAAAAGGGAGAAAAAAAAATAAATAAAGTAAATAAAATGTCCAAAACCAAGTTTCTTATTTTACATCCTTAAAATGAACCCCTCTAGTAAAATGAATAAATTTTGGCCGAAAGGTTGCTGCACTAAAAAACAGAAAACAACAACAACAACAAAAAAACAACAGACAGTTCGGAAATTCAAATAAAGCAAAATTTGCAGCAAAAAAATTAAACGTGACTTTCGCTAACCAAAGCTAATCCGAGACTGAATCGGGAATCCCAAGAAATTGTTTATATAATCCCAGGCTCCCGTCTCCCAAACCCAGCAGATTTTACAACGGGTTCCCCGAACCCTAGCAGATTCTCTCCGGGAAATTGGGATTCCCGGACCAAAACCGCAAGGGAATGGCCGCCCCCAGGAGAAAAATGTCTGGGAAGATGCCGCCCCACAGAAATTCTGACCCGCCATCTTTGATTTGCCGATAAAAATCACCCCAGTACCCAACTTCAACCGGCTAATATAAAGCCGTCTTGAATGAAATCTCCCAAGTAATTCCACCCAAAATGACCCCAAAAATAATAAATTTCATGACTGCCATAACTAAAAATCTTTTTATGGTACCGATTGCATGGAATTCATTGTGAAGTTTAGCTTGACAGGTCTGTGATGACTCTGCTGTTTTGACAGTTACGCTTCATCGATCACACACAGGCTCCCATAATTCCATGTTTACACACTAAAACAATGGATGACAGTGACAACAGCATGCTACGATCTGAACAATTTTGTGACAAAAACAGCTTATTAACAGCATATAATGGATTAAATTAACTTGCAAAAAAAAAGGTAATCACATTGTTCAAGAAGGCTACGAATGACAAGTTTGCGTCTTTCAGAATAATTAAATATTGGTTGTGCACTGCCAAAAATGTGTAAATAGCTGATTTGCGAACCAGGAAGAAAATTGTAACACAGGAAACTGGGTCACTACATTACCCCCTCCAGGGTCGATTTAGTTCCATCAAACGACCCTGAACAAAAGGTCCAATATTAATCCAGCCTCCAAACACAACCTTCGAAATGCAAACCGTTACTATTCTGCTAAAACATCATGGTCACGGCACCAAGATAATTTGAATAAGAAAAGCGCCGTGTCAAAGTTATAACCGTCAAAATTGATTACTACAGAAAACTTGAGTTACCTACACTTAAATATGCAAACTATTGCTTAGGCTGACTCCTTAACAACAATGAATTCAAACTTAATGACAATCTGAATGACCCATATAAATATGGTGATAATACAACAATGTTAGAATCATTTTGGTTTACATTATATTACAATACATTCATGTGACCATGAGCTGAAATTGGATGAGAAATTGACGAATTTGAGTGAATAAATGTGATATGGCAATTGTTTTGCTTCAACATGTATCTGAATAAGCTGCAAAAGCGTGCAGAAAGACGTTTTTACGAGGTTTAAATGAAACGTATCAAAAACAGAACATAGTCACATATTGCAGTACTTTACCTGCATTTTACCCTCATTATCACAATAAAACCATCGTCCCGTTCACAAATCAGAGTGACCACAAATCACTTGTTTATTATGTTCTTACATCTATAAATGTTCCGACTTGAAATGATGATGTTCAAGTATGAACATTTATAGAGACCAACTTACAAGTGCTGTGCAGTCTGGGAGCCGATCAACTTTCTCTCTGTCTTCCCCCCTTTCTCTCTATCCTTAAATTGCTATCTAAATTCTTTACTAATGCTATCTACTTTATTACCACAATGTCACTTCCTCTTATAGAATTATTCACTTAATGTCATTACTGTTTATCACTATTACATTCCTGAATTATTAAATGTCACATTTTATCACTTTTTCTGCTATACTTCTTTCCAAATTCTCCGGTTAGTTAGTCATCAACACATCAATAGTTTTCCGGGAATGTTTGGTACTGCTTTCTACCTCATCTCCTTTCCTCATTGACATCATATGTGGATTTTTCCTCATTCCTGTGTTTGTTTGTTATTGTTCATTTATTGTCTATATTCCTCTCCATGTTGTTCTAGGCTATCCTCTTTATCTCGCTGTTTTTCATATTCTTTGGCTTAAGTCTCTCATTGTATTTTCCGTATATGCTTTTCCTAAAACAGATTTGACCTCTTTCGTTTGGTTTTCCTTTCCATCCTCCTCCTCCAGGCCCTTCTTTTCTTCCTTTCCAGAGTTGTTCTCCTTCCCCACTGCCTTCTCTCCTTTTCCAGAGTTTTTCTCTTCCTCCCTCCTTGCTGAATCTTTCTTTTCTCCAATACTGCTGATTAGTTTCCTTATTTCAGCTCGTTCTTTCTTCTCTGCATCTCTCCTCCTATCTTCCCGCCTTCGTTCTGCCTCTCTTTCTCTTTCCCTTTCTTCCTCTCTCTTCCTTTGCATGTCAAACCATCTATCTTCCCGACGTCTATCTTCTCTTGTGTTCTCTTCCACCGCTTTCTTAAGGCCATTCAATGCAGCCACGACTTTACCCATCATGCAAGAGGTTTCTGTCAGTGCCTTCTCCATTCTGTCAGATGCTTTCTCAGTTCTTACAATTTGTCTATTCCCACTCTGTATGGCTGACACCAGACCATTCATAGCCACCAGACTTATTTCCAGAGTTGGTCCTATCTTGCTTTCCACCTGCTCTCTGATCTTCTTCCACTCCTTTGACCCTTCTGCTTCAGGCCCCTCCCATACTTCAGTCTCCGTCACCTCTTCTCTTTCTGCTACCACTGCACCTTCTGATGTTTCTACCTTTCTCCTTTTAGCTTTCACTTCTCCTTCATCTGCTGACTTCAGTTTTCCTAACTCCTGGTCTCCAGCCTCCGATAATCCGTCCGCCTCACCTTGAGGCATAAGCTGTGGCCATAGGTCTTCCACCTCTTCTATCAACTCTCCATCTTTCACTCTTTCTTCTTGCTCTTCCTTCTGCATAGACCGAGGATGTTCTGGTTCAGCCCTGGACATGGGTGTGGTCCTCCCCATCAGCTCAACTTCTACTGAGCCCAAGTCTGAAGTTGGCCGTGATCCAACAGTACTCGCATCAGGCCTCTGGGCAACCATGGGGAGAGCGGTGCTCATGGTAGGCAGAAGCGTTGTTCCAAGGGTATCAGTCCTCTGGGCAACAACGGGGAGAGCTGTGCTTCCTGTCGGCAGAAGTGTTGTTCCCTGGCCATCAGTCCTCTGGGCAACAACAGGGAGAGCGGTGCTTCCGGTAGGCAGAAGTGCTGTTCACAGGCCATCAGTCCTCTGGGCAACAATGGGGAGAGCTGTGCTTCCTGTCGGCAGAAGTGTTGTTCCCAGGCCATCAGTCCTCTGGGCAACAACTGGGAGAGCTGTGCTTCTGGTCGGCAAAAGTGTTGTTCCCAGGCCATCAGTCCTCTGGGCATCAACTGGGACAGCATCACTTCCAGTGGGCATAAGTTCTGTGCTGAGGCCATTCGGTCTAGCATCGGGAATGGGCTGCAACGTCGTACCGGAATCACTTTCCAGGGGTGATAACATGGAACGCTGAGGAGCAGCAACCACTGGATCGGCTGGGGCAAAGGCAGATGGCACTTCATGGCTCGTCCTGATTGGCTGAAACGATGACTCCAGGTTCATCCCAGCAAGTGTAGTAGCCTGGTATACAGAACCTTGGGGGTAGGTTGTAGGCATCTGCGTTGCCGTCTCCGGGTTCTGGCTAGCGCTAGAGGCTTGCTGCATCCCTGTGGGTCCTGCCTGCCCTGTCCACAGCCCAAGTCCTGTCACCAGCTGGTTCATCGTGGCAAACTGCTGTAGCTGCTGACCTCCTTCTATTGGGATCGGGTTCTCCATCTCTGTCAAAGGCACAACAGTTGCTGGCGTACCCAAGGCGCAGGGAATCCGATGTCAGGGTCTCTGCTAACTGGTCAGGACTTGCTGCCGGCATCGGTTCTGCCACTGTCGTTACTTGAGACGGCTCCCCTGCCTGCTTCTTCGAGAAGAGTAGACTTTCCTCCTGGGTGAACTTCAAGAGGTCTGTCTCTCCAATCTGGTAGGGCACTGAGCTGGCCACCATCCACTCCTGATGGTTCATCACATTCATCTCCCGTGCTCTCGCCAGGTGTCTTGAATAGTGGCTCACATGATGGTTCATCTGGTGCAGGGTGGTACACTTGAACGTGCACAGGCGACAGTAAAAGGGGATCCTGTCTCGTGCCACATGGTTCTTCAGCACATGGTCCTCCATTGGTCCTCGCTCGCCCACGATCTGTAGACCCTTCTGCTTCTGGCAGCCCAAACAGAGGTAGGCCCTGCCCCGCTTCTTTGCCTTCTCTATGGCTTCTTTGCTGTACAGCAAGCTCAGCATTCTTGTGTCCATCTTTCTCTGGAAGTATAAAATAAATCGACCCTAGCTTATCTCTATTAGTTCCCCCGAGCCCTTGACCAGTTTGCATGTGATCTCTGCCTGTTTACCTAAGCGCTCGCGCTCCGGGTTTATACCTATGTGAAAGACGCAACGACTCCAGATTGGTCTGCTTTATAAAATCTCGGTGAAATTCTCTCTTCACCTTAACACCCTAGTAACCTTATTTCGCGGACGGTACAATATGTATACGGGGCCCACATCTAATGCTCTTATTGTTCGTGTCAATCTTTTCCCGCTTCTGTTCCTATACTGTCTTCAAAACTGCCGATCTGTACCTCCACCGAACCCTGTGCACTCAGCACTGCCATCGTAGAATCTTAGTACACTTTTTACCTTACCTCCATACTTTCTTCCTCACTTAAGCAACACCGATCTGCATTAGATCTCCTCCCATTTGCTATCTCCACTACCGTCAAGTTACGCTAGAGATTCACCTCTCTTGCCTTACGTCTTACACAGCAAGAAACACTTTAGGTACATCCATTCTTCTAACTACAACTTTTCCAACTCTGTGACATTCCTCCCCCCTCTAAAAATTAATTTGCTATTGTTACATATGTCTACTGTTACGTTGCCCAATGCACAGCAGTATTGTTCACTATTTTCTTACTGTTGAGATTTTATATGTTGTTCAATCTGCTTCTTTGCCTTAACTATCCACCTTGGTATATGAGTGCCCTCATATGGTTTAAGCTTATTATGATGTACTGATCTTTCTGTTCCGGCCCTGTCGAGTTGCAGCACAAAGTCAATTTCAGAATGTTTCTTGCGTACCAAGAATGGACCTTCAAATACACGTTCTAATTTTGGTGAAATTCCAACTTTCCTAGCCTCCATGAGGCACCAGACTACATCACCAACATTGTATCGATAGAAAGCAACCTTTGTGTCATAGAGATCTTTACTCCTTTTGGCGGCTGTGGACATTAGCTTACGGGCAATTTCATGTGCGTGTTGTATTCGTGCTCTCAAGGAGTCCACATAATCGCCATAAGAAGTAATCGCCTCGTCAGTGGTATTGGTGCTTCCAAACACCAACTCTGCAGGCAGCCTTACCTCCCTTCCTATGGTCAAAAGGTGTGGCGTCATCCCTGTCGACTCGTTTGGTGTCGCACGATAGGCACCAGCGAGACAACCAAGATGCAAGTCCCATTCCTTTTGCTCCCCACATAAGTACGCTTTTATCATCCGCAGTAACGTTCGGTTGAAACGCTCCGCCTGTCCGTTTCCTCTAGGGTTTCTAACACTGGTCCTTGTTTTTCTTACCTCTTACATCCTGCAAAGTTCCCTGAAAATCTTACTCTCAAAGGTTCTTCCCTGGTCGCTATGGATAGCGAGTGGACAACCCCATCTGGAAATCACTTCATTCAGAAGCTTAGTGGCACAGACTTCTGTGGTCATATCGCTCACAGGGATGATTTCCACATATTTCGTGAAGTGATCTGTGAAAAGGAGTACATACCTGTGTCCTCTGTCCGTGACAGGAAACGGCCCTAAGTAGTCTGTGGCAACGCAATCACCTGGTGCTCCAACTCTTAGGCTACCCATTGGTGCACGAGGTATTTTGACTGGTTTTTTGTCTGCCGCACAGATGTCACACCATTGGATGTAAAGGTTTACATCATCTTTAAGGGAGTACCAGTAAAACCTTTGCAATATCTTCTGTTTTGTCTTTTTGCAACCTAGGTGACCGGAAATCAAGGAATCGTGCATCTGATGCAGTACCTCCCTTCTCATTGACCTTGGTACCATGAATTGTTGGTACTCACCTGTCCCATCCTGTTTCAAAAACTTCTTCATAAGTATGCCATCTTGTAGTCTAAGAGAATCCCAAATGATCCAGTAGTGTCTGGTAGCCGGACTGTGTGTAACCATGTCTTGACTACTCGGCCTCTTGCCTTCCAACTTAGCCGCAACAATTGGACCAATGTCTGGATCTTCCCTCTGCAATTTGCGCAACTCATCAACTGATCTACTGCTAGCCCAAAAGGATGAAACGACACTTTTGCCTGGCGATTCTGCATCGCTTCTGGATGATGGCCCAGGTTCAGGTACCTCCTTCAGGCAATTAATATTAACTGCCTCATTACATTTGGTTTCAGTCGCTGCTGGCGGCTCACCTTGGGCTGCCATAATATCGTGGTAAAATGTTGAGTGCATCATCTCCTGAGCCCTCTTTATGCACTTTTTACAAGGTCCACATTTTAGTGGCTCACTGGTGTCTTGATTGGGACAATCACAATCTTTAGGGTTTTCGCATCTTGACAGAGTGTCACAGTGCCCTTGTTTCTTTCCGGCTCGGTATTCTATAGCAAAATCATACTGGCTGAGGATTTCGAGCCAACGGGCGATTTTGCCTCTAGGTTCTTTAAGGCGAAAGAGCAAAACTAGAGCTTGGTGGTCACTTCTTACCTTGAATCGCCTACCTAGCAGGTACTGTCTGAAGTATTCTATAAAATAGCGGACCGCTAAAAGCTCTTTCTTCGTAATGCAGTAATTACGCTCGGCTTTATTTAACGATCTGCTGGCATATGCAATCACCCGCTCACGATCACCCTGAAACTGGTGCAGAATGGCTCCTATTCCCACGTCTGAAGCATCAACATCGAGGATAAACTCGCCACTATCATTTAACGGGTACCCCATTATGTCAGCACTCAGCAAGGCCTTCTTCATGCTTTCAAAGGCTGTTTGACAGGCCACTGTCCATAGAAACTTCTTACCTTTCCTTGTCAGCTCCACCATGGGCCTTACCATGCTGGCAAAGTTTCTGACATAGCGCCTGTAGTAGGAACCCATTGCAACCAGTTGTTTAACTTGCCTTGGAGTTTTTGGAACTGGCCAAGAGACAATCTTCATGATGTTTGTGGGGCTGGGTTTTACGCCTCCACCTGAAACAACATGGCCCAGAAATACAACCTTATTTTGAAGCATAAGACACTTCTCTGGTTTGAGCTTAAGGCCAGCAGCCTTAATTCTTTCAAGGACCTCTTCTACTCTACCCATGTGTTCTTCAAAACTCTTACCGAACACAATGATGTCGTCTATGTATATCAGACATGTAGTCCACTGCAAGCCCTGGAGTGCCATTTCTATAGTGCGCTGAAATGTGGATGCCGCATTATTGAGGCCGAAAGGCATCCGGGTCATCTCGAAGTGACCATACTTACAGACAAAGGCACTCTTAGGTATATCCTCCTCTAACAGGGGAATCTGGAAATAGCCGCTAAGGAGATCAAACGTACTGAAATACTGCGATCCAGCCACAGCGTCAAGACAGTCTTGTATTCTCGGCAAAGGGAACCCATCTGGTTTCACTAGTTCGTTCACCTTTCGATAGTCAACACAGGGTCGAATACCACCATCCTTTCTTTTAACAAGGACTATAGGACTGGCCCAAGGCGATGTGCTCTAGCGGATTACCCCTTTTGCCTTCAGATCCTCAATTGCCCTCTTCTCTTCCTCCGCATATGCCAGAGGGACTCGCCTTGGTGGCTGCTTGACCGGTGCTGCACCGTCAGTTTTAATGGCGTGAGATGCAAGATGTGTTAACCCTAGATCCCATTCATCCCGCGAAAAGGTATCTTGAAACCTGTGCAACAGCTGAACCACCCTAAGTTTCTGATCATTATCTAAGTTCTCAGTGGTTTTCTGGTATAGATCGTTCAAATGGATTGGGATTTCCGGACTCACCACATGAGTTTTCCTGTCACTATTGTCTGTGAAAAATTTTACCCTTCTTATGGTCGCTTGATTTGCCACCTCACTAGCATCTTCTTCCCTTACTAATATATAGGGTTCACCATCTATAGCTTCGGCCTTCCCTATCACTGCATCTTGTTTTATTGACATAGCCGTGGGAAACGGGTTAAGTACCCTTACCTTGCAAGTACAGGCTTGATTAATATCAACTAGTGTTGAGGCCGTTTGAAGAGGATATTCTGCTTGGAAATGTTCAGTGGGCTCCACTATAAAATCTGTCTCACTGGAAAAGTCGTCATACTCATGTCTTTCCAGGTATACATCAATGATGCATTCGTTTGGGCAGGTATGACGAAATGATCTGCAGCTGTAACTTTTCTGACACGGCTTTTGACTCCCACTTGTATTATTTGCACTTCCTTCTAATCTATAAATAGGACACCCTTGCTCATCAATAAGTCAGAAGGACCATTCTTACCGTTTTGTAATATGTCAACTCCTAACAGGCCATCATCATCTATATCCGCTACAAGGGCCTCTATTTCTAGCTCAGCTGGCCCTAGCTTGATAGCAAATGTGCCCTTCCCCCTTTCTTTTATACTTACACCACTTGCGCCTACCAGTTTTGATGTCTTCTCAAGCGCCGGTCTGTCTCCAGGCTGCATGGAGTCATACACTCTTGTAGAAATTATAGTTTTTGACGCGCCAGTGTCGGTAGTGAACAAAAGTGGATACCCCTGTACGGTACCCCTTATGTACACTCCGTCTGGTAGCTTCCTGGTTATCTTAACTGATTTTATAACATTTTTAATATTTGATTCTTCTTTATAAGAAAGGCCATTTTCCAAATGATAGGCTTCTCTGCGGCCGCTAGAGACAGCCTGCTCTAGTTTAAAGAGTTACCCTGTTGTGGTTGACCTTGCAGTTGAGAGGTTGATTGTCCTCTCCCCCTTTCTGTGTTACTTCCTAACCTGTCAGACTTTGGGCAGTCTCTAATTATGTGTCCAAATTCCTTGCACCCGTAGCATTGGATCTTATTTCTTCCAGAAAACCCTGCCTTTCCTTGTTGTTGGTTCGGCTTCCTATCAGTGGTGCTAGACTGGTTCTTTAACTGACTGACTAACGTCTGTATCAAATCTGTTAGCACCATCTTAGAGTCATTCTTTTCAGCTGCAGCCGTATTGGCTTGCTGTATTTGCTGATCAGTTTTATTTGTCTTTCTTGCCTGAGGTTTGTCTGTCTTCGCAGGTATTCTGCGAGCTCTATCCTCTTCTTCGTCTGTTTCACACGGAGCTTCACCTTCACTAGGACTGTCATACTCGAGACTGGTTCTCCTCGTATACCGCTTGAACCTCTTCCCATCGTGAGTCTCAGAAGAACTTCTTCGTCTTGTCTGCGCAAAGTTGACAGCATGGTATACCGCCTTGTCTATGTCATCTGGCTCCTTATTTCGAAGCGGGCCTCGTTCTCTCGCATTCCGTCTAGAAATCTTCTCACCAGGTCTTCTCGCTTGGTTCTGCTGTCTCTATTCTTATAGGCTTTAGCATATAGGCGTTTCAGGTCTGCAGCATACTCCTCTGCAGTCTCACTTTCTTTCTGGACTCTCTGACTGAATTTAGATGCAAACGTTTTCTCTGTCTCAACGATTCTGAACCTACTGTTGAGCTCTTTTACCAGTTCTCTGTAGCAGCTTAATGTATCCTTTGATAACTGCGTAAATACAAAATCGCCAGCCTTGCCTTGCAGTTTGGGTAAGAGATTATCTAGCTATACCTCTTCGCTCCAGTTCCGTCTATCTGCTATCGCCTCAAATCGATTTATCCATACTTTCCATTCCTCCTTACCATTATATGGAGGTATCTTCCACCCACAGTTCTCTGGTGAAGACTGTCTTCTCCCAGACCTTGCTCTATAGCTATCTTGAGTTCTGGAGAAGCTTTGGGGCTCGCCTGCTTCAGGCATTCTTTTATACTGAAAATCATCACCCCTAATTGTATCTCTGCCTAACCTGTATGTTTCGGAGAAGGTCACTCTTGGCCGTCCCTCATAACTGGGTTGTCCAATGTACCTCTGACTGTGATTGGCTGGATCAAGACCATACCCCGTACTCTCAGTTATAGGCCTATACCTTACTTCTGTATTCTCTTCTGCCGGAGCTAAATCTGTCCCATTATGTGAGGCAAATTGGGCACCCTGATTATTCCATGAGGCTGCTGTCCAGTGGTTGGACCCATGGTGCCGGTCTATACTACTATCGCTTCTGGACCCATACTGTCGCTCTATACTACTATCATTTTGAGCGGTATCTGTCTGTGTTTCAGCAAATGGACGAAAACCCTCGTTTGACATGCACCTATCACCCAAAGACTCGGGGTTTAAGGGTGTACTGTTATTAATAGCTGATTGTGCAAAGCCCATATTTTGTACACTGTCCTGGTTTGATGCTGATGGGAAACTACCATCTTTTAACCCCTGCAGTACTGACAAGACCTGTCCCAGTGTACCAGTTATGTTCTCTTGTCGTGTGTGCATGTTAATTTGCTCTTGCTGTAAGTTACTAATTGCAGTGGTTAGACCTACTATGGTGTTCTGCATGTTTATATGGGAATACATACTCAGTCTGTTAGGGAAACTTGCTGTATTTCTACTGGCACAGGAACCATTTTCCCAAGATCTCGAATAAGTGGGTTGGCCCTCACCAGTCCCATATAACCTAACGGGGTCAGACCTAGTACTGTCTCCTGTTAAGACATTGTCCCTACTATCGAAGGGGATATTGTTAAATGCCCTATTATGCAGCTGCAATAACGTTGAAGCTGCCATAGAATGTGGGTTACCTTGTGTCTCTGAGGCCCTGTCCATTGTAGAGACCTCTGTTTGACTCTGATCAACTGGGGATTGTGTATCGGTTTGATCCCCACAACCTTGGTTGTCTACAACCGTTGCTTCTCTGTGGATGTCCTCGCTGCTCATGACGGTTCGAATCTCTCAGACTGGGATATGACTCAAAATCTGCACCGCTGCCACCAATAATTATGTTGTGAGCCGAGGGTTAGCAGCATCTGTAGGACTTCTCCACAGCAATATAAACTGGGGGTGGCACTAAAGCTGGCTAGACAGCGAGAGTCCCAACCGCCTTACCGAAACACCAGACTTAGTCTAGGCCTCGCTTGAGGGGTAAAGTGAGTCTCAGAAAAAAATGATAGTGTAAAATAACACTATGTTCTATTCTGTTCTACGCCAAGTGCAGTATTCTATTCTATTCTGTATTTCAGGGAGTGAAAAGAAGAAACAAGACAATGAATGTAGAAATAAAATATTTTTTTTATCCTTTAACGATGCTAAATAAAATATATGATAACAATATCAGTTCTTTGTTGTGATTTTTGACTAGTGTCGTATCACGCACAGTTATGGACTGCTGTATGAATTCATTCTATGGACGGTTGGACATTATGAATAAAATGACATGATATGACGGCGGCAGAGATCGCAAACTAGTCAAGGCTAAATGACGGCAAACAGCGTAATTTTATGCAATGACAGATGGAAATTGTGGTGAATTTTGATGAACAGTAATGCAGAGCAAGTTTCAGAATAAATCTCAATGAGACATAGATTACTAAAGCGAGCTGCCTCTTTAAATTTAAGAAAAGGGAGAAAAAAAAAATAAATAAATAAAGTAAATAAAATGTCCAAAAGCAAGTTTCTTATTTTATATCCTTAAAATGAACCCCTCTAATAAAATGAATAAATTTTGGCCGAAAGGTTGCTGCACTAAAAAACAGAAAACAACAGCAACAACAAAAAAACAGCAGACAGTTCGGAAATTCAAATAAAGCAAAATTTGCAGCAAAAAAATTAAACGTGACTTTCGCTAACCAAAGCTAATCCGAGACTGAATCGGGAATCCCAAGAAATTGTTTATATAATCCCAGGCTCCCGTCTCCCAAACCCAGCAGATTTTACAACGGGTTCCCCGAACCCTAGCAGATTCTCTCCGGGAAATTGGGATTCCCAGACCAAAACCGCAAGGGAATGGCCGCCCCCAGGAAAAAATGTCTGGGAAGATGCCGCCCCACAGAAATTCTGACCCGCCATCTTTGATTTGCCGATAAAAATCACCCCAGTACCCAACTTCAACCGGCAAATATAAAGCCGTCTTGAATGAAATCTCCCAAGTAATTCCACCCAAAACGACCCCAAAATAATAAATTTCATGACTGCCATAACTAGAAATCTTTTTATGGTAACGATTGCATGGAATTCATTGCGAAGTTTAGCTTGACAGGTCTGTGATGACTCTGCTGTTTTGACAGTTACGCTTCATCGGTCACACACAGGCTCCCATAATTCCATGTTTACACACTAAAACAATGGATGACAGTGACAACAGCATGCTACGATCTGAACAATTTTGTGATAAAAACAGCATATAATGGATTAAATTAACTTGCAAAAAAAAGGTAATCACATTGTTCAAGAAGGCTACGAATGACAAGTTTGCGTCTTTCAGAATAATTAAATATTGGTTGTGCACTGCCAAAAATGTGTAAACAGCTGATTTGCGAACCTGGAAGAAAATTGTAACACAGGAAACTGGGTCACTACAATACTTTATTCTCCCCGTCCATTTGATGTGTAGTGGGTCGGGGAGGACCATCCCACTAACACACCTTACAATTTATTTGTATAATCTCCCAGCGATTAAATATCATTCATCACATACTTGCGAAGTCCCACTGCTGTTTCCTGGGTACACGATAAAGACCACCCAGCAACCATTTTCAGCAGTGAAGCAAACACCACAGATTACTTACAGTTTATACCATATTCATCTGAACAGGTTTATTGTTTTCCTCGTCTTTGTTTGTTCATTCTGTTTTCCTCGACGTTGGTTTGTTCGTCCTTTTTTCCTTGCTGTTTGTTTGTTCGATCTGTTATCCTTGTCCTTTGTTTGATCATCCTGTGTGCTCGTCGTTTGTTTGTTCGTTCTGTTTTCCTCGTCTTTGTGTTCGTTCTATTTTCCTCATCGTTTGTTTTATCGTTCTGTTTTCCTTGTCCTTTGTTTGTTCGTTATGTTTTCCTCGTTCTTTGTTGGTTCGTTCTATTTTCTTCGTCGTTTGTTTGTACTTTTTGATCTCTTCGTCATTTTTGTTCATTGAGTTTTCCTTGTCTTTTGCTATTTCGTTCTGTTTTCCTCGTCGTTTGTTTGTTTGTTATGTTTTCTTGGTCATTTGTTTGTTCGTTCTGTTTTCTCGTCGTATGTTTGTACGTTTTGATTTCCTCGTCATTTGTTAGTGCATTCTGATGTCCTCGTCTTTCGTTTTTCTTTGTTTTCGAGCCGTTTGCTTGTATTTTTCTGTTTTCCGCGTCGTCTGTTTGTATTTTCTGTTTTCCTCGTCGTTTGTTTGTTCGTTCTGTTTTCGATTGGGTGATGTTTTGTTTTGTCGTTTATATCGTTTAACTGTTAACTGGTACCTCGGGAAGGCTGCATTTCGTGATTGTGACCCCAAATTAGTTTTTGTCTGTGCACAAATCGGAATCGTTTCGTACCAGGCTGTGTATCTCATCGTTAGGGTTTAACTATGTGCGGTTGAAAAACACTTGTGTGTTTTCTTATATAGTTTTCTGCGCCAGCCTTGTATAGAAAGCTCCAGTCAGAGATCTACAGGCAAAGTAACAGGCCTGACTTTAAATGTATCGTAGGTGTCTTAGGCTCTTTTCATGTGGACTTAACTCACGAAAAATAAACGACGTGGTATAAGTCTCACAAACAATCCGTAATGAGCTTTTCGCAAGTTAAGTATATATTTGTTATTTTTACGTCACTTATTAAAATTTCCTCCTAAAGCAAAGTATAATATCATTGTCCCTTCCGCTGATTCAAGAAGGGCAGTTGTCAGTTTCTGGCGAAAGAATGTGCACAATACTGGTTAACCACTTAGAGGACTAAGCCTGCCCAGTAAACGTGTGGTTAGGTAAACTGACCGCGCTCGACATGACCTCATTGGGTTGACTGGGCCGTAAAACCTCAACACAAACAAACATTGTAAAATAGGAATTATTGTCGGGACTGTTTAATGGTGTTTCTTGTTGTTTCTTTGACAGACATTTAAAACGTGTTTTGTGAGAAAAGAGATGTCCCCCAGTTTTAGTCCAGCAGTGAACTTGAACGTTTAGCCAAGGACACCAAAACCTCATCAGTTCATCATCTAGTCACAATAATATATCTATACAACTCTGGTAAGAATACGCATACTGGTCCATGAGATATCGCGCACGCAGATAAGAAAGTTTCACGCAAACACCGACACCATTGCCATCGGGATCCACACCAAAAGCAGTAAGTCTCCCCATCCTCCTCGGTGAGACATAATAATAGCACTTGAGCAATTACTAGACTAATATCAGTTAAGCATCATTTCATCTGATCAGAGTCTGCAATACCTTGGCAGTCTCTGAAACAGCAGTTCTGTGTAATGCCCAATCCCACAACATGGTATCACAGGTTAACTCCAGTCAAGGTAACTTTTGCTCATCGCAACTCAAGTATGAGGTGATTTCAGAAGTTTAAAGGTTCAATAACGGAACGTGAGTATGAAATATATAGAGGTAATGCGAAACTGTGAGTGAAGATACCCAAAAAATGTCACAACCACGAGGTACAGCCTTAGCGAGGCACCAAATGAAAAATTAAGAAACAAACAATTACAAAATAAACGTCATATATGCAATTACCAATACAGGAACAAAAAAAAAAAAAAAAAAAAAAAAAAAAGATCTGGTACAGAGGAACCTCCCTGGAACAGTCAACAGAAAACAAAAACATAAGGGACTTAAACCAGTTCGGAGTTTACTTGCGCGAAACCTCGCTCGACAACCCAATAATTAAATAAAAAGGTCTCGAAACATGATATGTATCCAGTAATGGTTACTAACGTAACGACGTTATACATGACCCAACCACACAGTGCACATATATCAGTAACGATAATTAAAGCTGTCAAAAGTCTCTTAATCCCAATAGGGTAATGGCAAAACAGTGCAGACCCAGATCAGACGCCGCAGAACGCCATTTTTCTTTAAGTATATCTAACTCACATAGCCAGATATACCTAAACTGAAATTCGACTCTTCAAATGTAATGTGGGGTAGTTTATTCAATCTAATATGGGTCAAGAAATCCACTTGAGATAAACCATATTCCTTGGAAGTGCCAATACACACTGTACAAATACAATTTTTTATACCTATCTGAAGAGCTATAATCGAGTACTGTACTACCTGAAAAGAAACAGTTAGCGTCGACAAAGTACATTCTGAGCTTTTTCGCGGCGACCGTCCTGTCCGTTTCTTTCTTTTTGTACTTATATTTGTTTTTAAATCTTGTATTAATATCTCGAGATGCTTCAGGAAATAAGAGTGAGGTTTCGATGGAGTAAAACTAGTTTGGCTCCGGTCGGCTCTACTCGGAACAGAGAGAGAGAAAGAGAGCACGCCCCAGCAGAAGTTGGTTCTACTGACCGTCCGCCGTTTACTCTGTTGCATTTTTTTTTTTTTTTTTTTTTTTTTTTTTTTTTTTTTTTGTTTACATGTCTGTTATTGTAGCTGTGTTCTTTGTTTAAGCATTGAAAATTCAGTATTTCTCAAATGAACTAAAGGCCAGAAAACATTCATCTGTTTAAATGCCAGTTTGACAATAAACATCGCATTCTGCATCAATACTGTTCACAATAAATAGTTGATAGCGTGTATAACCTACGTAGTGGACAAGCGGCCTGGGCAAACAGTGACTAATTAGATCAGACGCATCAGAATGCAACATCTGATCAGGTCCTGCTTGCCACTTATCCAGCAGTTTTTGGCAGATCAGCATGTAGTAAAAGGCATATAACAAGTATCGTAAATTGTTAAGGTGTCCCAATATTTAGAGCAATATAAGTTAAGTAGTTACTTATTCTCACACAAAAAGAAACTAAGGGCAAGGGCGAAATGTTTATGTTTTTGATGATAAACGAATGATCTTTTCTCTCTGTGTATAGCAAGTATACTATCACAACGCACAGTGTGATTACCCGCATTGTATTTAACTATAAGACAGGGACTGAGACTAATGATTTGGAAGCTAATCGGACGGATACAAATCAAATCGGTTCATGCAAACAAGGATAAAAGCATAATGCGTCTCCAAGACTGTCATTAGAATTGCAGTCTCATTAACCTTCATCAGTCTATGTGCATATTTAGCAGAAGACAAATTGATGTTTCTTAATTTCCTAGAAAACGTGGCCTGACATTTCATGCAAATTGTCTCATAAGGTGACAATTTGCATTGAACGATAGACCGTATTTTCTAAATAAATAATTAAATACATTAAAAAAAAACAAAACATATATATTTCAAACTGTCGTCTGATGAAGTTATTACGCAGGATGCTTAACGTTAATGCCATTGCAAGGCAACATTAGCTTGTCGTTTTTCTCGCATTTAATTGCATTTTTAGAGTATTGATACTAGCTGGACTAATTAACGCCAACTTTCTCGCGACTGAATGGTTAAATTCCATTTCAAGGAAATAATGTTGATGGATTCCCAAGTTCATCATTTACTATTCATGATTTGCCATTAACAAAACAATCTACGCTCGTATTACGTACTTGTTATTGTTTGGCAACAGATGGCTGAAATGACTTTGCTCTGAAATGTCTACTACTTGTCAGGCAGGATAGAGTTGAAGATGGCAGCTGTGTTAGTGAAATTGTTGCTCTGTTTTAGTGCTGTTTTCGTTTTCGTTTATGTTCAGTTTACGTCTTCACTTTGACAAAGATATCCGTATCCTCTCTGATGAGACCAGGCCATTTTGGAAATATTCGACTATTCTCTAATATTAATCAGCCGTAATGTTTGAAAGCCTTTCGGAAATAAAATCTCAAGGTTGTAATTAAAAATCAAAGAATCCATAAGAGAATGAACATCGGAGTCTCGATTTCACTGAGACCCTTCCCTGTAGTTTTACTATTGACACTCCATGGCGGTATCTCTGTTGCAGTTCTACTTTGCTTGTGTGTCTGTGGTTTCATGTGTAATATTTGCTTTGTCATTATTTATTCCTCCCCTCCTCCTCCTCTCCGTTTTTGGTGCCTTGGGAGAGCTGTGCTTCGAGATTGCGGCATTTCCTGGTATCCACATATTTCTTCATATGCAGTAATGCACTGTGCAGGGCTCCATATGCAAGTGGCATAGATTTTCCAAAGAAAAGAATAAATACACCACTATCCCAGTCAGCATTCTACGTAAATCTATATCGGGCCGTCATCGGCCCGTCAGGGTAGCTGACGGGCCGATGACGGCCCGATGTAGATTTACGTAGAATGCTAACTGGGATAAAGTAAATGAGACATTATATAGCCATCACACGACACTTAACTCTAGCTGAAGGGAAATGAAACATTAAAAAACAACATAGGAGCCTCGGTTTCTTTGAGACTCTTCATATGACAGCAATCATCAAACTGTATGTAGTGTGCCTCGATTTTCCAAGATGTGAAAAATCATACGAGAAAGAGCCATAATTACAGGCCATAGCCTACCAATCCAATGCTGCAATTCAAATTTATAAACATATGTTCGGTCCGCATTAGGGGTCCTCTACGTCATCAGAAGCACACATAATCACAAACGCCATGATGAAATGAAGCATAGAGGCCAATGGCGATCTGAAGCTACTGAACTAGTACAACTTCGAGTAGCCCTATAATCAGAACAGTGCCAACAAAGACCCATCCGAATGTCAGGAAAGGCCACAATCACAAAGCATAGCCTCCAAAAGGCACCAAAAGAAGGAGACATGAGAAACAAATAGTAAAACAAAAATGAAACCAGCGACGTACAAAGAGTAACTGCAACAGATGAACCGCCTTGGAACGGTCAGTAGGAAAACTAAAGACCCAGCACGACTATTTTTTTTAACACTATATGATCATAGCCTACAATGACCCAGTAATATACAGTAATTACACTGCATACTCGAACATCGAAAATCATTACCGTATAAACATATGAACATGTTAGCTCATTTTAGTCTGGAGACCTCCGAAAAGGTAATTGTCAAACAGTGCAGATCCAGATCAGATGCCGCTGAAGCAGCATCCGATCATATCTACTCTGTTTACATTTACTACAGGAATTTCTACAAAACATAGTTATTATAAAATCTGACCAGACACCCTGAATTAGACTGGTCCAAACAGTTGTGGTAGAAGAGTCCACTCTACGTAAATGGGTTAAACTGAGTAAATGATTATGTGTTCACAAACTGCTGGTGGAACGATGAGAGATGCAGGCCCAGAGTCGACACTGTTTGTTCAGGTAAGCCTGCCTGGATATACAAGTCAAACAGGGTGTTTAGGTCAGTTTGTATATCTGCATTACGCTTTTGTAAGAGTATCTTATAAACTTAACATTGCAGCTCTTGTCACCAGCTGAATCACGAGTAGTTGTATTTATCTCCAAATAACAATGATAATATCCAGCGAGCACGTGACATTTATACTGTAATGTTATTAATCAAGTGATTTCGTATCGGCCCAGTTACAGGTCCGAGGTAGGCTGTATTGGCCAAAGGCTGACCGAGATTCTGTAACTGGGCCAATACGAAATCACCTAATGGCATTTTAATTAATTAACAGTCAGCTGAGTATCAATACAGCAGACTGAGATCAGTAACTAGGCTAATACGACACGGTATCGACACGAGGTAAATCGTATTGGCCAAAATCCAAGCTGTGTTATGCGTATGTCAGTTGTTGTGTATATTGTATGAAAGAAGAAGCGTGACTGATATTGCATGGGCCAATTTCCACGTATGAAAACTATATGTTAGGTAGTTAATTAAACAAATGTCGTATAAACGTTGCTGCAACGTCATTACGTTTACAAAACGTCGCATTAATGTCGATGCCGTCATGCCGTTTATACAACGCCGCATTAACATCGATGCAACGTGATGACGACACCGACGTTAATGCGACGTTGTATAAAGGTAATGTACCCGCCGGGTATCAACAAAAACAATGCACAACGTGGGTAAAGATCCTCTCGCCATATGCAACAGCAAATGCCCATAACGGGCACTGTGGCTCAATTGTGAGTTCGGCCGAGTCATACCCAAAGACTTTCAAAATGGTACTAGCTGCTCGTGTGGTGCTTGGCGCTCATCGTTAAAAAAGTAGAGCTAAAACTGCTCAGCCCGGTATCAGCATAATGTGACTGTGTGGAATATCATGTCATGTGGGCTTGATATTTCAATAGGGCAGCCCTATAAAAGTGAGCAGTGGGCTCCCTGCCACATCCAGACACCGTCGCGATATGACTTAAAGATTTTTGAAAGTGATGTAAAACCCGACCCCGAGGTTATAAAACGTTTTTCATGCTCAACTCAACTGAGCATGAAATTTCACTTGGAAATGCTCAGCTGTGATGAGCATGAAAGAAGTTTTAAAATATTGTCAGTATTTTAAGATTTATAAGCAAAATAGATTTCATGCTCAGCTGAGTTGAGCATGAAAAAAGTTTTGTAATCTCGGGGCCCGAATACAACACACCTACCAATAAAGGCCCAGAACAGTCTACATATCCGATTAGTCTGATCATGGCCTTCTCTCTTTGTCACTGTAGACTTCTGTATCATAAACAAGCAACAAATGCATTGAACAGAATACGTAAATGCGCATGCCGATTTGAGGCATTTGTTGACGTGTATTCGATAATTGTCTGTCATTTTGCGTCATTATTTAAAGAGATTGGAATCAGAATGCGTAAAATATGACATTAGAAATATTTATGTGGCTCCGAGACCGTCCTATTATTTGTGTGTGGAATGTAACAAAACATACGAGTAATTGTTTCGACAAACAACATGTAGGATGTATGTGTAGGCATTAAATCTACGCTCTAATTTTCTTCACAGCATACTTCTCCTGACCTTTGAACACGTCAATTTTAACACCTGTTGCTACATCTACAAAATTGCTGGATGTGTGGCAAACGGTGGATCCTGATCAGATCCGCATTCTGCGGCGTCTGATATTGGTCTAGACTGTTTGTTCAGGCCTGTATGTCCGAATACGTAGGGTAACTACGGAGGAATAGATAAAACTTGTCAGATTAATGTCAATGAAAACAAAATTACATTAAAATATTGTTTGTTCAATGCAGGCGGGATTGAGCAATTTCTGAACACTTTGCACTCCGGGTAAAATTTTCAGCAGACGACATATAGAAATAATTTTCTTGTTTCTTTTCTTTTTTTTTTTTTTTTTTCGGAAAACATTTTTTGACGTTTCTTGCATATTGTCTAAAACGGAGACAATTTGTATGAAATGCTGAAACCTTCCAAAATATGAAAACTATGATAATTTTATCGGCTGTGAAATTACCTCACAGAGTGGTAAAAGTTAAAATATTAATGCGCGAAGTGCATTTTCAGTCTTGGGTTTCTCTTGTAAAATGATTATATTGACAAATGCGCTTGTCTTTTATGCTTTAGAGCTCTTTATAAAGACGATTTAGTAAGATATCTACTCCCATAAGAAAATAAATGAACCCTATCGTGGGAAAAAACCCGTTATTGAATATGCAAACAGTAAAGGTTCAGGCGAGCCTGCGCATCCGCGTAGTCATGCGAGAACCTATGTTCTTTGCTCACATTAGAGGTAAGCCAATAGACGCTTCAGCCAAAGACTCAGACATGTGGACTTGCTAAGGGGCCGGTCATGCGCACTGATTAGTTCGACGTAATGTCTGAAGAGGCCTTTTCGCGCGACGGACTCAAATCGTTATTACATATACGTCATCTGTCAACTTTGAGCTGGCTCTAAAACAATCATAGTGTTCTCTTTTTAGGCTTGGGTCGCAAATCTGAAGCTAATCAAAATTTCGTTTTCGTAGTAGTCAGCGTATAACAGTAATTTTCAGCGTTATCTAATAGAAAAGAAACTTGTTTTTTACCGGTTGCAGTTCAAAATCGAGGTCATAAATCTATGAAGCGGTCCGAATTATGACGTCACGTTATCAGTATTTCGTTTGATTTTTTCACGCTTGAAGTTTTGATTGTCTGAGTTGTTTGATTCTGTTCAATTTTAATGACTGCTAGTATTCTTAAACTTATTCTAGCATACCGAAATTTGTTCAAAAGCACTGAATTCAAAAATATATATTCTATGGTGGACGTGATTTGCCATGGATTCAAGTGGCATTTTCTATTTCCTTACATTTTCATAATATGGGTGACGTCAGCTGTTCTAATTTATCAACACGTGAACGGAAGTTCTAGATAATATGAGTATTGCATCAGCTGGGTTTGACCTCTCAGTCACTTGAGTCCAAAGCCAACGTCTAATGACCGTTCAGGACCAATAATTAGGACGTACGTTCTGTTTTGTGAAATGTCATATGAATCAAATTTGATCGATCGTCTTAAACTGATTTTTGTTCGATACGATTGTCTTATTACGTGTGCAGATGTCAAATGCAGATGAGGTTATTCTGAACTCGATTATATAATGTGTGCAGTTTTATTTTCTAATAAGACGATAACGCATTTGTGCCATGGAAACAGGTTTCCTGGAGCATTTTGTTTTAAAATCTGTGGCTGAGCCACATTGTACAGCTACTAAAATCTGGACTTGAGGCATTTTGTTTTACTTCCTGATATGACCGACGTTAGTGGGAGTAGACTATTAAAATGCATTCGTCCGTTTTTTCCGTCCATCCGTCGTTCCGACACTCCGTAAACACGACTTTATGGGCTGTTTAACTCCTATGTCCCTAGATATATTTTGAAGATATTTGATAGAAACTTTGACTGGTCAGGCTGGCTTGTCACATAAAAGAATGACAACTCTCGTTTTCCTATTTTATTGTCCCCCTTCTAATTATTAGTCCTTAAACGTTATGCTCTTCATAATTCCTTTACCCCTGGGTATATAATTCTAACGACAGTCAGTGGAAATGATAACTCCTATGTCTCTGGATATTTTGAAGCAATTTGACAGAAATGTTGGACGAGCTGAGTTGTGTTATGCGAAGGAAGTACAAGTTTTGCAGCCTTACGTTTCGGAATTTCCTTTTTTTTAAATATTAGATAATATAAATATGGGGATATTCAGAAAAGGTCACAATCACGGAACAAAACCCTAAGGTTAGAATGACAAGAAAAGACATAATAAAATAATATATAAACAAAAACGGCATACACAAAACGAAAAGTAACTGTAAAAAAAGTAACGCCTTTGAAACGTCAACAATTATAGAATTTATGCATTCCAAAACATAAGACTATTATCTTAAACAATGGTTGTGCTCAGGTAGAATTGAAGTAATGGGGTTATGGCTCTTTGTCTGTCTGTTCACATCTATCAAATGTTATGATTATTCATTAGACGGGGTCCTAAATTGTTAACTAATCTAAATAGCACTTCGATAGCACTCAGCGTATCACAATAACGTATCAGCGTTATTCAACAGAAATGAATTTCAGAGTAATTAAACAGAAAATACAGATCTTCTATCAATGGTATGAACTCTGAAAATATCGCATCACGTGACAATCTAATATATTTAATCCCACCAAATCTGGTGAAACACTTCCGAAAGGTTTAAAAGATGTCCCGAACATGGATTTTGTACTGTAGACTATCCATCTAGAAATATTGCATCACATGACTATCTGTTGCATTTCGGTACATCCTCATCGTATTATGTGTACTTCCATTAGATGTATTGAACCTGCTCAATCAATTGTGAAGGAATGCGCCGAAGACGGTTTGCTTTTAAATTAGCATACAAGGTCAGGACACAAATTTCATTTCAAGGGTTACATATATGAACTTGGGCAGTATAGAATGCATATGGGTCATGTGGATCAGTGCTGCCCCCTAATATCAACACTGTAGCAAGGAAAATTGTACAAGTCTGGACATTCAGATAGCAAAATATCTTATATAAAAAACAATTTCGAAACGTGACTATAATGTCATACTCTGGCTAGCACTGGTGCTTTCATCGTTTTGTTATGGCACTCACTATTTGCATGGAATCCATTTGCTCTCTTAATGTGTTAATTATGCTCCTCCAGTCGGACTACAATGTATGGCCCGAACAGGACTATTTGCATGTACAGAGGGTTTGTACCAAAGGTCTAAACTATAGAAATACTTACCATATCACACATGATAACACGCGATAATTTGTCCTAAGGCTTCCAGCCTGCACAGTTTCCGAGAATTATGTCATAAAATATGCGTATTGAGCTGTATGAATACAATGGATAAAAGGAATCAAAAGAGACCGCATTCTTATGCTGTATATTACTAAATTTCTATTCAATAAGTTGATCAGACTTAAAGACTCGATGTCAAATTGCACTGCTTACGGACAGAGGACGTCAAATAGTATGTCACCGCGTTTCAAAGCTATTTATAAAGGTACACGTATCAAATAATATAGTAAATCTAGTAAAATAAGCAAACCAGAGCCATAACAACGAATAAATGAGTTATTATAATGAAAGAAGATAATCGGCAAACTCCATGCATAGTTGTTAATCTAATCATCGTTGTTAACTTTGCTTCCCTCTTTAAATGCACGATGGTTGATTCATCCTGAGACTAAACGACGGCTCCTTCCTGAATCTGTTTCTCGTTGGCGCTTGACTATCAGTGGCTGTGGTCGGGCCGATCGTGCTCCTGTTTGTGTTTTCATCATGAAAAAATGCCTACATAATTTTGACCCCCTTAAACCCAATTTTTATATAGTAAAACAGGGGTATACATTATTTTTCTTATTTTTGCTCGAAAATATAGATTGTGTGTACTCATTAGAACCGCCTCACCGAGGCGTTTCTAACCAGTACCCATAATCTATATTTTGAGCAGAAAAATGAAAAACATATCGGGTTTTTTTACCTGAAAATTTTCAGTTTTTGGAGGTGAAATTTTCTATTTATTTGACCAGAAGTATTTTCGTAAAGTCTTGTATTCTGGCTTCAGAGCGCCATTTAGCCTTTTGCTTTGTTTCATTACAGTGGTTATGATTATACAGTCGACTCTCGTTATCTCGAAGTCCAAGGGACTCTCTGGAATACTTCGAGATATCCGTACCTCGACATATCAGATTTGCGGAATTGAGGAAAACAATAAATCAAATAACCACTTTTAATAAATGAATATGTAATTTGACTTAAGTTAAGAGATATATTGAAAATATTGTGGAAAAGAGGAGAAATTGCTCCTTCTCCTCTTTTCCACAATGTTTTGATACCTGTTCTTAGATTTCCATCTTAGAACAGGGACCAGATTTTCACTTCGAGATAAGCGGTTATTCGAGATAAGCAAGGTCGAAATAACGAGAGTCGACTGTATGTCTTTCAATGTGATAAACGTTTCACAGATGAGGTAGTGGACCTTTATGCAGACCAAACATATATTTGTAATTTGAAGATGCATCAGAATTAAAGGTGACGTTCCGCGTCCTGCGGCGTCTGGTCTGCATCTATATTGCTCCTTAGAGATGCCTGTCCGAATACGTAGGATAAATATGGTATTTGTATTTCCAGTAATTCCAGACTGAAACGTAGGATAAATACGGTATTTGTATTTCCAGTAATTCCAGACTGAAACATCCGTCTATTTCGCTGTAAATATTACATTTTCTGGTTGATTAAAAAGTTCTTGTCAAAACACAGACAGCTGATATCGTTTTAAAACGATTACGAAAGCACTTGACGTCAGAACCAGGGATACTCCAAGCTAACGATATCAGTCTGGAATCTTCTAAATATTGGCGTAGCTTAACACATTACCATTATTGCCCTAAAATTTGAAGTACCTCTTTTTACTATTCGTTGATGTGTAAAATCTGCTGATAATGACAAAGGGTCTAGGCCCTAAGCAGATGCTACATTCTAGAACGCAGCATCTGAACTCGATGTAGTCTTTTAGCTGACATCTGTCTGTGCGAATATCTAAGGTAAATCTATAACCTACTGGCCGTAATAAGTAGCAGATGGTACTTTAAAATATTTGAGCCTCAATGTCAAAAACGTACCTTCAGACAGGTGGCCTAGCGATGATTCAGATCAGCCTGCGCATTCGCGCAGTCTGATCAGAATCTTCACTAGGCACATTTTTGATAGCCAAGGATGCAAAGTTTCATCATGCGGACAACGAAAAGTCTGATCAGACTGCGCTAAAGCGCATGCTTTTTGAGTCTTCGTTGGAATACATATAATCAAAAATACTGCGACCAAACAAAGCATAGGGTTAAATGACAATCTGAAGCCAGAACACAAGAAAACCGAAAACAGTTACATGATGGGCCTGACCACAGACATTGATATTCGGGCGCCAACCATCTGAAACATGGTTTTTCAATGCATTAACATTCGCCAGGTCCCTTGGGAGGTGTTGAAAACCGCGGCCTTCGGTGAACAACAACCTTAAGGAATTTTGGTGTCTGTATACTAAAGATAGATTACAAACAATCGACCTAAAATCGACTGTAGAATGTTAACTGTTCAATACTATTTTACAATACAGAGTTAACCCTTTCAGCCCTATAGACCAGGACAGATACATTTGCATGATTCAGATGAGACGGCTCATAATCGACGAAACTACACTGTTTAACGTACATGTTGAGAGTTAATCATTAACAGTGCAAAAGTATTTGTTTACCTGAGACTTTTCGACTTTCGCCTTCTTCAGAGTTTTTTTTTCTGTTTTAAAAAAGGGGGAAATAAAAATGTAAATTTTACAAATGAAAGTTGCATGAATTGAAATAGTTGGAAAACAGATTATGCCCTTTTCGGTCCTATGTCATCTAGCCCGCTGCGATTTAATAAAAACATTAACCACAGAAATATATACTAATAGGTCTTACAACCTATTAGTATATATATTTCTTTGGTTAATTATGTTTGCCTAACCATCTGTCAGTGGCAGTGTAAAGAATGGTTCTCACTAGATGTGGAATAAATTGCAACTTTCGTCTCGTGCAGTGATGCAATTGTCACCTTGTGCAGATTATGTTCTCTTACTAGCAGGTAATTTATTCCTTTTTAGACCGAAATGCTATAATTATGACCCATTATCGAAAAATGAGAACAAATTTCATAAAATGGGCCGCGTCAAGCGAAAAAAGGCATTCGAACAGGCCAAAATGCGCAGATTCATCCTGCGAATGAGCAAAGTATTAACCGATCGTTTGCTCTCCATTTATACATTTTATAGTATCCAAGGATACTGTTAGCGGGCAGGGAAGGCCCTTATCAGACTGCGCGAATGCGCAGGCTGATCTGGGCCTTCGCTGTCCATGTATGCCCGAAAACACGTTTTTGCATGGCGCCGCCTATTTAGTTCCTTACGAGTGCGAAAATGGTGATCCTTTTGAATATTAAAGTTACACAGGAAAGGCAACCAACATGAAGCACGATTTTCTCAAGACATCGATGGAATAGGGCTGCGAAACAAGCAATGACCTAACAAAACAGTATATTTCCAATACTAAATGCACGTACTGTAAACTACGGAAATAAAGGAACCGTCTTACGTAGCATTGCAAATTAGGAGCTGCATCAAAATAAAGGGCCGGGTTTCGCGCGTGAAAAAAAAATGGTTCAAGTCCCCCAACCCCCAGTAGTTGACAGTTTCAAGACGTTTGCTCTGTTGCAGTTCTTTATTCGTGTGTTGGTAGTTTCATATGTGGCGCTTGTTTTGTCTTGCTTCCTCCTCATTTCTCCTCCCTTTTATGCATCAGTAAGTACGTGCTATGTGATTGTTGCATTTCCTAGATACCTTCACTTATATATGTGGAACAGCCAGTCGAAAAAAAAACTAATGAAATGCTAAAACCAGTTTTACTTGCGCGAAATCTCACCCATATCTCCTAAAGTCATGGCACACTAACTCTGCAAAAGAAATACTATAAGAATACGATTATTCAGCAGTTAACCAAGTTTAGATTAAATAAACACCCACACTATATATTGGAAGAATTGAATTTCAATTTTACAATGTCATACTGTTTGCCAATTACCCTTTTGCGAGTCTCAAGGCTAAAATAAGTTAAGTTTGCGTTAGGATGACTAATCTTTTTCTTCTTCTTTCTTTTTCAACATATATTGTAACACATTCAATTGTTTAAGGGAAATTGATACACGTGGTAGATTCCTGCCATTTTTGACAACTTTTGTGGCTTCTTCTTTGCTTTCCTGCACACGAAATCCTTTCTAAAAAGAAGTCTACTCTAAAAGGAAAGAATGTCCCACGGGGAGCATTTGTTTTTCCTTTTATAGTAGACACATTTCCAGAATGCAGACTTGGCTCCCAAGGATAGCAAATTTTTCAGCTTCTCTCCTAACAACTAGAAACTAGAAAGTCGTTTTTGCTTGACGCTTTCAACAGAAGTAAATTTGCAAACCTTTAGCTTGATTAAATACAAAACTATTTGTCGAAAGTACCTACGCACAAAAAAGTTTTATTCTAGTCATTGGTTGTTAAAAACAAATTAAATATTTTCATTTTTTTCCCAGAGTAAAAATGACTGCAGATTATGCCGGAATCGGTAACGTAGGTAACTTGGAGGTACCGTTTGTTCATTTTTTTCTGAAATTTTCACAATATTGTTGTCAGACATCAAAAATTAAAAAAATCAGCAAAGAAAACCCCAAAAAAATCTGAGTTAAAATTCCCAAAAGTCATTTTACTATTGACACTGCAAAGGTCAGACCAATTTTGCCTGTAAATTTAATTCTAGGGTAAATATTCGAGAACAAAATACAGAAACAGAAAAGACAAATGGTTTCTGATAAGATATGGTAAATCAGGACAAAATAGTTTCATTTGAAACAGAACGCCAAACTAAAAACGTCTTTCCGAGTGATATCGAAAGGACAGTAGCATTCTGCTTCAATATATATCGGGCCGTTATTCGCTCGACAGTAAACCAGTTGGACCAAGAACGGTTCGATACACATTTAGGCAAACTGTGAACTGGGTATTCCGTTTTATAATGAACCCTGTTCAGAATGGAGACAAAATTAGTTTGACAGAGGTACCTTCCTGGAAGTGTATCCATTCTACCTAATGTATAAATATTCCAGCCCTTACAAGTAATGCATAAAGTCAGTGTTTGAACCGATGCGTGATAGACCGAGAGATAACCATAGAACAAACTCGTACAACGCCTTCATTTTCTGATGACATCAGTGATCTAACTGAAACGTCAAGATAACTGAAACATTACGATAAGAAGTGTTGTTTTTCATATATCACTATTCTTAAGAGACTGCTGAATGCATAAGATTGAAAGCAACTATTACTAAATAGAATCGCAACATGACAAAATGTCCCCTAATCGCATTCGTGTAGTCCAAACAGGGGTTTCCTTGTAAATTAACAGAGTCATTGTTTCTTAACCTTTTCAGTCCTGCAGACCGAACTAATGCTTTTGCAAACAGTGTAGGTCCCGATGAGACGGCTCGTTATGAGCCGTCTCATCAGGATCTACATTGGTTGCCATTTTGTTTTGCTTTTTGACTGAGACCCCTATTCGGAACAATGTTTCTATCTAGATACAAAAACGGAAGAGTCTGCTTCAGAAGCTCAGCGATGAAAGGATCAAAGGTACGTGTTTCCCATATGTAAAATACCGTCTTTATCCCAAGTATATTGACATCTGAACTCCATACTATACTTGCCCTCAAATTTGAACAAAATTATAGGTGAAGATACCAGATTTACTACCTATTAATGTGACTAAAGTCAACTGGAGTAGAAAGCAATTTATACCCTGCTTAGACACCGCGGTTTGCAAACACTCTTTGGCTCAGACCTATCTATATAAACTATCAAATGTAGATCTTTGTTGTTATTTTTTTTTCTCTTTTACAAGGTGTCCAATTCCACACCCGCCGCAATTTTTGGGCGTGCCAATGATGTTAGTAGAACGTTCACTGAGTAGGGGTTCAGGTTTGCTTTTTCATGACAGGTTTGGCATATCGACTTTTCCCATCGGAATCAAAACGACCTTAAGAAATTCATTAGTAAATGCTCAGGTGAACACTGTGAGCTTTATGTCTAGTTTGTGAGTGATTCGCTGGTTTTCGCAACATCGATAAAATCGACAAAAATAAAATTGATTCCTCTAAGAACAGCAACATACACACTAGTCTAGATAAAAGGCATTGACAGGCAAGTAACCGACCAACGGCTGAGGTAGAAATTAAATATTTTATTTTATCAATATTGATGTTCGTGTTCGAACAATAACGTTTTTTAACCTTAAAAACAACATGTGGATTTACCTTTAGCAGACAATGCATAATAATAAAGTTTGTTTTTTTTTTTGTTTTTTTTTTTGTTGTTGTTGTTTTTTTTTTTTTTTAAATAACTTTACGAGTTATCTTCTTTTGAACTAGTTCTACTGCGTCTGATCTGGGCTAACACTCTTGCGCAGACCTGACTGTTCGGATATTTTGAGCATCTGTAAATACACTAGTCAGGAATAATATATAAAAGACGAAACCCAGGAAACGCCACAATAATTCCTCCCGAGGCACCAAAAGAAGGAGTGATGACAAAACAAACGTCACATATGAAACCACAGACGCACAAAAATGAAATGCATCAGCATCAGACAAACCTCCTGGGAACGGTCTGTAGAAAAAAACTGCTATGGAGATTAAACCAGTTTTACTCGCGCGAAACCTCGCCCTTAACTCTGAAGCAGCCCCAAATTACAAATATATTGATCCGCATAGGACTCTGCTACCTCAGCTGTGAAACATCTCAGTAAAACACGTATAATAAAAACATTGTGACAAAACAAAGGCAATGGCTCAATGGCGATCTGAAGATAGAACATAAGAAAATCATAAAAACAGGACCACGACGGGTCCGACCACAGACATTGTTAGTGATAGTCAGGCGCCAGCCATCTGAAACAGATTTAGGAAGGAGCCGTCGTTAGTCTAATGACTGACCCACCGTTGTGGAATTAAGGGAAACTCTTGACAAGATACGACCGCCTGTTTAGATTGTAGTTTTTTCAAATAGCATTACGTAATTTTCCAGTGCCACATTTATGTATGTTAAGCGTAAGCCGATGATCTAAGCCGGAAGGGATGTCTGAGCTTCAGCCTTTTCTTTAATTATTTCACATGACAACACAGAAAAAAGACTTCTGGAAGGAACTGCTATTGCTGAGGCAGGTCAGCGTATGATTGGCTGTATTTACCCTTGAACGTTTTCAACTTCTTACCAATTTTTCTGTTGTGGCGTATACCGTACTTAACTAGGTATCGGTTCAGACAGGCTCGAGCAAATGATATAGACCGAGATCAAGCGCCATTAAATGCGGCGTCTGATCAGGGTTTTTTTCTTTTTGCCTCTCGTCCAGCATTAACATGAAGTAAATTTTAAGACAAGTGAGGTAATTATGAAGGCTCCCAGCATTTAGGATGATTGCGGTAACACATAATCCCTGTATTACTCCAGGTAAGTGAACAATGTCGAGATACTTTCAGATGTCTTGTTTTGAGTTTTTATCACCAACAGATATGTTGTGGGATCTCATAACGATCCCCTTATCGATGCGATTCTGATAAATACACAATGTTTTTTGTTGTTGTTGCTTTTTTTTTTTTTTTTTATCTCAAACAGGATCAAATCCATTATAAATATTCTTAAGTGGCTCTCTGCCTATTTGCTGGTTTTATTTTTCTTCCGTCAACATTACCACTAATTGAGGTTTTTATTTTCTATTGGAAAAGATGGGAAACAGATGATAAATATAAAATATTGATGTCAAAGTGCGAGGTTAAACGCCTGCCGTTACACGCGTATCCGGTTATCCCCAGTGGAAACCCGCAAATTACTTTAATTATAGGGTGTTAATGCGTTTCCTACCCCCAAATACGTTCCGTTACCATACCTGCCTCCCATATTCATTGACCGTTATATTGCATGCCAAATAATCTAAATGCATGCTAATTTGCATGGATCAGTGCACTTGCCATTATTATGTAAAACAGATAAGGTCTACACTTTTCTGTGAACGTTGTCAATGCGTATTTATGACTTGTAATATAATTTTCATATATTATATTTCCAGTTGTGGTCGGACCTGTTCCTGGTCCATTTCCGAAGAACGAACCTGTCTTCAAATCGGTGACATTGACATTTACGTAAAGCCTAGTTCAGAAGTGAGCTGAAGGAAGAAAACACACACACACACACACACACACACACACACACACACACACATATATATATATATATATATATATATATATATATATATATATATATATATATATATATATATATATATATATATATGCCCTTTTGGGACCCATGTTATCTGGCCCACTGCGACTTGATAGCTGAACGTGTTTGGATATATGTGAAATGTTTACATTGCGCTATAACACAGCGTACAAAAAGGAAAAAAAAGCTTTTTCACTTTTTGTACGGTGTGTTTATGTTGATGTTTGTAAGGAAGCTAAGCTTTTTTTTTTCTCTGGCCCACTGCGACTTGATAGCTGAACGTGTTTGGATATATGTGAATGTTTACAATGCGCTATAACACAGCGTACAAAAAGGAAAAAAAGCTTTTTCACTTTTTGTACGGTGTGATTATGTTGATGTTTGTAAGGAAGCTAAGTTGTTTTTTTTTTCAATTTGTACACTGTATTATCGCGTAATGTAAACATTTCGCATATAAATTCACACCCGCTCAGTTATCAAGTCGCAGTGGCTAGATGACAAGCCAAGTGAGCATGTCTGTATTTGATAAATATCGATAACTGGTCGAGATGTAGGCAGGTTGGTGCGATAATGGCCTGATGTCTGTCCGATAGAAAACATGAACCACTTACATATGTACTTCGAAAATGAGTATGAAGTTTCAAATGCATATTTAAATGCTTTTGAGTGTGCCCGGTTTCTATTTGGTCATTTTATATCAGTTTGTAGCCAAATATCGGGCCGATATTTATCCGTTATCGTTCAAAATGCAGTGACTGAAAAGAAAATCTTCGCAATTACAAATATGTACTTAAATGAAATATATATATATATATATATATATATATATATATATATATATATATATATATATATATATATATATTTGATCTAGAAAGTTAAATATTTATCGGAAACAAAATTTTAAACCAAACTAGTAAACGAATTAATACACTATTCGGTGCTGCTGACTCGTCATTTATATGAGAAAAAAAAACGCACGCCATTTTGTGAAACGTTGGGAAGATTTAGTAAGTTAAATAGCATAAAATCAAAGTTGAAACAAACGTTGTTATATATATATATATATATATATATATATATATATATATATATATATGACTTAAACAATCGTACAATAATATTTTCAGGTAACAGATACTAACAAATAACTGCTTTAAAGTGAGTTTACCCAAGTACACTGGAATGTGCAAGTGTCATTAGTTTTCATGACGTAAATATTTGCAATATTTGCTTTCTTTCTTCATCTCAACTGCTTGCTAGGTGACATTGCATGGATATGGATAACGCTTTGCACCAATGGAGGGTATATAACTAAAGTGATAACTTCCCTATATCAGGCAAATTGGGAAAAAGGTTGGATAGCTCCTTTTACAGTCTTATATCGGACCGATGTTGAAAAATTGACAAATATATAAGTTTTGTATTATTTGACATACAGTTTGACAAAAATGTCTTTGATATATCAGAAAAAAATCACTGTTCCAGCGTTCCGTCTGTTCTGCCTGTTCTGGTTTTAGTTTTCGGCGGAAAAATGTTGGTCCGATGGTGTAAAGCTGACTAAAGTGATATCTGTCCGTTATCGGACCGATGTGTATCCGACGACATTGGTTCGACTTTATGACGATGGGTAAATGATATCGATCCAATGTCATTTACGATATCTAGCCGATATACAAGATATCGGTCCGATGACGGTTAGATATAGGTTTGCTGACAGGGATAGGCTCGAAAAGGGCATATTCTGTATTCCAACTATTTCAACTCATAATACTTTTGTTTGTAAATTTTATAGTTTTCATTTCCTATTTCATATATCTATGTAAATTTGAAATAGAAAATCTCTGTATGTATATGCCCAGCATATGTGGAAATCAGGAAATCTGGTGCCCATCCGCGCAGTCTGGCAAGGTCGCTCACCATCTGCTTATAAAATATCGATGAAAGTACCCAGGAAATGCCAAAAGTATGAAGCAACGAAAGAAGAAAATAGAAACAAACACAGACAAGACACATAGCACAGTTGCAATAACCGACACACAGAAGAAGAGAAAAGGTATACACACAATGACAAGACACAACGCACAGTTGCAAAAACGACACACTCAGACAAAAAGAAAAGGAACAAACAATGCCAAGACACAATGCACAGCTGCCAAAAAAGCTGATATACAAAGGAGAAGAAAAAACGAACAGACCATGACAAGTAACAGCGCACAGTTGCAATAACCGACAAAGAAAGAAGAGAAAAGGAACAATCAATGACAAGACACAGCGCACAATTGCAATAACCGACACACTCAGAAGAAGACAAAAGGAACAAGCAATGTTATGACACAACGCACATTTGCAATAACCGACACGCAAAAGAGAAGAGAAAAGGAACAAACAATAACAAACAAGAGACAGCGCACAGGTGCAATAACCGACACACTCAGAAAAGAAAAGGAACAAAAATGACAGGACATATCGCACAGTTGCAATAATCGACAAAGAAGAGGAGAAAAGAAAAAAAAAAAAAAAAAAACAATTGTCGAAGGTCGACCGTGTGGCTCGGTAGGTCAGTTGGCTAGAGAGCTCGCACGGTATGCGAGAGGTCCTCGGTTCGAGTCCCGATCGGGCCATGTGGTTTTTCATCCTCTGTGGCATTTGGTGGCTCAGTGTGGGTCCGTGCTCGGGTTGCGAGTAGCAAAGGGACTGTCTTGTCGGTACCGGCACGGATCCGAGCAGATTCGGGGACGAATCTATTTAAGCAGGGGAAATTGTCGCAGGTCGACCCATGTGGCTCAGTAGCTCAGTTGGCTAGAGTGCTCGCACGATATGCGAAAGGTCCTGGGTTCGAGTCCTGTTCGGGCCATGTTTTTTTTCCTCCCCTGTGAATTTGGTGGCTCAGTGAGGGTCCATACACGGGCTGCGAGCAGCAAAGGACTGTCTCGTCTGTACCGGCACGGTTTCGAGCAGATTCGGAGACGAATTTATTTATGCAGGGGGAAATTGTCACAGGTCGACCATGTGGCTCGGTAGCTCAGTTGGCTAGAGTGCTCGCAAGGTATGCGAGAGGTCCTGGGCTCAAATCACGGTCGGGCCATGTGCGTTTTCCTCCTATTTGACACAATGACAAGACACTGCGCGCAGTTGCAATAACGGACAAACTCAGAAGAAGAGAAAAGAAACAATAATTGACACTGCGCACAGTTGCAATAACCGACAAACAATATAGAAGAGAAAAGGAACAAACAGTGACAAAAAACAACGCTTAGATGCAATAACCGACAAACAAAGACGAAGAAAAAAAGGAACAAGCAATGACAAGACATAACGCACTGTTACAATAACCGACAAACAAAGAAGAGGAAAGTAATAATTAATAACAAGTCACAACGAGAGAAAAGGAACAAACAATGACAAGATATAACGCACTGTTACAATAACCGACAAACAAAGAAGAGGAAAGTAAGAATTAATAACAAGTCACAACGCACAGTTGCAACCACCGACACACTCAGGGGAAGAGAAACGAAACACAATGACAAGACACAGTGCTCAGTTCCAATAACCGACACACTCAGAAGAAGAGAAAAGGAACAAACAATGGCAAGACACAGAGCACAGTTGCAATAACCGACACCATCAGAAGAAGAGAAAAAGAACAAACAATAATTGACACAGCGCACACTTGCAATAACCGACAAACAATGAAGAAGAGAAAATGAATAAACAGTGACAAGACACAACACATAGTTACAATAACCGACACACTCAAAAGTAGAGAAAAGGAACAAACAATGACTAGCTACAGCGCACAGTTGCAATAACCGACATACTCAGAGAAAAAAAAAACGAACACACAATGACGAGACACAACGCACAGTTGCAATAACTGACACACTCAAAGGACAAAAAAGGAACAAACCATGACAAGACACAGCGTACAATTGCTATAACCGACGAAGAAGAAGGGAAAAAAGAAAACAAAATAAAAGCACCGCAAGCATAATACCCCGCCACAAGAATTATTTGTTTATGTATTAAAGATATCGTTGAGAAAATGTCTGGAAAGGAAATGACGGAGGGACAGATAACAATCCTAAACCAGATCTTGATAATATCAATGTATATAGCAATTTTGGTTAAAAGGCCTTGTTATTTACACAAATTATCGTCCGGAAACGAAAATATGGGTGTGTCTCAGGCAGATAATTCCGTAAAAATTTGATGAAATTTGCCCATTAGCAATTGCAAAAGAGATCTTCTTAATGTCAATGCATATAGCAATTGTGTTGAAAATCCCTTGTTAGTTACTCAAGTTATCGTCCGGAAACAAAAATATGGGAGTGTCTCGGGCAGATAACTCCGTAAAAATTTGATGACATTTGCCCATTAGGAATCCCAAACCAGATCTCCTCAGTGTCAATGCATATAGCAAGTTTGGTTAAAATCCTTTTGTTATTTACTCAAGTTATCGTCCGGAAACGAAAATACGTGTCTCGGGCAGATAACTCCGTAAACATTTGACAAAATTTGCCTATTAGCAATCCAAAACCAGATATTTACAATATCAATGCACATACCAAGTGTGGTGAAAATCTACTGATGTTTACTCAAGTTATCATCCGGAATTGAAAAACGGACGTACGGCGGACGGACAGACACACGGACGTCCATCGTGAAACCATAATACCCCGCCACTATTGTGTGGCGGGGTATAATGACAAGACATAGCGCATAGTTGCAATAACCAACACACTCAGAGGAAAAGAAAACGAACGAACAATGACGAGACACAACGCACAGTTGCAATAACCGACACACTCAAAAGAAGAGAAAAGGAAGAAACAAAGGCAAGACACAGAGCACAGTTGCAATAACCGACAAACAAAGAAGAAGAGAAAAGGGACAAACAATGCCAAGACACAACGCACAGTTGCAATAGCCGACAAACAAAGAAGAAGAGGAACAAACAATGGCAAGACACAGTGCACAGTTGCAATAACCGACAAACAAAGAAGAAGAGAAAAGAAACAAACAATTGCAAGACATATCGCACAGTTGCAATAACCGACAAAGAAGAAAAAGGAACAAACAATGACAAGACACAACGGACAGTTGCAATAACCGACAAACAAAGAAGAACCGTCAGGGAAGAACTACAAAGGGATTGGGGCTTAACATGTTTTACTCGATCGAAACCTGATTCTTATCTCCTGTAGCAGCTCCAGACAGAAACGCAATACGAAAGTATAACTGAAGAACCCAGGAAATGACAACAATCACGAAGCACAGGAAAGCAAATGAAAGTGGAAATAGAAAGAAAAACAGCAAGCATTGTTGGGAATCATTGAACACGTGAACCACAATACTAGCATGCCAGTAAAAAAACATAACAAGACAAAACAACAGAAAGCAAAATAGGCAGCTGGATAGCGGAAGACCTCAATGCTAAATTTACAACAAGAGCAAAAAATCTTTGGTTACTGTAGTATGTACAAATTCAGAGAAAAGGTTCTGATCAGTGAACAAACTACAGTCAAACTTTAATGACTCTAACATCTTTGGGATCATGGAAAGTTGTTTTAGACATGGGTAGTTTGAGCAGGTTAATCATAGTGCTAGGTCAGGCGGCAAAATGGATACTTTAGAAATGTCATTTCTATTTTCTATAAAATAATGGTATGTTAAGTTTACATGTACTGATTAAAGTCGCCTCTATGAGGCAAATCTAATGAGTACACACAACGTACATTTTCATGATAAGGTTAGATAAGAAAATGTGATTAAATATTGTGACAAGCTCTATAAAAGATCAGGTAAGAATCGGTTTTGAATAAACTAAAATCCAGAAATTTTCGTTCATCAAGCTTGTCAACGTATGATTTTCCACGCTTTACACTACACTACCTCACAATCTTATAAAAGAAAAACGTAGCCATTTCATAGGGAAGGTTCCCTCTATCTTGCATGTAACGGAAGTAATGATTGTGTGTGTGTGTGTGTGTGTGTGTGTGTGTGTGTGTGTGTGTGTGTGTGTCTGTTTTTGTGTGTTTTTTATTCACATCCGAAAAGCATAGACATTGTACTTAATGGTCATGTCAGAATGTGTGTGAAGCTCTCACCTTTCTACTTGACAATATTTATATAAGGTTTGCTACTAAGCTATTTAGACAAATTATGGGTATTCCGTTGGGTACGAATTACGCTCCGCTTGTGGTTGATTTGTTCTTGTTCTGTTATGAAAGAGACTTCATGATGTCTTTTTCTGAAGAAAAGCAATATGAAGTTGTTGAACAGCTCGACGTCTAGATATTTGGACGATTTATTGAATAATGACAATAGTTACTCCGATGGTTTGATCAGTCAAATTTATCCTTCAGAGCTTCAAATAAATAAAGCAAATTCTTCTGAAACGAAGCTCCGTTTTTGGATTTGCATTTGTCATTTTAAATGGGTTTATTTCATACAAAATTTATGAACACGATGATTTTGATTTTGAGACTGTTAACTTTTCTTACTTGGATGAGGATGTTCCTCGTCGAGCATCTTACGGTGTTTATATATGTTCGCCAGAATATCTAGTCATGTTACTGACTTCAACACTAGAAATAAATTATTAACTGCTGAACTTCTAAATCAGAGTTATCGGTACCATAAACGCCACAAAGCCTTTTCTAAATTTTATAGACGTCATTTCGATTTAGTTTCAAATTCAATATGGGACTTAAATCTTTTCTGCAACAAGGCCTATCGGAACCTGAATTTAATAGTGACACTTAGTACAAAATTCACAAAAACAAATATGCTTGCAATGATGCGCTGGTTTTGGTCGGGCCCACTTGAGTCCAACTGGTAGTTTTCTTTTGCTTCAGCATTTCATTTATTTCTCATTGTTGTTTCAACTCTGTATTCGTTTGATTTTTATGTTTTCGGAGATGTTGCAATGATGAGTTAGAAGCCCTTCACGCGAACTAAACAAATGTATTGTGTATACCCACGGTAGAGCTAAGGTTGAGGGTTGTGGCTACGTGAAATCGATTTAAGCTCCCCCCCCGCCCCCCCCCCCCCCCCCCCCCCCCCCCGTCAAGATTTTTACTGCTGTACCAAGGAGGAGCTTCTGCGTGGTTTACTGTTTCTGTCATTGTATGTCTTTGCATGTATGTTCTGTTTAATTTTTTATTTTGGATAGCCGTTTGGCCATTTTTGTGTGTGTGTGGGGGGGGGGGGGGGGGAGGGGGGGGGAGAAGAAACTGTCCTTTTGGCTTTCTGTTTGAGTGTTTTAATTGTGGTGTCGTTGCTTTAAGTGCGTCTTTCTTTCCCTTTGGTGTCTTGGACGGAAAGTGTTAGTAATTGTATCGATTCCTAATGATTGCCTTTCTTTCTGTTTGTTTACTTGATCATCCGAAAGAAGTTCCTAGGGACTCAAAAAAGAAGTCGAAACAGCCACGGTAAATGAGCCATCGGTGTTCGAGCCTATGATGGTTTACTGTATACATGTACATGTGAATGCGCAGCACTGGTCTATTGCAGTGTAGTTCGCATATGCATAACGGTCCCTTTTTGCTTGACACAGCTGATCTACGTAACTAATCGTGAATTCACCCAGCCTTGCAGACTAGGCAAAAACTTTGTAAACAGTGTAGATCCAGACTAGACGTCTCGTAAGGAAAGAGCCGTCTCATCTAGATCTGTACTGTGTTCATCAAGAACTAGATTGTTTCTGTTTGTGATTTCTAATAGCACCCTTATTTGCATCATTGAACTTGTCCTCGTCCCCTAATGGGACGTAAACATTTAGATAGTCAGGAGTTAAATGCAACAAGCCCGCGGACAGGACAACGTACAGTAAATCGTATGCAAACAGCGTCTCACATTACCCCAGATATTCGCTTACCATACTATTTATTGGAGTTTCACGTCCCAGACAACATTATGAAGGTCATGTCGATCCGGTCAGTTAACCAAACACACGTTTAAGGGGCAGTTTTAGTCCTCTAAGCGGTTAACCAGTACTTGTGTACATTCTTTCGCCAGAAACTGACAACTGTCCTACTTGAATCAGCAGAAGTCGGAGATTGACCGCAGAAAATATTGCACAATCAATCACCATGAAAGAATGCTGCCAGGCCCAGCGGGGATCAAACCCGCGAACTCCTGATTAACGGTCGAACGTGCATCCAACTGATCCACCAAGGCCGACATACTGTTTATTATGCAACATGAATAGACTGAATCCAACCGAATCTATTAACCATTTACGTCGAGTGGACTCGTTTTCTGCAACTCTACACCGGTCTCTTTCTAATGGCAGGGTGTCTGGTAAGTTTATTATTATTATGTTTGAAGTTCCTAAATTTAGTGCAAATAGTGTAGACCCTGATCAGACGCCACATTCTGTGGCGTTGGATCTGGCTTTGTACTGTTTACCAGTTACCCTTTTGCGGGGTTCTAGAATAAAATAAGTTCATTTTCTATTTTTGATCTGTTCTGTATTCTCAATGGGTCTGTGTTTCGGAATCTTTTGTGAACGCAGTGGTTGTTGTTAAATGCTTCTGTGAGTGCTGTAAAGCACCCTTCTGTACTTTGATATACAATGTAGTACTGATATTATTAAATCATAAATGCCTGCTGAGTACTTCTGTTTGGCCACGGTCATTCTAATAGTAGGTATTGCACGTAGGTACATGTATTGATGATCTTATGCGACTGGTCAGAATGCTCGCGTCAGAGTTCAACTGCATTAGTTGTGACCATAAGCGAAGACAGCTTTAGCTCTAGCGACGGAGTCTTGAGTCGGTAATCATATTTATTTATATTCTTTTATTTATTTATTTTTTTTTTATTTATTTTATTTATTTTTTATTTATTTTTTTTTTTCATAAGATATATTTTGACGTGATATTTGTTTAACTTTTCCCAGACTTTGACCTTCCATGCAATGTGTCTTGAGGAGAAAATGGAAACAGAATTCAGTGACATTCGACTAAAAAGAGTCCCGGTAAGAGTCTCAAAAAGGCCACGAATTTCCAGAAGAATAAAGACGAAGCTAATTTAGGCAGTTTAGCTGTGATAAAAATGAAGAACCTTAAAAATTTACTTCTCTGTGCAAAAAAATGTTTTGATAACATATATCCGCGCTATTATTTGTCATTACATTAATAGGGTACAACGGCATAGTTTCTATTAGAGTCGTTCTTGATTAATTGTAAAACCTACCTTCTTACTTCGCCGAGCATGCTTTTAAGACCACTTATATATTTCTCAGTCTTGATGATACCATTGTAAACATATATCACTTCACTTCCGTCTGTTCACTGATCTTTCCGTCAAGCTGCTTCAAAGCGAGGTTCTTCTAAATCATGGCATTCAGAATCGCGCTGATCCCCTTCTGGCACAACAATGCAGATTTCCTCTTCAGCTAGCCTTCTGCCTTTAGCATGTGAGCCACACTAGTAGAGATGAGTTATTTTGCAGACTGATCTAAGTCTACGCTGGTCGCATGTCCCATAAGGTCGTTTTCTATTTGGCCTATTTCCTGTACTTTAAACAAGTAATCATAAACAAAACAGATATTGCAGAAAGTGGAAGTTAGTTTCTACATTAAAGCATTTGCTTCATTACAGGTCCTAAGATACAAGACTGATACGGTTTCTCATAAAGAAATGAAACAAAACACGAGAAAAGGTAACTTCAGACATGTGCGTCTGATGAAGACTCGGATCAACCAGCGCACCCCGTAGTCTAAAATATGGGCCGCGCCATGCAAAAAAAACGTGCTTTCGGGCATGTGCGGACAGTGAAGGCCCAGGTCAGCCTGCGCAGTGCGCAGTCTGACCAGGGCCTTCGATGTCCGCTTATAGAAGCATTGGACACTACAGAATGGAAATTAAAGGCTCGGATGATACTTTGCGTATGTACAGGATGATCTGAATCTGCGCATTTTGCGAATGTTCGAAGACACTGTTTGGCTTGGCGCTCTTTGGATAACAAAGTTTTACTAGTAGGACAACGAAACTGATCAGGATGGATAAATACTATGTAAGTTTTCGCTGGACGAATAACATAAAGTACTTTTTCTCACCTTACAACCACAATATTAATAAGAGTTCGTGGCGATTGATGATGCTAGTAAGATGTGTCTTTTGATGTATTAAAATCAAGATCAGATTCAACAACACAGACATTCATGTGAAGACATAAGGCTCATTAAGCAAGAAAACGGTCTACAGACCATCGGTGTCTGCTAAATTTCCTCACGTTTCGCCTGCAATATAAAAGGTGTCCGATAGTGCAAGAATCACAGAACATAGCCTTCCAATGACATGAAAAGGAAACTTAACACACTGTGACGGACAGTGCAAACGTATCAAAACAACAAACGGCAAAGCAACCAGCTTCCTCTTCCCTAATGAGGTGATCACAAAACTAGATAGAACCCACCAAACACAACAAGTCATTTAACAGTCCAAACACTACAAGTAATAGCTTTCACAAAAGTTGGTCTAAGCTTAGCACATAATATGAAATTAGGCACTGCCTAGAAATGGGCATGAAAATGTTTTGTTGATGCAGGACAGGGTCACAATCTGTAACGATGCAGACGAAAAAAAATACACTGGACTGACTCTGTTATTTATTACGTTTCCCGCTGAATGTCACCTTGATTAGCTGTTCGTTTCCAGTGAGCGTAGCTTTAACGTTGACCAACATTATTGAAGTAGTCAAGAATAAATAATTTTATTTTGTTTAAACGCTTTATGTAGCTTTGAAATTCCTGCAGATGCGTCAATTGATCCAATGGAAGTTAAACGAGTGTGGAAAAAATGTGTTTCAAAATGATTTCCATAATACTGTGTCAAAATTCGACTGGTTCTATAGCGTTACGATTATCAGTAGACGCTTTATAGTATCTGATATGCTTCTGACGAACAAAATGAAAAAAAAATCATTTTAAGAAAAAAACTATGTTTCTCGCATGTTTTCAATTCCCGAGATGGGTACTTTTAGCACAGATCAGCTAAGAGACATTGGCATGACACAGTGATGGCATAACCCAGTGTGCATGTTAACTATAGGAGTGCAGGCCAATGGTGCCTGTTGCCGTCGAAGCCGCGTCAACGTTGCCTTCGACAGCTTTGTCCATGACTGTAAAATATGTTAAAGCTGTTGAAGATTGACAGATGTCAATGTGACTTAAGAAGAGGTCAGTGTGGATTATACTTCATGGTCCAGTCACTAATCGATATATTTGTAGAGACTACTTGATAGATTATCATGAAGCTTTACATTTTGCTGCCAATCTTCAAACAGATTTTTAAAATAAATACTTGGTTAACAGCATTGGACCGGTCCATAACCTTTTATAATGTACTTCCGGAACAATGGCATCTGTAAAGGTTGTCCACGGGCGTCGACAAAGAAAAATACGTTTACATTTTTGTATTATGTTTAAAGATCGATTACAGTAAAAGAAAGGAAACCAGAAAGAAAGAAAGAGGTAATTACTGATGATGTCATGGAAGACAGACAACTTACTGTTCGTGGTTCCGAGGAACATTCCTATAGTGGTTATGAAAAAAAAAAAAAAAAAAAAAAATATATATATATATATATATATATATATATATATATATATATATATATATATATATATATAGTGGTTATGGAAATGCTCAGGTAATTTGGACGCACGATTTGGAAATGCGGTGGATTTGAGCTGGATGTGTGCCCCGACCTCTGAAGCCAGAGCAAAATAGGGTGCGAGTACAAAGACGGCAGACAATCAGTCCTTTAGAAAAGCTATTATTACTGGTGATGAAACGTGGATGCAAAGGTTTTTTAGCCCGAGAGCAAACATCGAGTTTATGCCCTTAGAAACAACACACACATAAGACGAACGAAAATCAGAGACTTGGTTTCACGGAGTCTCTTCATAAAACAACGTTTTATATTGAAACATTTTGGCGTCTAATTCTGAAAGAAAGTCTGGCTTTCGAAGTCAGACGAGTACGGGGAAGGTTATGGCTATTAAATTGTGTGATATTCAAGGAATCGTTCTCTGTCACATATTACTATACAAAGCTACTGTCAGTGATGACTATCATTCCACCTTGGTTCAAACTCAGCTGCAGCGAGCCGAGAAAGCGCCCCGACTTCTAACGGTCAGGTGATATTTTTCATCAAGGCATCGCTTCTGTACATATTAGCCACCAAGTGCAGGAAATTATTCTTACTCTACATCTGGTCGCCTTTTTATCCCCGTTGTTGCGCAGACCTGGTAGTGACTTCTGGCAGTTTTCCGTGATGACGAATATGTTAGGTGGAAAAGGACACAAGCCAAGAGAGGAAATAAGGCTGTCCATAACGACGAAAATGATGTCAACTGATGGGTTGGACTGTCAGCTGGCATAAGTGTTTTCATTCCCAGGGAAGTTACTTTGAAAAAAATGAGTAGTCATTAATTTTTTAAAATAAAATTAAAAAGAAAAGGACTTTTCGATATCCCCTGTATTAATGACAACGGATTGTACAGCGAGACACAAACGCAGTCTGCATTAATATGTTTCGAATACAACCAGAATCTTGGAGTTTGATTTTATATGTAATTACGCACATAAAACAGTTAAATTAAATCAGAAACTTTGATTATGGACTGGTATATGTTGGAGAAAAAAAAATGATTCAAGAACTTCTGATAAACAGAATTAGTACGAGCCATGCCAAGCCAAAAGCAAAAAGCAAGGTCCGCTTGCACATGCGTAGTCAAATAAGATGCTTTGCTATTTACTTACAGAAATATTGTCTACTGTAGAATTTATTGACAAATAACGAGGGAATTATAGGCCCACCTAATTCGCGATCGCACATTTCTTAATCCATTCATCCCTGAATTCTGAAGTAAACTCTTCCATCTTTTGAATCTGGTCAGAACCTTGTTCTAAACAGGGGGTACAAGCAAAATCAAAACAGAATGGCAATAAGTGAAGATCCTCATCAGGATCTACACTGTTTCCAAAGATTGGTTAGGTCTGCAGGGCTGAAACGGTCAAACAGCCTTTTGTACGTGACCAAGCTCTTGTCGGTTTGTACGTCTACCTTTACAATGACATGCGTGCACACTGGGGATGGATAAACAATTGTTGTTTATAAATCTGAACCGTTGCACGCATAAAGGATTTTGCACATGTGCTAAGTTCTTTATTTTGCATGACATTGTTATTATAATACAGACAACTAGTCTGACGTTCTTCTTTTACGGTCATGAGATAGTGACCCTGATCAAATATTAAAGTATCCGTTCTGCTGAACAATATGTGTTCTAGAAACGTACCCCCAATTATGATTGCACTGCGGCTTATTTGCCTCATACCTGGCAAACATGTTTCTTTAGTGGCACCTTAGTTTGACACTATGTAATTGGTTACCTCGGCGAAATGATACCAAAAACGTTCCTTCTGACAGGCGTGCTGACCGAAAATTCAAGCCAGCCTGCACATCGGCGCAGTTTGATCAGAGTATTTATTTTCCACATAAAGAAACGATGCAACAATGCGTATCCTAAATGCGCCCAGTGAAGAGTCGGATCAGACTGCACGAATGTGCAAGATGATCTGAATCGTGACTGGGCGCACATTCCAAAGGTACGTTTTCTGACGTTGCGGCTCAATTTTTACATAACATTTGCAGATAGGCATACTTGACGATTTCACTCGATTGAGGGAATCGTAGCGCATGATCCTCTTGTTTGTTCCATAGCCCAAAGGCGAGGCCATATGCATCCTTGCTCTGAACCTTTCGCCATCGCTTGGCTGTTTCGTTAAAATCCAAATAATCAGCAGAATATGTACTTGTTCTGCTTAGTGATGAATTGTAGCCATATTGCAACTCCTACGGGAACGTATTAAAACAAAAGTAGACTGAGAGCTGCCGTCAATGATTTATTTCTGTGATAGTTCATTAGAATCTGCAGAAGAGAATGTTTTTATAAACGCTCTCATGTTGAATATTGCATCATAATCTTTAACAGGCTTACGATCTCCATTCAGCAGCTCCACATGACGTCGTGTAAAACATCAGCCAGGAGAGGTAACTAATATATAACTGGTTTTCCTCCCTTCTGAAAAGGGGTCTACTCTAAAAAGGAAAGAAGTTGCTCCCGGTGGAAGCAAAGTATTTCCTTTAAGAGTAGACCCATTCTTAGAATCGGATTAATGTGCAGTAAGGAAACATTAATTCACAAACGTTGTCTTCTTTCTAAAAGATGGCGGAAAATGTACCAAGCATATCTAGTCTTATTAATGATTTTATGTCGATTTGCGTTGTTACGAGCCAAGTGAATCTAAAACATAAAACGCCAGTCGGAAAGAAGCTTGAAACTGTTACCTTTCATAAACGGAGTCATCTAATGGTGGATGGCTAAACTGTCTCATAAGATAACACGGAATATTTTTGTCCTCCTGTGGCTTGTCCTTCACACGAGAGTTTATGTATACTCAACAAAATAATTAAAGGGTCACCCGTTTCAGTTTCCCTTAGATTAACATTCAAATGCGACCCGTCATTTGTTAAAATTGTCATGTTGGCAAAACTACTATTTGCAAGCCCATTTTAATAGACTTAACATGTTAGCATTATGTTCAGCTACCAAAGTGTCAACAGCGCGAACATTCTCAGCCTAGAAGATTCTGAGAAAAAAATGGGAATTTCTGAAAAATGACTTTTTACCCCAAAATGATGGGTTTTTTTTCAGAATATCTTATTTTTTTTTTCTTTTTTTAATCAAAACAATGATTTACCCCAAACACAATCTTGCAAATTCCACTTTCTTAAGAGTGAAAGACACACAGATATGGTCAGATAATGAGGTCAACTCTTTAAGAATTGCCTCGATGATTCCCCAGAGACCGTGAATAATCTATAGAAGGTACCTGTAGGAAAACGTGAGTTTCTTGATTAAAATTAAATCTTTCTCTATGATTTAGTCACAGTTTGAAGTCAAGACATTACTTAGAATGTTCAAATGTCGATTTTTTATTTTTGGATCAAACAGTAGCATTTTTATGAATTATAAAATATTTTCATTTCAAAATTTGTTGTTAGAAACACTCCTTATTGGGTTCCACTTTAAGAAACAACCAACAATATTTCGATATCGTCTGTCGTTTTGCCCCATAGACTTGGTTAAAATTTGCTTATATGGAAAATTGCACTAAGTGACTCTTAAATTATTTTGTTGTGTGTGAGTGTGTATATATATATACATCCACAAAAGAAAAAAAGTAAAAATGCCTTGAAATCTGTGAAAATCTAATTTCTTAACGTGTTTCACTACTATCAATGATGTAGATCATCAGAAGACGTTTAAAATTGCTTTGGTTTCTATAGGAACAACGTTACAAAAGACAGGAAACAACTTCACAAAATACAGTATACAAAATAACGTTCAAAATCGCGAAAAAGATTAACAGATGCGTGATAAATTAAGTATGCCTGTTTAATTTTGGCTTGAATAAATGTATAAAATAATGTTCTTTCATTTTTCTTGCAGCAGCATTATTATTCTGCATTTTATAAAGTGACCAGATTTTAAATTTTGTAAATTGGTTCCTGGCGCAATAATCAATATGCTAACTTACGTATAACATTCTTGTTGAAGCATCTCTAATTTGTTGCTTATGAACGGTGGCGGAAGGTGTCGCCTGTTTCGCCTATATACTCCTCGTGACACCCGCCGCACTGAATTACGTAAATGAGATTTTTCACCTCGCATGACATGGAGTATTTTGCTTTAAATGATTTCCCACACTGGAAAGTAAATTTATTCTCAGTAATTAAATGTTCACAGAGTCCGCAATTTGACCTATTACATTTTTTTTATATATATATATTTTGGGACTCGTGAATACCACAACAGTTTGCTTTCGTTATAAGTTTCTTTAGATTTTTTGGTTGGCGTTTGCTTTTTATGATTTGAAATTCTTGAAGTATCTTATTCATGGTTTCAGCTTTCAGTAGAACTGGAGGTTTTCACGTATTGAATTGAATAACTCTGGATTTTTGGGATTAAATGTTGATACATATGTAATAATATCATTATCCGTCTTTTCCCTTACTATTCGTAGTTCCTGTTTTCATAATTTCATGGCTTTATCTTTGGCTTTGTCTATCACATTTACAGGATAATTTTGAAGTTTTAATGCGAGCCTTAGTTCATTCAAACGGACTTGCAATGTGTCTTCATTTGTAACTATGCTTCGTATTCTTCTTGCTAGTGAATAAGGAATGCTTGTCCTAGTGTGTTTAGGGTGACACGAATTAAATAAAAAGTATTGTTTGCTGTCAGTTGGCTTATAGTATATATCAGTTTCAATTTTAAACCCTTCTTTCTTCACTAAGACATTTAAAATGGTAATTGTTTATCACTGCATTCAGCATTAAATTTTATATCTGAGTGTAAGCTGTTAAGCATATTTTCTAATTCTAATAATTCTCGTTTTGACTTTGTCCATGTGATAAAGCAATCATCTAAAAATCATTTCCAGTTTTTAATAAATTCGTTTGTAAACTAATTGCCGTATTTTGCATTTGTTGTTTCACACAAAATTTCCTCCAGATATCCTATTACTAAAGTTGCATACACCGTAGCAAATTTGATGCCCATTTCCGTACCTTTGGTTTGACGATAGTTTCCCATTAAAACGGAATGTATTCTTATTTGATATAACCTCTATTCGTTCTAATATGAATTCTTTTGGGAATCTGGTTGGGCAATCATGAGGAAATTTTCTTAGCCAATAATTCATCGCTTTCGTATGAAGTTGATGTGGAATATTTGAATATAATGACTGTACATCAAATGAAACTAGTAAAGTGTTTTCTGGAACCTCTGATGGTAAATGATTAAGAAAATCTGTTGTGTCTCTCAGGTAGCTTTTAACCCTTTTCGTAAGAGGTCTCAGTAAAATATCTAATAGATTACTCAATCTGTGAGTTTGGCATGCAGGGCCAGCTACAATTGGTCATAGTTTTAAATCGTTTTTATCATGAACTTCTACATAATATGAAATGTTTTTTTTTTACATGTAGCAGTATTTTTTTTTCACTTTTATGAATTTTTGTCAAGCCATAAAAATTACTGGGTTTCATTTCAAAGTTTACTAAACAATCCATTTCTTTCTCTGTTAAACAGTCTAGGTATTTGCTTAACAGACTTTTGTATTTAATTTTGTCAGATTTCTGTGGGTCAGCACTTAGTTCTTGGTAATATTCTTCATCCAAAAGCAGTGTTTCAGCCATTGTTTTATAATGTTCCCTATCCATGATTACAACTTCCCCTTCTTTATCAGCCTCTTTTATGATAATTGATTCATCATTTGATAGAGATTTTATTGCATTTCTTTCAGCCAAAGATATATTGTATTTTACATTTGTATTAGATTTTGTGGTGGGAGTGTTTTGCAGATTTTCAATATACATTTCTAAAGCAGCGTTGCGGATTTTTGGGGAAAAATTACTTTTGTTTTTGACTAAAGATATGTCAGGGTCTTCTGCTCCATAGAAATATTCTGCAAGTTGTAATTTTCTTGTAAATTCATATAAATCTTCTTTTAATTCTTGAAGATTTTCTTTTTCTGGGGTTGGGGTAAATTTTATTCCTTTTTCTAATACTTTTTGTTCTACATCTGTTTTTTTTTTGTTTTTGTTTTTTTTTTGTTTTTTTTTTTTGTTTTGTTTTTTTGTGTTTTTTTTTGTATTTTTTTTTTCTTAATAAAATAATAATTCTAGTAATTGTTTCATAAGGTGATGAATTTATTGTTAAAGTTCTTGCATATATAAGACATAGACGAAGGAAGAAATATAGCATCAAAAATAACGATTTAATTACACATTTTTCTCTGTCTGCGTCTCCCTGTCTCTGTCTGTCTGTCTGTCTGTCTCTCTCTCTCTCTCTCTCTCTCTCTCTCTCAAGCATGTTGTCTTTTCTACTTTTGCGTTTAATACGGGACTGTACTGGGCTATCTGCGCTTCTAAAGGAGTCTCCTAGAATGCTAAATTGACAGTTTAGATAATGTAACTACTTATGCTTTTATTATGAATGTGCAGCGTCACATAAGGGTTTCAAGGATTTTAAAATATTTACATGCATTATATCATCATGTTTGGCGCAGTCTCGTAAAGTATTTGCGATTTGTTGATCTGATCACTGTATTGTTAATACCAATGTTCAAAGCAACAACCCTGGTAGACATGGTAGAATACGCGAATGTGCATGCTGTTTTAACCCTTTAGTACTCACACATGCCATAATAAGAGTCATTTTGTATTTGATGCGGTCCGTATGGGCCACGTAAGCAAAAAAGTGTCTTCAAACAGACGCAAACTGCGTATATTTAGATCATCCTAAGTATCATCGGGGCCTTTATTTTCCATTGATACATTCTATAGTATCCAATGATTCTGTTAGCGGACAACGCAGGCCCTGATCAGACTGCGCGGATGCGCAGGCTGATCTGAGCCTTCGCTGTCCACATATGTCCGAAGACACGTTTTTGCATGGCGAGGTCTATATATCAGTTTATGGCAGGCTGTGACGGAAAGCAATTATGGAAGACAATGGTATTTCGGAGTCGCTCCTAGAAATCTCGTTTTCTAGGACAAATTAGTATCAAGCATAATGGCTTCCCTGAAGTGTCATAATGTATTTGGTGGTTATCCAAAATAATTCAGAACTTGGATTCTCCCACACAATAATCGTTTCAATCCTTTACGAGATAGGTTAAAAATATCAGCTCTTTAAACTTTTTCCCACTTCATAAATAAAATGATACAATTTCCTGAGCGCATGATTACAATGAATCTTCATTACAACGACAATAATTGTTAAAAAACAATACTGCCATTAGAATGAATAGCTGTTGTGAAGAATCCGTATTGAGCAGAACATACGAAAGGCCTTGTTTTATTCTTTTTCCGCTTAGATCATGTTTTGGGTATATGCTGAAATCGCCGCACTAATGCGATTCTTACAAATAGCAAAAAAGATGTTCCTTGGAGGATAAAATACAATTTTCTTGCATAATTTCTGATTAACTGTTCAAAGGTTTCGTGCCGGTCTAATTAGCATTACATTGAAAATTGTCGCTGTATCGGGTGCGGTATAAAGAGGGTTGGCTATAATGATTTGGGATTTAGATCTGAAAATAAAACTGACAAAACTGACGTTTGGTTTAAACATATCTTATTTCAAAGTTACAATGATTATACAAACAGACATGACATATACACAAAAGATAGGAATAGAACGGAAGCATAAGCTTATTTAGTTCTTGTCCTAATACACATATATGAATTGTATTACATCATGGCAGTTTATCATTATTACAAGGATTACTTATTTAACGTGGACAATACGATATGAACAGAGACTCAACCAATCATTATAGAAGAATGAAATTAAAACAACTTTGCAATAACAGGAGATAACATAATACCACAATAATGGTTTGAGCGACAATGAAAAAAAAGAAACAAAGAAAAAGAAAAATAAGACAGTAGAAAAAAAGTATAAAAAAGGTAATCCGGAGCGAGAAGGGGTGGAAGGTTTCACTTGATAATTTCCGATAATATCGTAGGCAGAAATATACTGACCTCATATATCACCAGCTCTGATTTATTCTGATTAGATGATACTAGTATCACCTACAGGTAAGTGCTTAAAATCTTTTGCTGTTCTGTATGTACTTGTAAACAGCTTCAAAAATGATTTGATTTGTCTCATAAGGAAGTGTCTCATCAACATGTAGAAATACATGTAGAGACGCGTTACAATATTGAGATACTATCCGAAAAAGCTCGATTCGATGATCTTGATAGAAGTTACAAGATAAGAAAAAATGTTTCGCGTTTTCAACATCACCACTTCTACAAGAACAGAGTGGGGTGTCTGAAATTGATTTTACAAATAAGTCATGATTTAAAGAGCTACAACCTGTGCCTAGCCTAGTATGCAAAATTTGTAACTTTCTGCTTCCAGTATAAAAATATTTTGGAATTGCAGTTTTATTTCGGCTTATTTGTCGTTTAAAAGAATCAATTGAATCTACATATTTATCATTTTCTGTCGTTTGCTTTCCGATTGTCAAGTTCTTGTTTTGCTTGTTTCTATCCGTACATGTACTCATGTAATTTAGATGAATGCCTACGTTCAGACAGAAAACAAATGCATGAAAAGTCCAAGTTCAACCACTCAAACAACTATGGGGCTATAGAAATTCGTTGTAGGCATGGATAGTTCGAGCTACTGAGGGTTGATCATAGCACCAGGTCAGGAGAGGGAGATAATTTAAAGATGTCTTTTCGAGCTTCGATCTTCAATAAAAAAAAATCCCTAAATATTCCTAACTATGTGTTTTCTTGAGCTATCGGAAGAATTTCCCAGGGACTAATCAGCCACTGTAAACGAGCCATCGATGTTTGAGTCATTGAAATTGTACTTTGATTGGTGACCAAGGATTTTTATCTCAGCATATAAACTAATAACCCAAAAGGCACACAACGTTGGAACAACGTCGATTTAACAATGATATAACGTCAGCACGTTGAATCAATGTCGTTTCAACGTTGTACGCCCGCTGGGAAATGATTAAATATAACAAAGATTGTCACTAATGTTTGTTTTAAATTCAGATGCAGAGCCAGCTTAAGAAGCATAACACCACAAACGTGACAGGGAGTACCAGTTCATCATTAGATCAACAAGTCTATGTACTAAGTACCTCCATGCTCCCAGTCATATTTAGTGAAAATAGGGGTACGTACGACACTACAGCATTGGAGAAATCTTCTTTTCTTTTTTGCAGGTTTTGGTTCGATTGTAAACCAATCGAGCCATAGTATTTTCTTAAGTCCACGTGATTATCTTTGTCCGATGAAATTCAACAGCACGTTTGTACAAAATCCAGGTGAAGGTTATTTATAGCCGCGCTATTCTTGTCACTGTGACGTCAGAGTATCCTGTAAAGAGGGTTATCTGTAAAACCTTGACTGGGACATTGCCAAACAGTGCAGACACAGATCAGACAACACAGAGTACGGCGTCTGAACAGTATCTGCACTGTTGGAAGTTACTGGTTCAATGAAACGGTCTTAAGTCCCCGTTCAGGACCATGTCCCAGCCTACACTCAGAGACATTGCCCCATTATTGCTGTCACTTCTTTGATTAACCAGCTTTTCAGTTTGTTTGTAACTTCTAGCAACCTTTAATTACATAAATCTGTTTTAATATTCTTGATAACCAAACCCACCTTCATTTCCTATATTATATGGTGAAAATACCATAACATACATAGCTTTAAATAGAAAAAGTATCAAAATAAAAATTGTATTTATTTCTCCACAATAACATTTGTGATACCCTCCTAAATATATGGTTTTGTGAAGAAATGAGCATGTCAATATTTTGGTATATAAAATTATTTATCCAAAGCTTAGAAGTGTACATCTGACGTAGGTACGTAAATTGTAACTTTTGTATTAAACTATCTCGGCTACTCGTTTATTGGGATGCTCAGTTTTATGATCTCAAAGGAAATAAAAATTTAATCTGCACTACGATGAAGTACAGGAAGACGTTTTACGGCCGCCACACGACACTTAACACCAGCTATAGTGAGTTAAAATAAAAATCTAAAAAGCTGTCTTTTTTTCTCAGAAATCATAATGATTATAATAATAAAATAAATTAAAAATGTTCACCGCTATATTCTTGCTTAGCACGTTAAAGGTAATAAAATCCCGTATGTATACCTCCTCGCAGTCTGCCTAGCATCACGAAAACATGCCTATATATTTTGACCCCCTAAAACCCCACTTTTATATAGTAAAACTGGGGTTTACAGGGGTATACATTATTTTTCTTTTTTTTCTAACTACCACAATCTATGTTTTGAGCAGAAATATGAAAAATATCAGAGTTTTTTTTTTTTATCTGAAAAATTTCAGATTTTTGGGGGTGAGATTTTCTATATATTTGAATAGGCGTGTTTGTGTAATGGTTTTTAGCTGTCCGTACGAAGAAGCGCTGTATCCTTGCTATCCACAGAGCACCCACATTACGAAAACACGCCTATTCAAATATATAGAAATTTTCACATCCAAAAACTAAAAATTTTCAGATAATAAAACACTGATATTTTTCATATTTCTGATCAAAACATAAATTATGGGTACTCGTTAGAACCGCCTCGGCGAGGCGGTTCTAACGAGTACCCACAATCTATGTTTTTGAGCAATATAAGAAAAATAACGTATACCCCTGTAAACCCCAGTTTTACTATATAAAAGTGGGGTTTAATGGGGTCAAATTTATATAGGCGTGTTTTCGTGATGCAGCGAGAAATGTGCAAGCTGCGAGGACGCATACATTTTCTCATGTTGCATCTTTAATATTAAGGGACACTGATACATTTTCGTGTGTGGGGGGTGGTGGTGAAGGGTTGGTGGGGCCGGACTCTTACAAAATTGTTTTGTCTCCGTTCTTAAATAAGTCTGAGTTCAACATATCGTATTTCGGAAAATCATAAAGTCGGTATACGCAAAGGCAAAAATTAGGACTGTTTAGACAGACAGACATGGACCTAAAATAAATGGGGTGTAATCAAGCCTCCATGGAAATTATTACTTGGTAAGCACGCTTTGGCCACTATGTCTATACTAAAAAAGGAGAATTCGCTTAGAGTAACGGGACTGGTGCGCAGGAAAGAAGACAGGAAGTCACAAACGCCCCCTCCCTTTTAAAGATAGCTGACTATTTACTACGTGTAGCCAGTCCACTTCATGATTATATGACGGGTTATGCTATTATGATTCAAACGAATGCTAAGACAGAAAACGCTAGTCGTGACACAGAACGCAGTATGAAACCATTACTTTTATACGAAAGCATATTTTAGAGGCGGTTGCCAAACCGCCACCAGAATTAACATACCACATTTCGACAATCCGATTTCTTGTTACTACCAACCTAATAACTTACAAATAATTCCCTGCTAACGCAGATAACGCTAAATTCTGTATCCAAACATATTAGCATTTTACCCACTCATGCTTATGAATAGTGAATAAAGAAACAAAACCAAAAAAAAAAAAGACTTCAAACTTTTGAAAACAAAATAAGATTTTAATCATACTGAGTACAATATCGGCGGACGAATATGAATACTCCCGTTAAACGCACCGAATATACAGCGTTTGGTATAAAGTGTAACCTGAGCCGCGGTCATAATAATAACCGAAAAGAACCTTTTCAACAGAACAAGCCAAAACGACTGAAAAGTGGCTTTCGGGTAACGAAAAGGACTTTATAAATATGATCAGTTCTAGAGGCCTAAAGAATTTCAAGCAAACGACCCCATCAGCTCTCTCAGTTCTTTGATTTTAAATGTAAGGCTCACACTCATCAAAGTCAACGGTTTATGATTCTGCGATATATTTATTGTCTTTTGTGCATCAGGTATGCTATTCTGTAATGGATTCAAAATGGTAAGGTAAAGAAATTATTTTTGATGTTACTGTTATTATATCATACATTACAGCCTGCACTTCGTCATTACCTCAGTAAACATAAAACAGACGTAAATACTAAATGTTATACCATACCGGGATTTACCAAAGAGCCATTAGCACTACGTTAATGCGACGTTGTATAAACATCATGTGCCCGCTGGGGTTAGCCTGTGTCTATACTGTTTACTTAGGTATGTCTGTCCACATAAATTGTGTAAGTATGGTAGTACTGCTTTAGTAGTTTCGCTTGTTTCTAAATATTAAGATTGTGATCAAATAAAGCAACGGAGGTAAAGTTTGCGACACGTGATAATTTAATACATTCAGATCATTATTAATGACCATTAATGCCTTGGATTTTCAAATTTGCAGATGGAAATGGCTAATTTAAGAAAATGGGCACAATTTATAGAGAAACAATTGTCAAATTGTTTTGTCTGCCTTACGAAAAACAAAACCTACACTAAAACGAAAATATTTGCCCCCACCCTTTCAGAGTAAATCTCTTTTCAGAAGCAGCTTGGTGGGTGCAGGGAAGCAAACTGAACGTTAAAAACATTGTCTGCTTTGTAAACTGGCATAAAATCTACCAAGTTTATCCAGTCTCTTAAAGGGATGTTGCATATAGACATACAGAGGATCTTATACGAACGTTCATTTTATTTCTACTTTTAAGCGAGCCTTGGTTAACGAGCTTGGAATCATGGACTCTACGTTTTGCAAATAGTTTAGCCATTTTCCTCTGGGAAAAATTTAAATCACATAGCCAGACATATTCAAAATTAAAACCCCACTCTTCTGATATAGAGCGTGGGGGAGTTTATTCAGTCTAAAATGGGTTATGTAGTAAATACACTATTTTTTTTATTTCATGGAATATAGCGAAATTTAACTTCGAAACGAGCCAACGCACGACAAATCCTACAATAAGAATTGTGCGATCAGCAAAGACAGATCAGCTTGCGCAGCGCATTCTGATCAGAATCTTTTCTGGTCGCATGCTCTAGCTACAGCCTCCGGGCTATCCAAAGAGTAATAAACGAGAACTATATCCATACTGGCTGGATGTATAGGCTGACCTGAGTCTTTGTTTGTCACCCAGGTCTTATTGTAAATTTTATCATAGGTCTTATTATAGGCTGAAATCATATGGACCATTAAAGATAAATTGATTCACCTGCTTTACTTTCCGCCATTTGAAACAAGAGAGACTTTCTGGCCTCTATTTGCTTTCCTGCACATCAACCGTTTTCTGAAAAGGGGTCTAATCTAAACATAGCAAACAATTCATCAAATTCAAATAGTTATACATTTGCTTGTATGTAGCTGACTAATGCAAGGGGAGCAAATTCGTTCCTTTTACAGCAGACTCCTTTTCAGAATGAGGTAAACTCAATGTTGACAGAGTTGCCTACTTAGAAAACGTATTCAGTCCTCTTAAGTGCTGTTGACCATTGCTATACAATATCTTTTTAGAATCGTATTTATTTGTTGTTGTGATCATTTTCTGTTTCGAGGCAGTGTAACATGCAATGAATGAAACATATAAAGGTTACCCTTGGAAACAAAGAATACATACAACAATAAAAATTGGAGTCTTGTTTTCATTGGAACTCTTTATATGACAACATTGTAGTTTGCAAGGCTGCATATGCCCACCAGCAATGGCTTAACTCAAATAAGCCTGGCGTCCCTTTTGTGTGACATTGGCAAACAGTACAGACCCAGATCAGACGCCGCATAATGCAGCGTTTGATCAGGGTCTTCACTGTTTGCTTACAGGATTTTCAATTACAGTTAGTTGCGGTCATGGTATTTAAGCCGTAATCCAAACTCATAAATCCATATCAGAATATTCAGACCAACAGACATGGACCCCAGAATAAAGGGTGTAATCAGGCGTCCGCGGATAGTAAGCATTACGTGGTAAGCAAGCTTCGCCCACCATGCCCACAAATAGAACAAAAATGAAATGAATACATCTGACACCCCTTAAATGGCAAATGAACTCATCCAATGTATAAAGATGGGAAAATCCATTAGGCTTGTTTGGGTTAAATATACCATCCTGCGTTCAAGGACTCCAAGGAAAATAACAATAAAACCTGAACCATGATGAAGTAAGGGGATACTTCTTACAGCCATCGCACTGCATTTAACAGCAGCGTCAGTTAAGTCTTGCAGTTCAGTTACATTGTAGATGATGTAAATTATCGTTCATCTTCTATCATTTTCTTTATTGGCTCCGAATGGTTGTAGACCTTCCGTTATTATTGTCATGAAATGCTTTTAACTGCTTCAAAGTAATTCAAATGCAATTTGCGAATCTCTCACCTTCACTTAATAATAAAGAACAAGGATTTGCTTCCTGTTACAGAACAAATGAAGCAGAATATATAATTTGTAAGCAGTCTTAGCCCTTCTTCGGCGGATGTCGAGGAGACATGATTGAAAAGCCAGCACTTGCACATTTCGCCTTATTTCCGTCGCTGAAATATTCCAGTAAACCGTCCTTTAGAACTTTGTATGCTGAGTAAAAAATTCAGCAGACGATAATTGGTGTTATTTTTCCACAGAAAACAGGCTTTGACATTGCCTCTAAATTTTCTCATAGAGACGAGTTGCTTGTGATGTTAAAGCCTACTGTCTGGGAAAAGTAAGACAATTACCATGAATTTGTCGTCTGCTGAATCTGCCTAGAGAGTGGTAAAGGTTAAAGAAGCCGCCAGTTCACTTATTCACATTCAAAACACGACACTTGGAAATTATGTTGTTGTCATCCTTGTAGCTTATTTAATGAAAAATATATAAGTGTCTTTTAAGATTTTATGTCACAAAACTGGGTCTTTGGTCGAATTTTTCATTTGACTAAGTGCATTATATTGAACATAGATTGTAGTCTGCTCTTTGCTCTTCTTAGTACAATTAGGTTTAAGAATTACTTCTGACGTCCTTGGCTCATTTTTAAAGTTTAACTACATTTGTAATTAAAACGACATACATGTATTATGTTGGTTTATTTTCCATTGTTTTTTTTTTTTTTTTTTTTGGTTTAGTTTTTTTTCCGATGAAAAGAAAGAAACAATAAAATACAGAACGGAAATAAAAAAAAAGACTTTTCCTTTCCGATATTTAGCAGAAAAGAAATCAACAGAAAAACAGAACAGAAATTAAAACAAAAATGACACATTTACATATCGTTAACGATATTTAGCAGGAAAGAAATTAAAACAATCAAAACAGAACGGAAATTAAAACAAAAAAAAAATGATAAAAAAAAAAAAAAAAAAAAAAAAAAAATCTTTTCCAATATTTAGTAGAAAAGAAATTCAAACACAGAACAGAACTTCATTACTGCTTACAAAGAGTCTCAATCAAACCGAAAATCCCCGTTTCTAATCCGTAAAGTTTTCTTTTTTTCCAAAGGCAATCGTTTTTGACGTTTATTATGTCGTTTTTTAAACTCAATGATCTCGTTTTAACGACATATTACTTCGTTTAAACGACTTATTATATTGTTTATTCAACATAATTCGGGGCTCTCATTGATTGATTTGTTATGTCGTTTAAACAAGATCATTATGTGAACAAACGCTATAAAAAGGTGTTTAAACGACATATTATGTTGTTTGAACGAGATCTTTTTATTGTTTGAATGTCTTTTTTGCTAAATATCGGAAAGGAAATGTGTTATTTTTTGGGTTTCTGTTCTGTTTAGATTGTTTTTTTTTTTTTTGTTTTTTTTTTTTTTTTTTGTTGTTGTTGTTTTTTTTTTTTTTTGTTTTTTTTTTGTTTTTTTTTTTTTTGCTAATTATTGGAAAAGAAATATGGTTTGTTTTAATTCCGTTCTATCTTTTATTTATTGTTTTAATTTCTTTTCTGATAAATATCGGAAAAGAAATTATGTTATTTTTGTTTTAATTTCTGTTTTATTGTTTTGCTTTCTTTTCTGCTATATATCAGAAAGGAAATATGTTATTTTTGTTTTAATTTCTGTTCTGTTTTTATTGTTTTGATTTCTGTTCTGCTAAATATCAGAAAGGAAATCTCTATTTTTTTTTTTTTTTTTTTTTTTTTTTTTTTATTTTCCGTTCTGTTTTTATTGTTTTGATTTCTTTTCTGCTATATATTAGAAAAGAAATGTCCATTTCCGGTACAGGTGTAATGTCAGATGTTTCAGAACGCATGCGCAACGGAAGCGGATATAGAGTGGGGGACAAGGCGTGATAATTGTCAGCATTTTTTCTGCCCCAATATTGACTTCCTATGCTGTCTGGTCCTGTATTGACCCAGAAATCAGTAGTATAATACAGTTCATTAAAATTCCATATATTAATAAGGTTTATTGATTTGCCAAGCATATTTATAGATCAGTCTATTGTTTCTTCCATAGATACTAAATTCGTGAATATTAATTCATCCATTAATTGCTAGAAGTAAAGCATTCCTTTTCGCAACACGGTATTTTATTTCAGTGACTCGTACTAAATTTCTGATCTTGATACTTAAGTATAACATCCCTGATTCCTGAGGCTGTAAAGATTCTTATTTTTCTTATCCAGCAACTGGTCATGATATTACCGGCGATTTGAAAAATTATTTCCGATAAAAGAAATAGAACTATTATCTATCATTACCAAATCCTCTTTTTATATGGACTGCAATAAATGTTGCGATCAAATTGTGGAAGCTTTATGGGAATTTGTAAACGCAGATGCGGTTGAATGTGCTGATTCTATCGCTTTAACCCTTCCATTCCTGAGTTTCTGAAATGGGCCCATCTCTAAATAACACACGTTCATTGTTGCAAACAGGGTTTCGGTCACAAATCAAAAACAGAACGGCAAACAGTGCAGATCCAGATAAGACGGCTTGTTTCTTATCTGGATCTACACTGTTCGACAAGGTATATGTATTGGTCTGCAGGGTTAAATCCATGGAAATTAAGAATGTTAAAAATACCGACGTACATACAAAATCTTATACCGCGAAAACAAAACACAACTTTCTTTTTGACATTTTATGCAAGGTATTCAACACTTACACATCAATATGTTTTGTCTGATCGTGGTCCTGTTTGTGATTTACTTGTGTTCTGGCTTCAGACAGCCATTGAGCTCTTTGCTTTCTCATCACAGTGTTTTGATGTGTTTCACTATAATGATGTCTCATAGATGAGGTACAGGAACCCTAGGCGGATCGAACATATATTTGAAATTTAGAACTGCATCAGAATAAAGGGTGAGGTTTCGCGCGAGTGAAACTAGTTTAAGTACCTGGTAGTTTTCCTACCGACTGTTCCAAGGCGGTTCCTCTGTTGCAATTCTTCAATGTTTGTGCGTCTGTTATTTCATCCCCAGCTAGCATTCTACATAAATCTATAGCGGGCCGTTATCGGCCCGTCAGGGTAGCTGACGGGCCGATAACGGACCGCAATAGGTTTTTGTAGAATGCCTACTGGGTTTGTGGTATCCTTACTTGGTCCACATCTCTCTACCTTTGGTGGTGGCTCGGGAGGGCTTCGCTTCGTGATTGTGGCATTTCCTGGTACCTTCACTTATATTTGGTTCTAGTCAACAAGATCAAAAACAACATTGACACGTGTAACGTTTACGCCATGTCGATGCTTCAGATAGGATTTTGGAAGTTCCTAAAACTCGGATTATATATCAACGCTCCAGAATTTATAAATGCAAGCCACCATAAAAGCCGGGTCCAATAGGTATTGACGAAATCGTTTTGTTTTTCATGTCAGCATCTTTTTTAGCTAGTGCTTGAATATTTGGCAGATTGACTGGGCATTACGAAAACACGCCTATTCAAATACACTGAAAATTTTACCACCAGAAAATGGCAATTTTTCACATAAAAAATTCTGATATTTTTCATATTTCTGCTCAAAACATAGATTGTGGGTACTCGTTAGAACCGCCTCGTCGAGGCGGTTCTAACGAGTACCCATAATTTATGTTTTTGAGCAAAAATAACAAAAATAAGGTATACCCCCTGTAAACCCCAGTTTTACTATATAAAAGTGGGGTTTAAGGGGGTCAAAATTATATAGGTATGTTTTCGTGATGGGTTGAGTAATAGATCGCTGGATTATCTCTTGAAAGAAAAAAACGATTAATTTTATGAGAGATATGCTACTTGATAAGTTCGACATTTTGTATGGACGAGCATTAAGTAGGGCATATAATGTTTTACAAACACACATTTCTAGTTTCTGATTTCATAACGAAACGTTGAGAGCCGCAATGTCAGAAAAAGTACGTTCGGACATGTGCGCCCTGCGATAAGTCAAATCAACCTGCGCATTCTCACAGTCTGATCAGAGTCTTCGCTGCGCATACTTTGGATAGCCAGGCATGCAATGTTTCTTCATTCGGACACCAAAGACTCTGATCAGACCGCGCGGATGCGCAGGCTGATTTGAGTTTTCGTTGGGCGCACATATCAGAAGGTACTTTTTCACGTTGCGGCTCTTGTATACAGGATGAGGTCGAGCGCAGTAAGGCGCAATATAAATTCACATTAATATAATTTCCAATGCAAGATTTAATGCATCCCAAGTCAATGTAAGCCCCAGCGTGAAAAATTGGATATTTGCATATATGAGCAAAGGTTGGTTTCAGCCATACACAGCATTATAAGGACTTATACTGCCAGCCAACAAAATTGGAGTAAATAAAGTTCGACTAGCTGTCAAGTCCCTGGACGGACTGCACGAATTACAGGCTTATATATATGCCTTAAAAGATGACATAAATTGGCTCATTTTCTCTAAGTGTGTCTTCTGCTATATTCGCAGGCTGAGATTGCTCAACTTATATCTTAGAGTATTAATCCATTTGCTTTTAGGTTGCGAAATAACAATTTTACTGGCCTTAAGTATACTTTGAGCATTGCTATGCAGGGTGACGCACTTGTTGACCAAACGTGCCCACATGTTTCATGATTATCAATTAAGTTTACACATTACTGTTTTTAAGTACGTGCTAAAGGCAACTATTGTATTGTTAAAGAAAACTAAGGCCAATGACCTTTAAGATGACAAGATAGATATGGATGATTTTCCGCCATTTTCTGAAAAGGAAAATGTTTGTGACTTCGTGTTTGTTATCATGAACGCAAAGACCCTTCTGAAAATGGGTCTACTCCTAAAGGAAATAACCCAGCAGGCATATAACGTTGAAACAACGCCAATTCAACGTTGATTCAACGTCAAAACGTTGAATCAACGTTCAATCGACGTTCTTTCAACGGGTGTGCCCGCTGGGTAATTTGCTCCAAAGGCGAGCAATTTTTTTTTTTATTTTGGATAAACCCCTTTTCAAAAAGAAACGAAAAACAATTTTGACAGTTGCCTCCCTTGAAAATGTAAATATATTCATTCCACTTAATTACAGAGAACAGATGAGGAAATGCGTTCACTAGTTGCCTCACAGCGGGTAAAATAATGACTTCTAATATCAGACCTACAGATTGTCTAGGTGAATCAAATGAACGCTCTTTTAGACGAATTTCTGTCAGACATAAGGTCTAGCAAAACGTACAATTCAGACGGACGTGCTTAATGTTTCCTTTATTTTCGTTCGGACGGCGTTTAAGGAAATGTTAAAACCTGCTAAACTTCCTTCGACCCTGCCTAGTCCAGGAAAGATAAATGAGATCAGTTGTTCATCATACCTGCCATATCACACACACACACACACACACACACACACACATACACACACACACACACACACACACACACACACACGTATACAGAGAGAGAGGGAGAGAGATTTTATTGTTGTCCGTTCCAGATAGTGGAAGAGCAGATGACCAATAAAAAAACACGACCAATGAATACAACACAAACCAACAAAAACGCCACATACGATACTTCAAAAGCACAAACAATAAAGAACAGCGACAGAAGAACTGCCTAGAAAGCTGGTTTGTCACTCTGTGTGTGTGTGTGTGTGTGTGTGTGTGTGTGTGTGTGTGTGTGTGTGTGTTTGGTTTGCAGCCTACACACAAGCACTCCACACAACAATTATTTAAGCGATGTTTTACGGGTTTCGTCAAGCTTTCCACACAACCATTATTTACATGACGTTTTACGGCTTTCACACGTTGTCAAACTCACCACACAACAATTATTTAGGCGACGTTTTACGGCCTGCACACAAGCTTTTTTTGGATTTGCAAGTTGCTGTCATTCAGGACCATCGCAGCTAAATGTCGGTGACATTAGTTAATTTACTTTGAAGGATGAAAATATTTTTGAACACATGTCCACACTGTTCAGCTGCAATGGTCGTAGAGAGAGAATGGTTGTCGCTGCAATCGAACCGCAGGTGTAATTACAGTACAATACATGAGGTGCGACACCAGAAAAGGGGTATTTCGAGAAAATGCTCATCCGAGCAGTCGGATCAGGGACTTTGCTATCCGCTGACAGAATCATTGGATAGCGTAGTATATAAAGATCTATAGCAAATGACTTCATCAGACTGCGTGACTTCGATGGGTGTGTAGGATCTTTCTTGTTCGAAGATATATATAAATTTGAAATTTTCCATGTTTATGATAATTGTCGTAATCATAATCATGTTGGTCGCGCCATGCGAAAACCAGCCTACGTGAAAATGCGGACAGCGAAGTCCCAGATCAGACTGCGCGGATGCGCAGTCTGATCAGGACCTTCACTGTCACTTATAGATTCGTCGGATACTACAGAATGTATGAATAGAAAGCAAATGCCTGAATGATACTTTGCATAGTTGAATCTGCACACTTTGCGCATGTTCGAGGGTACTTTTTCGCTTGATGCGGCCCATATTATAAGTGTGCATCTATCGGCTAAAATGACAAACTACTGGCTGGAGCATCTGCAAATCAAAGACAATGGTAGCAATTTGAATATCAACATCTTGGATACTGACTAGTAAATAATGACTAGTAAATACCCGGATCAAACTATACAGCCTTGCAGGCTGATCTGAGTCTTTGTTTGAGGCACATGTACACTTTCTCACGTTGCGGCGGAGATAACAGCAGTGCGATAATGTTTATTGGATGCACCGTCTCCAATATTCTTGTATTTTTAATTTATATTATAGTGTTATTTCCCTTGGGATCTTTGAACACATTCTGATTACTTTGACAGTCGAATACCGCTAAAACCAGTGTTTGAGGGGCCTCGCAAATTACACTGCTGTATATATAGGGAGTAAATAAAATAAAGTCTCCGACTGACGTTCTTTTCTGTGTTCTTTGTTTCCATAGGTAACATTTTACATTTCCTTGCACACCAGAGTCAGTTATTATTGAATGCCCCTCGTATAAAGTGCGCTTGTATGTCTTCTATTTGGAACATTGACATTTATGCATTCCGTCTTTTGTGACTATATCAACCAAAATGGAAATGTATGAATATAATCATAATATTTCATCTCAGATAAATTTGAGCGGAACATAGGAACACATACCTTCTGACATGTGCGCCCCACTAAGACTCAAATAAGCCTGCGCATCCGTGGAGTCTTTCCGAGTCTTGGTTAATTCACTTTACATCATTGGCTATCCAAAATACGCTCAGTGAAGATTCTGATCAGACTGCGCGAATGCACAGGCTGTCTGAAGGTACGTTTTCTGACATTGCGACTGATTTTCTTTAATTTACTTAATTCAGAAATCGATTTTCTTGGTTTGTGAATGCCAAATCTTGGTACGAAATAGCATTTAGAATTCCAGTGGTATCTTTGGAACAAAGACGAAATATTGAATACTGAACGCATTGTGTTACGTGCCTTCAAGGTCTTTATTTGCTTCTGATGTCATTTTATATTTCCTTAATTTGATTGATTTTATCTTGTTTATAGTTTGTTTATGCTCCGCGGAATGAAATTCAAAACATAGCCACTAATTAAATCATTGCATTATGTTAACAAGTCAAAGTAATGTAGGTTTTATGATCCCCCATAGTACACGGCGAATATTGGGATGTGAATGGATGTATATTATTAAGGGAATCTTCAGATTACGTCGGTTATCAAAGGGGCTCTTACACGGTATAGGAAATTTACATTGGTTTCTGCCCACGCTTGGAATTGGATGAAATTCTGCACAGTGGTTGCCTAGGGTATAACACTGATGATTATGAGGCATTGGCCTTTAAATGTAGTTCCATTGTAAATTTATGGTGTTTTGTACACGGCCACTACCAAATCAGGGGGTGCCCTAATATTAACCTTCGTACAGTAAACAGGATTTCATTTTTCAGATGCTGGAATGTGTTATCAATTAAGACCATCATTAGTACATGTTTTGATACTATGGATGGCTTCATGTACTTAGCAATAATGTTGGAGCAATAACGTAAGTTGAACGGTAACCCCATATTTCAGCTACAGGTTATGTATTCATCCAGATATTATCTGCAATTTTACCATGTTCCGATTCTTGTCAAGACACCATTTCAGCATGAAAAATTTCCATATGTATTAGAAATAAACAGATGAAATTTCATAAAAATTGAAGACCGGTAACATGTTGTTTGAACAGCCTGAATACATATAGTCCTGAGTCGGCAAAATATGAAATTACCCAATATTCATGTATAACTAATATCGTGTAAAGTCAACTTATCAATTGCTTTCAATTTGGATTACCATGATATAGTAGGTTTTGTATAAAAAGTCGATACCATAATTGTACATATTCATTTATAACCAGTTGACTGAATTGCACCTTGTTGAACACCATGTCCAAAAAAAAAACTTTTCGTTCACATGATCTGGACCATGTAGACACTAAGTCCAAGTTCTCTGTATCTGTTTATATAGGATTCCACTTCAAATACTTGACTGTGGAAGTATTTATCAGATAATAAAAAGCAGATAACAGTCTTTTAACTGATGATGATAATTATGAAACCTGGGTCTAGCTTTAAAGTTACTCGTTCAGGCAGATAGGCATGGTGGGCACAACTTGTTTACCAAGTAATGATTACTATCCTAGGACACCCGATTAAAATCTTCAGGGTCCATGTCTGTTGATTTCAACATTCAGAATTGTCAATCTTCAATGGATTTATGAGCAAATACAACAATGTGGACTTCTTGTCCAAAAATCAACTATAAACTTTGGTGTAAGCTGGATAAATGCCTCAAAAATAACAGAGTAACAAAAAAATTGATATAAACAGGCAGTACTGTGACTACTTGTTCACGCTTAGTAAATACAAAAAAGCACAATATTGTCAAAACCACAGCAGAAGATTTCAAGCTGGTACAAAACACACACGAAGACACTTAATATTGGAAAAAAAAAAAACACTACAGCTTAAATACAATCATATGAACAACTAAAGTCTGTGTCACATGGACAAAAGCAAGCTTAGTACTGTTTCTTTAGGTAAGATCTATGCACTTGCTGACCAAATACTTTAGTACTCTTTCTAAAATGAAAGAATAACTTTTCAGAAATATGATCAGCGAAGAACAACAAAGAAAGTAAGAGCAGTTGGTATTAAGAAGAATGAAATTATATTCAGCTAAAATATTCAATGGAAGAAAGAATTTAAGTATAAGAACTAAAACAAAACTTGAATACTAAAAGCCTCCTTTCAAAACTTATTACAACAGACAAGGTGAAAATAGAATTAATTAAATACATAGAACTGCCAGCAACCAAATGAATGAAAACTGTTCAAAAACTCTTCAATACATCCTTTAGATTCACATTAAGACCACACAAGTTAGCTGTTTTAAACTCCTGTGTTAATTAACATATGGCGGAGTTTTAAACTAGTATGGAAGTCCTTAGGCAAATGACTAAAATATTAATGTCATACAACCTTTGGAAAAATCTTAAAGCTTTAACATGAAGAACTACAGAACACCAATTTGTTGTTTAAGTCAAACTATGTGCACTAGAATAGAACTTATGCAGAACAGAAACAATTTCATATATGCTTACTGTAAGGAAGAAAGGATAGATCTGCTTTTCTGATAGCAAAAGTCAAGACCACATAAACAGTATTCTGTGCTGCTGTCATCAAAGATAACTGTTGAAACAAAGAGTAAACCTCCAGTGTCAGTGTCAGTTCGATCGCAGGAAATACCAATTGAAGTGACACATTTGAACATGTTACAGGACAAGAAATCCAGTGTTCATAATTTCAAAATACAATATAGGCTTGCAAGCAAGCTATAAATATATCAGAAGTTAAGTCTATAGGTATTATTTTCTTTTCAAGCGTTCTTAGTTTGGTTAGAATTCACCAGCCCAGAAGCCAATCTCCAAAAATCATAAAATCTGTTGATGGGGATGCAAATCCATCTTCAAAACAAACAAACAAACAAACAAAGTAACAACTACTTGCAATAGTACGTTTACACATCTTCTTAAAATGACAATGGAGATTATGGATCTCCCTGTTTTATGCCTATTTTTGTAATGGTGAGAATGGATACCCCTGTTTTACACCTATTTTAGTTTTATGCCTTTTGGGAAGTAATTATACAAAATGCTCAATGATTTGCTGACATGAACTAAAGCGTAAGATTTTGTTAAACCTAATTTGTTAATTAGAATTTCTTTAGATTTAATTTGTTATGCTGTCTACATTTGTAATAGTTGGTTAGTCGGAGTCCGTATAAATAGAAGGCAAGTAATAGAAATTCATGAAAATTCAATGGGTAGCTCAAGATATATTCATTCCGAGTTGTCTAAACTCTCTTTGATTTGATAAGTGTTAGAAGTGTTTGATAACACTGCTTTTCTCTACTGTTTTTTATCAATGTAATAAAATAGTCAATTTTGTAAAAATCAACCTATATCCATTCAAGGCCTAAAATGACAATGTTACCGGTTTTGATTTTTTATGAAATTTGGCACAACTATAGAGGATATATGTAGCAAATTTTCCTGGTAGTATGAAATCTTGACAAAGACTATAACGTATTAATTTTGAAAGTTTCATTTTGATATTTTTTTCATTTTTTGGTAAAAAATTCAGATTTTTTATAATCAATTTATCAGAAAATGTTAACTTTAATTAAATATAAATGTTTTGTGGTACCAATAGAATTACTATGGTGTTCACCATTCAGCACAGCGCAAACATCTTAAAACTAAATTAAACTTAAGATGTATGACATACTTATTTGGAGACAGGTATCAGCTCATGTGGGGAGTGAGTCAAGGTTGCGTCCTGAGTCCAACTTTTTATTATATAATTTAATAAGCACATTTTCATAGGTTGCATATGCCTAGTATTATTGTACAAAGTTTCAGAAAAATCCATGCGTGGGCAGAAAGCAGAAATGAAAGATGCCCTTTGATTTTAACCCTTCTCTTGCTAAACACAACATGCCCTGTCTTATCAAACAGTGTAGATTCAGATTAGTTGGCTCAGAAGCCAACAGATCTGGATCTGCACTGTTTGCCAATAAATAAACCCTGGAACAAATAATCTGATTGGCTGGAAATTAGAAGTGGGCGTGGCATCTTAATTTATTCAGCATGACAACGGTTAACTTTTCTATGTCTATCAATCTTTTATACGGCTGAAATAATTTTGTCTTAAAGTACGTTATGGAATAATCTAAATTGATACCGCATTGTTGGCGCCTAATCTAGGGAAACTGTGTATGTAAGATTAGATGGTCAAAAGTGCAATACAGTCAAACTTGAATGGCTCGAACACCTTTGGGACAATGGATATTTGTTCTAAATATGGGTAATTCGAGCCACTGAGGGTTAATCATAACTCCAGGCCAGGGGGCAAATGGGGATTATTTAGGGGTGTCTTTTCGGTCTTCTATAAAATAACGATGAAGCGATTCTAATGAGTACACACAACATACATTTTGATGATAGAGAATAAGAAAATTATTATAAAATGTCCCTAAATATCTGTTTTTTGGGTTTGTTTGTTTTTTTTCAGCAATCTGAAGAATTTCTTAGGGACTCGAAAACGAGTTCGAATCAACTATGGTAAACGAGCCATCGGTGTTCGAGTTACTGAAGTTTTACTATAGTTATTTGAAAAAAGACTTGAACGCCAGAATTGACGCAATTTTTGACGGACGAACGGAAAACCGGACTTCTATATCGCATCTGCTTAGCGGGTGCGACAAAACGGAAAAACATATCAAGAAACAGAACAGTAAAATTCCATTCTTATCATTTAGATCATGCCAAGCTCTACTATGTAATAGTAACATTCCGGTTTACAACTTAAAAGGGAATCAACATAGTGCCTGCCTAGGTGTTAACTTTATTTTACTCACATTCTTTTTCTTATCATTCATTTCTGGCATGAAAGGCATGCGAGTACTATGAGCCTCTTTCAGCACTTGTTTCCTACTTTATGGCCTGTTCAGCAGAAACTAAGATTAATGAAATATATGGGCTGATAATTTCCGGACTTTTTTTCTATTCCGTATATAGACTATCATCAGATACAAGTCAGGGACGTAAACACGTCGAATTACAGTATCGGAAGTATTAAAGGAAACAGATACACTTCATGAAAGGACACTCTGTCAAAATTGTTTAGTCTCCTTCTGAAAAGGGATCAGCTCTAAAAGGAACGAATTTACCTCCTTCTCCTTGGGAGCAAATTCTTTCCTTTCAAAACTGATATAGAAAGGGTTTGTGCACAGAAAAGCCAGCAGGCAGTCACAAAAGTTGTTTACCTAGTACATCCAGTCACCTTAAACTTTTGGTGCCGGTTAGGATTAATCGGCTTGCACATAGGGTCATTCCAAGATAACAAGTAAAGTGGAAAAGGCCCTAATCGTATTCCTCCGATAAGCCTGAATATCCATGCGGTCTAAAGGGCTTTCAATGTCGGCTTATATATAAAAGGTATGTTATATAACAACAAACAGTATATGCCATGATCAGACTGCGTGGATAAAAAATGCTGACATAGGCCTTCGCTATTCACATATAGAATAAGGCCCTTTTTTCACATCCGTATCAATAAAGTGTGATTGTTACTTGCAGTTTTAGTAGGACATGTCCTAATGAATAGCTGCCTTCCTATGCAATTAATTTGCATTACCACCAACCAGACATGCAACTTTGTAACATATACGTCTGGTATTGCTGTCAGAAGTCTTTGTATCAGGACGAAATTAAAGCCCAATATACGCTTGCTAATAAAGACGAATTAAAGATCTCTATAGATAATGGAGTTTCCTTTATTGTGTCTCGGAAGGCAAGTAGGGCTTGTTGACACAGTCTGCTTTTTCAGTAAGATACTTGTATCAATTAATATATATCTATTTTGACACATACATAATTATTTTGTATGTAATTTTTCGCCTGACCGTTCCAAGGCGGTTTTCCTGTTGCAGGTCTTCTATTTTTCGTGCATCGATGATTTCACATGCACATCTGGTAATCTCGTAAGCGGTAGCCGATGGTTATGCACTCAAAATATTTACGTGGACTTCCGGCCATGACCTACGAGACATCTAAATGTCAACAAACGCGTAAATTCTCCTGCTTTGTTGATTTTAGTCAATGTCATAGACATATTTTGAAACATCGGACCAAGCTATTCTCAACAATTTTCATTTCTGCGTCAGAAAAGATAGGGATGGGCATGAAAAAAACAAGCTGCTAATTTTTTATTTAAGTTCACCCGGAGAAGGGTAGTCCGATATTCCCGTTTTGACTTTTTTTTCAGTGCAAAATGAAGGTGTTTTCACCCACCTGGGCTATAAAATACTTATTTAACATATCAAATAAGACGTACTGCAACCCTTGTCTACATTGAAATACATAAGATGCTAAACTTTCCAAGCCGAATATGATTTACGAGGCCAATTACCCCTTACGGGAGCATTAACCCTTACGGGGACAAGAAAGCATATTGAAAGAAACAGTGATAAAATTAGCATACATCTAAAATCATATTTACCCAAATTCATACAATCGAAATAATATATGCGTATATGGTAAACATTTTTACGCCTTTTTCCAAATATACAAGACTTAGTGAATAGAGTCTGAAAAGGTTTCTTTGGATAAAAGGAACCTCACAAAAAGTACAAGGAACCTCACAAAGAAAAACAAGGCCTATTCATCGAATTCATACCCCAGACGCAGGTTGTTTTTGTCGCTGTTGTCCCCATACCTGAAAACCTATACAAGGGCAATAACTCTAAAATATGGTTATCACAAACATTATTAGGATATTAAGAGGTCAGGGCCATGTTTTTTTGTTGTTGTTGTTGTTTTTTTTATCCAAATATGAATCAAATCTCACTTATGCTTACAGAGACAGACAAATTGCTTATTTTGACTGTGTCAAGGGCAATAACTCCTACGACAATATCTATTTTGAGGAAAATTGTCAGAATATTGAAACCCCATGGCCATTATAATTTATCCGAAATATTAATTAAATTCCAATAGCGGTTACAGATCCTACTTTTCCAAGTGATGTGGTCACAAAGCTAGATCAGACAAAACAAACACAAGAACAAGCCTAGTGGTCAAACAACGTTCCAGCAACGTCGCATCAACGTCAGTGCAACGCCTCTACATTTCATTGACGTTGATATGACGTTTTTGTACAGCAATGTGTTAAATGAGAGGTACCAATGAGAATGGAACAAAAATACTTTCCCAGCCAGGGACCACAAAGTAATACAAAGAAGAAGCAATATCGATATCGGAAGCACCGCCTTAGAACAGTCAGCGGTTTAAATACCCAAGTAGTGGGGGTGAGGCGAGTGTTAAACCAGTTTTATAGGATCCTTGGCTTCTCACTCGTTTCCGACATTGTTCGAAATACATGGACTTATTTTACTCGCATCGCGACTTCTTAACTCAATCAGTGTATCATAACAAAACAAAAGAAAAAATATGCCTCAGATCCCATAGAAAAGGACACTGGCAAACAGTGCAGACCCAGATCGGACGCCACAGAACGCGGCGTCTGGCCAGGATCTATGGTTTGCATTAAATGCAGAATTTCCTGTAAAGCATGGCGATAAGAAAAAAAACAACAAATCGGACACCCCTTCTATTTGAAAATGACCTGTCCAAAGGGTTGCGGTAGCAGAACCAACCCGGCATAAATAGGCTTATACAACAGTTATAAAATAAAGACAAGACTCATGACAAAAATAAATATACTGGCAGCCAGGGCAGAAGAAAACTACAACTTGATCCACAGGGGCGCGGGATGGGGGTGTGGCAAAAATGAAGTGTCAAGTACCTGCCTACTTAGGCAAGATTCACTGAGTCCGGAAAGTTACCCACCGTCGTGCAATCTAAGAGGAAAGTACATGTATAACTATCAATAGCAAATCGTTCAATCCGCCGCATAACATCAATGTTATAAATTAGTCTTTTAACTTTTCCAAAAAATAGATTCCCAATATTCTTCCTAAATATATTAACCAGAGTACCATAAACTCCGATTACGACAGTCCTTGTTGCAGAAGCGCTTCAAAACAAAGCTCTAATTGTTAGCATAGTTAGCAATTAGCCCTTTTATCCCTGCAGACCAACACAGATACCTTTGCAAACAGTGTAGGTCTAGATTAAACTGCTCGTAAGAAGCCGTCTTATCAGGATGTACACTATCTGCCATTCCTTTTTTTAATTTTTCACTGAAACCCCTGTTTGCAATAATGAATGCGCCCAATTTAGAGATAGATGTGTCTATTTCAGAAAATAAGGGGTGAAAGACATCTTTGAAATAACTCCTCTATAAGTTCCGACTTGCATAATGCAAGAGGCCATCGAAGATGTCTGGATACTAATGCATTCATTTTTAACTTAAATCCTTCTTTTCTCATTATCTAGCTTACGCGACTCACATACATCGAAGAAGTTCGCAGTTGTTTGAGAACGAGAGTGAAATTGCAGTTGTCTATAATAGCCTATAATAAGGACAGGACAGACTCAGAATAAATATGGGCCGTGCCATGCGAAAACACGTCTTCCGGCATATGCGGTCAGCGAAGGTCCAGATCAGCCTGCGCATCTGCTAACAGAATCATTGGATACTACAGAATATATGAATGGAGGGTAAAGATCCGAATAGTTTGCACATGTCAGGATGATCTGAATCAGCGCATTTTGCGCATGTTCGAAGGCACCTCTTCGTATGAGGCGGCCCATTCAGCAATCGCGTCAATGAGACGATTTCAGTATTTATCACAGCACAAAGGTGAGTGAATGTGTAAGCTGTTAGAACCACCAAGATAAGATCATTTCAGTGTATATCAATAACATATACATACGTCGTGAGGTTTCATTTAAACGCATCAATGAGATGGTTCAAATGAACATCCGTAATGTATGTTTATAAATAGGGAAACACGAAAACTTTGAAATGCAATTTTGTCTGGGGTTCAGGACAAATTTAGCACCGCGGTATGTCTTTCCAGCATACAGCTCTATGAGAAATATTAACTTATTTCTTGGCTGTTAGCTAGAACACTTCAAATAAATTATAAATGCTTAGCATTCAGGGCAGGCAAATGTTTGAAATATTTTTCTTTTTTCCCCAGAAAACAATGCTGACATTTCATGCAAATTGACTCCATTGAAGACAATCTGCATTAAATGTCAATCTTGTTTTCTGGGACAAATGGGAAAAAGTAACATCAATTTGTCGTCTATTGAATTAGGTAAGAGAGCGGAAAAGGTTTAAAGTCTAGGATATTACGCAGATGTTATGCGATAGACGATAACAACTATGATGTACTTTGCAAACCTTTACTACTCTCTGGGATAATTCAGCAGACGACACATTGGTTATTTCTTTCCTTTTTTTATTTTTTGAGGAAACGGGCTTTAACATTGTGTCCTAAGGAGACAAATTTCATGAAATGTTAAATCCTATATATTTAAAAACAAATAGGAAAAAATGTTCCAAAATGCCGTCTGATGAAATTGTTTACTGACTGACATAAACGTTAACTGCACAACGGCGGGTCTGACCGCACGTTAAATAATGAATCAATCTTGAATATCTTCTCGAAGATTCTAGAAAAGGGTAAAAAGAAAAGTCCAGGGAATGCCACAGTCACAAGTCGCAGCCAATCCTTGACACCAAGAGGAAGACGAATGAGACACAAACTAACATGCGCAAAACAAGGAAATGCACGAAAAACACACAGACCAGCTCTCTCTTCCCAAAGCGAGGTAGTCGCAATGCTAAATGGACTGAAAACCACAAGGACAAAACACAAGCAAAACTTGATATAAATCACCTCGTAGAATAAATCACAAAGCTACTCAGAGTAAGAGCAAAACCGTGACGGACCACAACCTTCGAACGGTCAGTGTGTGTGTGGGTGGTGGGGGGGGGGGGGGTAGGGCGGGACAAGGTCGTTAAAGCACTTTTATAGTCGACTTACTTCATCCTGGAAGACCGGGTGATCGAGCTCACCACTTTCTACCGGAGAATGCCTTTCGCTTTTACCGTATCAGCCCGACATGACCTTAATAGCACTGACTGGGTCGTAACATTCCAACTTAATCAGTCTCTCTTAAAGTGGTTTCTAATGACTATGGTTCTATTATTGTTTGACCTTTGAGTGGTCTCCTGGCTGCTCACTGCCGGCGACTCTTTTCATGTTCTGTTCGTCATACTGTTATGTTTGGTGGATCTGGCATTGAGAGCGTCTCGCGGGGGAAGAGTTAGCCGGGTGCTTGGCTTTTCTTGCATACCGGATAAGGGTTTCCGCAAATTACACCGGTGCTAGCATAGAAGGATCTATCATTGGTATGAGGAGTAGATAGAAAAATCCGTCCCGAGGATCACTGTCTGGCATCACGAGGCTCGTCGAGTGATGCCAGACTGTGACCGTGAGGAACAGATTTTTCTATCTACCCCTCACACCCATGATAGATTCTTTTTCTTGCACACCTTTCATTTCTGCGCGTAGATTTTTTGATAATGCAGTCACTTCGATTTCAGACGTCCGCAATATTGGGATAATATTACGTGACGTTTAGTAAAGTTATTAGATTCGCTGACGTCAACCGTAACGATGACATAGATGACGTCCTAAACAACTAGTTTCTTGAACACCAAATAAGGAAATCCTGGATTTAACCCTGGGATAGAAATTCTTATCCTATCCAGGTTATCCTACCCAGGGTAAGATAAAAATTGAACTTCTGACGTGTTTGATATGCACTGGTTGTAATGGACGTCACGTACGCCATCGTTATGGTTTATGTCACTGAACGTAATGACGTCATTAAATGCCAAATGCCATCACAATATGGCGGACGTCAGCAATCGAAGTGACTGCATTATTATAAAAAAATCTACCTTCAGCAATGAAAGGTGTGCAAGTAAAAGAATCTATTATGGGTGTGAGGGTAGATAGAAAAATCCCTCCCTCGCGATCACAGTCTAGCATCACTCGGCAAGCCTTGTGATGCCAGATAGTGATCCTCGGGACGGATATTTCTATCTACCCCTCACACCAATGATAGACCCTTATACTGTTTGGTTAGCGATATGTGTGTTGTCTGTCATGGTCGGTTTCCTCTTCCTCTTGGATTGGTAGGCTATGTTCTCTTATTGTGACTCTCCATGCACAACGTTTATACTAATTTTAGTGGAGCCGATATTCACTGTGACAGTGTTAGCCTTGCCATGTTGAAATGAAGATGTCACGCCCACTTTTAATTTTCAGCCAATCAGATTACTTCATCAAGGTTGTTGATACAAATTCACATACTTAATGCCATACAGTGTATATCTAGATCAGTCGGCTTCTTCAGAAGCCAACAGATGTGGATCTACACGGTTTGCAAAGGCATAGTATAGTATATCTTGGGTTAGCAGGACTAGGGTTAAAACTGACTTTTTATGTTCCTATGTTGATTAAACGAAGAGCACAGGAACAAAACAAATATATATCTATCATTGTAGCTACTGTCAGGTGGACAGAATGTTCTAAATTATTGTAGTAGGTTAGCTCAGGATTCGGTGCTCCATAAAAGAGTCCAAATAATGCGGATTTTTATTTATGTGCAGTTCTCTCTATATAACTTGTATTTTTAATATTTTTAAGTCGCTTCACTATCGTCTATGAATAGTCTCCTTCACATAGATCATTACCCTACCCTTGGTGTCACCTACTCGCTTTTTCCTTTCAGACATATTACAAGGCTTCATGTAGACTTCGCTGTAATGCTTAAGGATGTGATGTTTATGAGAAAGCTAGTCTGTCAAAGTCAAATAATTCAGTATTTAAACGCGTCTAGTCTAGTGATAATACTTTCTAGGGAATTAAATCGATCTAAATTGGTTTCCCTTTCGAAAAAAAAAAAAAAAGTCTACTCTAAACGGAAAGAATTTGCTCCCCTTGTGAACAGTATTTCTTATTGATAAAGACCCCTTTTAGGAAATCAAACAGGAAGTCATAAAAATGTGAAGAAATGGAGTAAAGTCTACCAAGTGTATAAGTCCTCTTACACATGTAGATGTATACGTAAGACAATCATCTAAAGAAATATGAAAAGAGTATGTTGAAGAAGTGGCCTGATGAGGGTGACATTCACTTCAGCGAATAACAGAATATTACGCCATGATGCAATAACAAGTTAGACATTTGATTTGCATGCATTGTAAATGTCACATTTGCATTATGGGTTTTGGCCAAATAACTGAGCCGCAACGTAAGACAACGTACCCTCGGACATGTGTGCCCAGCGAAAATTCAAATCAGCCTGTGCATTATCGCAGTCTGATCAGAATCTTCACTGGGCACATTTTTAATAAGTAAGGATGCACAGTTTCTTCACGCGGACAACAAAGATTCTGATCAGACTGCGCAAATGCGCAGGCTGATCTGAATCTTCCCTGTGCGCACATGTCCGAAGGTACGTTTTCTGTGGCCCATTTGTGTCTGGTCAATCCTCAAAATAATATTTATTTGTAAGTTTCGTATTACGTCGAGCCATTGTCAGAACGATAAAACTAGATGTTGGATTAGATTTGACATATTAGAACTGCGCCTTATGAAAATGTATTTTCATTGCATATACGAATAGCTAAAACACAGATCATCCTGCGCATTCGCGCAGTCTGATTACCGGCTATGTTTTACGGTTAAAGAATCGGTGAATAGTATAAAATAAATCGATTTATAGCAAATGCTGTGATCAGATTCTGCTAATGCTCTGACTTGTATAGTTCTTTATAGTTCGAATATGCCCTAAAGACACATTTTTCTCATATATCATATAATATCTCTAAAATGTGTTGGTACAAACATGTGTTCGAACGACAAAAGCTGTAGGACTACCACACTTGTAACAAAAATACTGTTACATTATGAAACAAAGTTAGGTCTGGCACACTACAAGCAATGGATATCCAGAATTTACAAGTGGTTGCTCCAACCCGACCCTGTCCACAACATTTGTAGAAGAGAAAGATAGATTATTGCAAAGAATAATTAGTAAACATATAATCCATTAGGTTTCTCACCGCTGTGGTTCGAGCCTCGCTCGGGTCACATATGGGAAAGTCAAGTTCTGCTTAACGGATGATCGGTTGGTTTTTCCCTGGGTTCGGTTTTCGCTATATATATATATATAAGAAAAACAAACTGAACTATATATATATATATATATATATATATATATATATATATATATATATATATATATATAGTTCAGTTTGTTTTTCTCTGATTCTTATAGCCAAGACATTCCTCTTAAGGAATTCAACTGGTATCATTGATAAATTCAAGATGGTGTTCAAGTTGTTTTCTTTAACTGGCTTGTGAATGGAGTTAAAAGACTGCTTAAATCACTATTTATTGTTCATATGATAAACCTCACATTTGTGACTGTTAAAGTTAATATGGCGTCCGAGGTAGCGCCCAAGTAATATGATATTGGCATATTTAACCCAAAATGCAGGTCGATTCGGTTTGTCTTTACTTTATTTATTTATTTATTTCTTTTTTTTTTTTTTTTTTTTTTTTTTTTTTTTCATTTTTTTTTTCATCTCTATCCATGTGTCTATCTTACATAGCTAAAATATAGAAGATCGCCAGGAAATGCCACAATCGCAAAGCATAGTGTACTCGACGCAGAATAATGACAAAACACACGCCACGTATGTTACCATGGACGCAAATTACAATTAAGTCTCTAGACCTACCCATCCTCGTGCAGTTTAAGAGGGAAGCACAGATATCAACCATAATATGCTCAACTATGCATGCAGTTTGTCACAGAATATCTATATTGTAATTTTTTTTCTTTTTTTTTTTTTTTTTTTTTTTTTGCACTGTGGCACTGCGTGACACTTTTTAAATTGTTCCGAAGAATCATTTTCTTTTTGCCATTAATCTTTCCCAACTTATAGACAAAGTCGCCATAAAATTCAGGTTCGGGTAGACCATCTTGCAGAAGGGTCTTCTGATTAATACCGTTTTTTTCTTCACGAAGCCATTACTTGATGATATTATTGGCGGACCGAATCGAGGGCATGTTTCCGGATATCGACCAGATAATGTGCTCGATTTATGTTCATTGTCGCTTTCTGGACTATTGTCACGTTTGGGTGATATGATTGTCACGTTTGGGTCATGCTGATATGAAACTTGTGATCTCCTTCGTAACACCGGGAAATGCAGCCTCAAGATCACTAATTTGTGGGAGTTTGTATCCTTCCCGATTCCATAATAAAATGCTAAAATGTCAAAGCCGCTACCATGTCACAGCCATTTGCAGATATTAATATCAGGGTAGGGACGATACCCTGTGATTATATCAGTCGAGAACTGACACAGGTTCTCCTAAGAACCACAAGGCTTCTTTGTCGATGGTCATTTTCGCAATATGCGATATTATTAGTGATAAAACGCTTATGCGCCTTAACCCTTAAAGCGCCAAGAAAAACTGCATCTGAAAATGTCGTCTGTTTATGTCGTCTGCTAAATATTCTTGCAGACTTTTCAAACCTATTTGTGCATACAGGCAAACAGCTAAAGGAGCAGTCTGATCTGGGTCCACACTGTTTGCAGAAGTGACTTTTAAAGTAACCAGCAGAAGACAAAGCAGACGACAATAGTTGTGATTGGCGCTTTAAGGGTTAACGCTTAGCATTCACAATAAAATTTATAGATTGATAAAACGTTTTAACGCTTACCAGTCTCTGTAAAATTTTCAGCAGACGGCATACTGAAATAGATTTCTTATTGAAATTTCAATACCTATTTTCTGGGAAAAATAAGAAAATTATCAATAATTGGTCGTCTGCTAAATTTGTCCAGAGAGTGGAAAAGGTTAAACTGATATGTACTGGATTGGTTTGCAGTTATATTACGGTTAAAAAATGCATAGCATCCTTCATGTTTCCTCCGACAAATTATAGTTTCCTATTGTATAAGAACGGTTAGCATTCTGCGTATCCATTAACCTTGAGCAGAACTGACTTTCTTTCAAAACTGGTAATATCAGAAAAATAATTCTGTACTAGAAAGAAAGAATTTACTAGCCGTGGTAGCAAATTATTTTGTTTAGAGTAGACCCATTCTCAGAAGGGGCTTGCTGAGAAGAAAAGCAAACAGGAAGTCATAAAAGTTGTCTGCTTGTAAACAATGATAATTTCTAAACGAAGGTTCTACGACAAAAAGCGTTTGTCTATGATCCGCTGGGTCTCTATTTGTCGTAGAAGTATTTGTTTAGAAATTATCATTTTATCACTGATCTGGCAGCTGAGCCCAAACTTGTCTTCTTTGACTATCCATGTTAATCCAAGAACCTCAATATTTTGACTGTTAGCTCTATAACACGACGGTGTTGCATCCCGAACTTTCTCACAATTGGACAGTCCTGAAGAGTCGTTGCTGCGTCTCTGAAAACCTGCATAGAACATTGTAAAGGTATATAGCTTCAGTAACTGTCTCTGTTCCTGTGATGATATTATCAACGTTTATGTTTTCTCTCATCTTCTAACCTTTACCAAAGTTAGCGTTCTTCAAATTTTGTTGCAGCCAATAGAAATGGGCTTGATATGATTCCAAACGGTACACGATAAAAGCGATACATTTGGATATTGTCCTCAATTCCTGTCTTGACCTTGTTCCTTAACCAAAAGAACCTAGTGATGTCTCTTGCGTCATCCTGACGTCCGATTTGTAGAAAGGCTCTTTCAGTGGCCGCTACCATAGCTATCCTATTTAAGAGGAAATGCAACAGAATTCCTGTTCAGTTTTGCAACAGGGTTGGCCCTCTGTACAAACACTCTTTTAGACTTTTTTTCTAGCTTACATCTGGCTGAGGCATCATATACATTTGTACTACTCTGATCTTTGTGGTACTCTTTGTTGAATTACGACGGCATGGTGAGGTACATAATGCTTGATCAAGCTATTTGACTCTAAGTTCACTTGTTCAGTGATGGCCTTGTTGAGCTATTCTCCTATAACTTCGTCATACTTCTGGATCAATTCTGGGTTATTTTTCATTCTGTTAAGTAGTGAATTTCATCTTCCTAGAGCCAATGCCCTATTTTCTGTCAAATCAGGACCCTCTTCCTTCCATAGATACATTTCACTGTGTACTGCACTTGTTCATACCTCAGCGTTTGATTGAACTAAGTGCTACATTACTATCGGATTCTACTGGAGAGTCGTCTCTTATTCCTATTGATTCTAATTTCTAAACATCTTCTCTATTCGGTTTAGTAGAAAGAGAATTGTCCAAGCGGTTCTTTCTGTACTGACCCAAACTGCTTTGGAAAAAGGCTTCTGTGATATCGTGTCGCCTGGCATTTAATCTTCTGTGGTACAACGTACAATAGTAGCATTTAATCTTCTGTTGACAGTTACTTGCCTAGTGGGATTGCTTCAAACAAATGTAGCAACTTCCTTCAATCTGCTGTTTTCTTGTCACTACTGTTGTATAATTAGTACATTCGTCACACAAGTGGTTGCCTGTACAGTATTTACACGTGGAATAATAATATTTTTCTTTCCGTCTTACCATTTCTTACTTGGACTTCTGCCACAAGAGCTTCATCTGAAGACATCAAAGGTTTTCTTGATTCGTAAGAACAGTCCATTTTTTTCAGTACCAGCAGGTTGTTCAGCTCTCTCTCTCTCTCTCACTCTCTAGCCGTAACATTGGCATTCAGTCTTTTCCGGGGTTCCTTTACTGTCCATTTAGACGTTGCTTCTTTTTTAAAAAGCCTTTGGTAGCGCAGACGTAATCACTGAAATGACGATATCCTGATTTTTGTCTTAAACTTCTTTAATTTTTTTTTTTTTTTTTTTTTTTTTTTTTTTTTTTGTTCTGCTTTATTTTACAAGCTACGTAGACTCTTGGAATTAGTTTAAGCGGGTTTTGAATTGATAACATTTTGTGTAGTGAGAAGTTAACATTGCTTATGCATCTCCGTAGCTTTCTTTCAAAAAGTCTATTACAACTTAATGATTTTCGGTTGATAGAAAGATACCTGATACAGATGTTTTTGCTCTTCCTGTAAGCTAACTCTTTAGGTGATGCAGTTTCTCAATATCAGAAAGTGACACACTTTTGCAGACAGAGGCCTAAAAAATTCCAAGAACTCTATCCATATTAGTTATTTTACCATTAAAAGAAGGAATTTCCAAAAAGTTTTGAAATCTAACTGAACTACATGTTGTTGTGTGTCTCCTACTTGATTGCTCCAACTGTAACTGCTGCTCTTGTTGCTGCCGTTCTATTGCATCCGAGCAGTCAGTTAATCCTATGTTCGAACCTATCCTCTGTCAAGGTGACAGAAATCCCCTTGTTGAAGGATATTTCTGAACTTGCAGCAAATGTTGAATATCCACAAGCTTATCCCGAGATGTACGGCCAGTCCTCCGTGAACTGCCGTTCCACGTTTTGGCTTCTATCTTGCCTTTCAACGACTACATACAGCCTTTCGTTTGTCTGCTCGAGTTTTTTTTTTTTTTTTTTTTTTTTTTTTTCCTTCAATTAAGTCGTTTATACTCCTTACACAATTAGTCACATTCTTCAAGACAACTTTCACCTTATAGCGTTCTTCTTCAGCTTCCCTGAGCAGGCCCTTGCCCTTTTCTAATTTCTTTCCTAGCAAGTTCCTATATATGGTTCTATTTCTCTTTGAAGTCAACATATTTTAGATGTTTTCCTGCAGTGTTCAGTCTTATATTGTATCTCTAAAGGCTTTCGGGTTCTGGCACCAACTAAATGTGGCGAAACATTCACAAACACAGTTGACTGTAATGTCATTTAGTACATCACCACATTAAGAAAGTTAATTATTGACAAAATAAATGTTTAGACCATTTTTCTTCTTATAATTCAGTAATATCAAAACATGCTCTTTAAAGTTACAAATCTACGGACTAATGAGAACATCCTCTCACTCTAATGTCATTTAAAAGACCCCTTTTAGGATGTTCTGTGCTTCTGCAACTGTAAAAGTCTCTGGTTACAAACGTCAAACTGGCATCGTTATCTAACGTAACGTGATAATAAATAACTTATCGTCATGATAACAGTTACTTCATGTTGTTTAACATTAGACTTAGTGTACAGATTTAGAAAAATTGTGGGTAAACTTTTCGGAGCAATTCAGAAAACTTATTAACTGTTATAAAACAATTGACTATTGCCTGGATATTATGCTGCAGACTGCATGCCTAGTTGTCAACCCAATCATTGTTGATGGCTATGCTTCACTCTTTAATTGCACGACGGCGGTTCGGGTCTCAGACTCAATGGCGGCCTCTTCGTAAAACTTTAACCAGTGGGTTTGGGCTTGACGATATGTCTTTGGCTTGGCCCGCCGTGGTTCAACTATTGGTTTTCATTTACTCTGGCATACAGTAGAATTAGCCATGAGTACTCGTCTTTGTTTATTATAGTGGTTAATTTGATTTTTATGTTTTCGCTTTGTTGCATTGACTGTTGGGAGCCTTTATGCGAACCGAATTTTTATGTATTTCTGTATTAAGAGTAGCATCGGGACTCAGGGTGGTTAGTTAGCTGTAAAAGTGCTTTAAACCCCCCGGTGGTTTGCTCTACCGACCGTTCTAAGGCGGTGGTCCCGGTGTTAGTCTTACTCTTTGTTGCTTTGTGGTTTATTCTACGAGGCGATTTGTTGTATGTTTTTCCGTGTGTCATTTTGTTCTTGTGTTTTTCAGTCCTTTTAGTATTGCGATTACCTCGCTTGGGGAAGAGAGAGAGCTAATCTTAGTGCTTTTCGTATGTTTGTTCGGTTTGTGCTTGTTTACATTTGTCGGTTTCCTCTTCCTCTTGGGGTCTGGGAAGGGCTGCGGTTTGTGATTGTGGCACTCCCTGGACTTTTCTATTACCTTTTTTTCATTAGTTACAGTGTAGGCTTTATTAGTTAAAATGTAAACTAAACAAACAGTAATATAAAATCTAAGAGTACACTGGTAGCCATTTCAAAGATAAAAATAAATAGTTAATCACTTCGTTTATTCAATTAATATATATTCACAGGATTTCCGCGACAGGGCTTGCTGAGTAGGAAAGCAAACAGGAAGTCAGAAAAGTTGTCCCCTTATAACCATTGCAGAAACTCTATCAAATGAATTAAGCAGTCCCCTTTAGAAGACATCTGAACATTACTTGTTTAAACCAAATGTCTTCGTAAAACTTTAACCAGTGGGTTGGGGCTTGACGATATGTCTTTGGCTTGGCCCGCCGTGGTTCAACTATTGGTTTTCATTTACTCTGGCATACAGTAGAATTAGCCATGAGTACTTGTCTTTGTTTATTATAGTGATTGATTTGATTTTTATGTTTTCGCTTTGATGCATTGACTGAGTTGGGAGCCTTTATGCAAACCGAATTTTTATGTATTTCTATATTAAGAGTAGCATTGGCACCCAGGGTGAAGTTAGTTAGCTGTAAAAGTGCTTTAAACCCTACGGTGGTTTGCTCTACTGACCGTTCTAAG